>CM052717.1:23423391-23585971 GCA_028551405.1 Uromys caudimaculatus | reverse complement strand
AAAAAAAAAAAAAAAAAAAAAAAAAAAAAAAAAAAAAAAAAGAAAGACATACATACAGGGAAAGCACTCCTAAATGAAATAAAAAATATTCAAATATAGACTTTAAAAAAATACAAATACATTTCAAAAAGTGACATACCAGTGAAGATATGTCAGAATAAGTCTTTTCACATTCTTTTTGGTTTTTCGAGACAGGGTTTCTCTGTGTAGCCCTGGCTGTCCTGGAACTCACTCTGTAGACCAGGCTGGGCTCGAACTCAGAAATCCGCCTTCCTCTGCTTCCCAAGTACTGGGATTAAAGGCATGCGCCACCATTGCCCAGTTAGAATAAGTCTTAACTTCAAGGAATCCAGGCTAAGTAGCCATGGATCAGATTCATTATATCAAAGCTGATTAAAAAACATGGTGCATGCTATAATATCAGAAGAGTACATAGACTAAGTTAAAATACAAAGTTAATATATTGAAATACTTATAATTACATTTTCTATATTAGAACCAAAGAGACTCTCACTGACAAACACAGACACACACACATACACACTACCCCTAAATTCACCCAGAGGGTGAATAAATATATATATTTATTTATATATATATAATATTATATATTAATATATATATGATGTCATAGATTATATCATGATGATTTTATATATTATATATATAATTATATATAATATAAACATATATAATGGCACATCCTATAATCATGCCATCTGGGAGGTGGAAGCAGGAGGATAAGGAATTCAAAGCTAGCCTGGGCTATACAGGGAGTTTGAGGCTAGCCTAGGCTACATCAGACCCTCTCAGAAAAAAAAAAAAGAGGAAAAGAAAAATAAGTAAGCTTCCCTCACAGAAGGTTATGAAAAATGAAGGGTCATAAAGCAGAATTAAAGGGAAATAGGTTATTAAATGTAATCATTGAAACCAGCAAAAGTTGGACAAAGAAACAGGCTCAGTTCATCTTGCCTGGAGGAGGGAGACACTCCATTCTGATTTGGCCAGAGCTGGGAAGCTCCCCACGACTGAGAGTTTTTTGTGTTAAAACCAGGAAGTCCTGGGAAAACTCAGATTCACTCACTCTGACCGGAAGACAGGACTCTTTTGGAAGACAGAAGGAAGGATGGAACATAAGTTAGGAATTCTTGAAAAGTCGTTCCCAAAGCTAAAAGGGAAGCTGTTAACACTTACGTAACAGGAGATTCGGGAGAAGCAATATTTTAAGAATAATAATGAGTAATTTCCCCGACTTAAAGAAAGCGGAAAGATCTGAGAAAAGGAGGGTTCTAAATTGCCAAGGAAAATGGCATGTTGATTTCATTCCTTCATGACATCTCTGCAAGACATTCCGGATGAGAATGAAACACGTACAAAAAAGCAAGTATCCGAGTGGCCAGCAAAAGCCACACTGGGTACAGCAAAAGCCACACTGGGTACAGCAAAAGCCACACTGGGTACAGCAAAAGCCACACTGGGTACAGCAAAAGCCACACTGGGTACAGCAAAAGCCACACTGGGTACAGCAAAAGCAGGGGATATGTTTTTAAAGCGACAAGAAAAATAAATAACATTCCTCACCGTTGTTATGTTCGACTTTCAGAATAGGCAAGTCTCCAACAAGGATGCACTTCGGGGAGGGGGCGGAGGCTGGAGGGGTGGCTCAGTGGTTAAGAGTACCTACTGCTCTTGCAGAGGACCTGCGTTCCTCTCCCAGAAGCCATGCCCGAGAGCTTACTATAACTAAAGGTCGGGGATCCAACACCCTCTCTATAGGTACCTACACATGTGTGTGCATGCACATACATAGACATACGTGTAAACATCAATAAAAACCAAGTAAGTATATATTTTAAAGATATACTTTGTGTGATGATCTATAGATATAGATATAGATATAGATACAGATATAGATATAGACAGAGAGAGATGGAGAGATATAGATATAAGTATAGGTATAGAGTTGGAGAGACATATAGATAGAGAAAGATAGAGATATAGATATAGATAGATATAGATGTACATATATATATATATATATATTTGAGGTAGGTTATTACTATGCAGGCATGGCTGGCCTGGAACTCACAGAGATTTGCCTGTCTCTGCCTCCTGAGTGCTGAGAGTAAAGGCATGTGCCAGCACACTCAGCTATGACAGACAATCTTGATTGTCTGTCTGACCAGGTTTAAAACCTCCTGAAAACACAGCTCAGAGTGCGTATATAAGGGTGTTTTCAGACTGGTTTAATTGTAAAGGGAAGACCCTCCTAAATGTGAGCAACAGCTGCCTTCCTGTCTGTCTGTTTCCTACTGGGTGTCCAGTGAAACCAGATGCCCCAGGCTCCTAGTGCCATGACCTGCTATCATGGTGGACTGTACCTGTAATTGTAAGCCCAAATAAGGTTTTCCTTCCTTAAGTCATTTTTGCTAGGTATTGGGTCACAGCAAAAGAGAAAGTAACTAAAACACTTTAAGCAGAAGGGCTCAGAGCCTTTTGTGTTGTAACAGGCCCCCGGACCTTCTTAGCACACTGCCTCCATGATGGAAGTGTCTGTCATTCAGGCCATAAAACTCAGCACATAGACAGCACCATCTGCCATAACTAAAACAAAGGTCTGATCCATCAAAGTCCTTAGTTCTTGGAAAGTCTCTAAATGTACTAACCTTGCTTTCTGACTTCTGTAGTTCCACTTCTGGCTAACCGTTCTTGTTAACTCAAGTATGTGAACCCAGGACATGGCTTTTCTGTTTAAGAGTTCACTCTGAGAAAGGCTCATGGCTACACCGGGATCCTGAACACCCAGTGTAGTTGCAGGCCAGCTAATAAAGAGTTTCTACTAGTTTAACCTTGTGTCCGATCAGTCTTCTCTGAAAACGTTCAGTTGGAAGGAAAATAGATGCAGGAGAATACCAAAACACACATGGAGACACAGGCTGGAGACACAGCAACTCATGTGTACTCCAGGGCATTGAGTCTCAACCTTCCTAATGCTGTGGCCCACGAACATAAAATTATTTTTGTTGCTACTTCATAACTGTAATGTTGCTACTGTCATGAGTCATAATGTAAATATCTGTGTTTTCTGATGGTCTTAGGCGACCCCCGTGAAGGGTATTGATCCAGGTTGAAAGCCACTGGTGTAGAGGAAGAACCAAGCCAGGCATGCATACAAGGACTCAGAACCTAAGTTTTTACTGTCAAACACAGGAGCAGGAGGTGGCTGAGGTGGTAAGAAATGAAATGAAAGCCCATTAGGTGCTAGTAAGTGTGTGTGTGTGTGTGTGTATGTGTGTTCTGTTACTTCATACACACACACACACACACACACACACACACACACACACACACATATATTTAATATATATATTATATATGTTGTTACTTTAATGAATCCTGACTAATACATGTTGCTGGAATTTCCAACCCCAATAATTCCATATAAAAACCATGCAATCCAGTTATTATAAGCTATAAACTTAGATTGGGCAGATCTAACACTATATTAACGTATTCCCCAGCTATAAGACCCCTTGTTACTTGTGGTTTCTCCTGGCCACGTGGTTCTGGTCCATTACGGCTTCCTCCTCCTCTTCTTCAGTCCTCTCTCTTCCCCCTGGTCCTCTTCTCCTCTCTCCACCTGCCCCCACTCTCAAACTTCCAGTCCCATTTTTCCCCTCCACTGCGCAATCACAGGCTCTAGCCTTTACTGACCAGTTAAAATGGGGAGAAGGTTCACATGAGACCACCTGAGAGTTGGGGCGGTGTGTGGGGGGCAATCCCTCTTGAGGAAGCAGAATTAACATCAGAATACAAACAGCATCAGGACAAACCACAACAAATACAGATTCAAACCATAAAAGATTCCTTAAATTGTTTTTTGTTGTTATTGTTGTTTTGTTGTTTTGTTTTTTGTTTTTTTCGAGACAGGCTTTCTCTGTGTAGCCCTGGCTGTCCTGGAACTCACTCTGTAGACCAGGCTGGCCTCAAACTCAGAAATCTGCCTGCCTCTGCCTCCCAAGTGCTGAGATTAAAGGCGTGCGCCACCACTGCCCAGCTAAGATTCCTTAAATTGGATTAAAAAGCAAAACATCACAAACTTCCTATAGGAGAAAAGCTATACAGAAAATTCAAAATTAAATGGTTGGAACAGGGCCAGGCAGTGGTGGCGCACGCCTTTAATCCCAGCACTTGGGAGGCAGAGGCAGGCGGATTTCTGAGTTCGAGGCCAGCCTGGTCTACAGAGTAAGTTCCAGGACAGCCAGGGCTACACAGAGAAACCCTGTCTCGAAAAACCAAAAAAAAAAAAAATGGTTGGAACAGATAGATGAAAATGAAACAAAGTAAAGCCAGGAGAGCACTTTTAATATAGTATTTTCCACCTTGAATTCTAAAAGGAAGAGGGTGTTAAATGTAAAATGGAATCAAACAGAATCTCCTACCTAAAGCAATATAAAACAAAACAACACCATGGAATCGTGAGGAGAGAAAGACTGCCCAGCATAGCTGGAGGTGGTCACAGTGGTCAGGAAGACACTTGGGTTAGCACATTTGCAGATGTTTTAAGTGTAACTGGTGAACTCCAATAAACAGGTATATAACTAACAAATAAATAAATAAATAAAGCATATTCTTTCGAAGCAAGAGTGAAAAGTGGACAAGTTTCTGAGAAGTACAACTGAATTTTTGGCTTCACCCCACTGACTGCAACCTGAGCTATAGCTGCTCCTTCCTGAAAACACTTTTTAACTAAGATACTCTTCTAGTCTGGTCCCTAGCTCACAGAGATCTGCCTGCCTCTGCCATGTGAGTGCTAGGGTTAAAGGTTGGGCCACCATGCCTAGCTTTAAACAGTTAGACTGAATAATCTGAGACAGGTAAGCGAGATGGGCACATTTGGGAATAATTTTGGGGTAGCCAATCTTAGTGTCTGCCACATCTTGGATATAGATTGCCATGCCTGTCCTTGAAGCACTTTCCCGAATTATAACATATGTGACTTTGCTGATTTCTTGGATCTGAACATGGAGCACACCGCTGTCCAGTACACATGCCATGAAGTGTGAAACATGAACAAACGCTTTGCGGAATACCTTGGCTGAGACTCAAGGCTATCTTGTGTTACAGATGTCAGGTTTTTGCTACCCATAATACCCTTTCTGCTCTACTAAGAACGCAGTGCTTTAATCACAAAGACATTTAATATTTCTCTACCTTTATTCTCCAGCATGTAAGTATCAAACTAGTAAATGTGTGGACTATTTGCTTTTAGAATGTTTGATTTTTAAGACCTGCTCTCTGAAGGCCAATGAGGTAGCTTAGCAGGTAAAGGTGTTTGCTGCCAAGCCTGACAGCATGAGTTCCATGCACGTGCTCAAAGGAGAGAACTGACACTCAGAAATTGTCCGCTGACCTCTATAGGTGCACACGCACACACATAGGCACACACATGGGTGTGTTCACACATTCTCCTGCACATGTGTGCATACACACACACACACACACACACACACACACACACACACACACACTAAGTGTTACAAAAGGAAACAAAATATGTAAAAACTGCTCTTTGTAAAGTTGCTGAATTTAGTTTTACTTTAAACAAGTTGTTCACTGACTTTGGCTTGAGTGTAGAACAAAATTTCCAACAATTTTTGAAATGCTTCTAGACATACTTTTGCCATTTTGACATCTGTCATTAACAGCATTGATCACTATATAATAAAGTGTTGGTGACTTCTGAAAGATGTTGAAGATGCTCTCTGTGGAATCAGATATTCAGCCAAGACTTAACTCTTTATGAAAAAAATATGAAAAAGAATACATGTCAGTCTCATTTGTATATACATTTTATAGTCTTTAATAAGTGGTAAAATTATGCATGTCAAAAATTATCTAAAATGAATGTGTGTGATTTCAGTTTTAGTAAATGTTTGCTTTGTTTACCTACTTTATATACCTTACTACCTGGTTCGAATAAAAAGTTCTTGGGCAAAAAGGAGTCATAAGTTAAGAAACATTTTTTAGAGATTTATTCATGTGTTCGGGCATTTTACCTGCATGCACACTTAGAAGGAATTGGACCCCACGGGACTACAGTTACAGAGAATTGTGACCTGCTATTAAGTGCTGGGAATTGAACTCTGGACTCCTGAAAGAGCAGCCAGTGCTCTTAACCACTGTGCCATCTTTTCAGCCTCTTGATCTAAGCCAAGTTGGTGGCGAGCTGTTACAGCAGAGACTGGCTTTACTGTTGCTCCTTGGTGCCTACCGGCACTACCATTATGGGAGTACTTTATACCAAGGCTCCAGGTAAAGAGCGCTGGGTTTCGTCAAACAGCTCTTTCAAACTTCGTCAAACTGCTCAGGTAGGTCACTGTTCGCCAGGTGCCCTGGAGTCCTGGGGGAGGGGGGAGGGGAAGAGCAGACCCATTTTCACCTTGTTCTAGTGTGTAGCCCTCTGAGGTCCCACGTGGCTTTTCCCTGGCCAGAATCTAAGCTTTGACTTTTGACCTCTTTCACCTAGGAGCCCGTCAGAGCCCAAAGTTCAAGTTTGCCTGGGGAAACAAAACAAAACAAAACAAAACAAAACAAAACAAAACAAAACAAAACAAAACAAAACAAAACAAAACAAAACCCCCACTCTCAATGCAAACTCCATTTTGGGGTCCCAGGAGCCTCGCGGTGACTTCAGCCTTCCACATTTGCTCGGTGCGTTCAGAGCCTACCAGACTGTTTTCTTTCAGTATCTGAAGCTTGTCAATGCGACTGCAAGGATTGCAGGAGGCTTATTAAAATTTTGTATTCTGGTTCTGTCAAGTCCACTTCCTGGACGCCTATCACTGGCTTCTGGAAGATTCCATGCATAGTTTCCCATTACCGCGGTGGGAACACTTGCTCAAGGCAAAGAGCAAGCACCTGTGCTGGTGTGGGCTCCCTGACGCAACAAAAACCAAAGCAAAACATGGCTTTCTTTTCAGCCGCGTTCAATTCTTTAATCTTATTCGTAAAGGACTTTTGTCAGGCTTCTTTACTGGTTGGGTCAGTTACTTTCTTCCCGGGGTCTCTGTTCCAGTCTCAGGTGTCTGGCAGCTGGCCAACCTAATACCGACTTAAAATCATTTCTTCGGACCAGGTTTTTCACATTGCCCAGGTATTAGGGATTACACCACAAATTTGCTTCTGAGGCCTGACTTGTGGTTACAAATTCTCAGAGGAACTTTTCCATCTCTTTATACTCATTTCCTTCTTGCCTGTCCCCTCTCCATCTTTGGGCATTGTGGTGCATCCTGCTCCCTGTAGATTTCGGCCACTTTGCTTCCAGGCTGTCCAGTACTTCCCATCCTTTAATCAATATATAACTTTGAAACCATTTGGACCACTGATTACACCCTTATTTCAACCACTCGGGCTTTTGTTTATCATTTTGTTATTGAAACAGGGTCTTATCGTAGCTCAGATTGGCTCTGAACTTGCTATGTGTTGAAGGCTGGCCTTGAACTTGGGGTGTCTGAGTGTTTGGATTACAGGGTTGTGTATGCAGTGCTAGAGACTATACTTGGGGCTTTGAGCATCCTAGGATTACAGTGCATGCATGCTACCTTACTTAGTGCAGTCTTCCCTTTTTGTGCAGATATAACTACCCAGGAAGAAATGTCACCAATTGATGTTAGACCCGGTAATGTCCTCGAGCCTGCAGTTCCTCTGCTGTTTCCAGCTGTGGGTCACCTTGATGCATACTCAGGAATCATGTCCTTCCTTCTCCGTTCTCTTTAGCTCTTTTATTTACCATGGCCTCCTGGAGAAGGGTGTTTAGTAACCTCTGGCCATTTCCACCCCAGGCGTGGTTTCTGCCCTCAGCATAGTGCTAGGGTTGATCTCACTGAAAGCCATAGGGGAATCCTTTTTACTAAATTTAAAGGAGCTCCCAGATCTCTATCTAGCTACCTATCAGGCTAGGTCCTACTAATCCTCCATTCTTTTCGTTTTTTAAAAAGATTTATTTTATGTATATGAGTACACCATTGCTCTCTTCAGACAGACCAGAAGAGGGCATCAGATCCCATTACAGATGGTTGTGAGCCACTATGTGGTTGCTGGGATTTGAACTCAGACCTCTGGAAGCAGTTGGTGCTCTTAACCTCTGTGCCTTCTCTCCATTCTTGTAAGAACTTGACTTTCTTTTTTCTCTCTTCCATTTCTTTCTGTTCTTTCCTTTTTTTTCTTTCTCTTTTAGTCTTTTCCCTTTCTTTATATTCCCCCCCTTCGTTTTGTTTTTTTTTTTTTTTGAGACAGGGTTTCTCTGTATAGCCCTCTGTATGGCTGTCCTGGTACATCCCCTGTAGAGCAGGCTGGCCTCAGAGATCTGCCTGCCTCTGCTCCTGAGGGCTGGGATTTAAAAAGGCGTGCACTACCACTGTCATCAGAATTTGACTCTGTTCCTTTTTACATCACAACCATTGTGTCTTATTCAACTTTATATAAAAAGTAGAATAGACGGTCAAAAAACAAGCACCAGATCAAGAGGAGTCAGAGGGAATGGGATATCTAATTGGACCTGTTGACATGCAACCATTCTTTTTTTCTTTTTTGGTTTATCAAAGCAGGACTTCTTTGTGTAGGCTTCAGTGTCCTGGAACCCACTCTGTAAAACAGGCTAGCCTCCAACTCACAGAGAACTGCCTGTCTCTGCCAGAATGCTGAGATTCAAGGTGTGTGGCACTGCTGCCCAGAGATGACACTATTCTAAGCCTCTGTCTTATAGACCTGGAAAACCTCATCCTTCATTGTATTAAACTAATCAGAAGGCTACTACCACCCTGCAAAAGTCTGATTACCTCTGGACTTTGGGAGCAAGTACCTTGGACCAAATGTCTCCTAGTCAATGCAATGTAACCCTCCCAAGCCCCACTGCAAGGCGGAACTCAACTTCTCTCCTGAGGAAACCTGAATCCGACTCTTAAGTTAGCCTAAGAACTTTGCCAGCAACACCAACATATGTGTATGTAATCACAGAGACTGCGGGGGGATGCTTCATTCCCCCGAGCTTCATTGCGGAATGAAACTGAATTTACCTTTTGGGAACAAAAATAGCACCCCTTCTCAATGAAAGATGCTTTACTCCCAAAAGGAAAATCCAAATGTCTTCCAAAAATAAAACCAGTTTGGCAACTGTCCTCACTGCTTTTAGCTTGCAGATTTTGGGACGTGCTGGGCTCTCAGCCTCAAGAGTGCTGTACTCCACCTGTGCAGGTCTCACGAATCTGTGGTAACTGAACTGCCATAGTCAGAGGGGTATTGGCAGCAGGTATGCACTTGCCCACTCTTCCAAGAGCCCTGGAGCTCACGGTCAGGATGCTGGCAGGCTCGATGTCTTCTTCAGCTTGAGAATGCCTCTCTCCTCCCTGATTCACCTTTGTGGGTCTGTCTTCCCTTCGTGGGTCTCTGTATCCTCCTGTCTTCTGGCACCCGCCAGGTTGGATTAGGACCTTGTTGGCCTTGTTCTAATTACAGGGGTAACGGGTAAAGACTTACTTCCAAGCACGGTCAGAATTTCTAACATTCGAGATTTGGGGGACAGAATGTATAACTCGGTCGACAGAGTGCTTGCCTAGCACACATGAAGCCCAGGGTGTATATAGCTTAACGTATATAATGTGGTATTTGTGCCCGGGCATTTACATTCTGGTGTCTAGCTGCATACAAACCTTGTAAATGGTCCAGACGCCAAGACTCTAGATTCTTCTACGTTCCTCCTTCCCCCTTGCTTTGTCTTATTTATAGAATGCACTGAGGCTATCCCTACCCTCTTCCCCTCAAAGTCCTCTGGTATTTTCCCGGATGTGGAATCTTTCTAAATCAGATTGCACAGTACCTTAACTGGTTTGGGCTCACTGCATTTTAATAACTTGACGGGTGTAGCTCGGTCACACTTATTCTGTGTTACTGAGTAAATATGGCCAAAGTGGGAATTCTTGTGACAACCTGGCTTGAGTAGGGTTGAATGTGAACCTCAAGTTCCAGCATCACCTAATCAGAGACTTCTTGAGAGGTCAGCTATCAAAAAGCAGCTGGGCAGTGGTGGCACATGCTTTAATCCCAGTACTTGGGAGGCAGAGGCAGGCAGATTTCTGAGTTCGAGGCCAGCCTGGTTTACAGAGTGAGTTCCAGGACAGCCAAGGCTATACAGAGAAACCCTGTCTCGAAAAAAAAAAAAAAGAAAAGAAAAGAAAAAGCAACCGACTGTGAGTAACAGCAGCTAGCTGATGGAAGAGGCACACACAAGTCTCTCCAGTGGGCAAATGCTCTGTGTTGTCAAAGACAGTGTGGAAGAGTGGCATGTGCAGATGTAACAGGGCCTTCACACCGCTGCAAGACATAAGGATGTATTTAAAGGGCAATGGGAAAGTATTGCAGGCAGTTAACCGAGAGATGTGTCTAAAACATCATTTTGGCTACTGTCGAGAACATGCAAGCTGCACGGAGACAGCAGGATCATCAGGGTTAGGCCTGTGAGCGCTAGAAGATGTGGAGATGATCTGTTTTTGAGACAGCAGGTAAAAAACACAAACAAACAAACAAAAACCCGGAAGCTTCCCATCATAATTTTTACCTTTGAAACAGCCAGCAGCAGAAGCAAAGCTGTGAATGAAGCCGACTTAAAGACTGTTCCATAGGGCTCTGGACTCAGCTTTTAGAAAATACTTTAATTCCAGCACTTGGGAGGCAGAGGCAGGTGGATTTCTGAGTTCGAGGCCAGCGTGGTCTACAGAGTGAGTTCCAGGACAGCCAGGGCTATACAGCGAAATCCTGTCTCAAAAAAATCAAACAAAAAAAAAAGAAAATACTTTAATTTAAAGCAACCCATTTTTTTTTCCTCTCCCTCTTCCTTTTGCATGAATTTGGGGGAGAGCGATGGCAAATGACTTTCAACAAGGGTGGCAGTATGTGTGGGAACGCTCAGTGAGAACAATCGTTCCCCGACCCCGGTTTAACTTCAAGCAAGCACGAAGAGGTTTCACCAGTAGTACGTCTAGAGTCTAAAATCCGCAACCACCACCGCCAACACCACAAAACCATGTTGCATTTCCGCGTCCAAACGTTGCATTCCGGGTTCCTTCCCGCCTCCGGGATGCCCAGGCCCGGTTCGCATAGCTCGCATTTCCCGCACAGCGGCTGCACGCATCCCGAGCCAGCTTTTGTGTGCAGCGTTTGCTCCCCGCCGCCAGGACGCCGGGGCACACGGTGGCGACGAGGAATCAAAGTCAATACCCGCTAAAGTTCTCAAAGGCACTTCAACCCTGTCTCCACGGCAGGCGCCATCCCACCGGGAAGCGGCACCGGAGACACCGTAGTTTCCTCCAATCGGTCTCTTCCCCTGCACCTTGGGGTTTTTCCCAGAGCAGCGCTTATCCGCGGGACCAGTCACCGGGAGCCCCTCCGTCCGTGCCGCAGCTCTCGCTCCCTCGGCCGGGGACGCGGGCAGCCCAGATCCCGGGTCCCCCGCTCCCGCCGCAGCGACTCCGGCCGCTCTGGCCCGCGCTGTCTCGATGGTCTGGCGCGGCCGCGGGCCTCGCGCGGCCTGGTCGCCAGGGGGCGCGCTGGCGGGCGCCGCCGACTCTGAGTGCGCGGCCGGACCGCGTCCGCCATATTGGATGCCGCAGCCGCCGCGGTCAGCGCTTCCTCCTGTGTCTTCGCTGCGCGCTGCAGGTTCCCGCGGCCTAGGCGGCAGGGAGGTGACACAGGAGCCCGTGGGAGGAAGAGGAAGGAGGAGAAGGGGGTGGAGAGTGGAGGGGGCCGAAGCTTGAGTGTGGAGGCCGCTTCCGAGCGGGGCGGAGAAGCAGAGAAGGCGCCGCGCCAGCCCCTCCCCCGCCGCCGACCCGCCCCGGCGGCCTCCGTCCTGCTCGCTGCGCCCGCCCAGCGGCCATGCCGGGGCCTCACCGGCGCTGAGGAGCGTCGCCTGCTCGTCGTGCTCCGTGGCCTCCTGGGCCCGTCGCCCGCTCTTCCGCACGCAACGCGCCCAGCAGCCGCCTCTTCCTTCGCCGGGCCCCGGGCCTCTGCGCAGACAACATGGAGGCCGTGAAGACCTTCAACAGCGAGGTTCGTACCGCAACCGGGCCTCCCTGCCAGGCCCGGCCCGGCCCGGGGCTCGCGTGCCGAGCAAGGGCGCGGGCCGCACGCAGCTCCCCCGGATGGGGCGACGGCGGCTGAGCGGCCGTGGGGGAGGGGAACAGCCCGCGCCCCTCCCCGAGCCGGGCAGGGCTGAGGGAGGGCAGGGGGAGGGCCGGTCCCCGAGGCGGCCGCGCCACGCTCCCGGGTGGGTTCCACAGAGGCCTTTCCCTCCCACCCCCCACCCCGCGCGCAGCCCGGTGGCCTTGCAGGGTCTGAACTGTTGTAGGACATCACTCTGCAGGTCCTCCCTGGTGACTGAGGAAGCTGACACACGGATGCGAGGCCCTGGAGAGGACCCACAGGGTGGTGATCCGTGGTCACGTTACACGTAGTGTTTATTATTGAGGTTCTGTTGACTAGGTGTCTTGCCAGCCAGGGACTAAGCTAATTGGATGGTTGGTAGGGAGGCAACATTATTCTCCGAACCCCCCCCCCTTCCTTTTTTCTTTTAAAAAATTTCTGCTTGCCCTTCTGATCCATCAGGGAGAAAGACACAAATGCTAGGGAGACGTTGTGCACCCAGAGAGGGCAGGGGTTCTTTCACGTGTCAGACTAAGCAGATTTTTTTTTTTTAATGCAGGTGTCCAATTTTTACTGTTTGCTGAATTTACTGATCTAATTGGAAAACAGGCTTCGAAAAAATAAAATCATTTTCTTTTTAAGGAATAATAGCAATTCAGACATTAAATGTAGCAAATACCGGCTCAGCATTATCTTCTTGTACCTTTTAGGAACATATTTCAATCCATGCTAACTAGTTAGCATAGTTTTCAGAACTTGATTTGGTTGTGTTAATGCTCAGTAATATGACTATTAATGTCTTAAGTTTTAAAAATAATATTTATGGATGGGACAGTGCTCTTAAATGCCTTTCTGCAATTTCATCTTAATTTTGTTGGTTTGTTTATAGTAGGTAGCACTGGGAAATGCTACAAAAAGCGTTGTTGAAAGTTCTTTTTTTTTGTTTTTTTTTCGAGACAGGAGACAGGGTTTCTCTGTGTAGCCCTGGCTGTCCTGGAACTCACTCTGTAGACCAGGCTGGCCTCGAACTCAGAAATCCGCCTGCCTCTGCTTCCCAAGGGCTGGGATTAAAGGCGTGCGCCACCACTGCGAAAGTTCTTGACTATGCATATAACTCTAAGTAGTGGTGAACTTCATGATACTGAGAGCAGTACATTTGGAAATCTTGTGAATTTATAACTGATAATGGGGACAGTTATCCTCTTATGAGACTTAATTCTCCCTCCCAATGATACAGATTTACAATATGGAATAAAAGGAATTTAGTGATACTGTAATGAACTATTTTTAATACTTTGTAACTGTATAAGAAAACAGCCATGTTGCTTTTTAATTTGGTGCATACAGCACTAATAAGCTCTTTAGTTACAAAAAAGTCCTTTCTTATGTGGGCCTGGTGGCGAATGCCTTTGATGATTCTAGTACTCTGAGAGTAGAGGAAGGTGGATCTCTGGGAGTTCAAGGCCAGCCTGGTGTACATATAGAGTTCCAGGACAGCTAGAAGTATAGTAGAGAGATTGTCTCTCAAACCAAAACAACAACAAAAAACCTCTCTTATTTCCAAATTACTGAATTTCACCCCTTTTCACTGTAATTTTCTTCTTTGTTTAGGAGATTCCTAATGTGTCTGCCCCCTTCCCCCGAGGAGGCTTTATAGGCGCTCCCCACAGTGATAGGTGCAAACAAATGTTAGTGCTCTGAGACCTCCCTAGAGCAGTGTGGAGAAGGGACTGTGAGGGTGGGCTTCACTGGAAGGGTAAGGGCTGATGGTCACACCTCAGTCTGGGTGTGCTGCCTCCTGTTGTGTGTCTGCTGGAGCAGCCTTCGCTGTGGAGCACTGCTTCCCTCCTCCGCTTCCCCTAAGGATTTCACACTACTTAAATGTTTACCTTTCTACCTTGAAATGATGTTATCAGGTTGAAGTGGGGTTAGCTTAAAAGTAGAGTATGGACTCAAGGTTGAGGAGAAGTGCCCTCAGACTGGAAGCTGGCAGTAGGCAGGTGGCAAAGGTCCACCGTGGAGATAGATGTCCCAGTCCTCTTTTTGTTTTGGGAGAAGTCCTCACTTAGACTGCCTAGGTTGATAATACTTGAGTCACTCTGTAGTCCAGACAGGAGTTGTATTTATTATGTGATACTCCTGCCTCAGCTTCTCTGGTAGCAGGGTTATTAGGCTTGCACCAGGCTTAGTCCTGTATACTTTTGTTTAAGCACCAAATGCATGGCCTTGTTAATTTAGAAAATAACTGGATTATAACGTTCTGCATGTATGGCTGCTGTGGTGCATGTTTTGTTATTGCAATTGAGTGCTGGAGCCGCTCATTCATTTCTGTTCTATTAAGTCGTGTTTTGCAAAGTACAAAAAAGAGAAGGAGTCTGAATTACAGGCTTGGGAGGAAATCATGTTTTCAAGTGCTCACAGTGAATTTGGCTTTTAAGGCATCAACATTTAGCTCATGGTAATAATAACTGTTATTAGTATTGTTGAGACAGGGTCTTACTGATGTCTTAGCTTCCTGAGTGCTGGGATTACAGGTGTGTGGCACTACACTCCTGGCTAGCTCAAAAAAGTATCATTACTGTTTGGTAGCAAGACATTTTTAAACCTTCAAATGCTTAAAATATGAAAGTTGGATGTCCTGATACACACTTTGTAATCCCAGCACCTAAGAGGTTGAGACAGAAGGATTGCTCTAAATTTGAGGCTTGTCTGGGCTACATACTTTTGTTCTACACCAAACTAAGCCATATTCTACAATCCTAACTGAAACAAAAAGATGTTTAAAATAAGAAATGTTAGCAAAGGCTTGCTAATTCTCAGGCATTATAATTATATTGTATATAATTATATAATTCTCAGTCTTTCTATTCAGCAGAGAACATTAGCTTGGAAATAGCATGCTAGAGATTGTGAAGCTAAGAATACAGCTTTATTTATTTAAAATTAATCTGCAAAATATGAATGAATTTCAGTCTGAGTTATCATCTCCTATCATCTTCCTCCTAATTTCTCAAAGGATTTCTCTGTCCTTCACCACTATATTAAAGATCCTTTGTTCGGGAATTTTGGAGTAAATTCCTCATTATCCTTAGTTGAATGAGAGTTAATCCCATGGCCATTATTGCCAATTCTGATACAATGAGAGAAATTTTGTCCTTACTTTAGAAGACTCATAAGAATCAGTGTGAGGGGAGCAGCTAAATCAGATGGAATGATGTCGAATTAGTCATTATGAGGTACTCTACTTGTTACTGTTCCAAGTAGTCACTTCTTACAGAGACTTGGAGTCCTTACCAAGTGAGGACAGCTTAACTGTACGACTGTGTTGGGCCGGCCCTGAGTGTTGTGTTCTTGGGAGCCACTTGATGTGAGCGGCTGTCTGTGCTGTGTTAAAGGCTACTGACTGAATGGAGGCTGTTCTAATAGGGCCTCCTCTCTCATGCTTTGTTTTTGAAAAGGGAAAGGGGAGGAAATGGCTTTATATGACAAATACCTTCTTTAGAAAACTTCAGTGCAATTGGAGAAGAAAATGTAAAACTCACTGTTTAAGGTAATATGTGAAAAGTATAAGAGTGGGTTAGCAGTGGTTATGTCTGGTCAGATTTAGAGGAGGGTTAGTGCTTATGTCTGATCAGAGTTAGAGGAGGATTAGCAGTGGTTATATCTGGACAAAACTTGTGGAGGGGAATTTTTAAGTATCGGAGTCATTTAATTTAAAAATTAAAAAAAGCCCTAGTATATTTTTCTCTCATCAAAAAATTAACAGTAACTCTTTAACATAATAAAATCTTTGTTGGCCATGAATTTCTGTGGCCTGTTTTTATAGCTGCTTATGGTAGTGTAGACTGCTTGGCCCATGATATGCTTCATTTTTCTTGCTCTGAGCGGGCTGAGTAGGAGGTAGGATGAGGTCTGTGGGTTTAAGATGCTAGAAGATTCACTGCAGTTTAAGACTTAGATTTACCTCAGTTTCTAAATTCTAACAAGATTCTTTTATCATCTTTCTAAAAATTGACCAATCTTTTTGAGATAGAGTATTGGTAGTCTACCAGTAGTCGACTTTTGAGGTAGAATATTGGTTACCTTAGTTGGAACTGTATGTAGAGGAGACTAGTCTAGAATTTGGAACGGTCTTCTTGCCTCTACCTCCCCAGTGTTTGAAGTGAGATCACAGATGCGTGCATCCTATCTGGCCCCGTTTATCTTTGTTAAGGTATCTGAGGCGATCTTCTGTCCTTGGCATCCTTTGGTTAGTTGGATGGCTTACTCTGAACCATTGTAGGATACACACTTGCAAGACTCACTCTAATACACAGTGCATTTTCTTAGTCTACACTTCACTGCCAGTTTTGTATTTCGAGGGGGTGGTTTGTATAAATAATTACAGAACTTTTTATAACCTTCTAGTAGTAGCCATGGTTGGTTGAGACATGAAACAAGTAGAATAACTCGAAAAATTTGCTTTAGATTTGTAAACGTTTGCTGTATGGCTCAAGAAAAACACTTAGGGAAGCATTTGCAGAACATTTCTTTTTGATTTTCATCTTTTAGGGCTGTGTTACTATTCTCTGTTGTCCACGTTGTTGAAAATTATTTAAACATGGAACAAACTTAGTGCTTTAAATCAAGGAAGCCTTCACTAGCATAATCCTCCTTCCACGCCAGAGGCATAGCCTGGGCAGCCTAGCTTGGTGCTGCGCCTCTTGGGGGCTGCATAACTCTTTACTGTGCGGAGCACACCCTTCAGCAGCGGCTCTGCTTTTACACACGAGAGGCCGTGCCGCCCTCTTGGTGGCATCTGACTCTGTCTTTAGTTTATCAATTTCTTTTATGGGAGGAGTAACAATCTTGTTGAGAGTTACGGATTTAGGTGTCACTAAGCTGTCTTACAGCACTTTGTACTTTCTGTGTAATGTTGACTCTACTTTTTTAGTACTTAGTCTTTACCCAGGTTACATGCTCAGTGATGGTATTGCTTCAGATCCTTGGTGCACAGTCAGCATTTAGAGTACATTGTAGAGCCACGGCCTGTCTGTCTCAAGTACACGAGCGAAGGATGATTTACATGGAAGCTGATGATGTTAGCTATCATTTCTGGACATTTGCCTTTAAAATACAGAAGTGATTTTCTTTTTGTACTTGAATATTCTGTTAGTGGGAGAGTCTTTGACTTAATTGATACAATTATGTTTATGAGGACCAAGTATGCCTAAGCATGGCTTTAAATGTAATTTTTAGGGCATTGTAGAAATATAGATTAGGTAAAAATTTTAAGTCAGAACTTTTAATCTATTTTTAATTTTCACTTAAGTATGGGATGGGAAGGGGGACTTTTCCACTGAGGGTGTCAGTTAGGGCAGGTCAGAGTTTTATGCTGGGTAGTAACTGTGTTCAAGGTATTTTGGATTTACTGCTTTAACATAATTAAACAGTTCTTTTCTTACCCAGAGTAATAACATGTAGACTACAAAAGTGACTCAAATTGAGTAGATACTGCATGATTTGAGTATATATAATCTCAACAATTCAGGATCACAAAAATTGTCACTTGAAATTCATGCATTATTAAACTGTGGTGTTCTAGACTAGCATTAAGTTTGTTAGAGTAATTTTGTTGATATTTAAGGGACTTGTATATCTTTACTCTCCTGAACAGTCATATTTTATGATCACTTGCAATAGGTAATTTTGAATTAATGATGATTTTATTACTTCCATATGTGATTTCAGATATCTCTTTCTAGGGCCAGATTTGCTGTTAATGGTCAGTTTCTAACTCATAGTAGTTATGACAAAAATATGATCAACCATGACCTTGAACACTGGCTGAGCTCAGACTCTAGCAAGCTCATTTTGTCTGTCTTGTTTTCTCAACATCTTTCTCTGCTCCTCTCTCTCAGGATTGTGCCTCTACTCCGCTTGTACAGACTGCTTTCCAGCAGCATGGACACAAGAAGCATAGTAAGATGACTGTACCCACATAAGGCAGGCTCTGGGGAAATGCTAGGTATATTGTGGTAGTGAAATTCTGTATTGCTTGTATGGGTAGTGCTTGGGAAGCAGATAGAGTTTGCCACTTAGTACTTTTGTAAAGATCATATAGGGAATAAAACTTAATTGCTTTATAAGAAATGTTGCTATTTCTTTAAAAATGGGGACCAAGTTACTGGGCTTAATGAGCATGTGTCATAAATTGCATTAAGTTTACTTGCATTCTGTTCTACATAATTTCACTACATATTTGATAAAAATTTTAATATGAACTACTTGCCTCATAATTTAATGGTTGGAAATAAATTAATGAGGTGTGCTATAGGAGTAGAGAAACTAAGTCAGATTTTATATTTTCTACTAGAGGCTTAAGTTATAGTACGGATGTCTTAAAGAAGTTAGGACTGGTAAACAGTGTTCTGTAGCCTGTGGTTGCTTATAAGATCTGTCTCAAACTTGGTGGTAAACATGGCATTTGGTCTTTGTGATTCACGTTTTATGCACGTATTTCATCTTTATCATTCTGCATTATAAGAACTGATAAAACCAAATAAAGGTGTAGGAATGGATTTGTAAGTGTACCGGTTGTGGGTCAAGAAGCATCTTAAGCTTTGACATCACCTTACTTACTAAGGCTGAGAAGTAGATCACTTGTATTCCCGATAGACAGTTAGCACTGATGAGTGAGTGTGTGTCAAGCAAGTGTTTACAATGTGCAGCTTACACTGTTTGTCACTTTTATAGTTTGATTTGAAAGGCCTATGATTGCATTCTTCAATATGGTGTTTGTTATTTAGTGACTGCTTACTGTACACCAGGAAGTTGTCTGTCTTCTTAGATACAGTGATAACCAAACAAAAGACTACCTCCTCTCAGAGGTTATGTTCTTGTGCCTTTCTCTCCTCAGCCTCCCTGCAGAGCCAGGCAGGCAGGCCCTTTGGTTCCAGCATTCTTGGCTTCTGGGATTCTTCTTTCTAGGCCCAGTTCTGCTGACCAGTCCAAGAATCCGCCTGCCAGAGCCAGATTGCTCTGCCCCCGCCCGCGGGAGCCTGAGCAGGGAGGCGGCCAGTTCTCCCAAGAGCGGGACATGTGGCAGTGCTGATGGATTTTATTTGAAAATTACTGACATTATTTTAAAAAAAATCCTTCATTTGCTTTTTTAGAATAACAACTATTATAAGATGCAGCTTTAGGGGCAGTTCTTCTGTAATTGAGATAGAATTACTCCATGGGTAACATCTGTTAATGGGCAATAAAAGCTTAAGTTTTGGAAAAGTAATAGATTTTTATTGCAAATCTTTTCCTTGATCTAACACCTTCTGAATTCAGTGTGTTCCCCAGAGGTCCCTTTCTTCCCTGCAGCTAAAGGACAAAACTCTTGCGGTCATACACGTGTGTATACAGCCCAGGTAGTACTGTAGACATCTCTGCATAGTGCAGGGGAGGGTTGCCCCAGACTGCCTCAATGGCTCTCTTTATGCCATTACGTTCACACAGCGTTGAGATTAATCAAGTAGTTCAAGTGTTCAGTAAAAATCCTCCCATAAGTTTTTGTTTCTTCAGACTGAGCCTAGGGCCTTGGGCACGGTGAGCTCCTTATCACTAAGCTCACCTGTCAGCCAGGAAGTAATTTTTATTTCACCTTTCTTGAATTCAAGTAAAAATTTTGTAGACAAAAATGTCTATATATTAAATTATCTTTGTAACACCTGTTCACTGTTGGAAATGTCTAGCTTACATGTTTTTTAGAACTTTTATAAAAATGATTGACTTTTATAATAGTCATCCCTGGATGTCCGAGGTGCATTGATTCCAAAACAACACCCTCTCCTCCTCTGCAGATATCAGTTCTCAGATGTTTAAGGCTCTTACAGAAAAAGGCATAGGATTTGCAAATGATCTATTCACATATTTCCGTCATTTACAGTTATGTCTAGATTACGTCTAATACTGAATACAGTGTAAACACCATGCATTTAGGGAATAATATTGCTTCAGAAATAATAAGAGGAAAAGTCAGTACACGTTCAGTATGAACAGTTCTTCTGATGATTTTTGATTAGTGGTAGTTGAAGTCACTGATGCAAAAGCCACAGATTTGGAGGGACATTTGTGTTTATTATGTACAACTTCCTTTTCCCAAAAATTAGCATGTTTCTGCAACTCTGTAACTGTGTGAAAGGTTAGGAGGGTGCCGTTCATGTGCAAATGGGAAACTGAGGTTGACCTTGTGAAATGCACTTCGAAGGTATTGAACAGGAACAGAAAGGTGTGATTTAGTTCTGTACAGATTTTGTCACCCTTTGGGGTTTTTTTATTTTTATTTTTTATTTTTTGGGGTTTTTTTTGAGACAGGGTTTCTCTGTGTAGCCCTGGCTGTCCTGGAACTCACTCTGTAGACCAGACTGACCTTGAACTCAGAAATCCTCCTGCCTCTGCCTCCCAAGTGCTGGCAATAAAGGCCACCACTGCCCAGCTGGTTTTTTAAATTTTTAATGGTGGGAACAAAAATATCCCTAAAAGTAACGCTTCTGGAAAAACTCATTTGTTGTTCCCTGTCTTGTATCATTCTTCAGACTTGACCTTGGCCTCCAGAACTGGGTCTCTTAAGACATCCTTTTAGACAACAATTTTGTCCAAGAGGATATCCACAGTGTACCTTGTGGGTAAAAGGGATTGTAGTTAGAAACTTTCATAAAGGTCTTCCTTGATCTTTGATCTTTTGGCAATTTTCTTCTTGCTCGTGATGATTAACACTTTTTGAGGATAGAATTGAATGTCCCATTTCTGCAGAGAACAAACACAAGGAGCTGCTCAGAAATTTGTAAATTGAATGGTTCCGAGTTGACTTTTACAGACAAGCCATGTCATAGGCCCTCAACTTCAGATAGCTGGCTGCCAGTTCTGCTCGAAGGACTCTACTTGTCTTGAAGGATTCCAGAGGCTTAGAGTCCAAACTCACCCAGTAACTGACCCCTGGGGCATGATGGTGGGGAATTAGAATACGCTCTGCACAGGCCTCTTCCAAGGGGACCCATTGCTTGCTTTTTAAGTAACTTTATTGGCATCATATCCACATACAACTTTATTTTTTTTTTCTTAATTGTTTGAAATATACCCATTGGAAAGTTGGAAGAAAAAAAGTTTCAGGTACAAGCTTCATCTAGATTCTTTTTTAAAAAGTGATATTTTATCTATTTGAGTGCTTTGCCTTTATGTATGTGCATCGAGTGGGTCCCTGACAGAGTCAGAAGAGAGTGCCAGGGCCTGTGGGACTGGAGTTAGAGATGACTGTGAGACATTGTGTGGGTGCTGAGGATTGAACCTGAGTCCTCGAAAGGGCAACAAGTACTCTTTAACTGCTAAGCCATCTCTCCAGCCCCAGAGTCTTTTTGTTAAACACATTTACCTTCTCTTCGTATATAACACACAAACACAGTTTTTTTTCCTGAATATTTGAGAGTAAATTCTAATCCAGGGTGCCAGTTACCTTTGAATAGCTGTTTATTTTCCTTTAAAAGGATATTTGCTCAATCATAATATAGTGTTATTCATTGGGAGGTTAATATTGATGAAATTACTGTTGGAGATCTTTTCCAAATTTCACTGTACATTGTAGACGGATCCCTACAGCATGCCTTGGTGATTGTCTCACCTCTTTAGTTTAGAACAGTTCTGGTGTTTTTCTGTGAGCTTGAGGTGGTGGTGTTGGATGACAGCAGGACAGTTTACAGTTCTCTCCACACTGACCCTTCTTCTGCGCAGGCTCACGTTCTGCATCTTTGTCAGGAGTCCTTCAGAAGTAACATTGTGTGTCCTCACTTAGGAGCATCTGTGTCAGGAGGAATGGTGGCTCTTGGGCACAGGTTTCTTTGCTTTCTTTACCTTTGTACCATGTCTCATATTGGGGAGATACTTTGATGTAAATATAAAAAACATCACCAAAATTTGCCCACTTGTTTTAGCATACATTTATTTCTTGCTTGGGTTGGTTAGTACTAATATAGTCACCAAGTGCTGTTTTTTAAGTTTGTTGTGTTTGTATTTCTTTGCATCTGTGAGAGCTTTTTCTTGTCATATGTAATTGTGTATATTGTTGTAAACTAAACTCATGAATTCTTTTTTTATTCATTGGCCTTTAAAGATCTCTCATGGTCCGTTTTAACCCATCAGAGCTTCTTCGAGCTGACCATGGGCACTTTGACAAGTGCTGATCAGTTTTTGGAATATTCCCCTATTTTCTAATACAGTAAGCTATTTCTGCTCAAACCTTGATTGGCCATTTCTCCAGATGCCCAAGCTTCTTTTTGTGGCTATATGTGTGCTGTCAGATCAAGCTAGACATTTTATTTTACACGCATACAAACATAATTTCAGATACATCTACAAAGCCATGAGTTCATCAGACCTTCACAAGCTCCATATGAATTTACTTTGTTGATACTGAGAACCCTGGCTTCTGTTATCTACAGCAGTTGTTCTTAACCTTCCTAATGCTGTGACCCTTTAATACATTTCCTTATGCTGTGGTGACTTCAGCCATAAAATTATTTTTATTGCTACTTCATAACTCTAATTTTGCTATTATTATGAATTGTAATGCAAATATGTGATATGTAGGATATCTGATGTGACCCCTATAAAAGATTCATTTGACCCCAGAGGGGTCACAACCTACAGATTGAGAACTGATTTACAGTATGCTTATAATTGACTCAATCTTAACGCACATAAAAGTAGTTCCAAGGCTAATTAATGCTTATGTCTGTGCAGACACTGTAGTAGTTAGGACTTAATACCTGCTTATAGCTCATTGTTCTGTTTAGCCTGAGACCATATAGTCAAAATACCAAGCACAAAATTTGGTTAGGTTTTTTTTTCCTTTCCATTTTTAAATGTGATCTGTTATTCATTTGAAATAACTAGGTTCTATTTTTTCTCCTTGTATTTCATTTTTTCTTTTTCTTTTTAAAAAATTCATATCATTAAAAGTAAGTTAGTTTTTATCATCTTTTACTTTCTCTTTTTGAAACAGGGTTTCTTATAGCCCTGGCTGTCCTAGAACTCTGTAGAACAGGCTGGCCTTGAACTCATCATAGATTGCTTCTGTCCCAAGTGCTTGTAGTAAAGGTGTACACCACTGTGCCTGGCTGGTTTTTACTTTTCGTAGCTTCAGCGTCATGATCGCTTGTGACAGCAAACTATTTCTTTAGTACTCTTCAAAACATCATTGTAAACCTTAGAGTTCAGTGTTGAGAGGAGCTTGGGTGGAAAGAAGGCCCAATTTTAATAGTGTAGATTCTGTTGATAGGTGTGAGAAGATGCATGCTCAGGGATGGTTACTTTCTCCTGCGTAGATCTAGTCTGGACAGTCGGCATATTTTTTTCTGTAGACTGCTTGAGATCCACAAAGCTGAAGTATGCTTACTGTGTCTTAGTGACTACATGAGCACTGCTACAGTACCAAGATGAGCAAGGAACTCACAGTCAACAAGAAGCTTGAAGAGAGAGATTTTGGGGGAATCACATTCCTAACTAAGAGTAAAAGAAGTGTCCTTAAACTTGGGCCTGTTCTCCTGCATCTCAGTCTTGTGAATTGTGGAATTACAGTGTGAACCACCACACTAGGCTGTGGCCTTTTTTTTTTTTTTTTTTTAGTTTTTCGAGACAGGGTTTCTCTATGTAGCCCTGGCTGTCCTGGAACTCACTCTGTAGACCAGGCTGGTCTCGAACTCAGAAATCTGCCTGCCTCTGCCTCCCAAGTGCTGGGATTAAAGGCGTGTGCCACCACTGCCCGGTTGTGGTCTTTTATATAATCAAAACTTCAAGAATAACCAGGTATGGTGGTGCACATCTTTAATCTCAGCATTTGGGGGCAGAGGTGGTGGATCTCTGAGGTGGAGAGTTCCAGGACAGCCAGGGCTATACAGAGAAACCCTGTCCCCCCAAAATAACAAATAAATGTACTTAGGCAGTATATTGAAAGGCCTGTGAAAAAATTAGAGATTTAAGTTGCACTAGTGGTAATTTATTAGGACACTAGCATTAAGCCAGCTTCTATCGTCTAACATTTTATGTAATGTTAATACACAGTTCTTTTTATGATATGAAACTCTGAATTAAACTACTGCACTGTAAGAAATAGAGCTTGTTTGAGAAATTGTAGCTAACGCAGGTACGTATGTGAACTCCTCAAGAAGCTTTCTTACTAAACTGATGGTGCCCTTCTCATCTTTGCCATTTACTGTTAGAATTCCTTCTCAAACTGAGATAGGAACAGTTGCGTCCATTGCGGTATTACCACAGGACTGGAGAGAACTCAGACAGGTGGATTGTTTGAATTATGGGGAAAAGTTAAGCTGAAGATTTTCATGTATCTACCTGTGTTTTCTTTTTTTGTTGTTTCTGTTTTTTATATTTTATCTCATGAGTGATTTCTACCCTTGATTTTATGGTGTGGTAGCTGACTACCATTGTGGTTGTGTATTTGTAGCTATAGGCATAACTGGAGGTTTTGTTGTTTTGTTTTTTGGCTCCCTTGTTGAATTCTATGCATTAACTTTACTTTTGAAAGGTGCCCTTCAGTGGACTGGAGGATGAGTTCTCTTACTTTAATCAGGCTACGTAACTTCTGAGTAACCAAATTAGTAGCCTTTTTTTTTTCTTCTTAGTCTCATTTGTCTGTCTATGTAGTCTGGCTGGAACTCACTCACTATGCAGCTATCCTCCTGCTTCAGCCTCCCCAGTGCTGGAATTATAGATCTGTGAACCACCATGCCCAGCTACATTTATACATTTATATAATTCACTGTTCTGCACAGCGTCTCACTATGTATTCTTGGCTGGAACTTGCTATGTAGACCAGGTTCTTCAAACTAAGAGATCTCTTTCTTCTGCCTCCTGACTGCTAGATTCTAGGTGTGTGTGTTAGCATACCTGTCCAGGATGGATTTTTTTTTTTTTTTTAAATGTGGCTGCTGTCAAAGGAAGATGGGACAGAATAGCAGTTGTGCAAGGAGAGATGTGGTAGTCTACCACTCAGTATGGCTAGGCAGGACCCTAGAGGGCCACTTAGCTATTTATCCCAGTGAATACATTTGTAATCTTTTGTTTTTAAACTTAGATTTAGTTGATACATTAAAAATAATAGAGGCAATATTAGTTTTCAGCTACTTTTACTTGGTTTGATGTTTGAAAATCTAATAATTTTACAAAGTATATGGAAAGCTAAAGAATATTATTTATAGAATTTGGTGTTTAAAAGAAACTATGGCCGGGCAGTGGTGGCACATGCCTTTAATCCCAGCACTTGGGAGGCAGAGGCAGGTGGATTTCTGAGTTCGAGGCCAGCCTGGTCTACAGAGTGAGTTCCAGGACAGCCAGGGCTATACAGAGAAACCCTGTCTCGAAAAACCAAAAAAAAGAAAAAAGAAAAAAAGAAACTATGAAGGAAAGGCAAATTTTCAAGGTAAAACACAGAAACATGTAGTATAATTGTGATTATCTTGTCCTGGAAACATCTTGGTCTTTTTACATATTTTAGTAATAGGTAAAAGTTATAGACATTTAGTTCAAAAGAATTTGCTAGATTATGTTGTGCATATTTTCCAAATTGGAGGACAGTTAACCAAGAGTGTTCATTGGTAGACAGTAACAATATTTGAACTTTAAGTATTTTGGATCAATTTTAACTTTGGTCAGTATTATCAAGTAGTATCAAGTAAAACAGTATTCACTGTTTTACTAAGTCTAGCAAAGCTTTTAAGAAATTCAACAGTAATAAAGAATATAATTTTCACTAGGATGTGGTAACATGTCTGTTTTATATTCATATACATTAACACATGTCTTAGTTGGGTTTTATTGCTGTGAAGAGACACCATGGGGCTAATGGTGTAGCCCATTATCATAGTGGTAAGCAGGCAGACATGGTGCTGGAGAAGGAGCTGAGAGTTTACATCTGGATTAGCAGGCAGCCTAAGGAGATTGTCTGCCACACTGGGTGAAGCTTGAGCAAAGGAGGCCTCAAAGCCCCCACCCACTCAGTGATGCACTTCCTCCAACAAGACCACACCTACTTCAACAGGGCCACACCTCCTAATGGAGCTATGGGTCTTTGGGAGCCATTTTCTTTCAAACCAGCACACCACACATACTGAACATATACATATATAAGAAAATGCATACATGTGGAAAGTTTGAAAGGCAGCCTGCCAGCCTTTAACAGTGGTTATTTTTGGAGACAGCAGGAAGTAGTAAGAGTGCAGGGATGATAACTTTTTAATAATTTAAACGTTTCACAGCATTTTCTGGCATGCTGCTTTTTTTTTTTTTTTTTTTTTTTGGTAATACTTTGTCCAAACTCAAAGTAGTGTGCCCTTTAGTTTGGGAAAGAAAGGCAGAATTGGTGTATTTTAACAATTTCAATCAGTTTTTCTTATTGTAAATGAACTAATTGTAAAGGATTTTGAGCTCTAAAGCCTTATTGAAGATTGCATAAAATTCATGTTTAGGTGAATTTTATCAAGTTATGTGGTAAGTAGAGTCACAAACTCTTCTAAGGTTTTGGTTAAGATGTACTTAGTTATTAGGTTGACACCATTGCATAGTATGTTTCCCCAATCTGTCTTCCTAGGGACCAATTCAGTGTGTAGATTTACATGGTTCCAAGTGGATAGACTTGTTTTCTGTCTTTCTGTTTTTTGTTCATGTTTTTGTGGTATTAAGTTATTTTCATGTTATGTGTATGGATGTTTTATCTGCATGTGCCTGTGTATCACTTGCATGTCAGGGGCCTGCAGTTAGGGCTGTGAGCTGCCATTCACGTTGAGAGTTGACCTGGATCCTTTGGAAGAGCTCCAGTGTTGCTGTCAGCGCAGTTTGTTCTTTAGCCAAGGGCTTGCTCTGTAGCCCAGCTGCCTTGAACTCTCCCTGCTTCAGTTCCCCGTACTGGAGTTACAGGCATGGGTCTCCATACTTGGCTGTGAGCCAAAAGACTTGTGTGAGACATGGGTATAACATATTTGATGTGCTTCTATAAAAGTTTTAATTTAGTTGTCACTCCTTACAAATCGAGACAATTCAGACACTAACCACCCTTTCAGGGCATTCTGAAGAAGGTGGTTGAGTGGTCCTGGCATGGCTGAGTCATTGCCGAAGCGCCTCAGATCTGAAAAATGTTCTCTTCACCCGCGGCTGTTTCTTTCAGGTCTTCATATTGGGTCTTCGCACCTCTGAAAGTTTGATCTGAAGATCTGTGGCCCTTCCTGCTAGCTGTCAGCATTTCTTTATCTCAGCTGTTGCCTCTTCAGGAATGACACCTCTTTTGACTTTGTTTTATTCAGTCCTACCTCGTTAGATACTTTGCAATCATTTTTGCAGTCATTTTGCTTTCAGCCTAATCTACATTATTCCTCAACTCCCTTCTAGACCTCAGTTTACTTTGGAAGTAAAGCCATATTCTTAAATCTTGACACAGAAAATTGGGATTTCCTCCATCTTCTTCAGTTGTAAAACTCAGTGAATTGCTTTTTAGCGTATTCAGTAGCCTTCCTGTCCTTTGTATTCGCCACATTCAATCTCACATGTGTGCAGGAATTCCTTCTCCTTTGAGTTGCTGTTGTCATTTTATACTGGCTTCTAGTCTTTCTAGTAGGCGCCATCTCTTCAGTTTTGCATAGATCACTTATGTTTTTAAAACTTTCAAGTTGGGCATTGTGGCACATACCTTTAATCCTAACGCTTGGGAGACAGAGGTAAGCAGATCTCTGAGTTCAAAGGCCAGATTGATCTACATAAACTAGTTCTAGGCCAGCCAGGCCTCCACAGAGAGACCCTGTCTCAAAACAAAAACTAAAAAACACTTTCTCTAAAATGGATTTTCTTGTTTTAGAGTTTGACTGTAAGACTTTCTATATGACTGTCTAAGAGTGAGGGAACGCGAAACTCAAAGCACGCATGGCGGTTCCATATAAGGGTGGTGCCGTGGTGCACAAGGAGAGGCCAGGGGACGCTTCTAAGGGTTTTCTTCTCTGTGTGTGCGGTCTAGGGATGGAGTTCGTGTCAGCAGGCTGCATTGCAAGCACTTTTGCCCCGGAGCCATCTTACCTACTCCCCCAAAGTATTTAATTATAAACGTCCCAGATGATGTTGGAGATTATGTGAGGGAAGCATTGTGCTGCAGTGAACTTCCCTCTCTCATCTGTATCCTCATGTTGGAGAGAGACTGGAGAAAAGCCTTCAGTCTCCCACAGCAGAGTGCCAAGGTTTGGAAAGGAAAACTGTGCGGGAAGAAATTCATGTCCGTTTCCGTGGCTGTGGCCTTCCCCATCTGTGAAGTCAGTCCGCATTCAAGTGAGTTTAGTTATGAGGAAGCTAAGGAAATTCATTCTGCTAGCTTACGTTGGGCTATCTAATTCCTTTTGGGTCCATGTGTATGTACTTAGGTAAATTTTAGCCTTTGTGGGCAATATGGAAAAAATATAAAACAACTTTCTTGGCTGCTGTTTAATGTGAGGCCAGAGTTTTCTAGGGTAGCAGGAGAGAGAGGGAGATAGATAGCTCTGGGAATGTGTAAAAACACTGGCATTAGGCTAAGATTTTAGGGGTAAGAGGGATTCACTTTCCATCTTTGTCTCAATACAGAAAATCCTGTTTGGTACTCTATACTTTTTGTGCTACTTTATATTTGTCAATCTCTTTTGTGGGAGGAGGTGTTTCAAGACCGGGTTTCTCGGTGTAGCCTTAGCTGTCCTGGAACTTGCTCTGTAGACCAGACTGGCCTTGAAGATTATTCAAGAGATTTTGCTCTGGGCAAGTAGTATTACCTAGAGAATTTAATGTTTTCTTTACCTTGTAATTTCTTAATCCTGCCTTTTGATAGCTGTGAGCTATAGCATTGTCTTTCAGAAAACACTACCTTTCTTGGGGCTGGGGAGATGGTAAGGTAGTTAGGAGCACATGCCCCTCCTGCAGAGTGTGTGACTGTGTACTCCTCAGTACTCCAGTTCCACAGTGCCCCATGCCCTCTTCTGGCCTCCACTTGCACCAGGTACACAGTCTAGATGTCTAGATGCAGGCAAAACACTCTTACACATGGAATAAAAATAAATTAAAAAATACGTAGTATGGCCTGCAATACAAACACAGTATGCGTCCTGATTAAGCAGTCACAGGTCTGATAGAAGTGTTGCTGAAGATCAGTCAGCGTATGTTGTTATTCCCGTTGGAGCGGGGTTGGATGGCACAGATAGGAGGATTGATGCTGGCTTTGAGTACATACATAGTGTGACATTTTATGGGCTTGGAGAGGGAGGGATGGTAGGGCTTGTTTTGCTTTGAGAAAATTATTTATGCTTATTACATCAGGTTGACAATTTTTTTTAACGTTTTCCTTGTTCTTGTTTTTGTATTTAGTTCTTATGTTTAGGATGTTATGATAAATTAAAATGTTTGCATTTATTATTTAACATATTAGACATTTCTGTTATTTTTTTTAAAGATTTGTTTATGTGAGTACACTGTCGCTGTCTTCATGCACACCAGAAGAGGGCATCGGATCCCATTACAGATGGCTGTGAGCCACATGTGGTTGCTGGGAATTGAACTCAGGACCTCTGGAAGAGCAGTCAGTGCTCTTAACCTCTGAGCCATCTCTCTAGCCCCCACCCCCATTTCTGTTATTTATAAGATGTATAAGAACACTTATATATAAGAAATAAGAGGGCTGGAGAGATGGTGCTCACTCATTGCCTTCTATGCCCTTCCCACTTCCTGTGAAGCCGCCTCCTTCCAAACACACCCTCTTTCATGGCCCCTTCTTAATGCCCACTCAGCTTCACTGGGGCTGCTTGCACAGAGGCGTGGGGTTATTTATTGGAGCATGGGCATTTTATCTTTTTTTTTTTTTTTTTTTTTGGTTTTTTGAGACAGGGTTTCTCTGTGTAGCCCTGGCTGTCTGGAACTCACTCTGTAGACTAGGCTGGCCTCGAACTCAGAAATCCGCCTGCCTCTGTCTCTCAAGTGCTGGGATTAAAGGTGTGTGCCACCACTGCCCGGCTCATTTTTATCATTTTTTAAAAGTTTCTTGATGACTCCATTGGTGTCTTTTAGGGATTGGTATATTTTTGTCTTTTTTCTCTTAGACTGTAGACAAATTACCTGGTGTTTGTGTATGTCAGGTATGTGGGGGGGGGGCAGGCAGACCACACACAGACAGACAGACAGACAGACAGGCATACACACACATGGACAGAGAATGAGTTTTCACTTTGATGTTAGACATTGTCTTTTTCTCTTCTTTCCTTTCTTTTTTTTTTTTTTTTTTTTAACTTTTTTCTTTTGTGAGACAGGGTTTCTTTATGTATCCATGGCCATCCTGCAACTCAGTCTGTAGACCAGGCTGCCCTGGAACTCAGAGATCCGACTGCCTGTCTCCTGAGTGCTAGGATTACAGGCATGTTGTAAACGGGCTACCTTCCAGCCCATGTTAGGGCCAGTGAAAAAGAAACAAGCAGAAGAAAAGACTCTGCCCTTGCCTTCTCCGGCTCCTCCTTCCCATCTCCCAGCATCCTCTTGTCCGCCCTTCTGATTGGCTACAGGATAGGCTTCTGCTGCTTCCTTTGCTTACATTGGCTGCACTGCTCTTTGAGTTTTGCCAGCGCTGTGCTCAGAGCCTGATGGAGGAGTGCCCTACCTACACTCTGGAATTTCCCTGTCACACCACCTTCTCATCCTGCACTGCCCAGGATAAAGGCTTGACACCAAGTCTTCTGCTGGCCTGCCCTTTTACTTTTGAGTCCTCAGGTAGTTTTGTTTAGCCCAGAGTTTTCAGCTGCTGTCAGGGAGGGTCTGCAGAAGAGGACATGTATTTGATCTACTCCAGCCATCTTGACCAGAACTGTGTACTTTTAGCCCTCTCATTCCAAGGATTTGGAAAGGAGGCACACATTTGCTGACTGAAAGGACTTATGTACATGAGTTTTTGTGGTTTAAATATAGTTCTTTAATGTTTATAGGCAGAAGTTTTATTTTTTTGCTACAAATGCAATTTTGAACTTAGATTCTAAAATATTTTCCTTTCAAGTAGTATTCAAAAACTCTGATGCTATCTTAGGCAATTACCATTCCTGAAAAATAGGATTCTTAATTATTACTTATATGAGAGTGCTTATAGTCAATAGGAAGGATGACTAGCTGTAAAACATCAGAATTCATGTTGTTATAATAGTGTTGATAGCCATTTTTATTTATAATTTTTGACTCTGGGGATTGTGCCCCCAGGAGTCACATGCTAAATACCAGGTCTGCTACTCAAACTGCTTTAGGTTAGGATATTAGGAAAATTATTTCCCTTTCTCAGTATCTTGTACTTGAAAGAATGTCTTAGTTTTTTGTTTTTTTATTCGGAGAAAGATGGACAGTATTGCATATTCTTCTGTATGCTGTTACGGTCCTCACTGTGTACCTTCGTATATTTTTAGACTGTTAGTTCATTAGATTATTGTCTACCTCCAGAAGCATGTGAGTTTAATGACAGACTTGGTGGCCCATCTTACATTCCTAGTGTTGATGAAGACGTTTTGAATGAATGCTGTGCTGTCAAATTATACATATTTTTTCTTTCTTTGTGGTTTTTAAAACATTCCAGATTTTCTGTATTGAAATAGAAAATAATGGTCAGAGATACTCCGTGGGTAAAAGCCACTGCTGTCAAGGCAGATAGTTTGACCCATACGGTAAAGTTGTCCTCTGACTTCCGCTTGCATGTGTGCATACACTCACATACAAATAAATGTAACTAAAATATGTTTTAACAGGAAAAAGATGATAAGCATTCTTTTTAAAAGGTTACCTATGTTGATAATAGTTTATTTTTATTATAAGTATTTTTTTGTGTTGTTGTTTTATAAATTACATACTGTTTCCCCTCCACCTCCAAAAGAAGATGCCTTTGGATTGCTTTGTCCTGAGTCCTTCAGTATGAAGTAGGAAATCAGCGTTTGCCTCTTTGAAAGTCCAGTCTGGGGAATTCCCAAAGTATATGAAATCTGCCACCAGCCCTGACTCTTTAAAACATGGCTTTTAAAGACTGAAATTCTTAAGAAATTTTTTGAGAAGAGTTAAGAGAATGTCAGTGATCTAAAAATAATTATGAAGTTGCTTGACAAAATTCATTAAATATGACAGCCACATGACCCATATTCATCTCATCCTTTATTATGGGAGTTGAGACATGAGAACATTTTGGTTCTTGTGAATAAAGATATCTGTTTAAAAAATGTACAGAGCTCTTGTGTGACTTCTCCCAGAGAGTCAGGAAAAGATGTATGTTCGATTCAGGTAAGACATGTGGGAGAGAGGATTGTGTCCAAGTGTGGCTCAGTGACTTGAACTTACTGAGGTCACTCGAGGGAGCATGGTGACTTAAAGGCGGCTGTGTCACTGAGAGCTCCTCCACAGCATGGTTGATAGCTGGGACCTTGGAGTTGTCTGCCCAGCTTCTAGGCTATTCCACTAAGTTTTCTCCCACCAGTTGCTTACTGCTTCCATAACCTTGGGGAGGACCTCATGAAACTTGGAGCGTTTTGAGGCCTTTAAATTTTAATTTATTTGTTTGTTTGTTTGTTTTTCAAAACTTGGTTTCTCTGTGGTAGCTTTAGCTATCCTGAAACTCACTCTGTAGATCAGGCTGACCTCAAACTCAGAGGTTCCACCTGCTTGTGCTTCCTGAGTGCTGGGATTAAAGGTGTGTGCCACCATGCCTTGCTTTATTTTTGTTTTTAGATAACACCTTTATTGAGACATATTCACACTATTCATTTCATCTCTTAATGTGTACAACACATAGGCTTTTGTAGATTACATTAATTATTCTTTAAACTATAGTAACCTGGAGCTTTGTCTATGTTGGGTGAACCTCACACAAGTTTGAAGAAATAATCTACCAAGCACTCCATTTTCCCTCTATATCTTACTTAGTATTTTATCTGCCCCCTCTTGTGTAATGCTCTGAGCTTGGAAAGGGGGAATATACATGTCTGGTGACTTAACCCCCAACGAAATGGCTCAGATTGGGCCAGCAGTGTTTTTTTTTTTTAGTATGTATGAATGGTTGTAAGTTTCTACAGTAGCCACAGTGTAGTGCAAAGAAGAATACCCTTCTGGAACAGAGGGCCTAAACACAGATGCGCAGCGGAAGCAGTTGTCTCCTTCTGAGGCCTGGGATTTCCCCAGCCGCAGCATTTTATCCTGGCTTACAGTAACAGATACGTTTCCTCAAGGGAAGGTAGCTTTAAAGTTAATCAGAAAATAGGTGGTCTCATCCATCACTGTCACCGTTTTACCTGCAGACACATCTTGCCTGGCATCTTCATAGTGTGCAGAGTCTATAATCAAGCAGGGTTGTTGGGAGCACTTACACAGCAGGTTGTAGAGTGTATTCCAGAAAGTCAGTTGACAGAGCAGGTGTCATCTAGCTCATGAACAGTTGGAGTTCTCCAAGTCCTGCAACCAGGACTGTGGTATGCTAGCAAAAAAGAGGACTTACCATCTCATTTGTGCATACAACCAGCATCAGTGACCATAGCCTTTATGATTTATAGAGTATGGGGGCGGGGCTTTCTGACCAATAATTCATAGGGATATAGCCCGCTGTGGGCACAGGGATTTTTATTATTAACAACATTATACCTTCTGTGAATGTTTTATTTTTCCTTTTTACACAGGATACATTTATTTAAATTAGTGAGTTTTGTTCTTTCAGTGTTTTCTAGATCTGAGATACCCAGTGGTTGGTATTATATAATAAAACCTTCTTACAGAGGGTGAGCAGGGTCTTTGAACACCCATGGCTGTCCTTTTGAGGAAGTACCTGTTGGTTTTAGGATGCAGCAGATAGCAGAATAATAATAGGATGCCTTAGCAAGTTCCATGTACAAGGTCCAAGCAAGTATAGCATGAGGAGATTGTGTCACTTGTGGCAGAAGAGCAGTGATGAGTTGCAGCTGTGTGGCTGGAGTCAGTTTTCATGAGCCCTCCTAGTTCCTCATCCTAGAGTGCTTCTGGGGGTGCCATGCACTTCTGCCTGCACAGGCTCACTTGAGTTGCAGGATATTTGATCACACTATGAACCTGAGATTTTGATGTTTACTGGGAAAACCTGTTTCTAGTTGTAGTGTGGCTCAGCCTTAGCACACACCTTTTATCCCAAACAATGAAGGTAAAGTTAGTTTGTAGAAGGAAGCACTCGTGCTTGAAAGTGATTGAGTGGCAAAGTGACAAATCAGAGAAAGATTTGACAGAATAGGATGTGCCCAACTCTCACAAGAACAGAGAGGTGACATAAGAGAGCAGTGCAGAGAGACAGAGGAAACAGTTTTACCAGGACAGTTGTACAGAGATAGGCTGTAAAGAAAGAACAAGCTAAACACAGGTGAAGACAGAACGAGCCAGAGAAGGAGAAGGAGCCTGAAGATTAGAACAGATTGCCAGAGTTAGGATGAGGCCAAGCCGAGCAATTCAGTCAAAGGCTGAGAGAGAAGCCAGTTTGAATCGGTTATCTAAGTTTAGCCAGAACAGCTGAGTTGAGCCAGCCAGCCAGCCAGAGATCAGAGAGAACAAGAAAGGGGAGTGTATTCTACAGCAAGGCTCAGAGGCTGAAGCCATCCTAGGCCTAGATTAGATTGTAAGGAGGCTCGAAGCTTCCAGGACTAGGCCTAGGTTAGTAGCCGGAGTCAGTAAGCCTCCGAAACAATGATTACCTCGGGATGAAAGCTCTTTTTACAGCTCAGTAGGGCCCTAGCAGCTGCTTGCTTAGCTAGGAGCCAGGGGAAGCAGGGCCACATTTTTGCCTACCTTGACTGACACTGTGGTCTCTCATTGGCCCATCTGGCTGCTGAAAGGTTGAAAGATTGGGTGAACAGTCTCTACCTCAGTATAATTTGTTGCATATTCCAGGGCACTAATTCCCCTCCCTTTTTTTTTTTTTTTAACCTATACCATTGTATCATTTACTCTTCCTTTTACCTTTCGGTGAACTATTGCTCAAGCTTTGAAGCTTTCTAGAGACTCACAGATGCAGCATTTGGCTTTCTGACATTTCCCTTTAAGGAATTTTCCTTCAGCATATATCTTGTTATGTTTATCTTGAAGTGACCCGGGCAGACCCGTTTTGCCCTGGTGGTTTCTCCTCTTGAGTATTTTAGCAGCTTTTGAACCTTACACAGTCCTCTGAAGTCATTCCCATCCATAGAACTCCAGCCTCATAATTCTCATTCCTCCTCACTGTGGGCTCAGTGATGCTGCTGAAGCTCCTGTCTCAGTTGTGAGGGACCTGCTGAGTTAATTTTTTAGCTCTCTTGTGGGGCCTGATGAATTGGAACTGAACACTGCGTCTCACATACCCAGTTTTCCTCAGTAATGTCGGTCTGTCTTGCTTTCTGCTCCTGTTTATGGGACCTTTACAGACTGTAGCAGTGTCTCTGGGTTGTATGAGCCAGTCTATTGATTTGATTTTTATCATACTGCCTCAGATTGTGCTGCCTTGTCTCAAGGTCAGGAAACCTTGTTTGGTTTCTCCTTCCCTGACTTTCAGACTGAGCTTATCTACTCTCGTGTCCCATAGCCTCATGAGCAAGTTTATGAAAAGAACAAGGGAATTATTTTCATTTCTAGTTTAATCGATTTAATCTAATTTAATTAATTTCTAGTCTATCCTAATTTAAGCAGTTTAGATGGATTATAGTTTCTGTAATGGTTCATTGTTAAGGGCATCATCTACATTCTGAGTTAATGGATTTGTTTATCCTATATCAATGTCAGATCTCAGAAGTATGTTTTTGTTTTTAATTTAAAAATACATATTTAGTATGTGTATATGCCTGATATATATGTGTGTGTGGGTAGGTGTGTGGAGCATAGAGACCAATTTTATGGAATAAGTTCTCAGCTTTCCTCCTTCATGGATCCAAAGTGTCAGACTCTGGTTGCTGGCCTATGCAGCAAGTAGCTTTACACAGAAACCACTTCACTGGCCCTCCTGACTGTCTTCTCTTCTGTTTCACAGTCTCTTTCACTGTTTAATTTTTACCCCGGGTTACAAATCTTTGTATCTGGTAAGGGTTTTAAGGACAGATATGATTTGTATTTCTCTAGCCTCTCACTAGCTGAGACAAACAGCAGACTAATACTCTCCTTATTTTCTATTTTCTTTTGTGTGTGTGTGTGCTAGATTAGAGGCCAATACAGAGAATAAGATAGCATCTGTTGTTTTTAGTTGTTTTGTAATTCCTTTCTTTCAGGACGTGTTGTTTGTAGACAGAAAGATGGACCTCAGTTGCTTGCCTTATGGCCCAAATAAAGACATACAACTGCCCTACAGCCTGCGTAAACAACGCTATTGGAATGTGCTCCCCTTTCCTAAAAGATGCTCTACTCAGATGGCTCCACCTTTAGTCTTTGTGTATTTACCAGGGCAAACACAGAACTTTTATACTACAACAAGCACGCATGCCCTTTACCACATACTGAGAAAAAGTAGTCATATTGGGATTGTCCCTTGTAGATTCTCTACCCTCAGACAGATTGGCCTTATCTTCTCCTTTTACCATCCATTGCAGGGGCTGTGGAGTGTCTCGTCTCCTCTTTGTCTTATTTTGGTTATAGTAGTCCCTTTGGGCACCATTCGTGTTGTATGACTATTCCTAGGAAGAAATGATAAACAACTTTATCTCAGATAGGACACTGTTGACAGGTCACAGAGACAGTTGCACCCATCTAGCTGGAGGGAGCAGTAAGTTTATTAGGGTTAGTTTTGGTAGCATGATGGCTTACAGGTAGCTGCACTATGGAAGGGCCTGTCCAACGTGATGAAACCTGCATCTTAGAGCTTCCTAACCTCTGTGTGTATCTTGCTGTTGAATTTTCTGAATGTGATAGTCCTCACCTTTCTTTACTGGAGAGAATGTTCAGTTTGGAGGACACACATTCATAAGAGCTATGACTATGTTTTATTCTTTTTCCCAATGCTCTAATTGATTTACTAATAACAGTTACATGCTTTTAATTTGTAGGAAAGTTTTATATAACCCATTTTTTATAGTGTCTTAAACAATTGAAAAATTCTTTTTTTCATAGTTATTGAGGTTAGGCAGTGAAGGTTCCAGGTGCTGAGCATGGGACCTGGGAGAAACTGTTCTCACAGAGAAAAGGAGGATGGGGAGCTTAGGTGCATGAAAGAGCTGTGTGTGAGCAGAAGCCATGCGGTGCCTGCTTTGTACAGACAGTAACCCGTGAGGGTGGGGCTGTCTGTCCATATGATGTCATTTAATCCCCTCCAGAGAGACCCTATGTCGAAATATAGTGGGGGCTGGGACTTCAAGATAAGAATTTTGAAGAGAGTGAACTGTGGAAATGGTAGGTGCTCAAGTGGACTAGAATAAATAGTGCAATAAATACAGTTTTCAAGGTAACATAAACAAGAGATTTGAAGTTTCTGACTCTATGCCTGATTCCCCCAAAGAACAAGATTTTTACTTCACGCTTAAGTTCTTTCAGCACTTGTCTTAATGTCACCAAGTCTAGGGGTTTTGTTTTTGTTTTGCTTTTTTTGTTTGTTTGTTTGTTTTTTTCGAGACAGGGTTTCTCTGTGTAGCCCTGGCTGTCCTGGAACTCACTCTGTAGACCAGGCTGGCCTCGAACTCAGAAATCCGCCTGTCTCTTCCTCCCAAGTGCTGGGATGAAAGGCGTGCGCCACCACTACCCGGCTACGTCTAGTTTTGATAGCACTGATGGTTGGGTCTGAGACAGTGCCTCGCTATTATAATAATGGGGTGGGGCATTGGCTCCCTGTGACTATGTAGTGAGATTCTTGGAGGATGGTTTGTCCAGCAGCTCTATTGATGTGTGTGTGCTGTGGTTGTGGCTTCCTTGGTTCATCAGATACCGACTTCATTTTCTAGAAGCTGACAGCATCTCTTACCTGTTGCTTCTTGTCCTTTCTTCTTTTTGTTGTGAAAGTTATTTACTGTCTTCTGAACAGAGGGAAGAAACAATTATGTCTGGTCAGCATGCAGTTTTGAAAGTGTCAAGACTGTACTGGCAGGAACTCGTGTGCGGTTTTTGATGTCTTTGGAGATTTGAGAGACACTGATCCATATTTTCAAAGCCCTAAAAGGCTATTTTGGAAAGAGATTATTTACTTTTATTTTAGATTCATACTTTATCTTAATTTGTTTGGTTAGAGTCCTCAGCCTTGAAGGCACAAATAAACCTGCACTGATGTATAGCCACATGTCTCTTGAGGATTCTGGGACATAATCTATAATAAATTCTGTTAGGCTCTTCCAAAGCCATAGGATTAATTGGGTATTACTCAAATCGGCAAGGACATGAAAATGTTCTGAAAATTTTTGTTTGAAATAGTATGACTGTTACATTAAAATTGGGTGATGAGTCTCATTATATCAGAGGTAGGAGAATGTTCTCTAGTGAGATTATATTATTTATCAAAAAGAGGAAAGACCACATTTAAGATACTAAATTAAGTAAAGATATTACTCAGATGCAAAGGTTGGTTTTTGTTACTTTTTTTTTTAACCATAGAACTTGGTTATTTTGGTTCAAAGAGTCTTGGTGTCTTCCTATAAGAGTAGAGACGAACAGATGTGATGGTCTCTTAGGAGCACTGCGCCTCACTAGTCAGCGCTCTGTCATCGTAATGAAACACTTGAGAAAGAGGAGAGTCCTCGGCTTCTCCTTTTGGGGGTTCTAGCATGTGTGCCTGCAATGGGTTCAGTTAAGGCCCTGGCCCTCATTGGCAGCCGGAGTGTTTACTGTGTACCTGCTGGGTACCTGTGATTGCATGAGGCAGGGATCCAAGGAGCTTAGTGTGGCCAGGTTCAAGCTTGGCCTCTCCTGAGAAACCTCTAAAGTGTAACATGAGAACATTTCCTCCTCCCTTTCTCTGTTAGCTCTGACTATCCTGGAACTCACCTTGTAGACCAGGGTGGCCTCAAACTCACAGAGACCTGCCTCTGCCTCCTGAGTGCTGTGATTAAAGGTGTGGACTATCACAGCTGGCCACATAAGAGCAACTTTTTTCTGTTGATATTGCCTGCAAATGTGTCCAGGCCTTCCTTTTTACACCCCACTGCCACACTTGGAGTCCTTCTTAGTGTCTGCTGGGGCCTGATGATGTAATGAACACATGGGTGCCCCCAGAGGACACTGAAGAGAAAGGCAGCTTGTGATGTTAACTGGCATCACAGGTGGGCTGTAGTTAGCCAGTTAACTTCTTAAATTGCTGATGAGTGTCAGTCACTACCACCTTTACCTTTGTAGCAGTTCTTTTTGAAAAATCAAATCTTAGACATAATCAGGCAGATTAATGACTTCAAAGGTGACTGGCTGGTGAGACCATGAAGACAGAAAGAGAAGCTCGACACTGGGCATTATAGAAGCCTTCCTCACTGGTGATTTAGGAAGAGGTACACGATAACTAGTGGGCAGGCCCTGGGAGAAAGTATCTGAACAGACTAGAGAGAATACGTCTCATTTTAAGTGGACTGTGCCAGGGACCTGAGAAGAGTGCAAGAGCAAAGAACAAGGGGCCAAGAACAGAGAGGAGAGGAAGTCGACCATGCTGATGGAAACAGCAACCTTAAATGCAGTTTTATTTTGCTCAGAGGGAAGTTCTTGACTTTTGTAAGGAGTGATGGGAGTGGTGATTTTTTTTTTTTAATGACTATAACTGCCTTATTTATTGAAGTGTTCTCCAGATGGGTCATGGTGATTTAGACTGGTCTATGTTGTGACGGTTAAAACTCAGAGTATAGACATTTAAATACTGTCTTCACCATAGTGTCACTGAACACAACAGAACTTGTAGTCAGCTTTCATTTAACTGCAGTTCTCTATTGTCTAATTTTTCTGCCATGTCTTTAAAACTATTTTTTCTCTGAGCATTGTATGAGGAGTTTTCAAACAGATCAAGAAGAGGATTGTTTTGGACCATTAGATTCCTTGAGATTTAAAAAGGGTTACTTATTGATCATTCTTTGCCACCCTTCCCCTTTCGTTAAGGCCCACTGTATATCCGAAGCTAGCCTGGCACACTCAGTGTGGACTAGGCTTTTTCTCAAACTCATAGACATACCTACATTTGTCTCTTAAATGCTGGGCTTAGAGGTGTGCACTGCCGTGCCTAGCTTTAAAAGAACTACAATATTCTGTTAAGAGCATCGGGCCAAGCGCTCCATACACTTTACAGATTGTGGAAATGTTGGGTAGCCTGTGGTTAAGTCCTTATAATTGGCATCAGACTGCAATGTCCACTCTTAGCCCAGGACAGTTTCTAGTATGGAGAACTGAATATGAAGATAGAGGAAGGGAAGTGATTCAGAATTTAGCCTTCAATAAAAAAGCGGATAAATCTACTATGTCAATGCTCTTGGGTAGAGGAGATTATGCCTCCCCCAGGAACAAGTTGGTCTAAAAAGGGAAATACTGGACAAAGTCTCCAAGGTAGCAGTAGCTGCTTGGAGAAGGCTCCCTCCTGTTGATGGTAAGACAGCTATATTAGCAGGAATCAAACAAAAACAAGATGAACCATATGAAGGTTTTATTGCTAGATTGGAAGAAGCCTTAGGCAGGATGCTTCCTCCCTCTGAGGGCTCAGATATGTTATTAAAGCAACTTGCGTGGGAAAATGCCAATACTCTGCCAGGAACTAATTAGACCAATCAGAAAAACAGGGACTGTGCAAGATTACATCAAAGCACGTATAGATGCCTCACCAGCAGTGGTCCAGGGTGCGACCCATGCTGCAGCAAAGGGAGGGCAACATCTCCGCCCCTATGTTCAGAACTTAAAAGGAGGAAGAAACCAAAAGGTCTCTTGCTTTTCTTGTGGCCAACAAGGACATATGAGCTGCAACTGACCTGTTCTGGAATTTGCGAATGTAGAGCAGGCCGACCTCAAATTCACAGAGATCAGCCTGCCTCTGTTTCCGAAGAACTGGGATTAAAGGTGTCTGCCACAATGGTCAGCATCAGAGGCACACATTGTTATGTGAATGGTTACTTTAGCTTATTAAGGTGTGGATTTGGGAGTGGAGTTTGCTGAATCACATGGTGACTATTTAGTATGTGTTGAGAAGCTGCCATGTTGTTGTCTTTTGTTGTTATTCTACATTTAGTGTGCAGAAAGGTGTGCATGGGGAGGGCATGTGCGAGCCACAGCGGGCGGGCCGTGAGAGGGCGGCTCTGTTAGAGGGAAGCGGCTCTTCATTTCCCCATGTGGGTTCTGGGGAAAACTCAGACTGCTGTTAGGTGTGGTGGGGATCCTCTCCCCCCACTGAGCCACATTGCCAGCTCTTAGGCAGTCGTAAAGTTGCTACCGCATTTGGCATTTGTATTCGTATTGTGTGAGGATTCTAAGTTTTACTTTCTTTTTTTCTGATTTATGACACAGAGCAAGTGTGAGGTACTAGCTGATTGCAGTTTCCCATTTTCCATGCTTAGTGTTGTTGAGCTTGACTTTTGTTTTGTTTTTGAGACTATAAAAATGGAAATTCTAGGAGTTTCATGGTTGCTTGGAGGCACTTGTGATATATTTAACATTTGCTTTTCTCTTTCCTTCAGTTGTATTCGCTGAATGACTATAAGCCACCCATTTCTAAAGCTAAAATGACCCAGATTACAAAGGCAGCCATCAAAGCTATTAAGGTGAGTAACAAATCTTACTTTTGTGTCTTCAAAAGAAAATAACCCTTCTCCCTCCCCCTCTGTGTGTGTGTGGGAGAGAATATACATGTGCCATGCATAAAGGCTCCTGTAGAATCTAGACTATATCAGGAAGATCTCCGTGCACTGTGTTCCACCTTTTTTTTTTTTTTGGAGATAGTCTATGGGAAAAGTCTCAAATTGTCAATTTGACATGATTTAGAATTAGTTGGGAGATGATGGGCTTGGGGTATGCCTGTGGGGAATTACCTTGATTGCCTTAATTGAAGTGGGAGTGCTTATCTGCTCTGGATGGTGGAACTGTTGCCCTGCTTAGCATCCTGGCCTGTATAAACAGAACAGGAGCAGCAGGCATGCATCATTTGTTGCTGCTGTTGCTACTTTAAATTCTAACTTGTCACTCTGTATTGGGTGTGCTTGTGAATGCCTGTCAACTAGAGGACAGCTATCTCTCCTTTCACCACAGGATGTGACGAATGAACTCATGCCCTCGAGTTTATTTGGGAAGTACTTTTAACCACTGAGCCTTGTCCCTGATTCTCTCTGCTTTGACTGTGGATGTGTATGACCAAGTGTTTCAGGTTTCTGCTTCTGTAACTTCTCTGACATGACAGACTGACCTGGAACTGTATTGAGTTGGCTTTATTAGGATATTGTCAATAGTAATAAAATAAACTAGTTAGAGCTCCCTAAGAAACAGGAGATGCTATTTATTTAAATGGGATTTATTAGAGTGGTTTTCAGACTCTGTTTTGAGCAGTCCACCAATGGCCGTCTCATGACAGAAAGGCCAAGAGTCTGGTGGTTGTTGTCCCAGTCTGGTGCTGGAGGCCTGGAAGCTACCTAGAGAGCTGCTAGTTTTCAGTCCTATGTTGGACTCGTGAAGAAATAGGTTTAATACCAGTAAAGAATAAATGCCTCAGCAACAGGATAGATGAACTTGCAGGTAAGAATGAGGGCAAGTAGGAAAAAAGCCAAAGCTTCTTTCTTTCTTGGTCTTCTATGTGGGCCGCCACCAGAACGTGTGGCCTGGAGGTGACGTAGGTTTAACCACTTCAGATAATCACATTAAGAAAATCCCTCATAGGTGTGCCCTGCAATTTGATGTTTAGTTGATTCCAGAGGTATTTAAGTTGACAGTTAAGATTAATCCAAATATTGAAACAATCTGACACAAAGTCACATGCTCTCTTGCTTAAATTCTAAATGAAAACAATTACCAGGTCATAATTCCACCTAACGTAAGTGTCCCACATAACAACTGCAAATGTACTGTGTTTTTCAGAATAGATGGCACTGTTTTTTTGTTTTTTTGGTTTTTCGAGACAGGGTTTCTCTGTGTATAGGTGGCACTGTTACCTGAATTTGTATCACACTATATGAAAAAGAGATAGAATAAAGGCAGCACATAAATATCTATGGAATATATGTGCATATGCACAAACCCCTTCCTAACAAAACAGGACAGAAGCATTCATGCTTGTTACAACTGTCCTTTCTGCTTCTGTTGGCTCACACCTTGCTTTTTTGTGGGTGCTTGAGAACTGAACTCCAGCCTGCATGCTTGTTTATCGATTGAGCTGTTTTCCCAGCCCCTCCCTAGTATTTTAAAAGAATAGATTTTACATATTTACTTCCGCTTTACAATATTAATACATGCTCATTGTGGAAAATAAATCTGCCACTTAAAAAACCCTACATTTACATAAAAAGACATTTTGAACAGTATCTTCCAGCTAGAGAGAGGTTCAGTGGCTAAGAGCCAAAGGAGGCTCATAGCTGGCTCACAGCCATCTCCAGTTTTAGAGGGTTCAGTGCTTTCTGACCCCCAAGGCCACTGGGCACACACCTGGTTCACACATGTACATGTAGGGATAACATGCATACACAGAAAATAAAGTAAGCAAGCCTAAAAAATCCTTTAAAAAAGCCAAAAAGAAAACAATCTTTTATAAATTTTGAAACAAGCATTTTCCTTACCATACAGGTGTTAGTTTGGGTATAACCACATCATAGAGCAAAGATGTACTGATATTGGCATTTGTCACCACACTGACTGCAAAATCTTAACTATAACTAGGTAAAAGACTTGGAAATAAAATTAGTGTATTGGTTTTTTCTCTTATTGGCTGTATATAGATCTGAAAACAAATCATGGAAAATAATTGGGCTTCATAGTGTATAAGTACTTGAGTTTTAGGAAGAGACCATGGGAAGTTATTCATTACTCTGATGCTGTGAGTTTTGAGCCTGTGTTAACTCATCCAGACTCTGCAACCACAGGGAAGGGTTGGACTCTCTGGAGAAGAACACATGACTTGTTTTTAAAAACCTTTTGAAGTTCAGTCATACATAATTTCTTGTCTACTGGTCTAAGACTTCCTTTCAGCAAGGATCTTAAAAATAATGATTGCTTCTAATTAAGTAGGTACTAACATATGAGCATTTAGTGATTAAACCATTAGCTCTAACTGGACCCAGCAGCTATTAAGTACCTGCTTAAAGATCAGAGGACAAACGTGCAGGTATTAATTCTTTTGTGTGGGTCCTAGGGACCAAACTTAGCTTGTCAGTGAGGTTTGGATGACAAGCACCTTTACTTGATAAGTCATCTCGCCAGTCTTTGCTTGTGTGAGTGTGTATGTAAACCCCCATATTTTTATGTGGAAAAAAAAAAATCAAAGATGGGCACATTTAAGCCCAAGAATTATGAAAGAGGTTAGTTAGTTAGTTTGTCTGTTTTAAGTGCATCTGATAGGCCTGGTGTGCATAAGCTTATTCTCTTGTAGTTTACACTATCTCCAATGATCTGGTTCTTTGGAACATGGTTCTAAGAATATGGAAACATGTATATTAATATCAGCAGTACTAGTCTGAAGAATTAGTAATTGGTATATTTCATGAAAAACTGTCCAGCAGAGTATTTGTTAAATTAAAAAATTCAATGAAGTATAGGTTCTAGCATTATTTCCTATTTTCAGATGTCAGAAGAGAACAGTAGACATGAAATAGTTTGTAGAGTTCGAATTGGGGTTTCTGTCCATTGAGAGTAACTCAACTTCTACAGTGTACTGTATTAAATAATTCTAATTTCAGATAAGTTGTAGATTCTGATAAGCACTGTTTTCCCCCTTGGCTCCATCAGTCAGTAACTATTTGTTCTTTATTTCTACTCCCATATCACTTGTCAGCCTTTTGGCTAAGATTAAGGGCACTCACATACACGCACCCCAAGACTTTCAGACGTCATTAATGATAACAGTCCCTAATATGTGTATTTAAATCTCGTAAAAATGTAGACATTTTCTCAGAAAGCACCCAGACCACAGTATGTTGATCATATGTATGAATTTTATTTGGATAAACTGCTTTTATGCTAATATGCTTACAGTCATCCCAGGTATACATTTCAGTGTTATAGCTTTAGTTCTTAATGTTTCTTTAATCTAAGGACAGGGCTTATCCTTTATAAAGTAGAAGTCATGAGACTGGAAGTATGACTTAAGTTCTTCAAGAGAAGTGTTCTAATCATGGCATTACCATTGACATACTAAAAGTTTGTTATTTATAATTTCTATTCAATTTACTTTGAGGTTTATGTTGAACATGGTACATCAGTCTAAGTGTTTCATAATTGATAGTGGTTCATTTAATTTTGTATGATTTATTAGCACGTTGTACATTCTTCCATCTGCCTACAGTTGAAACAGGCTCTCACATTAATTAATGTACTACTGGTTAGAGTTACTTGCTTTTTCTAGTATTGTCCTTAATTTAGGTATTAAGATGACACTCTAGAATGTGGTTACTTTTTCTTCTCTGGAAGAACATTTGTCAGTGTGCAGTCCTTTGCTGTCAGTACAACTTGTCAAAGCATACTTTCGTAAAGATTCCTTTATTTTTGTCTTTTGACAAGGTTTTACTGTGTAGCTGAGATTGGCCCAAGGTTGTCATCACTTAGTCTCAGCCTCCCTGGTATTGGGATTGCAGGCATGTACTATCCCGACCAGCTAGAATGGTTTTACGTAACACACTTTAGATACATTCACTGTGCATCAGTACTTCAGAGGGTTACTTTAAAAATTCAGTGTAATGACTAGTTTCCTGTAAAGGTGAATAATGTGAATCCCAAAAGTTTGACTAAAATTTATTATTTTAATCGACCTTTGGAGTTCTTAAGCCTGTGGTTATCAGAAAATTTTAATCTTAACAAACTGATTTTAGAATCATGTTTTCTTTTTCTACAGTTCTATAAACATGTGGTACAAAGTGTTGAGAAATTCATTCAGAAAGTAAGTACATATGCTCTTTACTACCTGGGCTAAATGTGTATAATGTATTTGTATTGATGCTTATGTTCTGATTTATTCATTAGTTATTTATTTTTAAACATGTGATTTAAAACGAATTTTTCTTATGTATATGAGTATTTTACTACCTGTATGTATGTGTACCATGTGTACTGGATCCCCTAGAAGTGGAGTTAGAGTTGGTCATGAACCCTTTGTGCTGGGAACTGAACCCACGTTCTCTCTAAGAGCTGCAGGTGCTCTTCTCTTAACCACTGAACCATCCTCCAACCCTTAAATTAAATGTTTGAATTTAAGTTCTTTTGGTGCACTCAAAAAAGGAGTTGCAGATGTAGTTCTGCGGTAGCGTGCTGGAGTGGCATTCGGTCTCCAGCACTTGGTAAAATCGGATTGTGCAAGCACACAGGTGCATAGTGTGGTCCCTGTCGTTGGCCAGGGAGGAGGAGGAGGCAGGACATCAAACTATGGCTGGGCTCAGCCAAGTAGATGCCCATCCAGACTATGCCAGATTCCTTCTCAAGACAAAAAGTAACTCCAGTTGTTTTATTTCTGATTGAGAAATAAAAATGAAAGCACTGTTTTGATACATATGAAAATGGTAGCCTTTAGGCATATGCTTTTGTTAAATTTGTTCTCTCTTGGAAAGTTATGTCATTATGATTGATTTTTTTTTCCCCCAAAATGTTACAGATCGCTTTATACGTAGAGAGCAACTCTGTGTCTCTATTAAATATGGGTTAAATTATCATCTCCCAACTATTGCTTCCCTCATTCGCTTTGTCTGGGCCACCAGTGCATAGAGCAGTGCTACATCTTATTTTATAGACCGTTTAGCTCCTTTTTCCAGAGGAAACAAGGCAGGTAAAAGCTGAAACTAACAGTCTTAGTTACGGTTATTATTGCTCTGATGAAACACCATGACCAAACTTGGGGAGGAGAGGGCTTAGTGGGCTTATGCTTCTTCCACAGCTCTGCTCACCATCAAAGGAAGTCAGGACAGGAACTCAAGCAGGACAGGAACACGGAGGCAGGAGCTGATTGATGCAGAGGCCATGGAGGGGTGCTGCTCACTGGCTTGCTCCCCATGGCTTGCTCCTGCTTTCTTACAGAACCCAGGACTGTCAGGCCAGGATGACCCTGCCCACAATGTCCTGGACCCTCCCCCATCAATCATTAATTAAGAAAATGCCCTACAGGCTTGCCCACAGCTTGGACTTACTGAGGCATTTTCTTTTTTTCTTTCTTTCTCATTTTTTAAAAGATTTATTTTATTTATATGAGTACACTGTAGCTGTCTTCAGACACACCAGAAGAGGGCATCAGATCCCATTACAGATGGTTGTGAGCCACCATGTGGTTTCTGGGAATTGAACTCAGGACCTTTGGAAGTGCAGTCAGTATTCTTAACCACTGAGCCATCTCTCCAGCCCTCTGAGGCATTTTCTTAACTGAAGCTCTTTCCTCTCAGACGACTTTCTGTAGCTTGTGTCAAGTTGACACAAAACTTTCTAGCACACACACTTTTTTATTAGTCTCAGTGTCTCATCATAGTTCTTTGTGCTCTTGTTTCTGGCAGGTCAGTTTAAGACTTATGCCTAAGAAACTTACATTTTACTGACTTATTCTAGGCATTAACATTTAGGAAGGTTGCAGTATATTGTGGAAGGTGAAGGGATCAAAATAAGATTGCTGTGATTTTAAACTGGGTTGTTGCGAAGAATTGATATAACATGTTTTTGTTTCTGCTCCTCTTTTAGCAAAGATCAATTTAGCTGGGTGTGGTGGTACAAATCTTTAATGCCAGCATTTAGTAGAGGCAGTTGGATCTCTGTGAATCCAAGGCCAGCACCATAGTGTGTTTCAGGACAGCCAGGGATATTTAGAGGCCATGTCTCACAAACCAAAAAATAAAAAATAAAAGATAAAAAAAAATAAAAATTGCTCTGCCCCTTTTCTCTCTCTGAGCCCTTTCCCCTGCTCTCCCCTCTCCCCATGTGTTCTGGCTGGCCTCCTCCTCCTCTTCTCTTTCCTTTCTGTCCCCTCTCTTTCTCTGCCTCTACTCCCTTCTCAACTCCCCTTCCCATCCCCCAAATAAACTGTATTCTATACTACCAAAATAAATAAATAAAACTTAAAAATTTTAATTTATAGTTTTTGATTTAATTATGTGTATGAGTGTTTTGCTTGCATGTATGTATGTATGTGTGTGTACTGTGTGTGGCTGATATTCATGGTGTGCAAAAATCCAGTTTCCTGGAGCTACAGCTATAGCTATGTGTGAGCTGCCATATGGGTGCTGGGAGTCACACCAGGTCCTCTGGAGAGCAGTGTATGTTCTTGTAAGCACTGAGCCCCCCGCCCCCTTCCTTTTGTTAAGATCTTGTTTTCTCCATAAAATACTGGTTAAACATTTTGGGATTGAGTAGTTTAGAGAAAAATAAGATATAAAGGAACTCAAACTATAAAGTACAGCATTAGTGACTACACACTTCCACCAGTGGAAATCTTGTCAGTCTTTTTAAAGGTCTAATGTCAACGCCAGCACTCTCAATTTGACTGTCAGGGAATTGTGTAGGGAATGCTGCAGGAATGCAGAGTGTCCCTGTGGATTTGGGGGAACCTGAGATACACACTTCCCCCAGTTCCTGGCTGATAACTTAGTTCCTCATTGAGAAGTCAGTTTGCATAGTAATCAGGTTTCTTGGGAAAAAACAACACAAACAGACCTTACAGATAAATGGTTTTTGATGGGATGGGGTGGAAGTATGTTTGATCAAGTAAGGTAGGTGTCTCAGGGTGTGGGGACGGCCTCGGTGGGCCTGTTCTGCAGTCCGTGTGAAGAAGCTAGCCTGGGAGAACGGGAGGTGCTTAGTCTGTATCCCTGTTTACAGACTGAGCTATGGATTTGGGTAATGGCTAAATAAACTTTTAATCTTAAAGTGATTATCTAAGAGTATTTACTCATGTGTTATTAGGCCAGTGAACATGTCCCATTACGCAGACTGCCTGTAACTCTCAGTTATTTTGGGTGGCAACATATTGTATAGAATAAGCATATGTAATCTAAAAATCCAAAATCCTAAAATTTTAAAATCAATACATTTCTTGCTTAACTTTATAGAGAATGTTGAACAGGTAGAATTAGCCTTTCGAGATAGTCCTGAGCTCAGTGCTACTCTTGAGTATTAGCCCAGTTGCTATATATAGGAAGTAGTTTTGTGTTCTGCATCGAATCCTGTGGATTGTTCCACAGGTTAAGCATTTGCACACTGACAAACATCTGATTCCCCTTTAACTTCCGAATAAAGTGGCTGAGAGCATTCATGTTCTAGTTGTGGGATAAATGCAGGTTTTCATTTTTTGGGGTGGAAAATATTTCTGTTATGGAAATTGACAAAGTATTCTCCAAATTGGCTGTACCATTTCATGTTGCATTACACACGGTAAACAAACAATCCAAGTTCAATACAAGCGTGTAACCCCTTGATGTTATCTATGGTCCTATGTGTTAGTCATTAAAATTTTATAGCTAGAATGATAGTGGCAAATGAAAAGTTATCATTAAAGCTGGCTTCTGATAGGACAACTGGGGCCTCCAGCTTTGATGTGCTGAATGCAGCCAGAAAATAACCTATGTTCTGATAATTTTCTGCTCTCTATAAGTTACACACTTACATATTTGTGTGGGGTGTGTGTGTGTCTGTGTGTGCATGTGCGTGCAGGAGGGTGTGTGCACATGTGATAGCATAGGTGGAAGGAGAACTTACCAACTTACCGGGTTCTACTGGCTGGAGGACATCATGCTTGCTGGCGGGCGCATTTACTGGCCGAACCATCTTGCCACCCTGTCTACTTTTTCTAAGACTGAAACAAAGAACTACAGACACTAAGGAATTATAAGTTTAAGAAGCATTATTTGCTTGGGAGGCAGAGGCAGGTGGATTTCTGAGTTCGAGGCCAGCCTGGTCTACAGAGTGAGTTCCAGGACAGCCAGGGCTACACAGAGAAACCCTGTCTCGAAAAACCAAAAAAAAAGAAAAAGAAAAAGAAAAAGAAGCATTATTTGAGTCAGCTCTTTTTTTTTTTTTTTTTTTTTTTTACTTTCTGAGACAGGGTTTCTCTGTGTAGCCCCAGCTGTCCTGGAACTCACTCTGTAGACCAGGCTGACCTCGAAGTCGAAAATCCGCCTGCCTCTGCCTCCCAAGTGCTGGGATTAAAGGTGTGCGCCACCACTGCCAGGGTGGCAGTCTTTTTTAAATGACATTTATTATAGTTACGTTTGTTTTCCCCATTTAGATGTGTCCATTTTTATGTATCATGTGGTCTTAGTGAAGAGTGATTTTGATTGTGTACATAGTGTGCACCCTTGGATGGGTGTACAAAGATGGGGGCGTTTAGGGAATTTGAAAGGAAGTCCGTCCAGAGGCTCCTTGTCCACATGTAATTTTTACTAAAATTTCTTTGCCTTTATTTTTGGTAAGTCCTAAATGCCACACTTTTTCAGTTTATATTTTATATACACTTTGCCCTGCTTAGTTACGATGAGATGCTTTCGCCTAATGCCGTACTTTTTATTATGAAGTACATATGGACATATACAGAGAGTGGTCATAGACACATGGCTGTGTTTTTATAAGGACAAGACTTGTGTAAGTGCTACTCATCTCTTGCAGTCAAGCTAAAGCTGGCTGCCTCTTTCTAATCTCTTGCATTTGTCTGCCCAGGTAAGCACAGCCAGGCTTTGCTTTGTCCTTATTTGCTGTTAAAGTAAGCATGACTTTTGTTTTTAATTATTTACAGAATATTAGTTTCTATAACCAAACCCACATGGATAATACTTCCAAAATTAACAGCACAGCTAAAGTTGCCCAAAATTCAAACTTTATACCACTAAACTTCAGCAGTTCTTAGACCAGCTTTTCAGATATACAGAAGAATTCCCCACATGGTGTCGCCCTAACTGTACCCTGGGATAGCCACCAGCAGCATCACTCAGTTATGTGTAGGTACAGCCACTTATATTTTTCCCAGTCTCCTTTTGTTTTCCTTAATGGTGACTTTTAATATGTGAAAGTCGCAGCTCAAGTTTGAATGGAATTATTGAGTGATGTGTGTTGCATAGAATGTACAGACTTGCCTAAAGAGACCTCTTCAGACAACCCTGACTGACATAGCTACAGAGGCCAACTTGGACATAATTCAGATCTAACAAGTACAGTTGAAGGTGTAGTCACTCTGTCCTTACCCCCCACGCCAATCCCATTACAGATGGTTGTGAGCCACCCTGTGGTTGCTGGGAATTGAACTTAGGACCTCTGGAAGAGCAGTCAGTGCTCTTACTCTTAACTGCTGAGCCATCTCTCCAGCTCTTTACTTTTTTCTTAATAAGAATGTTTTTCTGCAGCATGAGAGATTGAAAGTTATTGGAATATTTTAGAAGATGGTGTATCTTAGATAATCTAACATGGTAATAACATTAAAAGTTGTTCAGAAGTAAGACTTGATGGTGCGTCCCTCTAATCCCAGCTACTCAGGAGAAGTAACTCATGATCTTGAGTTCCCAGCCCTGGCTAGCACCATAGTGAGACTGTGTCTTAAAAGCAAACAAACAAACCACACCATCAGCAACAAAATAATTCAGATTTAAAATGTTGGGGAGACTTAGGGAATCTTAGTTTTAGTCTGAGAGAATTTTTGAAATTTGTTAAGTATCTATGATTTATTTACCTAGAGTTAAATTATTTAAAACAGGAAATTAAAATAATTTGCTTTTCTGTGTGTGCTAAGATGGCATAAAGTAGTGTGAGAGACTGCCCTGCAGTGTGTTCATACAAAGAGCGGCTTCCATGGTGGAGGAAGGGTTTGGGGTGGGCACTACTGCAATGGAAATTTGTCATCAGAGTTTGTGGTAAGTCAAAGGAAAAACACTTTAAAAACACATTGATAACTTGTTTTGCTTATTATTCAGTGCTAACTTGTCTCATTAGTAACTTGCAAATCCTAACTCTTAAGTTAATTCTTTCTGTAAAATGCATTGTGTGTGAGATTATTTAAATGTCAACATAAGGTCAATAAATCATTATTTAATATGTAACCGTGGGCATATATTTTTTTTTTTTTGGTTTTTCGAGACAGGGTTTCTCTGTGTAGCCCTGGCTGTACTGGAACTCACTCTGTAGACCAGGCTGGACTCGAACTCAGAAATCTGCCTGTCTCTGCCTCCCAAGTGCTGGGATTAAAGGCGTGCGCCACCACTGCCCGGCCATATTTTCTTCTTAACCAAGTGGATTTTATTTTCATTAAGTTAAAATTATTTTCTTAAAATGTATTGCTTGGATAGGTAACTATCTGAGTGTGTAAGGATGACAGTTTTGGCCAGATTCCATGAACTAAAGGGAAGGGTGGGGGTGGGCATGGGAGGGGTGGGCACGAGGAGAAACTTCAGGCTTTCAAAAAGAGCAAACTTTAAACAATTCTTCAGTTTCTTCAGATAAGAAGTGTTCAAACAGCACCCTTATTACCACCTTTGATGGATTACCACAAGCACTTAGTTGCAAAATAATAATAATAATCTAGAAACAATTCCTTTGAATTAGTGTTTAAATTTCTCTTGATAAAGACCAGTAAGGAAATCTGAAGGAAAATATTAAGTATCCACTAGACTTTTTGCAGGGTTAAATTATTCATCGTGTTGGCTGTAAATAGCATTAAATGGTGGCCTAAGGATTATTTTTTCACTGATATGTAAAACTTTTAAAATCTGTACTTTAAAACAAGAAACTGTAGTACAACCAATTTAAGCTTACTCCTGGCTAACTTACAAATAAGTGAGACTCAGACTATGATTATTTTATTTGGCTTTGACAATTACTTGGGTCACTCCTAATCTACTTTTCTAACTGCTGGCCTGGCTACCTCCCCAGCAGTGTACCCCAGATACTTGCTGTTTCTCCTGGCCATGTGCTCATGGCTCCTCTCCCCTCTTGGTGGCTTCTTCTCCTCTCATTCTTCTGGTCTCTTCTCACTCCTCTCTCTTCTCCACCCCCAACCAGGGAACTCAAAACCCATGAACCTCCAATCCCTCCAGTAACTGGCTGAAGCCAATTTTATTTAGCCAATAGCTTTCAGTCAAGGAACAAGGTTTGCACAACAAAAGCTTGTAAACAGGAAGAATTCTCCTGTAGGCCTAGATCTTCTGGTACAGAATTTAGCATTACAGTACACAGCAACAGAGTAAACCCCATCAAGAAACTTAAAAAAGAAAGAAAGAAAGAAAGAAAGAAAGAAAGAAAGAAAGAAAGAAAGAAAGAAAGAAAGAAAGGAAAGAAAGGAAAGAAAGAAAGAAAGAAAGAAAGAAAGAAAGAAAGAAAGAAAGAAAGAAAGAAAGAAAGAAAGAAAGAAAGAAAAGCTGTACTTACAGATCTGTGCAGGGTTTGTGCATGATTCTAAATATGTTGAGTCCTCAGAAAAGTTTTGAGTTTGTTCAGTGATTTCAAGAGAATAAACTTGAGCTGGGCAGTGGTGGTGCACGCCTTTAATCCCAGCACTCAGGAGGCAGAGGCAGGTGGATTTCTGAGTTCCAGGACAGCCAGGGCTACACAGAGAAACCCTGTCTCGAGAGAGAGAGAGAGAGAGAGAGAGAGAGAGAATGAATGAGAATATGAATGAGAGAGAATGAATAAACTTGAGTGCAGTCCTGGACCTAACTATACCCAGAAGTACTTCTTCCTTCGCGGTTGTAATTTTGTTTTAGTTAACATGTTTTTAAAGCAAGTTTCTTGAGGCTGAAGAGATGGCTCTGGTTGATAGCAGTTGCTTTTTCAGGGGCGCTGGGCTGTTTCCAGCACCTGCATGTCAGCTCACAGCCACCTGCAACTCCATTTCCAGGGACTCGGTGTCCTCTCTTTTGTAGGCACCTCTTGTGCATGTGGCAAAATACTCATATATATGGGGTGAATAAAGAAAAGAAAACCAAGTTTTCTTAGGTTTCTTGTTCTAGAATAGAAAGTTTGATTCCAAGTACACAAGCTAGGAAACACTGTGCTAAGAAGTAGAGAATCTTTAGTTTACAAAAGAGATCAAAGATAAGTCAGTTACAAAGATATTGACCCAGTGGGCTTATTTGAATGCTTTGGTGTTTGCAAATTTTGCCAGAATTTTTATGGTGGTAGTTTCATGTCTCCTTTATAGATGAGGTATTTGAGACAATTTTAAACGTTTGGCTGGATATATTTAGCATGTTATAATGACTGTTTCCTTTGTTCTTTTACTGATACAGAGGTGTGAGCAGTGGAATCTAATTCGTGCCTGCACAGCGTTTTCTAACCCTTTCCTGATTTTGCTTCCATTGCTCTAGCTTTTTAAATTCTTTAAATGATTTTTTAAAATAGTAATGTCTATCAGGTTGTTTTTAGTCACTGAAGTCAGTTATACAGTGCTAGTTTGGAACTTGGGTGAGTAACAGTTGACCTGAATGCATTGAATAGCCAAAGTAGATTCTGTTCAAAGTAGATGCTATTTCAGATATGAATGGTTAAGAAGTAGGCAAAGTCTGCCTATTCATTACAGCCTGAGCAGTGATTTTGCTTAGGTGGGGTTTATAATGTCTTTTCCATCAAGGATTTTACCTTTCTGTTCCCCTCCCCCTCTCACTCTTCTCTCATCAGTGTAAACCAGAATACAAGGTACCTGGACTGTATGTTATTGACTCCATTGTGCGACAATCCCGGCATCAGTTTGGTCAAGAAAAGGATGTGTTTGCACCCAGATTTAGTAATAACATCATTAGCACTTTCCAGAATTTATATCGTTGCCCTGGGGATGACAAGGTATGGTATTATTTTATTAAAGGAGATATGTTACTCTCTTCTTAGAGTCTTTAGACTACGTTGTTATATGACCTCCTGTTGACATTTATTCTCAGCTACTCTGATCTTTAGTATTTAATTATTGTAACAGCCACACTCATTTTACTCTTAGAACTTTTAGAGAGTAGAAAGATGTAATTGCTTTTGCTACTTTTTAATTTATTGACACAACTTTTGTAAAAGAAATTGGCTACCAAAGTATTTTGAAATTATATTAGACATTTAGTCATGCACACAACTACTTTAAGATTGTGGTTATTTGGTTGGTGTTTATATTTCAGTTTTGTGGAACATGAATCTGCCAGGCAGTTCATAGAAGACTAGATATCAGACTTCTTTTGTTGCAATTTTCTAAGTGCTGAAGACCAACCCTCAGATTTTAGTGTGTGTAACTATTCTGTAATTAGAAAGTAAAGGATCCAGAGCTAAGATAAAAGGAGATACCTCCCTTCACATCTCCTCTGGAATTACTAGACAGGTACTTAAGTGGATACCAATTGGCAGGTGATATGGTATCTTTTTTTTCTGTTTTTTTAATAAAAGCTAGGAAATGGTTAAGAGAGGGTAAACAGGGCTGGCGTTGGCTCAGCTGTTAAGAGCATTTACTTCTACATCAGACCCTGGGATTGTGATTCCTGCCCCTGGATCCTGAATCAGGCAGGCAGGCAGCGTACAAACGTCTGTAACCCCAGTTCCAAGGGATTCGACACTTCCATTTTCTCTCTCTTCTGTTCTTTCTCTCTAACACACTCTCTCACTCTCTCACTCACTCACTCTAAAAACAGAGAATGGGTGATGGGTGTTTATAAGGAAGAATATGTAAATAAATCTAGAATAAATCTAAGGCTTATAACAAGACTAGTTTTATTTTTAATCACTGTCATGTCTTGAATTTTAAAAGTCAGTATTATAGGAATAAATTTATTATAGCATATTCTTTGTAAATATTCTTGGATATATTTCCTGGCAGTTTTTGTATTTTGTTCTAATTATTTTGGTATTATGGTAAGCCTAGCTAATAGTCTTAAAGAATGTTTCAGAGGTTTAGTCACCCACCTTAATGAGTTCTAATAATGGAATCCCGTGTAAAATTATTCATTAATTTGAAATAGTAATTAGCAACACCGATTTAGAAGTCATAAGGATTTTCTTGAATTTCTGACAATTACAGTATACAAATCCATCTTGATCTTGTGGATTTCATGACTAACACCTCTCAGGATCCTCCTTATGGATTAGACATTTTACAGACCACATGAGTCTGTCATCTCAGTGAAGGAGGGGTGTGTATTTAGACACACGGAATGGTGTTGCTGGGGTTGTTACTTTAAAGAACTTCGTGTCAGTGAGAAATGTTTATGGAGGCCTCAGGAGTGCCCGGAACTCTGAGGACCGGCGCTGTGCAGAAGCAAGGGTTGGGTCAGAGGCCTGGAATCATTCATTGCATAATCTTTTATATGCATCGTTTGAAATATAAAGTTTACACAACTGCATGTCACTGAAAGCGATCCAAATCTTTATTTTACATATTTAGCTGTTGTTTTTTTTCTTGAGGTTTGAACAGTAGCTGCTGCTGCTTCCTCTTTTTTTTTTTTCCTTAAAAAGTAACAAATGGCCTTAAAATAGTAGTAATTGGTAGTTCTTGGGTAGAGAACCTTTATATTAAATAGTTGTGATTTAACTTGTGTGTTATCATTAAGGGGATGGGGATGGCTTTTATTCTTAGTTTGGGTTCAGGTGATTGTTACTCTGATATAAGTCTATAGTCTGAGTAAACTACTTATATTTCAAGAAGTGGGAGTAATTGATGTTTGTTTAAGATAATAATAAAAAACCTTTAAGGTTAAAATAATATGGTGAGACATTTTAGAACACCCTTCTTTGTTGGGCATGTACTTACCTGCAGACCTGAAGCTTCTGGAACTTGTGAACCCTTTCTTCAAACAAGAAGACCCTTAGTAGGAATCTCTGTACTCACTAACCCTCAGTATTCCTGATTGTGCCGTAGACATAGAACCAACCCAGTCTTTTCAAGCTTATATTAGCTTGAGTAAGATGCATGCAAGAATTGAGTCAATAGAATTGAGAACTAAGGCTGGGGTTTCGTGTGAATGCTGCTGGAGAACAGTGAGGGTTTCAAGTGAGGTGAGGTAGTGCTGTGACTGATGACGGCCTGTATGTAGCTTCGTCCCAGGATGTTTGTGCCTAAGACCTGCAAATGCTAGCAGCAGACAGTTGGTTACAGTCACAGCTGAGGAAAAGGACAAGAAAAATCTGTTATAGCTTCACTTTGTAAATGAAGAAATGTTGGTAAAATTTATTGACACAGTTGGCTTAAGACCAGAGTTAATGAGAAGTGTCAGGCACATATGTCATGTATTGTGTAGGAGATACTTAAATGCTACATGGACCTCCGGAAGAATGGGACTTACCCCTGAGTATTTAAGAAACCTAGAACAGGGCGGGACTACAGCACAGGTGATGTACCTGTAGGAGTGAGGTGAGATCCTTTGAGAGCAGTGGACTGGATGCGCAGCTGCACTCAAAGGCCTTGTCAGAAGAAGACAGATGATGGAGAGCACGCAGAGTTTACTTGCTTATTTTTGAAAAATGGTAGAAGTCTCAGATTATTCTAAGTCACAAAATAATGTATAGCATTATTTATAGAGAACATCATTCTTGCTCTGAGGGCTGGGCAGAGTAATGTTAGCGGGGTGCTGACTTCACCCACCAGGGTGAGAGCAGGTGGGAACAGCAACAAAAGAGTAGAGGACGGGCTGTGCCTTGCACTGTGCCTAAGAAGTGGATGGTTTGGGTGTAAAGTGCATTTATGGCAAGATTCTTAGACAGGACTTGAGTTTGGTAAATTGTCCTTTTTCTTTTGGTCAGGGAAACAGGCTGAACACAGGCACTGAGCTACATTTCTTAAGTGGAGAAATACCCTTCCTAGAATTATTAAATAGCTTATAAAGTGAAATTTGTTTAAGAGTCACATTAGATGAGGACTTTGTCCTGAAGTTGCTTGCTAGTTCAGAAGGTAAGCATTCTGTGAGTCAGGGTTAAAGGTCACCTTTATGTGTGTGTAAGCACGGTATTGAGAGAGTTCTTAGGGCAAGGCAGAGGAGGTGGCCCAAGGAGTAGCATGCTTGCTGTTCAGGCCTCCCGACCTCATTTGATCCTGGAATCCATGGAAAGGTGGGAGTTTTAGAGCAGGTCTACAGGCACCTATGTTATCAATCCCAGGTGACTTGGCATACATAGAAGACGGAGCCTACCTGTCACCTGCTTAAGCTAAATGTAGCTGTCATTTATCTTGTGTAGCTATCAGAAGTAACTACCCTATTGCCTAAAGTTACAGATTGCAAAATGGTTAAAAACAGTTTCAGGTTGGAATTTACCACTGAAGTATTTTAGTCTCTCTTTGTATGCCCAAATAACCTAAACGAAATGAATGTGCTAAGGTTTTGAAAGCAGAAAAAGTTGAAAACAATCTTAGAGGTGTAATTTGCCATAGAAATATTTTAATCTTTACATTCTGTGCTCAGATAATCTGTGAAGTGAGTTGTACTAATATTTTGAAAGCAAAACATTTGAAGTCATTTTTCTTTGTTCTTCTAGAGTAAAATAGTGAGAGTATTAAACTTATGGCAGAAGAATAATGTTTTTAAGAGTGAGATTATCCAGCCTCTTCTGGATATGGCAGCAGGGATTCCTCCTCCAGTTGTCACCCCTGTTTTGGCCAGCACCACTGCAGCTATGAGCAACACTCCAGGTACGTGCCTGTTGTACAGACTTGCTGGAGACTCGGGTCACACTGCTCACCCTCGCGTTCACATGCATAGTGCTGCAAGGTGACAGTGCAGAGTTTGTCCAGCGTTAGAGACTCGAGGGCTGAGTATCATGACAAATGCCGTTAGTCCTTACACTGGGCAACAGGCAGGTGTGTCATGAAATAAAACACTGTGTTTTTCTGTTAATCTAAAATTTAGAAAACAATTTTTTAAAATTGATTTTTTTTTCAGTCACCAGAAACATTTTGGAAAACGTCTGTGTAACAGTTGATTTTTGTTTTGTTTATCACACCAGGGATTGAACTCAGGGCCTGGCGTATGCTGGGCAAGCACTCTTCTGCTGAGCCACATCTTCTGTTCTCAATGAAAGTTTTCCTGATTTAGGTTGTCTATAATTCCTTAAACTTGTATATGTAACTTAATTTGTTTACAGGAAATTTGGGGAATGTAATTTTTAAGAAGAACCCCAAAATTGCTTAATAAAGCCAAAGTTGCTTTAATGTAATTATCTAAAAATTTTATTTTCAGTTTTTACTCTGAACCCAACATTCGCTAACTTTTTGGTATGTAGTTCTTGGTGTATACCTGTCTATAAACGTATATATGTATAAACAAGAGTTTTGAACAAAAATGGTTTCATCTTATAGAAACTCACAGATTTTACCAAGAAAGATTGTATTGTTTTTATTTTTTTATTTCCCTCTGTTAAAGAATTTTCTGTAATAAAACTTTGCTGACAAATTTCATTGAAGTGATAGGTTAGTTTAAGGCAAGTGTGGACAGATCCCATGGGCCTTGGAGTAGGGAATTTCCTTCCTGTTTGTAAAACTACCTATTTACATAAAGGCTGTTAAGTGGTTTTCAAGATGGAGGCAATGAAGTGAAAGCATACTATCTGCTTATGTTTTATATATTAACTGAATAAATCTTTGTACCTTTTTAAGTATCATTTACTTGCTTCCTTCTTTGGTGTGTATGATGTCTTTTCCAAAAGGAACACCTGTGACACCTGTTACTCCAGCCAATGTGGTCCAGGGCTTACCTGATCCATGGGTATCGCAGATAACGAACACAGACACACTGGCAGCTGTTGCTCAGATCCTGCAGAGTCCTCAGGGTCAACAGGTGAGTCCTTCTGTTGTGTCAAGAAGGGTCCGGATGTGTCGTCTTCCTAATGCATGGCTCCATAGCATACTCCCTTCATGTTGTGTTGTCCTTTCCTGTTAACCCGGGAGCACGGTGCTGGGAGTTACACCTGTATAGTTTTTACTCAGCAATTCTTCATGGACATTATCTTGTCATTAATGGTTGTTCTGTTGTAAGTTTTTTCTATATCAGAATCCTGGGGTAGCACATAGCATATGCCAACCATTGTTTGGTGCCATGACTGTCTGACTGATAAAGGGTGCATCCTGTGGTCCTTGTTGCAGGGACCAACAGAACATAGAGTCACTTTAGAGAAGTTACTGCTGTGGTGCTTTGACAGTGCTCTTGGGAAAGGGCAATGTCAGAGGAATGGTTCAGTTGTCTAGGGGAGGGACAGGACAGCCCCGTCTCCCCTCTTCTCATGCTGCTTCCTCCATTCTAGTGCTGGAAGGAGTTGTGTGTCTTGTTGTTGACCTTAGTAGTGGTAAGGTCATGTTCATGTTGTTTTTTCTACTATAATATAATGTCCAATATTATAGTAATATAATAGACAGTAGTCTAGTGGTATTCTAATATATGATCTAATATTATAATGTTTTGATAATTTCATGACTCTTAAGTGCTGCTTTAAGATAGATTATTTACTGCTCTTGAATGGTATTCATACCTTCTCATAGTAGCTGTTAATAGTAGCTCTGCCATTTTCATTTTTCTAATCTTTGCTGACAATTATAAATTATAAAAATTACACTGAATGGTTTTTGTTTTATTAACAAGGTAATTGTTCAATGCATGTTTGTAATTTGCGATATTCAGATCAGGGTAAATGGCATATTTACACTCTGAGTCATTTACTCTTTTGTTGTTGTTGTTGTTGTTGTGAACAGTAGAGTTCTCTTTACTAGATGTGTTAAAATGATCCTTGTCAACTCGACCTGTCCTCCTTTGCTCTAGCAGGTGGTCTCTGGGTGTTGAGTAAACCTCGGTAATCAGACTTTACCCACAGAGATACCTCACCAGCTCTCTTAAGTGCTTTTGTTTCTGTTGTGTTTTTTAAGATTTTACTTTCTGTGTATATCTGGAAGCCAGAAGAGGGCTTTGGGTTGTCTGGAGCTGGGGTTGCAGGGAGTTGGGGCCTGTCTGACGTGAGGGCTGGGAACCAAGCCTGAGTCATCTGGAAGTGTGGCAGGAGCTGCCCCTGAGCCACTTCTTCAGCTCCGCGCTTCGTTTTGTTTCTTGAAGATGGGTGAAGAGCAGGAATAGGTATCACTGTAATTGTGGTGTGTTCTGTTCAGAATAGTAAGTTACACAGTCTGTTGAGTCTCAGACTGTGTCTTGTTGAACAGGTTTCTCTCCTGTTTTCAGAAAATGTGTTCTCAGACAGTAGATGCAGTTGATAGAAAGCTGCTGTCCTTGTGAGGTGAGGATGAGGAGGAGCTTGGCGGAAGCATCATACTCACGAGGAATTCTCTGTTTTGTTGTCACAGTGTGACTATTTCATGTGTAATGCTCTTGGCTTTCCAAAAGTAAGCCAGGCTTTCCAGGGGCTTGGGTGCTACTCACTTCATCTGTGCTCCTGCTGTAGTAAACGCTGACTGAAGCAACTTAGGAGGCTAGGGTTTCTTTCAGCTTACACTTCCAAGTGACAGTCCATCACTGAAGGAAGCCAAGGCTTCCTGGAACTAGCCGAGACTATAGAGTTTCCAGGTTCTCATTCTCCTACCTTTCTCATACATCCCAGGCCCCCTTGCCTAGGGATGGCACCACCCTCAGTGACCTGCTAAGACAGTGTCACAGGCTAGTCTGATTGAGGGAGTTCTTACCTTGAGGTTCTCTTTCCCCGGGTCACACTAGGTTTGTGTCAAGTTGACACCTAGTTTTTCCTATGATTTTCCACTCCTTGTTAACTTTGTCATAACAACATTTTAAATCATAAATTTTCTTTTGTTGGTTCACCAAATCTTACATTATGTCATAATATAAAATATACTACAGCATTAAACATTTCACAATCTTTAAAAATTTCAACACTTTGAGGCCAGTATTTCTTAAAAAATCCACAGGTGGGCTCCTTCAAATTCCGAAATGCATTGTATACTTTCTTATTCCCAGAAGGAAGAACCAGGGCAGTTACAGTGAAATCAAGCTGAAACCAATACCCAACAGTGTAAAAAGCCTCAGTGTTTGACTCATGATCTGGGCTGGCTCCAAACGGTTGAGCAGTAACATTTCTCTGGCTCTACCACTCACTACACATACATAGCTTGTCTCATAGGCTAATGCCACCTCTACCTCATGCCTGCTACTGTCCCTGGAGGACTTACCACAGTCCTGACATTTCCAGTATGCTAGGGTCACCACTGCAACTCAAGCTGCACCTTTGCCAATGGCCTTCCTGGCTTCTTCAGGGACTCTGACTCTGTCACATAGCACCACACCACTCTTTATGTATATGGGTGTTTTGCCTGAATGTCTGCACCATATTCTTGCCTAGTATTCACACAGGCTAGAAAAGTGTTCCTGGCTGCCTGAGATTAGAGTTACAGATGGCTGTGAACTGCCATGTGGGTGCTGGAAGTTGAACCCAGGTCTTCTGGAAGAGTAGCCAGTGCTCTTAATCTCTGAGCAATCTCTAGCTTCTATAGCGCTACATTTATTTATTTATTTATTTATTTATTTATTTATTTATTTATTTATTTATTTATTTTTTTGGTGGCACCTTCAATCATTTAAAGCCAGTGCTATGTAGAAGCAAGTATTTGATAAATTGTGGTGCCACCTGATGTGCAGCCTCAATCCCCTGCTGTCCACAGCTTCTGTGCTGACCCTGAGGAAATACTGCCCACACAATTTTCATCGTGGCTGCTTTTTCAGGCCCATCTGTTCAGCTTCCATTGTTCAGCAAAGCATATTAGCTTTATGTCTTCAGGTTATCCAACTTCTGTAATAATTTTCATTTCTGTGTTAAAACACAATGACTAAAAGTGACTTGTGGAAGAGTTTATTTTGGCTTAGATTTCCAGAGGGAGAGAATCCATAGTAGCAAGGCAAGCATGGCAGCAGGCGTCAGGAGCATAAAAGCTGACTGGTCACATTGTGTCACACGGCAAGCCCAAGCCGAGAATGTGAGCTGGAGTGTGGCAAGGCCGTGAGTTCTCAAAGCCTGCCTCTAGCCTCCAGCCAGGCTGTGCATTCCACCGCACGGCCCCGCCTCGGTTCATAACCTTCCCAAACAGTACCACGATCAGGACTACATGTTCAAACTATTGGGGCACTTCTCATTCAAACCACAACAAAGAACAACATTTTTCTCTGAAGGATGATAAAATTTATTGGTCAAAAATGTTTATCCAAAAGACCTAGTACTGACCCAAAATTATGATATTTTTTTCCTTTCCAGCTTCAGCAGCTAATACAAACCTTACAGATCCAGCAGCAGAAGCCCCAACCTTCTATCCTGCAGGCCTTGGATGCTGGTCTTGTGGTTCAGTTACAGGCACTCACTGCACAGCTTACAGCTGCAGCTGCTGCAGCCAACACGCTAACACCTTTGGATCAGGGAGTCTCTTTCAACAAGGTAGTGATTAAAGCTACTGATGTGTTATGTGTGAACTGAAGACTATGTAATATCATATAGATTCTACTGTATAGATTGTTTTATCATAGATTTGTGTGTTTGATATGACCTTTCTATGTGTAGCCCATGTTTGCTACTAATACCTAATCTGTCTGCTTCAGCCTCCGAAGTGCTAATTGTGCTAGTCTGTGTACTATAATTTGGCTTGATAAAATAATTAATCAGTATGTCAAAGTTCAAAGGAAATTTTTCTCTAAGTTGACATTATTGTATATTTTATGTGTAGGCTAACTATGGAAAAAGTGTTTTTAAAACCGAAGCTGTTTTATGAATGATTTTTTATATATGTGATAGCTTCATTATAGTTGTCCAGAGTGTATCTTGGAAATGGCATGTGTGTGTGTATACATATGTGTCAGCCTCATCATAGTTGTCCAGAGTGTATCTTGGAAACGCTATGTGTGTGTGTATATGTATGCACATAAAACATGTGTATGCATGCTATTTCCATTATAATTATTTTTATAGAAAAATCAATCCTTATTTCTTGGATAATGACTTGGCCATTTGACTTGTTGTTCCTAATTTATTCCTATTAGCTGGACCACATTTTATCATGAAGTTCTTACTTCTTAGTTAACAATTGGTTATGGTCCTAGATGGTTTTTTAAGTTACAGTTCCATAATCCTTCATTTTCTATTTTTCTAGTTTTGTGAGGTAGGCATGATGGTGCATGCTTTTAATCCCCAAACAAAACTGTGGTTTAGTAGTTTTACTGCCTTGTCAAAATTGGTTCTGCTCTGTGATGGTGCCGATGATTCCTACATGTCCAGAGGAGCCTTGAAACCAGAGCTAGAGCTAAACCATATAAAAATGTTTACACATACTTGTGATAATGCTTAATAAATAAAGTAAGCACAGCGAAAAGAGAAAAAAAACAGTAGTATAATGAAACTGCATGATTGCGATCTCTCTTGAAAAATCATGGCAGTAATATTTTCAGACTACATTTGTGCACAAGTGAATAGAGTTGCATCAATGGCTGCGTAAGGGGACTGTGTGTGGTACAGTACTCTGGACACGTGCTCAGAGGGCCTACTCTACTGCAGAATGGTGTACAGCGGCACAGAACATTGACTTCGAGTTTCAGTAGCTTTTGTGATAGGCATGTTGGAGGCACTTTTTAATTTGTCTTTCTCCCCTTCCTTAGAAGTTGATGGATAGATTTGATTTTGGGGAAGATTCTGAGCATAGTGAAGAATCCAAAAAGGAAATTCCTACTCCTCAACTGTAAGAATTATGATTTTGTTCATACCTATGTTTTCTTTTTCTGTTGTTCTAAATACTGGGTGGAATGTTAGCAGGCTTAACAGTTGGAGTGAGCTTTTCAGAAGTTAGGGTCGTTTCAGGCTATAAGCACCAAAACTGGGGGGTGGTGGGCTTGCTGCCTTAATACCTCCCTAGATTATTTGGACTCTCTTTCAGATCTTTGCAAAGAGTTAGGATATATCAAAGTTCCCTATAGGAAAATTGATAAGCATTAGTAAGTCCAGTTGTGATTTTTTTTTTATCTTTGTTGGCTTAAAATAACTTAGTTGTAAGAATATTTGTAATAGGTGGACAGATGCTTCTGTCAAAGTCCACTTCTAGAGTAGTATGCCAATTTCTGAGTACATTGAACTGATTAGAATTAAGAATTGGAATTATATGGGTTTCATTTATTTAAATGAATGGACTTGGTATTTTTATTTAAATCAGTGGCTTTCTCCCCTTAAGAGCCCTGTGTTTTGTGAGGGGTTTGTAAAGACCAATAGGAGAGGCTGAGGTGGGAGTTGGGAGAGAGTGAGGGGATCTCACCCAAGCAGATGGAGTAGACCTTCTATACTGGCATACTGTGTGAGAATGCATAAAATAAAATACATTCTTTTCACATAGGGACTTTCTTGACAGAAGTTTAAAAATAGTATTTTAGATGATACATAGTGAAGTTGGAAGAGCTGCTTGAGGTCATGTGGCTGAGGGTGCTGAACAGTGTAAGGAGTTGTTGTTAGTCCTGAAGGTGGAGGCAGTGCTTTCCCTCCTTCTGAGGAAAGGGTTTACAGGACTGTTTGGTGTCACGTGTTCTATTGAACCGAGTTCTTTCATTTTCTAGACAGTAATTCAAACGCTGTGGATTGAAAGAAAAATAAATGGACTCCATTTTCTTTCATGACAGTCTGTCAGAATTTGGAGATAGATACCATTCTTCCTATAGGTTTATCTGCTCCAGGTGACAATGGTCTCAAGACCTCTCATCACCCTGCTTGTTCCACTTTTTTCTCGTGTCTTACTTTATAGCACCCAGGATTCCAGGGGTATTCCAGGTGTGACTTTCCCAGAGCGTAGTTAAATTATTATTTTCTCTTTTATCTGCACACTGTCTGTTTCTGTTTACATACCTCATAACGTGTTTTTTTTTAAAGGGCACATACTCTATAAAGTTTATGGGCAGTGATAATTGTAATTTTACACATGCTGATTGATAGGACATTTTCTACTGTCTCACGATTAAACATGAGTTATTAAATTGATAATGTTTACATACTTTTACCTTTTTAAAAAAGTGTTTTAAAAATTTTTAACATTACCCTAATAAAAATTACTAATTTATGTGTATAGCACATCCATGTGTGCAGCATGAGTCATGGTGTCCGCTCCGTAACAGAGCGTCTGTGATGCTTTTTTGTTGAAACATTATGGAGTGTATTTCTCTTCTAATGTATTGGTTCTTCAAAGTGTTCCATTTTGGGCATTAATATTTCAAAAAGAACACCGCAGTAGAGTGCCTTGTGTGGAGTGGCGTGCGTGCGTGCGTGTGTGTGTGTGTGTGTGTGTGTGTGTGTGTGTGTGTGTGTGTGTGCGCGTGCGCGTGTGCACTGTTCTCTGGCTGCTTGCTCTCTGTTACCTTTTACCTCCGTCATCTTAACATGCAGCTTCACCCTTTGTTTCTCATTTAGCTCTCACGTTTCTGAGTCTGTGAACAACTCCATCTTCCATCAGATAGCAGAGCAGCTGCAGCAGCAGAACCTGGAGCAGTTGCGGCAGCAGCTCCTGGAGCAGCAGCAGCCTCAGAAGGTCCGTGCTTCCTGCAGTTACTGCGCTCTGCAAATGGGCGTTCTTTAGGACGATTGGGTGGTGTTCGTTCTTAGTCTTTGGAGCTATTCATTCATCTTTGTTTTGCCAGCTACTTTATGTCCTTTCTAAGGTATTTCCTTTCAAAGACCTTTATAGCTGTTCCTATTATAAAGGAAAAAATGTCCTCTGGCAGTGTAATGAAATGATGTATAAAAATGAATTTCATGATAGAAGACAGATGTGTATTTTGGAGTTACATCTTTTTTGAACTCAGAAATCTGCCTGCCTCTGCCTCCCAAGTGCTGGGATTAAAGGCGGGCGCCACCACTGCCCGGCTTGGAGTTTCATCTTAAAACTTCAGATTTTCTCCTTACTGCTGTATTTTCTTTTGGTTTTTCGAGACAGGGTTTCTCTGTGTAGCCCTGGCTGTCCTGGAACTCATTCTGTAGACCAGGCTGGCCTCGAACTCAGAAATCTGCCTGCCTCTGCCTCCCAAGTGCTGGGATTAAAGGCGGGCGCCCCCACTGCCCGGCTACTGCTGTATTTTCTAGGAAGGTAGTAATGACAATTATGTTGATGGTAGTGTCTAAACAGATTAATATTGTTGATTTTTAAAAGAAATTTAGCACAATGCCTTGTGGTAGGGGAGGCATATTTTTACTTAATTTTCCTGACGATGGTACCACAACTCCCATGTACTCCGAAGGAAGTTGAAACGCACTGAGATAAAAGATCTAAGTATATAGCTAATGATATCCAGTTTTAAGAATTACCTTTATTTTATGCATAACTAAGAGGTAGGAACATTTCCTCATGTCATTTTGAGATGGTAGGAGTTCCAGAGATGCTAAAATGTGGAAGAAAAAAAGCTTCACTTTAGAAGTGATAAAATGTGTCAAGGCACAGAGTAAGATTTAGTTTTACAAAAGCCTACTTGTGACCTGTGTGAGAAACACTGGCAGATACCCACCCACACTGGGCATTAAAAATGATATCAGTCATGAATTTAAAATAACCTACAAACATATTTTACGTGTGATTATACATTTTTAGGCAAGTGACACATAAAAAGATGGACAGGAAAGTGGTTCTGACCTAAGGTGCAGAACCTTTTCTCTAAAAAAGTACAAATGTTTGCATATACCCAGACTCTACAATAGAGGTAACAGTGCAGGGCGATGGCATCATGCAAAGGACTTAGTACCTTTGAAGCTTAGAACAATTTGAGACATAGGTAGAGCTTGAACATGACTTTGTAAATGCAAACAGTATAACGTGGAAGTGTCCAGAGATAAGCTAGAACTCATGAGCACAGTCTGATCTGACAAGTTCTGCTTCAGTTGGTCTGAGTAAGAGGCATGGTTTTGCTAAAGCGATATTCACTTAAGACTACAAGAAGGTAAACATTGGCATGTTTGTGTGAGTTAGTCATACAGGACAATAACTACAAAGTTAATAAAGACAAGGATGATGTTTTGTCCAGTAACAGCTATACATAGAACAGGCTGAGCTGCTGTAGCCCAGAAGGGTTAGCAGAAGCAGCAAACCAAGGCTGTACTCCCAACATGGAAGAGACGGGTAATTTGAGAGAAATAAGTCTGAAAAGTCTCACCAACCAAACAGAGCCAATTACGCATGTTTAGTTTAAAAACTTTGACACATATAGTAAAAAGATCCTTTTAGAAGAAATAGAACTTAAGTTTCCATCCTCCAAAGCTTGTCTAATGATAAAAAATATTGTCTTAGGGCTTCTATTGCTTTGTTGACCAGGCTGGCCTTGAACTTAGAAATCCATCCACCTCTGCCTTCTGAAGATCAGAGGAGGGTGCCACTACACTTGGCCCTCAGCTTTTCTTTAATTCCTTTTCACAAGTGGGAAGCTTAGCTGAGTGAGGTCTTGTCCTGAGTTTACTACTCTCTTTATTCCATTTACCATCAGGATTTTCTGTATCTCCTTGAACATAGGACTCCATTCTACTTCTTGGTGACCCTTTTCTCCTCAACTTAGACATTTTGTATTTTTCCTTGTCAGCTTGCTCCTTTTTGTTACAGACCTTCATCATAACTATAGGACAGAGTCATCACTAGCCTGTTTGAGGTTTGTTTTTTTTTTTGTCAACAAAATTAATCCAAAACTCTTCAATTTAGCCTCAAGCAGACTTTTGGTCAAGGACAAAGACACATTCTTTGTCAAAATATCACAAGAACAGTCTCTAGGCCACATACTAACCTTCTCTGAATCCTCAGCACCACTTTCTTCCATGTCCTTAGTACTCCTACTGTGTTCCCGCTGGCCCACTAAGCCCTACTTAAAGCATTCCACTGTTTGCCTCACCCAGAGTTCCAAGGTCTACAGTCCTCCAAACGAAGCGTAGTCAGGACTGTCACAACAATACCCTAGTTCCTGGTACCAGCTTCTGTTTCGGTTAGGATTTTATTGCTGTGAAGAGACACCATGACCAAGGCAACTCTTCTAAGGACAACATTTCATTGGGGCTGGCTTACAGGTTCAGAGGTTCAGCCATTATCATCATGACCGGAAGCATGGCAGCGTCCAGGCAGGCATAATGAGTTTTGTCATGTTTTAGTGAAGTCAGTTATTTAAATTGTTATTCAAGTTCATACTATTATTTCATACCTCAAGTTAGCAACAGCACTACATATTGTTACTGTATTGGGACTGTGGAAGCGTTCAGTGTTTGTTTCACCTTTGTTTCCTCAGCGCATATTAAAACTTAACCTATCAAAATGAATTTCCTGTAATTGTCTTAGGAATCCTCAGAGAACAGCGTTGAGGAAGACCTTAGTTGGGAATACATCACTTAGTTTTGCTACATCACTAATTTTGTTAGTGACTTTTGGGTATTGTTTTGTCTCTAAGTGTGTAATGTGTGATTTAAGTTTTTGAATATAAGGCTTTAATTGGACCTTTAGAGTATTTCATTGATAACTAATTAATCATGTAGTTGTAGGTTAATTTAATTTGCTATTGTTACATTTTATCTCTGTATTACTCTTCAAAAGTTTATGAGACTTACATCATCTAACCATTTTATACACATACATCTTTTTTATCCTCTTTATGGGACTTCTTTTGGATTTCTATAAAGTATAACTTCAGATGGATTACTCTAGGAATGCTTTGTCATGAATATGACTCTCCTTAAGCATTTAATTGTGATGGTTGCTATATTCAAGTTTTCATTTGTAAGAATGTTATCTCAGATCATCTGTTTGTTCTCAACAGGTAACTCCTCAAGATAGCCAGGAGGGAACATTTGGGTCTGAGCACTCAGCTTCACCCTCACAAGGGAGTAGCCAACAGCATTTTCTGGAACCTGAAGCAAATTTAGATGATTCCATAGACATTCAGCAACAGGTAAAAGTCACTGCTTTTCTGAGTCATAAAGGTCCAAAGTCAGTCATGCCTTGGTGGTGCACACCTTTAATCCCTACACTCAGGAGGCAGAGGCAAGCCTATTTTCATGAGCTCGAGGCCAGCCTGTTCTACAGAGTGAGTCCCAGGACAGCCAGAGCTACAAAGAGAAACCCTGTCTTGAAAAACAAAACAAAATAGTTCAAAGCTCTTTAACTGTGTAACGTTCTTTGTAAATGTACTATAGCCTAACTGTAGTTTGTCTTGAACACACCTACCTCTGTCACCTGTGAGGCACGAATGCTATATTGTAAATAATTGTAAAGGCAGAGCTATACATGGATGTTAAATCTTAACTCACCTTTTTGTTTCTGTGCCTTTAACTTTCCCCTCCAAGGACATGGATATTGATGAAGGGCAAGATGTTGTTGAGGAGGAGATCTTTGAACCGGAAGCTAAGAAAGTCGCTGTTCGCTCAAGATCCAGAACTCACTCACGGTCTCGATCAAGGTTCTGTAATAATATTTAATAGACATGGTTACCTTAGCTTTTTTCATCAAGATTAAAAGAAATACTTAGGGATTTTAAAAAATTGTCTCAGGAAAAGTAATTGCAAACAGAAACCAGAAGATAGCCTTTGTTCATGTGTCTGCTCTTTGAGTACTTTATGTAACAATAGCAGCTGCTCTCACACGATCACAGATTTTGGATTAAAGTTGGTTTTAGTGATTCTAACACACTTTACTGAGGGAATTAATACTTCTGAACATTGTAAGTCAAGCTAAATGACTTGTATCGCAAGTTATTGTATAACAATGCCAAGAGTGTCTCCCAGGTATTATGAACCTTAAGTATACTACCAAGCCAGGAGAAAATACATCCTATAATCAAAACCAGGTCACCATTCTCTGGCCTTCTTATATTCCACCTTTACACAGGGACATGCTTCTAAACATGTATGGTAAAGGAAGTGACTCCGCATCCGTTGGTATTGTAAAGTCAAGAACTGGAACATTTTAGAAGTTGAAAAGTATTAAAATAGGATTATGTAGTGTTCCAAAACTACCAAAGTAGTTTTTATTTTCTGAGGTTTTTATGTCTATTCTGTGTGAAAGTGAGCTAAAGGACACTTAACAGAAAGTGAGGCCCTTTTGATTTGTGTTTTTCTTTTGTTTTTAACGAATAAAGTCTTAGACTTAGAGTTATTCATCTAGCATCTGTTAGTAATGTAGTCATCTGTAGTGTAAGACTACAGTGGAGCACATGTTTCATAGTTGATTATACTACTGGATAGTTTAAAAGGTGGTTAAATAAGACAAATGCTGCCTTTTCCCATTCACTTCAAATTAAAAGATAATACTGTCATTAAAAAGTAAAATCATTATTTTTTTGTAGGTCACCAAGAAAACGAAGGTCCAGGTCACGCTCTGGGTCCCGAAAGCGAAAGCACAGGAAGCGGTCTCGCTCCCGCTCGAGGGAGAGAAAGAGAAAATCCTCACGTTCCTATTCAAGTGAACGCAGAGCCAGGGAAAGGGAGAAAGAACGCCAAAAAAAGGGCTTGCCTCCTGTCAGAGCGAAAACACTAAGTGGTGAGTGGCAAACTTGTGTCAGACTTCCCCAGAGTCAGTGTTGGAGAGCAGTTCTCTAGCTAGTAGAGCTTGCTGCAGAGATAGAGGGGCATGGCTCAGACCCTTAGCAGGAAGCCCTGGGAAGGCGTGTGACTCTTGTAATAGGAAGGGGGCACTGTGGATTCTGGGCTGTCTAGTTGAACCAATTTGGTGAGCTCTCCAGGCCAGCAAAAGATGATGTCTCAAAATCAACAGCAACAACAAGAAAGCCCAGGACAGTTTTTGAGAAACCACCTAAGGTTGGTCTCTGGTCTCTACAGAATAAACAGCTAGCTTTCTGCTATAAAAATCTCTTACCCAGTTTTATTTTTAGAGTAAGAAACTGAAAAGGAAGGGACTCGTTAGTAAGTAAATGGCTTTGACTCAAGCTTTTATGAAAGAAAAGCAGATGAACAGATGTATGTAGAGTGATTAATGCAAGTTGTAAAGTATGGCTTGACCGAGGGCCCTTGAACACGCCAGGCTGTTACTTGTAACATGACACAATGGCTACTGTCAGGAGTAGCTGCACAGTTGTAAGTATTCAGATCTGTAGGAGGAATAGTACACATAGACACACCTTGCCGTATTTTTATATATTTACCTATATATATTTTGTTTTTAATTTGAATATGTGTAGTGTTGGAGATTAAATCCAAGGTTTTTGTTCCTGCTAGGTATTCAGTGTCTACTGAGCTAAAGCTTTAGCCCAACCTCGTCGTGTAATTGATAAAATATAAACTTGTGGTATTTGTACGGGAAGACAAATGCCTGCAGTACAACCTATTTTGTGTACTTAAAACAGATTCGGTCATGGTAGGGTTTGTTTCAGGAGTTGGCTAGGGTAAGGATCACGTTAAGTACAACAAAGTGAGTTAATTTCCTGTCAGGGTCTGCCGAGGGTTAATCCATTATTTCTGGGGAGAACCGATAGACTCCAGTTGAGCAGGGAAGCACTTGATAGAGAGCTCAAGAGCTAAAGTAGACTTGTGGTACTTTTTGTTGGTCTTAAGTAAGTTTACCTCAGTATGAATAATAAGTTCTGGCAATTTCAGTAGACCTTGGTATCTTCCCAGAACTTTCTCACATTATAAACAGCTAGTACAACTTCTGAAAATTGTATTTGCTTCTCACTGTAAGGGGCCAAATTTAAATATTTTAGTGTTTGTTGACAAAAATAAGAAATCTGATTACCCTCCCTTACCCCGCCTCGAAATCTCTGCTCTCCATCCCTCTATGATGACCCCTGGGTCTTTTAGACTCTGTTGTTTGTTAGTTATTCATTTACCACCTGTGCACTCATTTCTCACCTACTTTGTGACGCTGCTGAGCATTGTCTTAGGCCTACTGTTGCTGTGGTGCAGCACCACGACTAAAAGCAGCATGGGAGGGAAGGATTTATTCTGCTGATCATTCCACGTCACTGCCATCATTGAAGAAAGTCAGGGCAGGAACCTGGAGGCAGAAGCTGATACAGAGGTCACAGAGGTCGCTACTTACTAGCTTGCTCCTCATGACTTGGCTCAGCTGCTTTCTTACAGAACCCAGAAGATTTTACCTCAGTGATGCTGGTCTCTCCCTTTAAAATTTTTTTTCTTTTTTAAATGTTTATTTCACATGTACCTGTGTTTTGCCTGCATGTATGTACACTACTTTTGTGCCTAATTCTATGGAAGTCAGAAGAATGCTTCTAATCCTCTGGAACTGGACTTAAAAATGGTTGTGAACCAATGGTTGTAGGTGCTGGGAGTTGAACCTGGGTCCTCTGAAAAAGCAACTGGTGCTTTTAACAAACCCTAAGCTGTTTCTCCAGCTCTTGCTGGTCTCTTCTTAATTTCACAATTTCAGCTGACCAGCATCAGTTATTACAGCCAAACAAAGGTTTCACTTTTAGCTGTTCTGGTCTCTGTTAACCCCAGCTATCATCCTCAGGTAATACAAGCACTGTACAGAAAGGCCCTCAGTGTCTGCACCAGAGCTCCGAGCAGTAGTTCTCAACCTTCCTAAGGCCACAATCCCAAGAACCAAGTGCCCCCTCTCTTTAGAACTGAGAAGAATCATAACAACTTGTTAGGAAGAAAAATTGTAGAGAAGCATTGTAAAAATAGGAAACATGTTAGCACAGCTTGGGGAAACTAAGGCTTTTGGAGTCTCCAGATAGAATGGGTGATGAGGCAGGAGGTGTTACTGTTGGGTGATAAAGCTTCAAAGGTGTTTCCTTCCAGATCCCCAGTACTTGCCTCATGAAGCATTTTCCATGGCATTGCACTGCATTGTAGTGGAGCAGCTTTCTGTCACTGTGACTTCAGTAAAGGGAAATGTTTACTCTGCTTGGACTGTCAATTAAGGTTGCTTGTCCCTGCTCCTTTTGACTGCTCATTATGACTGTAAACAAGGTAGAATGGAGACAGTAAGCTGCTTGAAGGGCAGGCCCCCCATTTGATCCCCATCTCTTAAAAGTTCCACCACTCTTGAGTGGTGCTGTGGGCTAAAGACTTAAGTTTGTGTGACGTGTTAGGCTTTGGTATAAGCAGCCTTTGTAGTCTCTCACATTAAAGATCTATTTTTTGAAAATTGTATGTCTCCCTGTGTGTCTGTGTGTGCCTGTCTCCTATACAGGCATGTGTATAGTTCCATATGCCACGATATATGTATGTAGTCTGAGGACAATTTAGAGGAGACTGTTCTCTCCTTCCATCATGTAGGCTTCAAGACTCAAACTCAGGTTGTAAGTCTTGGCAAATGAAGTGTTTATCTGCTGAGCAGTCTCACTGGTCCCTGGGTTTGATGTAAAATGTTAAAAAGTTACAGATTCTGATAGAGAGTGAGTGAAACGTAAGTTGAGAATCACCCAGAGTGAGAGTGCATGAGACAAAGAACAACTTGCTGAGAAGGCTCAGTCATCACGGTCTGTGTTAGCTACACAAAACTAGTGTGTGTCTGAAAGACATTTGAGTTCTGACCAGCAGGCATACTGATTCCTGTTAGTGATCTTGTCAAGGGTCACACTTCAGCTTAAGTTAACCCTAGAAAAACCTGTTTTAGACCTTTTCTGTCAGGATTAAAGTACTGGGAAATGACATGGACAAAAATCTAGATGCAGTGCATTAGCGCCGTGGAAATGCGTCGAACATAAAAGGTATTGAAGAAGCATGAACAGTACAATGTCTCCTCCCAATTTTTATGCATTAAACAGAAGGAGCTTTCAGGGCGGAAGGTCAAGAGCATTTGCTGTTGAGTTGTAAGGACAGAATTCAGGTCATGTGCATGCATGTGTGGTGCTGAGTCTCTGAGTCCATGCTCCTCTGCATACATGAGTCTGCACACAGACAAGTGCCGTTCAGTTCATCTTAACTCTTCAGTAGCAAGTTAAGGGTTCTGCTTTACCCATTTCCTTTCTTACCTCTCTGCAAAGTACTATTTCCTTATGGATAAGGAAGCTCACACAGGTTTCAGATTTACTTGTGGATTAGGGAGGAATATTCACTGAGCCATTCAACACAAAGATATTAAGAAGGTCCACGGGTAGAAATAGTTTCACAACTACTGTTCTTTAGAATCAGCTGGGGACTTTGAAACCTGTCTTCCAGTCTGATATACCACTTTCTCTGGTGGTTGGACAGGGATGTTGACGGGTGGTTCAGCTTGCAAGTTGGTGACCTGCAGGAAGTTGGGTCTGTAGAAATGTAAGTGGACACTAAGATCTCAGGCAGTTTTAAATGTGGCAGTTATCTGTGTGTAGCTGGCAGTTGTCTGAATGTTAACGTTACGTTTGATCTGTTGTTCTTAGTAATTCTTGAGGTAACCGTGTCCTTGTGATTTAAGCCCTCTGCTTCTCTGTCCCGACAGTATGCAGCACTACTCTCTGGGTTGGCCAAGTGGACAAGAAGGCTACACAGCAAGATTTAACCAACCTTTTTGAGGAGTTTGGACAAATTGAATCCATTAATGTAAGTATCTCTTGAGCACCAACAGTGTCAACCTTCACTGTCTTCACTTCCCACTTAGGGTGACCCTCATGGAGTCCAGCATGTCTGACATGGTGATTCTCAGCTTGACACGATTTGTTCACTTTGCTCACTTTTCTCCGTTTGCTATGAAGCTCATGAATTTGCAAACTATTCATAGGGGTTTTATAGCAGAATAGCACCTAATTCCTCCAAGCCTTAAATGTTTGTTAGCAAGAACCCTTTCCTCTCCCTTTCTTGTCCCTCCCTTTCTTTAATTTTACCTGCCAGCTTAAAAATGGTTTTTTGTTACAGTAGTAAGTTCTGTTTCTGTAAGCAAGGAACTAATAACATGTATTCAACATTTCACCTTTATTATGGCTTAGAATGGAAGCCAAGTCAGAGTGGAATGTGGGGCTTATTAAAAGTGAATAATTGATAGCATATGTGTTGTATCAATAAACAGAGCTAGAGAAAGAAAATTAATTTGATGGTTTGGTCAGTTGTCACACATGGTCAGTTTTATGAGAAGCAAATGTCAGAATGAATTTCCATCCTTCTGCTTTTCCCTCATAGATGATTCCACCCAGGGGCTGTGCATATGTCTGTATGGTTCATCGACAAGATTCATTTCGGGCTCTTCAGAAACTGAGTTCAGGATCCTATAAAATTGGTTCCAAGGTCATTAAGGTAAGCATTTGTGGATGGGTTTGTGGTAGAATGACGCGCACACTTCAGCCTCTGTGTCACAGTCATCCGTTTTCCATAGGCAAGGTCATGTGATTTGTCTTGTTTGCACCATGAGAATGTCCCAGTCCTTTTCATCCATTTCCTCCCCTTTGCTTCTTGCTAGGGATCAGGTCCGGGGGCCTGAACATGTTCGTTTAAGCGCACACTGTTACACTAAGCTCTGTACTCAGCTTTATCGTTAATTTTTCCAGCAAGTTACGCGGTCAGTGATAGTGAGTTATAATTAGGAATTAGTACGCTAACTTACCAGCCAAAATTTGAGATTGTTTGTTCCTTAAGTTCACACCTACATAAGTATGCCAGCTCAGGCCCTATTTTGGTTAGATCTCTTTTATTTAGGTTTGTCTTTCATTTACTTTTTCTCCCAACACTTCTTTACATTATTTTTTTCTTATTGAAACCAGCCTTCTTCTAAAGCGTTTATCTGCAAGCATTTTTTCTTCTTCGTCTTTAAACTGAGAATTTATTTTTCTTGTTCCTTCTGTGATTGACTCAGAGTTTCATTTTGGCTCTTTAGAGGCCTGGTTTTCAACCTGTGGGTCTCAGTCCCTTTGGTCACCTAAGACTGTTGGAAAGACACAGAGATTTACATTCTGTTCCTAACAGTAGCCAAATTCCAGTTATGATGGAGGAATGAAAATAATGTTCTGGTTGGGGGTCACCACATGAGGAACTGTGTTAAAGGGTTGCAGCATTGAGAAGGCTGGGGACCGCTGACCTAGAGAGAATGCATTTAGTCAGCCTCTGCACCTAGGCTAGAACTCTGAACTCTTTCTGCAGAGTGTGTGTGCCCGTCTTATATATACCATTGCTTGACTGTGTGTGTATAAACTCAGCATTGCATATGTGCACTGGCATGGTGTACAGGGCTTTATTAAACTTCTGATAACCATCCTAGTTATTGCCAGTGGAATTGGGATTCTATTGTAAAAAGTAGACTTGTATTATCTCCTGAAATGAGACACTCAGAATTGGATGAGAAGTGGAAGCAGATCTTACGTGGCAAACATGATCCCCAGTGCAAGTTTAAACAAGTACTCAAGAAAAGGGAGCTTTGTTTGTATTTGTTTACATATGATTTCAAACTTTATTTTTATTGCAGTATGGCTGTGATCTTCCTTTTTTTCCTCTCTCCATTCCCAATAGATTGCCTGGGCTTTGAACAAAGGCGTAAAGACAGAATACAAACAGTTCTGGGATGTGGATCTTGGAGTCACATACATACCCTGGGAAAAAGTTAAAGTAGATGACTTGGATGGCTTTGCGGAGGGAGGCATGATTGATCAGGAAACCGTAAATGCTGGTAAGAGTACAGTACACACCAGAAGGGGTAATAGAGACGTTGGGGAGGCAGAGGGAACTGTACTTCTTCCCTGGGTTCATCTCCAAGAAGAAGAAGAAACGATGCTGTTTCTGATGTTGCCTATTCAGTGTTTTGTGTTTCTGTAGGTGTCAAGGAATTGTCTAGAGAAGTACTAAGTGAGAGCTTGCAAGTGTAGCGTTTTTGTTTTTGTTTTCTTTTATGACAACATTTTAATTATATTTAAGAGATTAAGATCAGATGGCCTGCTCTTTTTTAATGTAGCAGTATTAACAGCTACAACCAGAAGGAAAAACTCTAATTAATATTTGGGATTAGTGCAGAGTACAGTATGTTCTTTGTTTCTTCTTATCTTAGCTCTCTTATCAAAGGTAGCCTGCTTTTAAGGTGTTGTCCTGCTTATGAACATTTGCGGACATCTCCTTGATGATGTTGCCTACTGCCTAGAGATGGCACTCCTGTAGGAACCGTGTTTTTAGCATAAGCAAGGCCTTTGGCTTGAACCCCAGGACCACCAGATAGATCAACACAATTTATTGTTTGCTTCCTGTGTCCTATGGCTGTTTTCCTAGGACAGTCCTTTTAGTGTCTGAACTTCTGCTATGACAGGTTGATACTTCAGGAACTGATGTTATGATAGCGAAACAGTCATCTGTGACATATGTGGCACAGGCTCCCATGGCCTAAATTCTGGGCTGGAGCCTACCAATGGCCTGTTCTGAAAAAGTAGCCATGCTTGCTTGTGTATATATATTTTAGGACTCCTCTTCTTCCTCCTCCTCTTCTTTTCCTCCTCTTCCCCCCCCTCTCCCCACCCCCCCCCCCCCCGGTTTTACTTTTATTTACAGTGTCAAGTATATAGTTAGATCACCTGGTCTTTAGAGTCTTTTCTTTGTACTTGGAAAAACCATATTCAACTCAAAGAAATGAATAATAAGAAAAAAAAATCTATAGGATTTCTGTGTTGGTATATGAAGAAATTGATCACAGATTAGGTACGGTGATGTACAAGACTCAGTCCTTGGTGTTGAAAGATATGTGGTCTCTATGCATCTGAAGCCAGCCTGGTCCACATAACAAGTTCTACCCCAGGCTGCATGGTGAGACCAGTGGGGGACAGGGGAATGGGAGAGAGGAGAGAGAAGAGGGGAGGGGAAGAGAGCACGAGCTAGAGCCAGCCATGGGTGCTACATTGTGGATAAAGGTAGGTCTGTGGGTGGAGTATACCTGAAGAGTTGAGACATGAGTCCTCTTTGGAAACAGCACACCAGATCCTAAGCAACATGGAACAGAGGAGATGAAGGCAGATGTACAGAGAAGTAAAAGCTAGTCATGTTTGCTCTTTGCTCTGATAAAGATGGAGGCCGGTGATGGATTTCATGTTGCCCAGCCTGGCCTCTGATTCCTGTCCTAATGCCCCTACCTCCTATGTACTTGGCTGTGGATATGGGCCCCATGCCTAACTAGTTTCATTTATGTTCTTGTCTTCTCTGGAATATTTCTCTGCATTAGTACTTCATTAATTGTACTTGATGGCATAGAGAACAGGGCTGGTTACTCAGTCAAGAAACCTATATGGAATGTCAGTATTGTCATTTTTATCTCCTGTGTTACTCATTTTGGATTTACCAAGGGTTTAGATGTAATGTAAATGGGAAAAACAACTGAAAAGCTGCATTTAAAGGAAATCAATTTCAAAAATTTTGCTTAGAATGGGAAACTGTGAAAGCCCCAGAACCCGTTAAAGAGACGGTCCAGACTACACAGAGTCCAACTCCAGCTGAAAAGGAGACAGTGGTCACAACGCAGGCCGAGGTTTTCCCTCCTCCCGTTGCCATGCTACAGGTTAGTACTAGCTGTTCTTAGTAGCTAGCCTTACATTTTCTATCTGATTTTATTCTTGGGTGACAGTTGGAGGCTGCTGTGCACGTTAGAACAGATAACTTGTTCTTCAGATGTTAAAAACGTTCTGCAGGTGCAATGGAGTTATTGTATTAAATGCGTGAAGAGTGTAATGCCCTTAGACTTGAAATATATTCTTGAGATTTATGCTTTCTGTGCAGCAGATTTCTATCAATAATGTTTTTTGGCAATTTTATTAGATTAATAAAATTATTTTAATTGATTTAGTGAAACATTTTGAAAAATCATTGTTGGAAGTGGTTTTAAACCTAAATGTGTATGTATTAAGTATGCTCAGTTATGCAGTATACTAGGAGCCCTGCGGCTTGGGGTCCGTCCATGGTAAATGCGGAGCTTTCTTTGTCATTCAGGGAGACAGAAAATGTAAAGAAAGAGGATTAGGGCCTCTGGATAGGAAAGAGTATGTGGCTGCTCAGGAATCTCCTCAGAGCTGTGTGCCATCTTAAAATGGTGCTCAGGGTGCACCTAGCTGATAATAGCTCACAGAAATTAGCCATTTCTGTGTCTGAGGAAATCCAAGCTGAAGGTCTTATGCCTGTAAGGTCAGCTCTCAGAGGAATTCCTCTGTCATTCTGAGTGAAGAGAACCATTGAAGGAGTAGGGTCAGAGAATGATCTGTTAAGTTTTTCACTGTACTGCTTATAGTAAACAGGCTACACCAAACACCACAGAAGAGATGGGCTGAAAATAATTAGCAATATAGGTGAGAGGTGATTGTGACATGGAGAGGACCATAAGGAAAGGAAGAAGAAGTGGCAGATGGGAGATGACTTTGAGGGCACAGCCAACAGGACTGCCTAGGGTATTGGGTTTGGAGTTGTGCAAAAAGGAGATAAAGATACCTGGTCTGAGAATTTACAAGTATGGGAAATGCTGTTTTCCAAGAATAGGAAATGATGGGAGTAGAATTCTCTTGGGAATAGCAGTTGGGAATTCGTTTTGTTCTGTGTATGAGACCTTTGAAGTGCTCTTTAGGCAGTGAAGTTGAGATGCTGAGCAGACCTGACAACATCTGAGGGTCAGGGATGAGGGAAAGCCATGCTGGAGAGAGGTTTTGGGCCTTTTGTAGCTCTGATGAATAAAAGATAATTGTGTTAAGATTAGAATACAAAGTTTTGAGCCGGGCAGTGGTGGCGCACGCCTTTAATCCCAGCACTTGGGAGGCAGAGGCAGGTGGATTTCTGAGTTCGAGGCCAGCCTGGTCTACAGAGTGAGTTCCAGGACAGCCAGGGCTACACAGAGAAACCCTGTCTCGAAAAACCAAAAAAAAAAAAGGAAAAAAAAAAGAAAACAAAGTTTTGAGAATTTGGTGACCTTGGAAAGCTGCTACTGCCTTGCTTCCCAGAGCAGCCTGGCGGGGAGGTGCTAATGAAGGCTGAGCCTCATGCCTGCTGACTAGAGGAGGTTGCTTCCGTTCTCCAGGTGTGCCACCTAGTGACTAATACTGTGTGCAAGAAGTACACAAAAAGAGAAAAGCAAATGTAATGACATTTATTACTTCCCCCTTGAAAGGGCATACAGTAATCCATATTGTAGTAGTTGCTTTCTATGGACACACTGGCTAACAGACATTTTCTACTCACAAAGATTCCAGTAGCACCAGCCGTTCCTGCAGTTAGCTTAGTTCCTCCAGCGTTTCCTGTATCGATGCCTGTCCCCCCTCCTGGATTCAGCCCGATCCCTCCACCTCCTTTTCTGCGAGCAAGTTTTAATCCTTCACAACCACCTCCTGGTAAGGAATTGATATCTTACTGTTTTAACTCTTTTAGAATATTGCAAATGTTGGCTTTGCGGCCTCAGTTGTATTTAGTGGTTTGTAGACTTCAGCACAGGACAGAATCAGCCTTACCATCCGTTCTCCAGACTCTCAGTCCATTGGCTCACACCTTTCAGCCTCCTTATTTAACTTAATAGTGACTCTATTAAAACTGTAAAGAAGCAGCTTTATAATTTGATCATGTGGTCAGTAGGATCTTTAAAATGTCATTAAAATTTAAATTTATTCAAGAATTTAAAATATAATCTAAAATTAATAAAATATGTTAACTTAATGGTAAATAACAGTATGTTAAAGAAATAAGATGACTGGCAGATAGACAGCATTGTGTTACCTCCTGTGACCAGTAGCTTGAGATAGGAGGTTCAGCACCCTCCCTGTGATCAGCATTCCAACATAGCAGCTTGATTCCCTAGCTTATGGTACATGTCAGCAGCACAGAGCTTTTCACAGGATGTTAATGAGTGAATAAATAAATAAAATGTTATCAGGATCACTGCTTTATCTGCCTTATGGGAATCAAGTCAAGTATGTATAGAAGTCATTTTAATTGGAAAATAATGCTCGGATCCATCAGCATGGTAAGAGAGGCCATTTTAAAACTGAGGTTTTGTTAGTCTAGTGGAGCACTGAGGCCCCCATTCCTCAGGAAGCTGAAGTAGAATAGCATGACTTGGTCTGTGGATTCCATAGCAGCTGGGCAGCAGAGTGGAAACCCCATCGGAAAACACTAAGAAAATGTGGATGTGCATTTGGAACTTCTGAAACCTTTGATCTGTGCTGTTTTACTTTGGTCTTTTTTCTCCCGTGTAGGGTTTATGCCACCTCCAGTTCCCCCACCTGTGGTGCCTCCCCCTGCAATCCCACCTGTAGTACCAACATGTGAGTTTTTGACTTATAAAGTCTGTTTTATCCTAGGGAGTCTTGGTATGTTTATGCTCATTTCTGTAAAATACTAATTTTTCAACAAACATATGTTCCATGATTTCTGAAAATTGACAGCATCTCACAGGTTCTTACTCATATGCTCTCAGTTGTCTCAAACTGTCATTCCATAATCTGCTTCCTTTAGTCAAGATCCAGAGACGTCATCCTGTTGCCATTGTGATTTTGCTTTGCTGTGATTGCTGTAAATGTCTTCCTCTAGAGCCCAGCTCTCCCTTCCAGTCCATAATCCTTGACTGCTGCTTAGCTGCTTTCTAGATACAAGACTGCTGTAAGGTGGGAGTTGGTGCCAAGGACTTGTTTACATCATGGACATAGCAACATGTCCTAGACTCGCCTGGTATCATACTAATGTCTTTCTGTTCATTTTGAACAAAACAGACAATACTTTTTAACAAAACCAAGCAGAAAGTACAGAAATTATTTGTGTGCCTCTGTCCTGGCTTGTGACTGGACATCATCTCCACTTATTACCATCCCCACTAGAGTGGGACCCAGGTAGAGTAGATGAGTCTATCTATACCTTAGGTGTAATTCTGATACATAATTTATATTATGGTTTGCTTACACTTGGAATTTTCTAACATATTTAACAATAAAGATATTCAGGTATTGCAATTAAGCCATTGAAATGTTTGCCTGTTAAGTTTTTAATGTTTTTATTTGTTGATTATTGTTGATTAAATCTGTTTATCATTATTAATTACAAATTAGTTATCTAAGTAGTAATTCCTTCATTTCTTTATCAGGATTTTTTTTTTAAAGTAATGAAAACTTGCCACCTTGAGGTATAGTACACAGGAAGGTCAAGATAGATATCAAACAAACCTTCCCCCTAGCTGCCAACATGCACAGTTCAGAGTGCATGACTCCAGTAATAGCAAGTGACTGAAGGGCAGGACGGGTTCTGTTATTTGTCTTGAGCCCCACTGCCCTCTGTGTGTTCATTTTTATCTGTGTATTAATGGACTAACACATTGTTTCCTATCGGTTGTCTTCTCTGTCCTGGGTTGAGAGTCCTTTCCCATGGCTTGTGCTGCTTCTCTGTGCCTTGCACTTAGTCACCTTTGCTTCTGAGAGGGTCCCAGGTTTTTCAGCCGGATTGTCCCCAAGATATACTTTGTCTCACTGTAGTCTGAGCAAGACATTTCTAATGCAGAAGGACATTTACAGACCACAGTCAGGCTACCAGATTATGTTTGCTCCGAGGGGTTTACTGGGTAGAAAGTTTTTCATGGACAAAGCTGGGGATTGTGTATCTTGATTACACAATATAAGTATAAATGTGCACTATAAAACCTAGCTTCAGGGGTAAGTCTACAGGGTGGTTCACTTAGCTACTCTTTTATACTTCTCCCTGTTGTCACACTGAAGTGAATATTTACCTCCTCCCCTTACTGTGAGGCATAGACACTGGAAGTAGTAAGACGGTTGGTGGTGCCCTCCAGGCCTCTGAAGAAACGAGGTTCTCTGCTGCCATACTAATCAGAAGGATTACAAAAACAAATATTTATAGACATTTAAGTAGCTTCAATTTCTGTTTCCTGTTTCCTGTTACTAAACACAGGGTTTCTGAGCAAGCATTTAGTTATTTTGGACAATCCTGCTTTTAAAATTAGATTCCAAAAGACCTTTTATGAGAGTGCATATAATAATAAATAGAGATGTCTATTAGTTTCTTAAAAATCTAAATCCATTTCCTTTATGTTCTAAAATGTTTTCCTCATTATTTAGGTAGCTTTCAATTCTTTCTAAAAGTTGCAGTGTTCGGAAGTTGTTTTTGAACTCACCACCTAAAGAGGCCTGTCTCTCAATAACGGTAGCATGGGATTGTGCTGCTCTTCCTGTTTCACTTGATTCCCGTAATCTCTCTTCCAGTGTAACATCTCTGTAGTAGGCTGACTGTTTGTCCACGTATTTCTGATGTGAATAGGATGGGGACACCCTTGCTTAAAGTGTCGGAGGTTGATCCAGCAGTTCTCTCTAGGACTTCTACTGAGCTAGACCTTCTAAGAGTGTGTTAGACCCCCGTTGTTCCGTCTTTTAATATACAGGTTACATGCACACGGAGAGAGGATTTTTACCAAGTGCTTTGGGATAGAATGTTTATAGCTTTACATTTAGAGTTCACCTTGCCTAACTAACCTCACTTGATGAAGGTAATGAATATAAAGGACCCCCACCCCCTCCCACACATGTTGTAATTTCAAGAAGATTGGCCAGAAACTTTCATTCTGATATCTACTTGTCTGTCTGCTAATCATTTCTGTGTAGTAGTCACTTAGCTGGCATTCTTAGAAAATTAGGTTTTTAATGTGTAATAGGATAGTCTTCACCAGTGATTCCTCCTGTACCAGACTCTTTTGGTGAAAATACTTCATAAAATTGTTTTCTTATTCTGAAAGAGTCAAGTCTTGTACATAGCGCTGAGCCTGCGCATTATGACCAGTCATTTGGAGCATTGGTTACTGTACAGTGTGCTTAGTAATGCGGGGGTGCCACTAAGTAACCACTCGAGTTACCAGAAAACTTACCTTATAAATTAAGTCTGAAATACATTTTTGTCCTGTTCAAACAGCTTTAGTGCAGCCACCATTGTCCATGACCCCAGAAACTGTGAAAGATGTTGGATTTGGCAGCCTGGTTTTACCAGGTGCTTCTGTTGCTGGCAGTCTTGCTCCTTCAACTCTACCAGCTGGAAATGTTTTTAATCCTCCCAGTAAAGCAGAGCCTGAAGAAAAAGTACCTCACCTTACAGAACACCAGATTCCTTCTGGTGAGAATGCCAGACCAGGTAAAAACAAAAGCAGTGACTAAAATCTTAGATGTGAAATTAACTTCATGATTATTTTTCTGAAGATTAGTACTAAACGTTAGAGTGGTCCACATGTAAAATCCAGGGGTTTTGTTTTGGGGAACAGGGATCACTTTGTTCTCTCCATACCCTGCAACATTGTCATTTTCTAAAGAGACATTGGAAAGGGTTGGAAACTTGGCTCAGTGGCCGTGTGCCTGGCGCGCACAAGGTCCCTGATTTTAATGCCCAGTGCTTTAAGACAATTTACAAATGGCATAATACTGATTTTTTTTTTTTTTTTTTTTTTTTTTTTTTGAGCCCTTTTCATTAAAACCCAGCACTCAACCATTTGGAGGTGTATGTTGCTGCTCTTGGGTGTTGTCAGCATAAGATTACATAAAGTGTTTATTTACAGGAAGGTAAGAGGTGAAAGCTCGCGCCACGCACTGTACCAGAGCATCATCTAGCTAGAAATGGTATGTGAAAGCATTAAGCGGTTTTTTTAAATGGCCCCACTGTTTGATATCTTAATGGTGGAGAATCACACACACACAAAAAACCCCGACATGTTTGTGCTGAGTATTTTAGACTGCAGCTCCACTGAGGTTTTACTGTGCGTGTTTCACTCTGTTTGCTAGGAGTAATCTGAAGTGTGGTGGTCATCCTGTATCTGGTAAAGCTAGTTCTTTGAGTAGGGAAGCTAAAGTTCACTAGCAGAATTATAGCATTAATAATTTATTTCCTTTTCATAACAGTAACTGTCACTTTAGATGATTTATTCTCTTTCTATTTTAGTGATTCCAAATGATATTCCAAGTAGTGCTGCAATGTTAGCACAGCCGCCTGGGGCCTCAAGCACCTCTGGGATCCTGTGCGTGCAGAGACCAAACGTATCAAGTAATTCTGAAATTCTGGGGGTTCGTCCAGCTAATGTTTCCAACAGTGCTGCGATTATGGGAGCCCAGCCACCAAATATTCTGAATAACTCTGGAATGTTGGGCATACAGCCACCAAATGTGTCCAGTGGCTCTGGGCTTCTCGGGGTACTGCCTCCAACCTTGCCTAACAACTCTGGACTTGTAGGACTACAGCCGCCAAATGTTACAAATCCTGCTGGACTTCTGGGAACACAGCCACCAATTGGCCCTCAAAACTTACCGCCCTTAACCATCCCTGCTCAAAGGATGCCTGCATTGCCCATGTTAGACATTCGTCCGGGACTGATAGCACAGGCTCCTGGGCCAAGGTTCCCTTTACTCCAGCCTGGAATTCCACCACAGCGGGGTGTCCCTCCCCCATCGGTACTTGATGCGGCTCTTCATCCACCACCCCGTGGACCTTTTCCTCCAGGAGATCTTTTCAGTCAGCCAGAAAGACCTTTTCTGGCTCCTGGAAGACCAAGTATAGACAATGTTCCCAACCCAGATAAAAGAATACCACTTGGGAGTGACAATATTCAGCAGGAAGGGGATAGAGATTACCGCTTTCCTCCTATAGAAACCAGGGAGGGCATTGCTAGACCTCCTCCGGTGGATGTTAGGGATGTGGTAGGGCGACCTATAGATCCCAGAGAAGGCCCTGGAAGGCCTCCGTTAGATGGTAGGGATCATTTTGGAAGACCTCCTGTGGACATGAGAGAGAACCTTGTGAGGCCAGGTCTAGACCACCTTGGTCGAAGAGACCCCTTTGGCTTTCCCCCAGAGAAACCTTGGGGGCCTAGAGATTTTGACGAGAGAGAGCACCGAGTTCTGCCTGTCTTTGGTGGTCCAAAAGGCTTACATGAAGACAGAGGCAGATTTCGGGCTGGAAATTACCGATTTGATCCTAGAAGTGGTCCTTGGAACAGAGGATTTGGACAAGAAGTTCACAGAGATTTTGATGACCGCAGAAGACCCTGGGAGAGGCAGAGGGATAGGGATGACAGAGATTTTGATTTCTGCAGAGAAATTAATGGAAATCGTCTTGGACGAGATAGAATTCAAAACACTTGGGCCCCCCCTCCTCATGCTCGGGTTTTTGATTATTTTGAAGGGGCCACTTCTCAGCGGAAAGGTGATAATGTGCCTCAAGTTAATGGCGAGAGTACAGAGAGACACGCTCAGCCACCGCCTTTACCAGTACAGAAGGACCCTGGACTCTATGAGAAACTGGCGTCTTCAAGTGACGTAGACAAGGAGGAGAGCGGCACAGTTGCTGGTGTAGAGAGTGAAGCGGTGGTAGAAAGCACAGAGACTGAGGGGACATAACATCGCTCAGTAGGTAAAAGAAACCTTTTGTACAGTTGTCATCTCTGTAAGAGGTTAATGGCTGACTGCACCACAGTTGTTCACGTTTATCTGCCAGAACTAAGTTAATCTGATGTTCATGTTCACCTTTCTCTTAAAATAATTGTACAACTGACCTGTATAGACATTGTTCTTAATGTGAACATGGTAGGTAAACAGTTTTTTATTTTTCTGATAAAGTATAAATGTTGCCCCAGATTCTTTTACCGTCAAGGAGATGCTAACAGCTTGTCGGAGACTTCCTATGGAAGAAAGGGTTTTAGACACTGTCCTTGGGTTGGGTATGGAAGTGACATATTTCAGAACAGCAAGGTGTGGCACATTTTCTCCATATCTCTAGGCTGCTGCAGGATTTTAAGGTGACAGACAAAGCTGTGACATTTTATGCAAGGACTGGCTCTAGATTCCTGAGGAGCATAATACAGAGATTTTAAAAAGTGATTTTGTAAAAATCTCCACTATAGTCTCTGTTACTCCAAAGTAAGTGTGTGTGATTTGTTCCTCATACTGCAGTAAGTAAAAAAGAAAAAAAGCAAACAACATAAACATTCAAATACGTTTCAATGTTGGGTGAATTTTGTTTTTAGATGCCAATAAAACTTATTTGTTTGATAACAGTGTTCTAGGAATTGTATTTTTTTTTAACCTGCAAATTCTTAAAACCGAATTGTTAGTAGAATGTGCTTAGTGGTTGAAGTTTCTCATTACCCTTTAACAACAGTGAATAGTTGTGCTGATAAAAGCCTGTATTTGATATAAAAACCATGCAGTCTGAACAATATGTATGCAATATCTATGTATATTTATTGTGTAAGCCATGTAGTTTTTCTTTCTCTGTATGTCTGTTTCTGCTCATACAGAGAAAAAGAATGTTTTTAAAAGTTTAATATATTCTTTAAAGCTTGATAGAAATTTGGAGACACTGGGTAAATTAACATTCCTCATGGTTATAGCTTTTTTTTAGTCTTAATAAGTGTGAAGTAAGAAATTAGAAAGAAGTATACTGGCTGAGAGGCGTTCTTTTTGGTGCTTTGTTTAACACGCTAAGCACGAAGCCAGATGCACCATATAATCAGATCTCACATTAAGTGATTCCAGCTCCTCTATGTCTGCTGTTCTGTAGATGAGACTGTCACGAGCATGCCATCAGTTTCTTAATTGACAAAATGTATACTAACATTGCTGGCCTAAGTGATTTTAGATGAGGTATCCATCGTGTGTTTTGTAGGCTCCTGGCTAACATGTTTAGACAAGGCTCTAAGGTAAAGGAGGAGAAATATTTGGGGGTGGCTTCCTGTTTGCTTTTGCTCTTAAGTTTCATTGATTTGCTGTTTTCTTCTGCGTTTTCCACAGTCTGCATATACATGGTACAGAGGCCTTCAGGGTTTTTAGTCGCCAGTGGGAACCTTTCCTATGATCCTGTGAGCACTCACTTCCTTTCCTTTGCATTCTCAGCCATGCATCCTTTGCTTTGTCTAGAATTTCTAAGCTGTGACAGAGTACCCCAGGCATGTAAAGTAAGACTTGTCTGTGTGCTCCTCCAGTGATGCTATAGACAGCTCTGAGAATTTTTGTCACCAAAAGAAACAGTCTTCTCTCACATGGCCTGAATACGTGAATACAGACAGTAGGGCATAATCTAGTTGGTTGTTTGGGGAAGGCAAGTAAGAGTAGAAGTGTTTGAATATTTACTTCCACAGTAATTCAGTTAATAGTTTGATTGGATGTCAGGTCTTCCCCTGAGGATAAAAAGTCAAAATTGCAACCTTGGGGCAAAGTAATTGTTCAGGAAGGACATGGTACTGAGTACAGTTTCTCACGATGACTTTAGTCCCATTTACTCTGATTAGAATTAATGGATGTTTATTTAAGTTAAGTAGCTATATAAATAAGATTACTTGTTAGTGATCTATTTTTTTAATTCTAAGCTTTTGGGTACTTGAGAAAGGTTGCACTGGTTTGAAGGTTCTAGAAAGTGCAAGTTAGTTAACCCAGCAGTTGTCAGGACCGTGTTACCTTGTGCATGTCTGGGGACACCCTGTCCTTTCAGACAAAAGCAGTTGCTCTGTGCTTTCCCTCCCATGTCCTTGTCTTGTCAGTATAGCAGTAAGGAAGGACATGCCTAGCCTCAGTCACTAACCATTCCAACAAGTCTGGCTTAGGGCCTGCCTGCCACAGTTTGTATGCCTGCGATCACAGCTCTGTTCCTAGTCTGCTGCCAACTGGAAATTCGTGTGAGGAGCCGCCCGACCACTGAGTGCACTGCTTTGTGGTTTTGCAGGCAGTACTGTTGTATGGGACACTGAATGGCACAGTGGGGTTTGCTTGGTGCTGGGAGTCATCAAGCCCTGGGCCAGTTTATGCTGGGTGTTCTCCCACAGAGCTACACCCAACAGCCAACCCTATGTAGTTTCAGTGTGTGCCATAGCAGAGTGATGCCACACAGTGCTTTGCAGTGTAGCTGACTGAACTAATTTCTTAAATGTGTACAAATTTCATGAAGCATGGTCTCTGTTCTTAGCATTAGTGTATGTACTGCAGTTGGTAATTTCTACTGTGTCTAGAAACTTGTAACAAAGCCATATTGATCTGCAGTGCTCATTTTATGTCGCTGTAGGAGGTACTAATCAGAAGTTATTGGAAGGTCCAAGTAGTGTAAATGGCCGATTCAGGACGCAAGGTAATTTCACTAAGACTTTATTCTTATCAGAGTAGTTCTTCTCATCCTGGGAATTTTGCTGCTTTATTAAATTTTCCATCTTCACTTGTGTGAAAACTATACTTTATGAATCAGACATCTAGGATTGTTTGAGACTGGGAGCAATATTTTTAAAGTTACTTTTAAAAATACTATTTAACGAATTAGCATACTGCTCACTGCCCCCCTCCTGGTCATCTCTTCCCACAATCCTTTCCCCTTCCTCCTTCCCCCTCCCCTTCTCCTCTGAGTGGTGGGACACACCCTGTATCCCTCCATCCTGCCACTTCAAGTCTCTGCGAGACTAAGTACTTCCTCTTCCACCAAGACAAGGCAGCCCAGCTAGAAGAACATATCTGTCGTACAGGCAACAGTTTTTGGGATAGCCCCCACTCCAGTTGTTCGAGGACCCACATGAAGACCAAGCTGTACACCTGGTACATATGCACAGAGAGGCCTAGGTCCAGTCTGTGTATGTTCTTTGGTTGGTGGTTCAGTCTCTGAGAGCCCCGAGGGTCCAGGGTAGTTGACTCTGTTGGTCTTCCTGTGGAGTTCCTAGCCCCTTAGGGACTGCAATCCTTCCTCCTCCTGTTCCATAAGAGTCCCCAAGCTCTATCCACTGATTGATTGTGAGTGTCTGCATCTGTCTGAGTTACCTGCTGAGTGGAGCCTCTCAGAGGACAACTTGCTCCTGTCTGCAACCATAACAGAGTGTCTCCGCCCTCAGTCTCCGCCCTATCCCTCGTGCCTGCCTTTCTTGTAGACAGGATAAATTTTGGGTTGAAAATTTTGCGAGTGGGTTGGTGTTTCTATCGCTCCACTGGGCTTCCTGCCTGGTCACAGGGGGTAGCCTCTTCAGGCTCCATATCCCCAGTGCCCTGAGTCACCGCTAAGGACACCCCCATTGATTTTTGGGTGCCTCCCCTATCCCAGGTCTCTGTCTCTTCCTGGAGGACCCCCCCCCCCCAATCAGTTGCAGATTTCCACTTATTTTCATGGCCATTCAGCCATCCCCCTGCCCCTTCCCTCCCATTCCCCTCTTCCCGACTCCCTCCCTCCATCTGCCTTCCACAGCCATTCCATTTCCCCTTCCAAGTGAGGCTCAAGTATCCTTGCTTGTGCCCTCCTTCCTGTCTAGCCTCCTTGGGTCTGTGGCATGTAGCATGGGCATCCTGTGTTTTATGGATAAGATCCACTTATAAGTGAGTACATACGGTGCATGTCCTTTTGGGGCTGGGTTACCTCATGCAGGATGATAGTCTCAAGATCCATCCATTTCGTGATGTCTTTATTTTTCATAAATGACTAGTATTCCATTGTATAGATGTACTAAAACAATTACTTCTTAAAAATAGTGAATTTCATTGGATAAAATGCTGTTAATTGCAAACAGCACTACTCAGAAATGGGAAATGTTACCAGTTAAAACATAACAATGGCTGTAAAATAATTCCTAACTCAGAGTAGAATCAAGGAGGAGACATACAAAGTAGATAGTTGGTAGTTTTAATGAACATGTGTGAATTACTATAGTGAGTGAATTGAATGAGTTTCTTGCCCATCTATTCTAGCACACGTCCGCTCTGAGCACATGATTTCAAGGATTTTATATTTTCCTCACTCTGTATTCAATGGGCGTGGATGACCTTTGAGCCAAGGGCACTTTATATTCAATTAAAACATTTTTGCTGTACCTTATGTGCCTTTATGTCAGTAAGACATAATTTACTAGGTGCTGTGTTAGTAAAATATTTCAGCACCTTTTAGATTTTCCCCTTTATACACAAGTATTATGCTTACATACTGCATAAAGGTGAGAACACAGATCTGTGATTCATTTTTAAGGCAGGCAGATACAACACTGAATTATTTAATCACAGCTGCTGCAGGGTGGCATAGGATTATGTTCTTCCCAAGTATTCTTACTGTGGCTTTTATATAAAATAGAGCATCTTTTAAACTGAGCTGTGGGCACTAAAAATCCGATGGTCATGTCTAAAGGAAGCCAATCATAAATTTAATGAAGGGTTAGAAAAGATATTCTGATCCAGCACAACTTACTTACAGGATCAATTTAATGTCAGCACACATGGAAAGTGATTTGCAGTGTGCTGGGCTGCTCCCTGTGGTCCCCTGCTTTCTAGGAGGTGTGAGCAGTCACCCTGTGGCTCCGACTTCTGAGATGCTTTATGACACACCCATAGATATGTGTGCATAAGTTACTGTAGACACACCTTCCTCTGTGTGTGTATTTTTTGCTTAATCCTACCCATGTACTTTAATTTCAAATCTATATTGAATATGTTTCCTCCCCTTTTGTTAGGTCAGGGTCTCGAGCTGTAGTTTAGACTGGCCTTAAACTCATGACTGTACCTCCTGCCCTGTTCTCCCTAGTGATGGGATTGCAAGTGCTCATTAGCCACTGTACCTGGCTTACATGCAGTACTCTAAATTGTTTTCTACTGTCCTGATCTTTAGGCTGTTTCCAGCATTTTAATAGCTTAACTTGTGGAATGCCGTAGAACACAGACCACTCAGCAGTCTGAAAGCAGTAAGCTCTCAAGTCCAACCAGAGTCACATAAAATACTCTAGTTTCATAGAATTATTTTTAGTGGTATAGAAAACAGTACATTTTTGCCAATTGATGCTGGAGGGTGACTAAACTGTAGAGAAGTCATCATAGTTTTTAAATTTATACTTTAAAAATGAACTCTTGCACCAAGAAAAGCCTGGAAATGAACCATGAAATGACTGCAGGAAACATTTTCTTTGCTTACACAGCTTTTAGAGAATAGTGCAAGCTTTTCCTTTCTCTTGACAGACTTACAATGGTTAAACTGGTCAGGAACTGGCCTCAGTGTCATTAACAGAACTATATAATGGGTTTTACGTCAGGAACTAACACAAATCAGTGATTTCTCTAGGCTCCTTGCTTAGACTAACCTCCACTTACCCTGCTTTGTTCTAAAGACTGCCAAAGATCGAGAACAAAGACCTTGAGGCTCCTTTCCTTCTCCTCCCTCTCTCCTTCTCTGCCAGTCTCTCTTTGCTTTTATATCAAAGTAGGAAGAAGGTGTAATTGTATAAAATGTTAGTTGCTTCGTGCTGTAAACTTGCACTGGCCAGATGCATGGTTTAATGGCTTGCACATTGTCCCCTAAGGCAGTCTACAGGGGATTGGTACTAGGACTTCCCCCCCCAGGTACCAGAATCTACAGATGTTCAGTCTTCTGTCCTTCTGTGTACATTAAATCATCTTGGTTACTTTTGATGCCTAGACCGATATGACACAGTGCTGGTGGTTGCTGCACTCCTTTGTTAAGAGACTAACAAGGAAAAGATCTGTCTGTTCAGCATGGAGCCTTGCTTTTTTTTTCTCCCCCAAATACTTTTCATCTGAAATTGTTTGAACCTACCAGAGCAGAATTTCTGAATGTAGGGCACTTGAATGCAGATGTTCTCTGTCTCCCCCGCCCTATCTGCCATTGTTGGGTCGGGTTTTGCCTTTCCCAGCAGTCTTGCCTATGGTGGAGCAGGCAGGTTGTCAACTGAAATTGCGACTTTCATTGAAAGTGGGTTACTCTATCCTGATCTTCAGGCTGCTTCCAGCATTTTAATGCTTTTACTTGTGGAATGTCGTGAACACAGGCCACTCAGGAGTCTGAAGCAGTAAGCTCTTGAGTTCAGCCGGAGTCACATAGCTAGTCCATGCCTTTAAAAACAACAACAAGAACAAAAACAGATAACAAGCACTATTTTATTTTAAGTTTTCTGTTTTGTGAATGATAAGTTGAAGAAAAGAGAAAGTGGCCATGGGGACAAAAACCAACAATATTGGAACACATTTTAAAATAATGCATTTAAAATAATAATTTTAAATGACTGCTTTTGAGTTTTAAAAACTGGCCTCATCAGTTGCTAGAATGTCTTTGGGCAAGCTACTGACCCTCCAGTCCTTAACTTCTTCATAGCTAAACAGTCTTTGTCACTGAAGATACCCATAGCTCCTCAGGACCTGTACTGTGTTGGGAAGCTGAGTGATTGCCCTGTGGGTGTGACCAAATCCTATGGCCACCCTGGGAAGTAGTCTTTGTAATACCTGTTCTGCTTAAGAGAAACTTAAGTCACAGGTGTGAGTGGCTTCCTTAAGCCTCATAATTGTATTTGAGCGAAGGGTGAAATCCCGTTACCAGATTCGAGCCACTTCAGCAGGTGCCGGGCTCTTTGGATTTACGGCTGCTTGAGCCACCGAGGCCCCCTTTGTGGTTGCAGGCGAGCGAACATTGTTATCCCTCCTTTTACAACATCTAAGAACTTGCTTTACGTACTTCACGGTTTGTAAGTTTGTGCAGTGATGTGCTTTCAACTAATCTGTAGGCGGGTTTACACTGCTCTGATGCTAAATAAGGTTTCGTTTAGAAACTTTGCTCACAAATAAAATGTGAAGGCTCTTTTCCATTTTCCTTTCCCCTTTAGGACGCTTTGTAACTAGTGAGAACTTCTCCGCAGATTTACATTGAGGGTGTGATTTCCACAACCTTCTAAAACTCAGCGTTTTATTTATTGTGTGTATAATCAAGATTTAGTCATTTGTTTTCTTATATAAAACCACGCTATAAATAGTCCATTGAGCTTAGATTAAACATAGCGCTTGTGGAGTTACAGTGTGTACATTCAGAAATCTGAATGCTTACCTGCCACTTGAATTCACAGAAGTTAGACAGTAGCCTTTGTGCTTTGCGGTGATGGTTAATTTGCAATTATTTTACCTTATTAAAATACATAACTGGATTCCTCAAGTAATCAAGTTAACAAGCTAGCCTCATACAGACTTAGTCCACATCATGGCATGATAACAGTTGCCAGAGTAATCAAACCAGTGACTAAATACTGGCTGTATTACAGCCCAGTCTCGCCCCCCCCCCCCCCCCCCAAGAAGACCAGAAGACATGCGTGTATCATTTGTTAGGTGAACTTACGCTTAGCAACTCTAGTTATTCTTTATGATTATTGCATGAAATAAATGTTACTTTGGTATGTTTTGATAATGGGGTATTTCCTATGCCACCAATGGACAGTTCTTATGTTAGCTGTGGTAATAGTAAAATCTGACTTGTCCTTTCCAGCTTTGAAGGCTAGTTCCATACATGTGCTGTGTAATCTAAACCTGCCTTTCTGTGGGGCTTGAGTGTGGCTTTGAGCCTTTTAGATTGGAGAGGTAGTGTCACCGTCATCACGCTGAGACCCTCACTGAGGACTGAGAGGCGTGCTAATACTTCACATGGAGCCTTTCCTGATCTGTTACTCTCTCAGTTAGCATCAGCAGTCTGTGACTGTTAGTTTTCTCATTAGGGGCAGAGAGGAGAAAAAAGACGGTTTTAATCCCTGTGTGGCAAGCAGTGTACAGTTTATCTTCAGAGTTCCACAGGAGGTTCAGATACCTCTGTCCCTGTTAAAGGGGGCAGCGCCCTCTTGGCCGCTGCTCTTGGCTGGCAGGTGTGTCCTCTCCCACTCCGGCCTCACCTCAGAACTGTGCTTTCGAAAGCTATGGTTCTTGCTTTTGAGATGTGCGTGTTAATAAGTAGACCGTGTTGATTAGTTTATCCTTGGCTGCTGTAACAAATACCAGGAAGTAGCAGTCAGTGTCAGCAAAGCCCTGCCTTCCCTGAAGGCCCTGGAGACAAGCTCTCCCTTGCACCTTCTGACAGTGCTCAGAATCCCTGAGCTGTCCTGGAGTTGGGGATTCCTCAAGCTGGCGGCTGTCTGCTGTCCTTCGTCAAGTTGTGTTCCTCGCGCCATTGTGTGTCTGTGTCCAGACTCTTTTGGTTTTCCAGACAGGGTTTCTCTGTGTATCCCTGTCTGGCCAGGGACTCACTCTGAAGACCAGGCTGAGCCTCTGCTTCCAGAGTACTGAGATTAAAGGCATGTGCTGCCACTGCCTGGCTAGAAATTTTTCTTAATAAGTCTGAAGTACCTCAAAATATTTTGAGGGTTAGCAGCAACCATATCTGTGACAGCCCAAGACTAAATTAGGTAACTATTTAAAATCCATATAAATTGGTCTCCTGGAAATAGTGAAAAGGGTGGGGACAACAGAGCGACTGTTTATGGAGCTTCATTCTCACAACAGTGAAATTTAAAATTTCTAAAGTTTATCACAGACCATTCACTAGGTTAGCCCACACTGCCTACCTTTCCAGATGAATGCGTGATGGCCAGACTTGAGCTTAATACTTGAGCTAATGGAATGTGCAAAGAAAATCCAGTTTTTACTGTAGATTCCAACAAGCAGCCACTGTGAACAGTTCTTTCTTTAAAAAGTAGTTGATGAGCTGGGAGCTCAGTGGTGGAGCACCTAATATGTACAGAGCCCTGGGTTTGATCCTCCAGAACGAAAGGGGAAGAGCACAGGTTTGTAAAGGTGGACAGGATTTAGAGCTCTATAGAACTGTGCAGCCATGTCTGTTTTGACTCACTCTGTCATGTTCACCCCCACCCCCACCCCCCGAAAACCTGACAATATTTATATTTTCTATTTTGTTTCCTCAATGAACTGTGTGACTTGTTTGTTACTATTTCAGTGGCTTAGTAAACATAGCCTTTTAAAAGTATAGTGTAACCTTAAAACCTTTCTCAAACTTTTCACACAGTTAGCCAGCAGTATCAAGTTAAAAACAAAACCATGTGTCTCTGGCTGAAATCTGAGTTAGGTGAGTGTGGATGGAAAGGTCGGGACTGAGTAGAAATGATGACCCAGCAGTGTTCACAGAAATTGGAGTTGAGGATTCCCCAGGGCGTTAAGTGAGGAGCATTCAGCACTTCCACACTGAGGCACTTCTAGTCCATTATGGCCAGGGTAGCCCTGGGTGCCATATGGTAATTGCAGCAACTGAGGAATTCCTTATGCAGAGTTAGTTGTTAGAACCCAGAATCAGAGAGGGAATGGCAGTGTATGGTTCTTGGTTTCTAAAAGCTTTCTGGACATCACCGATCCCCAACTCTGTATCTGCAGGTAGAGTAGTGCCGAGAGAGCTGCCTCCTCCAGCCCATTGCCTGGGTCATGTCCAGGTAGTAACAGACTCTTGAATCAGTCAGTATTGCTAAATGGCTTATACAATATAGCGAGGAAATCAGGGTTTTCAGGTAGATTTCCTCCCTACACACACCCCACATGGCACTTGGAAAAGGTTGATTCTTTTGAAATTGAGAAAAACAAAGACTTCCCTCGAACATACTCATGCGTAAAAAGTTGTTAATCCTGGAAATAAACTCTTAATCACTTTACTGGGTTGTGTCTGACTCATTATATTTGTATTTAGATTTTTAAAACTTCCTATTATATCCCCCTATCACATGACACTGAGAATTTGATTGTATTATGAAGCGTTTCATCCTTAAATAAGTATCAGAATTCAAGATCTCAACAGAGTTCTCTTGGGGGATTGAAAGGAAATGACTACCAGCCCAAATCTGCAGTTCCTGAGGGCCAGGATTTTCCGTCTGTCTGTCTAATTCTAGTCTAATTCTGGACCCAGTGATTTAGTAAAGGGCAGTTTAGGAAGACAGGAGAAGTCTCAGCCCTGTTGGCAAAATTAGGCCAGGCTTTGGTGGCACATGCTTTTAATCCCAGCTCTCGGGGGGCGGAGACAGGCGGCTTTGTGTGCTGGAGGCCAGCCTGGTCTACAGTGGGTTCCAGCGCAGCCAAGGGCTACACAGAGAAATTCTATCTCCAGAAAGCCAAAACAATTTTTTAAAAAGCCACAATTATCCTTTCCTTATCAGAGATGAACAAGTAGGAAACGGAACTAGTGGATTTCTGAGGGGGGACAGTTGCCTTCATCAGGAAGGTCACAGCTAAGAAGGGGCAGTCCTGGGAGCCCTGCATTGTTACACCAGAGGGACCAATAGGAGACTTGCAGTGCAGAAGAATGCATGGTCTGCATCCCCGGGGCTCACAGTTCAAAGCCCAAGGCCGGAAAGGGGCTTCCCCCATTCCCTGAGCAGTTCCATTTATGTGGTAGTGGCAGCAGGCAGATGGGTGTGAGAATTGTCAAGGGGCCTCAGGTGAGGGGCTGTCACCTGGGAATACACTAGTTTCCTTCAGACCAGTCTCCAGCTGAGTGAGTGTGCCAACTAGCCAGTGGCAGTAGACAAGGGCCTTGCCTGTGTGCTTTCCAACCAGCAGACATCAGATAGACATGATTTTAAAGGGATAGCCAGGTCTCACAGGATCACATTCCTTTTCTCTGCCCCTTGGAAAGCTTCATTTGATTGGCCCGGTGGGCAAGGGTGTGATGAGAGAGCCCTGCCTTTTGATGCCCACAAAGGCAGCCTGCAGAGACACCTATTCTGGCTGGAATTGAGCCAGCGTGGCCCGCCCTCCCCCATGGTAAATGTTTTCTTTTTAGCAATTTACATTTTTAGTCTAACATTTCAAGATAATAAAATTCACAACTGGAAATAGATGTTTGTACATGCACAGTATACACACATACACACACAGACACACACTCGTGGGTTTGAATAGTGTGCCTCACCCTTCTCAGAGCCTTGTAGATTTTCTTTATCTTTTTATGTTGATATCATTGATATTTTCACAGGAAATGGACAGCTTAAAGCCAGTATTTTCGATCTCTGCTTAAGCCACATCTGTTTATGAAACTTAGGGTCTTGAATGTTGCCACCTGATATTTTTTCATGAAGACCAACTCCAGTCTTGAGGAAAATGAGTCTTCAAAGTATCACACTAACCCAAATCCAAGACTACAGATAGGGAGAGAACAAGCCAGAGATGAGGCCGCCCTTTCTAAAATGTGTCAATGGTGGCAGGTGTATAAAGGCACGCATCATTGAGTCATTGGTTCCTTTTGTGATTTTTACGGCCTGCATTGCTGGCTCAGGTTACTACCTGGTGTTCTATGTAGCCTCCACAGTGTGATTCGTTTTTATGAGTTTGTTTCAGCATCTTTCAGGCCGTTTGAGCCCAAAATACCAAAGGTTGGTTTGAGGCACACGAGGTTCTGAGAGAAGAGGGATTCCAGGGTGAAGGAGTGGTACAGCAGGGGGCAGCTGTGCCTGGTATGGCCCTTGAGTGCTTTGTAGGCAGTGTTCAAGAACAAACCTTTCTCTGTGTGTGTGTGTGTGTGTGTGTGTGTGTGTATGTGTGTGTGTGTCTGTCTGTCTGTCTTTTTAAAAGGCTATTTTATGGATCTCCTGTTACACTTGATTGTTTATTGACCTCTGTTGGAAACTTTGTTAGACTGCTGCATTACAAAATACTTGATTTCAGTGAACCTGTGTGCGTAGGCAGGTGTGTCATGGGAAGGACAATAGCGTTTGGCTCATCGTACAAAGTTTCTCATGGTGAGGATTTTTAAGTGTTTTTAAGTGTTATTTAGTTTTGTTGTTGTTGTTTGAAGTTAAACTCCACACATTTATCTGGCTGGTGAGCCTGGCCTAACTGCCTCATGCACCCTGGGCCCTCTCATGTAAAACTTACCTAGCAAGTGAGAGTGCACACTGAACGCTTAGGCCACTCTAATGATTCCTGTCTCCTCTCTAAACAACGCAGACACCGGGCAGAATTGTCAGGCCTCAGCACCTTTGCTTCTGGCTTCAGCAAGACCTGCCCTTAACAGCTTTCATTTGTTAGGAAGCATCTTTGAAAGCCCAAAGGAGGAACTCGTGCCTTTCACCTCTAACTTGTCACAACAGAAAAGTAGAAACAAAAACCTACGAGTCTGAGAATATTTAGCATTGTAATGCCACTCAGAATTGGAAATCATTACTGTCCTGCGGACACACACTGTAGGTCCCAGGACACCTTGCCTCAGAGTGTGGCAGATGCTTAGAGAGGCACACCAGGACGCTCGCTGGCTTTCCTCAGGGAGCCGTGCTTTTCCTATTTTTCTTTTTTTTTAAGGTTTATTTTATTTGTATGAGTACACTGCAGCTATCTTCAGACACACAAGAAGAGGGCATCAGATTCCATTACAGATGGTTGTGAGCCACCATGTGGTTGCTGGAAATTGAACTCAGGACCTCTGGAAGTGCAGTCAGTGCTCTTAACCGCTGAGCCATCTCTCCAGCCCGTGACAATTCCATGCATGTATATAATAGATCTTGGTTATTACCCTCCCTTCCCACATCACCTTCTTCCCAGTCTCTTAAGTTCCCCTCCTGTTTTTCTCTCCTGGGTTGTTTGTGATACACTGAGTTTAGGGTTGCTTGCATGGGGGGGGGGGGGGGCGTGAGTTCCTGGAACTTGGGAAACATTTACCAATGGCTCCCACACTGAAGAAATCGGACACCCCGCCTCCCAGCTGTCCGCCATGCTTCCGTATCACTGGTTTAGCATCAGGTCTGGAGCCTGTGCTTCAGCCTAGGCCTCAGAGCACCTGAGCAACACATCTGTGTTTTGAAACAGTCTCAATGTCTTCTTTTAGTTTGCTGGTAATTTTGTAGTTCCCAAGCTGTTGTACTGGTAAACAGCGCTAGGACGTCACCCAGACCATTTTGTCCTTGCTTTGAGTGCCTTGAGATGCAAATTCAGGTGGTGTTTCTGGCTACTCTGAAGTATTTAGAAACAGGGCTAGCGATCTACACAGATTTGCTAGCTCTTCTTTCTGCCGGCAGTGTCCTGATGTTCTGATTGCTAGGGATGGATAGGGAAGGAGCCCATCACAGAGGACGTGCGTGAGATAGGCGTACCCCTTGCCTCTTGCTTTACGTAGATGTTAGCCTTGTCAGTGAAAGTGTCTGAGGTCATTAGAAGCATGCCGACACATGACTTCAGGACATAGTTCATTTTAAAAAGATCTTTTACCTTCACACATTTGTGGAGTAGGGCAGGAGTGTCACTGTGTGCTGGGGCGACGGGCTTAGTGGACAGCTCACAGGAGTGGCTTCTCCCCTTCCATCACGTGACTTCCAGGCTTGGCAGCTAGTGTCCCTACCTGCTGAGCCATGTTCACCACCCCAGAGTTTCTCTCTCTCCCCCTTTTCCTTTCTTTTCCTTCTCTCTCTCTCTCTCATTCTCTCATTCATTCATGTTAAACCCTTTTTTTTTTTTTTTTCAAAAAAAAAAAAAAAAGGAAATTTATCTTTTTTGAACACCTTTGAAAAAAATGTTATGAGGAAACAGAATCAAGAGAGAGGGTGTGCCAGGCAGTGGTGGCGCACGCCTTTAATCCCAGCACTCTGGAGGCAGAGACAGGCGGATTTCTGAGTTCGAGGCCAGCCTGGTCTACAGAGTGAGTTCCAGGACAGCCAGGGCTACACAGAGAAACCCTGTCTCGAAAAACCAAAAAAAAGAAAAAAGAAAAGAAAAAGAGAGAGAGAGTGAGGGTGAAATTAGGGTTGGCATGCTTTTCTTGTTTGCCAGTGGAGATAAACCTAGTGAGAGATGAGTACAGAGACTATTTAGGAAAAGAGCAAGTGCTCTCTAGTGACAGAATGACAGCCAGCTTTCTCCTGAAAACGAAGTTTCCACGGTTACAAGATAACCCTTGGCCCAGAGATGAGTATTTGATGAAGTTGAAATCCCCATTGGCAAATGGCATATGATCTTGGAAATGATTGAATATGGCTTTACCAACAACTCCTAAGTTCCTTCAAAGATTGGCTCTATCACATTTGAAAAGAAAGTAAAGGACTGGAGAGATGACTCAGCCGTTGAGAGCACTGACTGCTCTTCCAGACGTCCTGAGTTCAATTCCCAACAAGCACATGGTGGCTCACAACCATCTCTAATGGGATCCCATGCCCTCTTCTGGTGTGTCTGAAGACAGCGACAGTATACTCATAAATCTTTTTAAAAATGTTTATAAAAGAAAGTAAAAGCAAGTCTCCAAACCTTGTCCAGGTTGAAACTTAGCTGAGCCCAGAACTGTGAATTAATCTCAGTATCCAGTGATAGACAGTGTCAGAGTTCCTGCTGACAGGTGGACATAAGACCTTCCATCAGTTTCAGACATGCTCTGTAACTGCATTATTCGTGCCAGGGTGATCTCTACATTCCTTTGTTTTGATTGGTGTGCCTCTCAAGTTGTTTCTGAGTTATGTGTAATTTTCGCTTCCTTTGGAGCTAAGGAGTCAGACCCACCGTCTTTGTCATGCACGGTGATTATGTGAACATACTGGTCTTCAGTTAGTTTTACTTCTTGGCTTGTAGCAAGGCCTCGTTGTCAGTTGATAGTCTAGTTATGGGTGAACCTGGTAGACTTTTTCTATAATGCTTGGTCTTGGACCATTATCAAAGGCTTCAAGTTGCTCGCATTTGAATATCATACCAATTGGACTCTATTACGTCGAATATCAGCTGTTTGCCCTCTGAGTAGTAATGAGAACTGTAAGATCCACTTGGATTTCACTGGGAAGAAAATCGGTGGTGTGTCCAGACCCTTGTCCAGACCTCAGTTCAGAGCATATGATTGTGACTCCAGGGGGTGTGCATAGCTAGCCACAGCGAGGACCATTACCAACCATGCTGTACTGCAGAGGGAAAACGCCAGATCTCTGAACGTGTGCTCACTGAGCTGTGTGCTCAGCAGAGATGGGACTCTCTGCCTCCTCCGATGTCTGGTGGGTGCGTTAGCACATTTAAGTAAGGTAGATGCTCTGTCAACATGCATTGTTAGAGCTCGCCCAGGTACTGCGGTTCTGGTAGCTGCACTAGACGGTAGCTGAGCTAAGTTTAATGGCTGCCGAGGTTCTCTGAAGACACATTCCCTAGCCCTCGGTTCATTGGCAAGCCCTGGGAATACTGTTCCCCCTGCTGTTCCCTGCTGTCCCCTTCTCTCCATTGCATCTGCCACAGCCTAAACAGTGAACTTGTGTATTTTCAACCTTCTTAAGAAAGGGGTAGGGTTGTTAAAAAACCATGCAGGAAAATTGCAGGATGCTCACATAAAGTTTACGGGACACACATCTGGTCACTGTATCTTCCTGTCTGTCACTTCTGACAGTGTGCAGTATCTCAACCTTTAGAATCCCTTAGAACCAAATTATTTTCTAAATACTGTGCACAAATATTGAGATGAATTCCCAGGAGTATGTGAAAATTAGCATGACTTATTTTTTTTCAGGGCCAGAGAGATGGCTCAGTAGTTAAGGGCCCTGGCTGCTCTTTCAGAGGACCCAAGTTCAATTCCCAGCCCTCACGTGACAGCTGTAACTCCAGTTCCAGGGCTTCTGACTTCAAAGGGCATAGCATACATACATGTGCTCATACATGCAGGCAAAGCACTCATAGACTTAAAAAATAAATATTATTCTTTCAAAAAGAAAATTGGTGATGAACTGAACGATTAAAAGAAAATACCCAGGATAAAGCACCCAAAAATATTAATCTGATCAGTAACACCCATGTTTAAAATATCAGATTAAAGGGTTTTTTCTATCTTGTCATAAAATTTGGAGTTTTGAATGGAGTAGGTGTTCTTTTTTGATGAAATATAGCAGCCTTCCTATTGAAAATTTAAAGTTGTTTACTCAGGTTAGAAATAAGACCCATTCAATACGTATTTAATTATATATATGTGTGTGTATATGTTCATATACTCTATGTATACCCTGGCACGTAAGATGGTTCTTCTTAGAGTCAGACACCTAAGGATAATCCCTGTTCCAAAACTGTCACAAGAATATCTGATGCAGGTTCTCAGTGCATCTTGGGCCCAGGTTTCTGCAAAGAGGAAACACACCTGCGCTGTAAGCTAGGCAAGAGGGAAGGTGTGTCGGTCGTCCTTAGTGTTTGTTTCTGTCGTTAGCTCCTCCCATTCTGATCACAGAACACGCAATTGGACTAGAAGCCTGCAGTTCTCAAAGGCACTTCCGGTTTTATTCCCCCACCCCCACCCCTTCACCCCCAAGGTATGTGCCCTCCCTTCTCCACAGAGCTGTGGTTCTCAACTTTCCTGATGCTGTGAGGTCCTCTCTCTCATGTTGTGGTGACCTCCAACCATACAATTATTTTTGTTGCTACTTCATGACTGTAGTTTTGCTACTGTTTTATATCATAATGTAAGTAAATATCTGGTAGACAGGAGGTCAGATGCAGAAATGCACAGGTTGAGGGCCACTGCCTTAGAACAAGAATGCACTTGAAGACGCAGCTGGTTGTTAGGACTGAGGGTGCAGCTCAGCTTCTGCAGTACACAGGGCAGCCCGACCCCGATCTGGGCAGTGTCAGGAACCCACAGGAAGCCAAGGCTGGAGGACTTGCTCTGGTCTGCAGCAGGCCTGTCAATGCTTAGGTCTAAGGCTAGGGTCTCTAAACCTTGTCCTGTTGGCTCACAACAATGCTGCTGCTCCTTGTATCTTTTTAAGCGTCCACACTTCCTGTGACGTCATTTGCATATTAATGTGCTTGTATCTCACGTGCATTTAAAACAAAATAAGACTTCTCTTTGCCTTCTGCTACTTTCTCATTGTTAGTCTCTTCACTGTGTCATAGACAGGTCTTTGGGCAGAGCGTGTTTGTGGGTGTCAGTTTCTGCATCCTCTTTCTATCCCTCCTGGATCTGGAGTCACCGCCTGATGACACCACTCCTCCAATGGCTCCCTCTGACCTCCAGTTGTCTCCTTCCCAAGCCCTCACTTGTGTACAAGGCCAGCTCAGCAGCATCTAATGGTAGTACCAACTTCCTCTTGCTTTTCTGGAAACCGCTTCTCTGACTTTGGACACCATCCTCTCCTGGATCTTCTCAGTTCCCTTCCCACATTAAAACTACCCAGTTTCCCACGTGGTTTCGTTCTCGCACATGTATTCAGTCCACTGTTTCCTACTGGACATGAGTGTACCTGTGGGCTGGTTCCCAGGTCTAGAAAAGATGCCGCCTGCCATCCTATAGGCCGTTCAGGCTTTATCCACATGCCTTCTCTCCTGGGTCCCTAAAAAAAATTGCCCTTTTCTTTGATATCCCAGTTTGACAGTCAAGTTCTATTCATCTCCAAATCTAAAAATGGAAACCTTATCTTTTTCTAGCATGGTACCCCTCAGAGAGACGCAGTGCTTGGAATTTCCTCTCACCAAACATACATTAATAATACTGTATACATACATAATAGCTGTTACTGTTACCGTCCTGCAGTCTCTCTTTACTTAACTGTTCCAACGGCTTCACCACCGTCTCCAGGCTGAGGAACGTATCCTCTTTTGTGTTTACTGGAGTATTTTTTTCTAGAATCTCCCGTAGTAAGAACGCCACTATCTTGGTTTGAACTGAGACAGGTCTTTGTGATGCCTCAGGATTGTGTGGGATTAGTGCCAGCCTCACAAGCTTGACATGGGACTGACTAAAGGTAACCAGAATCGTTCCTCACACACAAATGCAGACATTACTGTGATACCATCAGGGTTCTATACAGCTGGACGCATTGATCTGCCGGGACATGTTCTCTGGACTGTAGGACCCACCTGACCGTGTCTCCAGCACCCAGCATAGCTGGGAGTTCCTAAGGTCTGTTCTGGCTAGCCATTTCCCAGGGTGCTCTGCTGCTTCCCTGGGGCCCTCACCTCTGCGAGCAGGCTTCTGTTTTCCCTCTGCTTGCCCCTCCTCTCAGACACACCTCCTCACAGTCCCTGGCAAGTACAGAGCAAGCACTTGCCCACTTCTCTCCCCCTTTTCTTTCAGCATTGGGCCCTTTGAGAGCAGAACTCAGATCTCCCATCCCACCACAGTGCCTGCCTCCTTGTACACATTTAGTTTTGGTGAACATTAAAAAAGAAACTAAGGGACTGGAGAGATGGCTCAGGGGTTAAGAGCACTGACTACTCTTCCACACCCACATGACAGCTCACAACCGTCTGTAACTCCAGTATCTGACACCTTCACACAGACACACAGGCAAAACACTAATGCACATAAAATAAAAAATAAATTATATTTAAAAAAAAGAAACTAGGAGAATTTTAAAAACCAACATGAAGAAAGACCTAGGAAATTTGAGTCTTTGCTATCCGAAGCTTCAGCCAACGACTTCATCCTTTGGGAGGTGACTTGAAGCCCGTAGTGCCCAGCTCCACAGAGTCTCACTTAGTAGAGATCTTCATTTCTCATGGCTGGCAGGAAGCTATAGCACAATAAGATCTGAACAGCTGTGCCCTAGCTCCTCTCTAGTTCTCCTAAAGGATTTTAAACTTTTCAAGCTCTCATGTTTACTAGAGGTAAGAAGGCACGATTTTCACAAATGTGCTCAGTGATGAGTGAACTATTTAAAGTGAAGGGTAAATGTAATTCTGATACACATATTGAATTCTCTTCATCTTGAATTCTCTTCCTCTTCAAATGACCGTTAGCAAATGTTCTGTGTGACCTTTGTTTCTGACCAGATGAAGATCACTCTTTGCCCAGAGTCCTCTGCGGTATAACTGCATGCTACTACCTATGATGATATATCCATAGCAAGCACTCAGAGGCACTGGTCCCGTGGGTGTTTTTATGTGGCTTGTAGACAGCTTTCATTAGGTCTTAGTGTGGAAGGCTATGAATTGGACAGAGGAAATAATTTCCTAGACTGGTTTGTCCTTTTCTGATTTATTTGATGGGTTTCAGTGTTTAACCTCTGTCACACTTTGCCTCGTGTGTCCCACATATGGGGTATGTATCCCACATTACACTGGCAATGTCCCCGTAAAGAGTGAGCACAGTTTAATCATATATGCAAAATTTTCTTTAAAAAGTGTCTCTATCACATGAATAGACAATGACACGAAGGATTTGCCAGGAAGTGCCGGGTCTCAGCCCACAAAGTCCATTACAAGGGCTGTCTTCTGCACTCGAAGATTAGCATGCAAGGCTGAAGGCTTTTCTGTATCATGACCTACTGGCAGCATTAAAGTCTGTTTAGATATTTCTCAAAACGTGCGAAATAGGCTTTTCTCAAAGTAATAGCGTGTAACGTGTGACAGCTCGTGTTTTGACGAGACATGAAGATTTCCAAGCTCATCCCAGATGCTTTGAGACTGCCCATAAGAGTTTAACCATTAACCGTTCAGCTTCATCCTCACATTGGAATGCCTGATGGGTCAGAGAATGGTTGTTAAATCTTGTGCTTGTCGTACTGAAAAATATGTGTACTTTGCCTTTAGTGGCTCTCAGTCGGTGAGATACGGTGATGTTGACAGGACAGAGACCCTGCTTTCGAGGAGCTTAATCAACTTTCAGTGGGGAGCAGTCAATAAGGGATGTTAAGGTGGGGTATCCAGGATGCGTAGGACTAGAGGACACTGTTGGTTGCTGGATTCGAGGTGGAAAATACACGTTTATTTCATCCCATTAAACTCATGTCTCAGCACCCTCATCTATACAAGTAGAGATAAGGAACATATCCATGTGACTGTTCTGCCTATAGGTGAATTTCTGTGTGTGTGCACGTGTGCATGTGTGTGTCTGTGGGCGTGCATGCAGTGCACAGTTCACAGTATACTTTCCTCACCGTGTAAAATGGGCCATTCTGTCACTGTGTCAAGGGTCACCATAGTCTTTCCTTCTGTCCTTACTTTCTGCTCCCTGTACATTTTAATATCCACAAACCCAGCACCCGGATTTGTCCAGCATCCGTAAAATCCTGGTGATCAAATGTATGCTTCTTTGAAGGTCTGTTTTGTCTCTTGCCCTTGCTTTAAGCTCCTGTGTTCTTGTTCATTTCTAGAATGTCAGTGGTGTGGCCTTTGATGGCGTGGCATCTTTCTCTTCGAGATTTACTCTGTCCAGTATGGTAGCCGTTAGTCACACACGGCTGTTTAAGTTCGTTACCAGTTAGGTTCTCAGGCACACTGGCTGTGCTTAAACAATTCATAAGTGCTTTTAGGGCTAACATGCTGGGCAGCAGAGTACGGAGTCCAAGAATGTTCTGTTTTATAGCAGCAGTCTGGAATAGTGAGCTGTCGGTCGCAGCAATTTTACAATGCAAAACTTTCTCAATATAAATTTTTTTTACATAGCCCATTACAGTGCTTTATAATTTTTATTCCTGTTTAATTCACGTTGTATGAGTAGTCATAAAACATGGAAGGTTCAGAGCTGAGGATATAGCTCAGTGGTAGATCACTTGCCTAAGATGGCATTTGATCCCTTGGACCACAGTAACAAAATGAATGCATTCACATTATTCTTCAAATATAAGGCAATGGAGGTTGTCAAGAAATATTTTTAGGTGCCAAGATAGTTCTGCTTAAAGATGGCAGTGTCATGCAGTGATGCTTCAGCAGACTCCATCAGCACTGCCTGGCTCCAGTCCACATTTGCCATTTGGTTTCCTAAGCAACTTAGCCTGCATTTCCCATGGCCAGGCAGTGTTCAGCCAGGACGTGGCCTCCTCCTCCTCCGGCTGTTTACACCACATCCCTGCCTGTGGTGGGCACATAGACGTGCCAACAGGTGACTTGATGGCCTGTCCTTGCCAGTAACCAGAGGTCGGAGGGGTTATATGCGTGCTGCTGGTGGCACATTCATACACTAAGAGCACAGACTGCTCTTGCGGAGGTCCGAGTTTGGTTCTCAGCATCCATCTCTGAGCCAACCAGCTGTAACTCCAGCTTCAGGGGACCCAGCACCCTCTTCCGGATTCTGAGGGTACCCGCACTCGCATTATATACAGAAACACACAGACAATTTTTTTTAATTAAAAGGTCTTGTCAGTGGTAGAAATTAATGCTGTCCTATGCCAGTGTCTTTCCAGAAGGACTTTTAAACAATAATTCCATAACCCAAAAAATGATATTCCCTGCTTTTTGATGTTGTGATAAGAACAAATCAGATGTATATGAAATTATTTTAATGATGTGAGGTATGTGTCACCACGCTGCCCGTTTGATTCATTCCGTGTTTCAGAACCCATGCTCTCTATGTGGCAATAGCAGCCGTAGTTAGTACTATTATCATTTTTTTTAAATGATGGCATGTCAGAGCAACACTGAATGCAAAAAGGAATAACCTAAATATTCTCTGAACAGCTTAAATTCAGTTCAAAGGTGCCACCGAGATGATTGGCCCTCTTTTTATATATGAGTCGAAACATTTCTTGTGACTTTAACTCATGGCCATTGATGTAGGAAGTAAAAGGTTAAGGGGAAGAATCAGAGAAAGTTGGTTTGATCGTGTGTGATGAAAGACTGACTGAAAAATAAATAGTAAAATTAAGGTTGATTTTGGCTTGTACATAAGATTTACAGTTTCTACATCTCCATAGAGATGTAGTGCATAAATTTGAATTGGGGGGGGCGCAAATAACTTCATCTCTCACTATCTCAGGTTTATTTCATTTTCTGGCTCTTTATATTTAAAATAATAAAATATATTTTATTACGTTTAGCTGTCTGTTGACCTTGAGGCTATGTCAAGCAAAAGAAGGCAGCCACAACAACCGCGTGTTGTATGATTTATATATGAGATATCTGTCACAGGCCCATCAGTAGAGAGAGTAGGTGGCGGGGGTTAGGGGATGGAAGGACAGCCTGTGAGAGGCACAGTGGGCGATGCAAACATCCTGAAATTAGATCATGTCGACAGTTGCTCCACTTAGGGGCAGGACTCAGCACCACTGAATCGTGCGCTCGAGAAGGATGCAAGGCTCGTGGTGTGTGGATCGGGAGCCTGGTTGGGTGTGGATCGGGAGCCTGGTTGGGTGTGGATCGGGAGCCTGGTTGGGTGTGGATTGCAAGCCCTTTTAAGGGCTGGCTGCGGCCTCTCCGTAGATGGCCAACAGCACATGGGCTCAAACAGATCCTTCCAGGGTTCTTTCTCTCCTACTGTGGCTTCGGGGCTTTTTGTTCTTGGTTTAATCATATTTTTTATGTATGTTTTCTTCTCTCTTGTTTACCCTATATTAGTCCTTTGCGTATATATTATGGCTTCCAGTTTGATGTTTTTAATGGGGTTCTCGAACGTGAGAATGTGCGTCTCTGCATCCCTATCCGTTCTTGCGCTGCTTCCTGGGCTCTGTTCCTTCCTCCCGTTTGCCTCTTCCTGGTCTTCTGTGTTAGTTTTATCTTATTCTGTTATTTTCCTTTAGAAGCCTGTTTGTTTCCTAACGAGACATACAAGAGGGAGGAGAGAGGAGGAACTGCAAGAAGTAGAGGAAGGGGAAACCATAATCAGGATTTATTATGTGAAGAAAATGTTTTCAATGAAAGTTAAGAAGAAAAAAAAAGCCTCAGTCGGAAGAAGCAGAAGTGCACGTGAGGCACTTGGCAGGCCAACATGTGGAGTCCTCTCTGCATAAGGACAAGCTGTTGGTGTCAGGGATTGTTGGTGAAATATAAAAGAGTGTAGAAAACCTAGCTGTGTTTACCCACTAGATCATACCTGAAACACCAGTAATTTAACTGTGATAATATGTTGTAATTACTTTTTGTCAGCAATACAATAGCAGAGATACAGGGGTTTCTAAATTCAGGTGTTCTCCCTAGCCCATCTCTGTGACTTAGTATTACAGCAGGTTTTTTTCCAGTTTTCTTGAAACATAAAATTACTATGTATAAATATGTTTTATTATTTAATATTAATTATTATGTTTGATGACTCTTACCACAGTTTCGAATGTATTCTTTATATGGACATTCACATGCGACTGCCATGAAAGAGGGTCAGAGGAAACTTTCAGGAATCAGTTCTCACCGTTTGCCTACAGTTCCAGGGACTGAATCAAGTCCTCGGGCTTGGTGGTAGATATCTTTGTCCACGGAGCCATCGCTCTGGCCCCAGCAGCTTAGAAACATATCTGATACCAAGTCTCATGGGATTTGGGAATCATTAAAGGCGTCCATGAAGACAGGCTGTCTGTATCTCCAGCTTGACGCTGGTTTTAAAGATGAAGAAGAGTGCAGCCGCTATCTAACGTTCCTGTCCGGGAACTGAACAGGGCATCATGGAAGTACACTGCAGGACTCATCTCAGGATGGTCATATACTCTAGGACGGGGCAGCCACTACTGTTGGTCTGGTGACTATAGGGCCCGCACTGGGGGCCTGTGCATGTACAAAAGGCTGATCGCCTCTTGGAAGGGTTGATAAGGGGAGCCACTAAAACCCACCCTGAAACGCCTGTGGCAGGGAGAGGTGATTCCTGTTTTAAAGGCTTAGTGATCAAAAATGGAGGACAAAGACAGTTCCTGGTGTAGTTCTGAGGTGTGGTAGTCACCCGGGTGTTTACACAATAAACTGTCGTTATTTCCTGAGTTGGAATTTGCTGATACCTACAAAGATTCTGAGCTGTCTATCAAGCTGTTTTACTGATAGGCAGGCATTCTGTTTGAGAGTCTGCGTAGACTGAATGGAAAGACTCGGAGAGTCTGCCAATATTGTAGTCTTGAAGGACCTAGAACGTTGGGAGCTTGGAGTGATATAGTGTGTGTGTGTGTGTGTGTGTGTGTGTGTGTGTGTGTGTGTGTGTGTGAGAGAGAGAGAGAGAGAGAGAGAGAGAGAGAGAGAGAGAGAGAACAGAACCAATGGTTGAATACACGCAAGTGGTTCAATACTCTGAGGAGGTAAAGATGCCAGAGGCTGTGAGACAAGAGACAAGGAAATAAGATTTGGGCTGAGCTTTGTGGGGCCGAAAAAGGGTCATTCCAGACGGGAGCATCAGCTAGAGCCAAGCATCAAAAGCACCTCTTGAGGGTAAACAAGATTTGAGCCCTATCTGCTGAGAACAGACGGACTCGTGTTAGGAGGTAGGGGCGCTGAGCAGGGGGCGGGGCTAGTGGCTGAACCTGGGCAGTCATCCTATAGAAAAATTCAAGAATTTCACTTGGAAGGTATCTCATACCTCCCGTGATCAGAATTTCTCTGAGCCACGTGTGTGGAGAGTGTGACCAATCTTAGAACTATGAGAACACCTAAATGAGCTTGTTTAACAATTCAGGCTCAGCCAGTCAGAGGTGCCCGCCACCAAGTCTGACAAGCTGAGTTCCATCCCAGGGATCTCTCAAGACTCAACCGAGCTGAAAGTGTTGAGAGCCAGTGGAGGAATGTTATGTCCTTAGCCATCCATCCGGGCGACTCACACATATATGCTCAGCTTTGTCAAATGAAGGTCCTGAATTGTGACTTCCTGTGGAATTGCCATCCTGATAAAGATATTTAGATTTGGTTCCTGTCAGCTTCTTAGGTAGGTGGGGCATCTCAGTTCTCAGGTGGACGCTGAAGAACATTAGATCTGCTGGTTTCTCAAGCTGATTTTGCTCTATTGTTTGTTCATCGTGTGTGTGCGTGCATGTCCATTAGGAGCTGCAGGGGCATGGCCCCTCACATGCCTTTCCCCCTGTCTGAGGCAGGATCTGTTCCTCTGCTGCATGTGCCAGGCTAGCTGGCTTTTGAGCTTCTAGGATTCTCCCATTTCCTATACATAGTTCCCTCAGTGCTGAGATGACAGGATCTTGAACTGTGCCTCTGGCTTTTACGTAGGTCCTAGGGATTTGAACTCAGGTCTTCTCGCTTGCATAGCAAGCACTTTTACAAAACCACTGAGCCATTTCTTCCAGCCTCGAGTTTCTTACAATGCAGTCAGTTCTTGTTACATAGTAAACTACACAGCCCATGTCCTCACCCCAAGAGTTGAATACAGTGAGCAAACAGGCCAGCCTGCAGTGTTGGCCATGCTCAGTCTCTGTAACAGAGATAGCATTAACCAGTTGGAAGCGCTGAGAGATTTCTACTCCCTCTGGTTCTGACCATTTAAAACTCTCTTGTGATAATTAGACACCTTCTGAGGGGATGGTGTGATGACCATCGAGTACACAGAATGTATTTTTCAGCTGTTGACAACTAGTCGACTCTTTAAAGAAAGTCAAAGGGAGAATTACGATTCCACAGTAGTTTCTAGGAACAGCAGGAGGAAGTTCTGCGGTGAGCAGGCAGGGATGTTACTGACTAACTTTCCTTGGCTCTGCCCTTGCTGTAAATGTAAGTTCAGACTCTCACCGGTTCCTGACTTATTTAACTGACAAGTTAAGTAACAGAACTTAATGAACTTACAGTCATTTTAGTTGGGCCAGGAATGGATCCTAGAGATGGTAACTCCCGACTGAACTGTACGGTCGGTAGAGCATGATACTGGCTGTTCCTAGTTTCTTGGTGACATTGAAACGAAAGGGCCTCTTTGTAAGGCGTCCAGGTCATCAACATCTGTGAGGGGAAGCCCGCTGTCTGCAAAGGCAGGAGGAAGCCATCAACTAGCCCACATCCAGATAACTCCGTAAACCAGGAGCTCTATTTGTTTGAAATCGAGCGGACTGATTGGAGGTAGCTGTGTGGTCTGTCTCCTGCCTGAGGAAGCTCCCCTAAGAATTTGCCCTGGCCTCACCTTGGCTGATTTGGTTTTTAATATAGATTTCTTTTTTACCTTTCTTAAAGAAACGAAAAGGCGTTTGGTGGTTAATGGGGTTTCCAGACTCCACCATAAAGCACATTGGGTCTACCTCAAACTGTAGTGCAGGTGGCTTCCTGTTTTTCTTTACAGCCAAGCTGTGTGTTTTAATGAAAAAATAAGAGGTTTCGTTGATTCCAACGAGGACAAGAATTAGCTAAAGCCTGTGACACAAAATACTTGAAGTTTCTAAGTGAAAAAGAAGATTCTGAAATTCCTGCCATCAGAACATTCCAGAAATAGCATTGCAGGGGTGAAATAAATACAGTCACTAGAGGCTGGAACACCGTGGTGCATGCACACTGTAACCTGAAACACATGGGAAAGACAGGAGGAGCAGAAGTTAAAGGCCAGCCTGGGCTACATGAGACCCTGACTCAAAAATAAAAATGGTGAGGCTGGGGACATAGCTCAATGCTTACAGCTCTTGTCATTCTTTCAAAAGACCAAGTTCAGTTCCCAGTACCCTTTTTTTTTTTAGTGGCGGTGTTTCAAGACAGGGTTCTCAGTGTAGCCCTGGCTGTTCAGGAACTTGCTCTGTAGACCAGGTTGGCCTCGAACGCAGAGATGGCCGCCGCCACCGACGACAACCACCACTACGCCCCACCCCCCATCCCCCACTCCCAGACCCAGCATGGGCAGCTAACAATCACCTGTAACTCCAGTTTCAGGGGATCTGGTGCCCTCTTGTGGCCTTTGTGGGCATTGCATGCATTGCACATTTTAACGCATAGGAAGTAATGTACACAGTATCCACTTTGGACTGTGCTATATTTTTGTTCTTTTTCTGTTATGTTTTTTGAGACAGGGTTTTGCTATGTAGGTTGAGTTTCTCTGGAGTTCCCTTTCTATCTTCCTGCCTCTTCTGAGAGCTGAGATTATTCCTGGCTGGCTAATTTGTACAGATTTTTACTGTTTCCTTCACCCCACCTGTTGGCCAGTGTGCCCCTGCACACCTGGACAGAAGCCTCAGCCTCCTGAGCAGCTGGGACTCTTGGCACTGCCACCACACCCGGCCAACTTTAAAGGACTTAGTGGACAGTGTTTCCATCCCTCCTCCTTTGCCATTTCTAGCAGCTTTGTCACCAGCTTACTTGTGCAAGGTTTTGGTTCTGATAATGTGCTCATGGGGCCAAGCACTCTGATCATAGGACTAGCTCCCTCGGAAGATGAGAAGGTCAAGAGTTTTAGCCCCCATAACCCAAATGAGCAGTCTTTAAGTGGACAGGAGACTCGACCCGGGGATAATTATAGCCACAAATTTTCCGAATTATAAAATTGTTCTCAGTGTTGATAAAAGCGGATTATTGAAGTCAGTGGGGATTCCGTGTAAGACATGCTGCCTTTGTTAAATGTGGAGGTCTCTTTGCTCCTGCCCCCCTCTTCTTCCTATGAAAAGACACGATCAGTCCAGGTGCTAGTCTCTTCCCTACTGCCTTCTGTTGGGTTCCAAGTCAGTCCAACTGGTAGAATTTAAAAGTTATATGTGTCCTCTCATATCTCTCTCTCTCTCTCTCTCTCTCTCTCTCTCTCTCTCTCTCTCTCTCTCACACACACACACACACCTACACACACACACACCTTGACGTAGTGAAGTACACAGCAGTTCATTGCACAAACTCGGAATGAACGGACTGAGCAGGTGCAAGGTTAGACCGCTGGGGTTTTCCGGAGCATCTCCATCAATCCTAAGGGCCCTGGCTCGCTCACTCTTGTTGGTTACTCCCGAGAAGGTCTTCAGGAAAACTGTCCAGTGAAATTCTGTTTTGTTTTTAAGTTGTAGTAGAAGCTGTGTATAGTGATGAGTTTCACAAAGACATGTTTATTTGCGTCACTTCCCACTAACCTATCCTGTCTCTGTGCCCGTTCCTTCTCGTCCTTCCCCAGACAGTCTACTCCACTTTGCTACCTGAGAGGTAGGCTGACAGAGGACTGATAGGCAGAGAGTGGTGGAATAAATGTATAGATGTAGATATAGATTGGTGATAGGTAGATGATGGGTAGATGGATGGATGATGGATGGTTGGGTGGGCAGATGGATGGATGGGCGGATGGGTGGGTGGGTGGGCAGATGGATGAATGGGCGGATGGGTGGGTGGGTGGGTGGGCGGATGGGTGGGTGGATATAGATGGCGTGTGATACTTATCTCATGGCTTATTCACTAACCTTGATGAACGATGTTCTCCCTCCCCAGCCCTCCCCTCTCTGCCTACCCCCCTGGGGGACCTCAGCTCCAGTCTACTCTGGTTTCACTTTCTTGCTCCAGTTCAGCTCCAGGGCAGCTTCACCCTGGGTAGCAAAGCTTCTGTCTGAACACTTTTGAAAAGAAAAAAAGTATTGTTTGAATTCCTATCATGTTTCAAATAGATATTATGTACAGTTCTCAACTGTAATGGTCTGGATTTCCTTCCTTCCTTCCTTCCTTCCTTCCTTCCTTCCTTCCTTCCTTCCTTCCTTCCTTCCTTCCTTCCTCTTTACTTTCTTCCACCTCACGAAGAATTCTATCCTGAGCACGGACTTTGCCACTTCTATAGCTTGAGGCCCAGCACCAATGATTGGTTCTTGTAGAATCACATGCCAAGTAGTGTCTGTCACAGACAGGCTTTTCAATGTTTGCAACAGAAATTCCCACAGATAAAAGAGCTGCCGGCTGATGGTGGAGCTGGCCTTTAATCCCAACACTCGGGAGCAGAGGCAGGCGGTTGTTAACTTCCAGGACAGCCAGGGCTGCACAGAGAAACCCCGTCATGAAAGAGCAACGGGAAAAAGAAAAAGGATTCATTTTCCCCAGAGTGTGAGCATTTGAGAACAGCAGAAGCATAAGAAAATATTTGAGAATTGTGAAAATCTTTTGTGAAATAATCCCCCCCCCCCAGCCTAGACTGTCATGAAAGGTTTATTTTCCCTTAGGAACACTGACATTTTACCACTTCAGTCTTTCAGCTCTTCTCTCAAATCAACCCTTGTTTTGACAAATGAATGTTATTAGATTAATTTATTAGGCCAGAAAACACTGAGGTTAGACACCCGGCCTGTAGATTTTGTCTTGAGAACTCCTCACACCGACCTTGTAATGCCTTTCTTCAGTCATTCAGAAAGATGCACCCCACTGCACACCGCTCCCATGATGCCTGTGTGGTGCACGTGCCATGAATACATATCCGGAGCCCACAGTAGGGCTTCAGGTGCCTTGCTCTAAGGCTGTCCACCTTTTTTACTTTGAGACAGGCTCTCTTACCCTTTCAGAGCAAGCGGTCTCGTCCACTGATCTAACCCCCATAGCCCTCAGAATGGGTTGTGTCATCTGTTTCAGTAGATGTTCGTTGTATACAATTCAAGCCGTACCATAAGCTGTGAATTAGTAACCAGCCGGCCAGCCTCACGTCGTCGCAGGGACGTGCACATATCTAGACTCTTCCACCACACATCAAGCATGAAACCGCCTTGTGAAGCTGCCATGAAATCCCACTCCATGGTTAACCAAAATCCATTGACCAAATGTCCTGCGGATTGTTTTAGCTGCTTCCTGTTTTTCTCTCACTCATACATGGTTCAGGCATACATGGTTTAAACCATGTTACCAGATTCCTGGATGTCTTTTGTGGTATGGCGAAGGTTTCAGAATTTATGTAGGAGATTTTCACTGAAAGCTTCCAGTGTTCAAAACCCGGAACTCTTTCCGAAGGTTGGCGTTGACTTTGTAGAAAGTCACTCTCATGGTGTCGGATGTTGGCTTTGTGTATGGAAGGCACGGACCTATGAGTTGGGAGGAGAGTAGGAGGCAGAGCAGTCTCCTCCATCCACCTCCCTTTCCCCTGCAGCCAGCCTCCTGCCTTCACCTCCCCAGAGCTGGCATTACAGGATGCTGGACTCACCCCCAAGGTATCATGCATGTTAAGCCAGCATTCTGCTAACTGGCCTGCATCCCTGTCCCCCCATTAACTGCTTTAGTATTTGAGACATCTCCCCCCCGCCCCCCCCAAATGGAGTATAGTCTTTGTACCGTGATCTTTGCAGTGGTTGCTTCAGCTGTGCTGACATTCTGGACTCCCAGCCATCGAGTGCTGTAACCCAGATCCACCGGCACAACGGACTCTTTCCGTTCCTTGTGTCTAATTCATTTCCCCTGTCGTTCTGTCCTGCCTCAATCCTAGACATGTTCTGAAGGCACTGGTTAGCTAATTGGAGTTGTTTGTGTTCCTCATAATGTCAATAGCTCTTGACCCGGTAGTATAATTCCCTGTCTCATCCCATTGTCTGACCCAGTGGTCCTCACCCTTCCTAACACTGCGACCTTTAACACAGTTCCTCGTGCTGTGGTGACCCCCAGCCATAAAATCATTTCATTGCTGTTTCATAACTGTAATTTTGCTCCTGAGTTGTAATATAAATATCTGTGTTTTCCAGTGGTCTTAGGTGACCTCTGGGAAAGGGTCTCAGATCCCCAAAGGGCTCATGACTCACAAGTTGAGAGCGGCTGGTCTAGGAGGAGTGTGGTGCTTCAGATGCAGACGGTGTTGCCTGAAGGGAGTTAGAATGAAAAACTTTGGGTTTTAAGGAAGAATTGTTTAGAGCATTCTGCGGCTGGTTCCTTGGATCAAGGATTGTGTTTTATTTGCCCTTGGCTCTCTCTGGTCCTGTCTTGTAAATCCAGCAGCAAATACGAGCATAGTAGCAAATAGGAATAAGGAAGAGCTGATGTGTTTACAAAGTTAAGTACGGATGCCTTCATTTCCCGATTCCTCCTGCTAAGCTCTGTACCTAACCTGTGCGTCTTTTCTGATACTTTCGGTAGTGACTCTAGTCTCGAATGGTTGAGCCATCTCTCCAGCCCAAGCTGTGTTTGTTTTCTGGAGAGGCTCGACTCACCAGCCTGCAGTTATTTTTATTATGTGTGATAAAAACAAAAGAAAAAAAAAAAAAAAACCAAAAAACCCCAGGCAGGATTAAAAGAAGCTGTTCTTTCTTTGGTGTCAGGATGGACTTTTAATATTCATCACCGAAAGGTGTCATTCCGAATTCTTTACTACTTCATTCTCTGCAGTAGAAACTTATAAAAAAAAAAGTTATTAAGGAAACTATTTCAGCCCGTGAGATTTAGGAATATCCTCCTCCGAATTGTACACGGGCCCCCACACTGCACTCCCATCCTCTGGTCTGCATGCGTCCCCATGGTTACATGGTAGAGCTTCAGGGCCCTTGGGGTGAGGTATGTCTTTTGACTTTTTTTTTATGTCCAGGTTAAATTTAATCATCCCAAGTTACTATATATAACCTTGAAAATGTCTACAGTTTATTTCTGGCAGCTGTTAGGAACTAAAGGGGAAAAAAAAAATCCAAAGCTTTAACCATGGGTTTGAGAACAGGAAAACAAATCTTCACAAGAAAGTGGGCTACCTAAGACTTGGACTTGGGGAGTTGCAACACATCTTGAGGTTTTCTTTCGTTCTGTGGTTAGTGCCTGTGGAAACCAGTTAGGCTGGAGACGCCTCAAAAATAGATCTATAGCTGCTTCGATAACTGCGGAAGTGTTCCGTATTGCCTGCAGGATTAACTTCTAAGCAGAAGCGCGGTACGGCTCTTTCTGTTGTCTGCTCAAAAACACTCTGTGTCTCTACCAGTAGAGGTCACTGTGCCCCCGTGGAAGGCGACCAGGGCTGCCGTGGTGCCTTAGAGCCCAGTTACCAAGGCTATTTTTGAGGGCTTACCCTCCCACTCCACACACAGTCACCCTTAAACGCAGCCCCTTGCCTGCGGATACAGCTTTGTGGAATCATTGACATCTTCCCATAATAGACATGGGCAAGTCAGCTGATCCCACACGCATGCGTGCTGAGTTGCGAGGAGCTGGTTGCCTCTTCGCAGTCACATGCTTGTTACTCCTGTTAGCCTCCGACACGTCTGCTGGGAGAGTCCCTTCCTCTGAGGTTCTCTGCGTTTGTTGATATGAGTGTTTAAGAACAAACCACAGTTCTGTTGTGAATACAATTGCAATGGATCGCTTAACTGCCACACTGTGTAAATCTCGGGCTAGCCTGGGTGGTCTTGGAAAGAGGAGCGCAGTGGAAGCGACAAGCCTGGGAGTTGGCACAGGCTACCGCAGGCAGTGGTGCAGAACATGTTGATGCTCTCGGGCCCTTCCAGTGCCACCCTCCTCAGCTGGGTGACGACTGAGACCTGGTCTGCCGCTCTTCATTCGGGTGCCCCTGTAGTTACCCCTTCTGTGCGTCAGTCTGAGGGCACCAGCCTCCTGGGGCGGCCACCAGGGTAGCACCCAGAAAGCCTGAAGACCAGTACCCTGGGATGCAAGGAACACTCAAGGCTGCTGATCCCATCAACTTTCTAAGTAAACTCCAAGCAGAGTAGGGCATAATAATTCTTACACCCTAGGGATCAAAAGAGCTTATTTTGTGTTCTAATTAACCCTTAGGTTTTTTTCTCCTGAATTCGTATCAAGGAACAAGATAGGTATATAACCATTAATTACTTAAGTTTTCTTTTTCCTTTTTTTTTCTTTGAAGTTGTTCCTGTGCTCATTCAGTGAGCTTCCCTCTGCTGGTCCAATATTCTCTTCCGGAGTAATCACCTGCAGCTACCCTTCTTAGTGAGTTGTGCTGACGTGTTACTATTTATTTATTCTATATTCAAGGGTGGTGGTTTCAATGGAAGACATGAGACTTTTTTTTAATACAAGATTTCATGGTAATATTTCAATTTACTGGTGAATTTTTTTCACGTTAGAAATCTATCTTGTCGATTTATAAAGGAAATGGTGTTCAACCCAAGAATTCAAAGCAGTGATGGTTCCATTTATATAGAACAAAAATCTGGCCACCAAAGTCTCTCTGATTAAAGTTCCCACATACCAGTTCTGGGTGAGGGAACCCAATGTGTGACGCAGGAATATTTTGAAACATTTTTTTTAAAGTATCTTAATTACATGTCTTCATGTGAGGGCTCACACACCTCAGGACATGCATCTGGAGTTAAAGGACAACCTGGCGGAGTCAGGTTCTCTGTGTTATGTGGATCCCAAAGACAACTCATGTTGTCAGGCTTGGTGGCAAGTTCTCTTACCTGCTAAGCCATCTTTTGTAGTCCACATTTGGTCTTGAGGGACTGGTTATAAATGCTCTGATGTGTCTGTAGGCATTGCCTTTAGGTAGGTGAGGTAAACCAGTTGTCCCGAAGCATGTCACACCCAACTCACTACAGTCTGCTGTTGGACACATGAGCTAGGAGGGTCTCTTTAGAGATGGGGACAGATTCCTTAGAGGAGCAGAAATCTACACTGCAGTTCCTCCTCCGTTAACTAGAGAGCCTGATATTTCTAAGACAAGGTGTTAAAAATTGTGTCCCATCAGCTGTTCCCTGAGAGACTGTACTGTATTAACACTTGAGATTCAGAGAGCCGAGCCAAGTCCATTGACTCAGATGACCCAGGGGCTGGGGGACAGCAAGGACTTTACTGAAATATGTTACTGTCTCCGAAGTTGCATGACAGGGGTGGGGGGAGTGAGGGGGCAAAATGAATAATTGACTTTCAGTCTCCTCTGTGCATTGTGTAAGCTCGATACGCAACACTACTGTAGATGAAATACTACTTTCCCGGCTTATTTTGATTTTTCTGCTTGATGTTGTATTGAGGTGTGTTTGATCAATAGATCTTTTACAGACACGCAGGGAGTGGCCTCAAGTAATATTTAGATACATTTCAGTAATTCTAAAATTGGTATTTGTGATTTTTTTTTAAATATTGAGATTTATTGAAATTTTATTTCTAAAACTTCAATCTCACAGTGCTTTCATTAGATATTGATGGAAGTCTTGGAAGGAAGATGTTATCTCTTAAATTTATGCGATCCTTTTTTTCCTGGCATCTGGAAACTCTAGCTTAAAATGTGTCTATTAATTTACTAAACTTTCAACTTGATTACAGCTTGAGATTATTTTCCCAACAGTTCGTTCAGTCAGTCAGTAATTCATTTCAACAGCTATGTGAGGACCAGGCCCATGAGGAAATAAAACAGGTCTTTGCTCTTATGCAGTTTCTGGGGCAGCTCCAAGGCAACCCTGTAGCCACACAACTGACTGGATGAAGCAGTGTGCTTCGGGGGCACCCAGGACTAGCCAGCCATGGCAAAGGCTGACGGGAAAAGGGGAGGATGCGAAGGGTCTTGTGGCTTGCCGGAGGTCAGGTGCGTCTGCAGTGTCATATGACGGACTCACCATTACGTGAGTAAAGCCCAGGGCACAGGCATGGTCACCTCACAAGTCAAGTGACACTGGAGTCAAAAGTGAGGTGGCTTCTGTGGTGGGTCCCAGACCCCCTCCTTCCCTCCCTTCCCCTCCACCTCCAGACTTGATGAGAAGGGTCAGAAGGAAGCAACATTATTCCACCTTACCTTTCAGTGTTTCGTGCTCAGACATCACACCTGCACACATCTGTTCTACACATAACATTCTGGCTACAATATTTCTCAAGCTTTGGCCATTTAAATGTTTATTAGATATTAATTATGCACAACAATGGGTTTCATTATGACATTTTCATTCATGTACATCAAATTCACCTGGTACCCACTCTTGTTCCTGACACCCCCCCCACCTCCCCCCCCACCTCACCTGCACCTTCCCCCACTCCTGCTAATGTCCTTCCTGTTCTCTGCTAACCTTCCCACCGCTTTCACGCTGCTTTCTTCTGTTGTCTCCCCCTGCCCCCTACTCCCTTGTGACCCAGTGGTTGTTTACAAGACCTAGGTAGAGGAAAAGCAGAACTCGCTGTCTCTGGTGGAATAGCTGGTCAGCGCCCAGCAGCTGTGTGCAGCTAACTCACCAGAATGTAAGAGAAGTCTGAAATATGGAAAGCCAGAACACTTGGAGGATTGAAGGTTCTCCAGGAGAACCAGGCCCAGTCGCAGTGGGTGTTCATTCTTCCGCATCTTACAAAGCAGAAGGAATCAGGATGGAGTGGGAGCGCGATCCCCAGGGAAAGCCATCCTCTCCTTATTCCTCTTACCTTCAGGAAAGCACATGTTACTAAACATCTGTTCAGCATCTGTGTCAGATGTGGGCAGGAAGCCATGAAAGGCCAGGCCTCTGCCATCTTGTATTCATTGTTGAAAACCGGGAGCATGGAGACACAAAGCCATCTGTGCAACAACCCAGCCGCAGAACAAGGAGGCAGCTTTGTGTAGAGGAAAGCCAGCACTGTCTTCAAAGACTGGGCACTAGGTGAGCAAGTCCCTGGGAGGTGGATGGAGCCTAAACGGCTCTTCCTGAGCCAGGGCAGCCTTGAGTTTGATGCCTGATGCGGTGAGGTTACACCTGTGCCTAGCAGGCAGCTTTCAGCCACGGGCACTGACAGTCTCCATGGGGCCCTGGCAATCCTTCCGGTGCCACAGAGCTTGTCTTGCTGATGGGATGCAGAGAGCAGCAGGCTGTGAAGCTAAGTCTGGAGCCACATACTGTCTGAGATTCTTGAATGACTTCATCTTGAGACTTAGCAACTTCATGTGTTATAACTGAAATTAGACCCCTGAAGAGATCCCCAAGTAAGAACTCAGAAAGGAGAGAAGACAGTGAAAGGTGATGCAGCGTGAAGCTTTGCAAATCCTTTTGGTGTGGGAAGATGCCCTAGCTCTGAAAATGGAAGGAGGGGCGGGGAACTGAGGTCAGTCACAGCTGCAAGATGACAGTGCGGCTCTGCACAGCATCCTCCCCCAAAAGCGGAGTGAAGGCCCCAGCCATTTAGAGCGAGTATCTGCTACAGCACAGATTAAAAATGCCCTGGGAATGTGAGGAAAGTTAACTTACATGAAGACTTGGTGTTAGTTTTCCTGCAGACATTTGGCATACACCTGCAGCTCAGCATTTGGAACGCTGAGGTAGGGAGATTGCCTCAGGTTGGAGGCCAGCCTGGGCTACATCGTGAGATGCATGTACATACACACAGTCTCAAAAATAACAACAAAAAGTCAGTTTCCCCTCAAGTTCCATTGGGTGAAGTACTCAGAGTCCTACAGATGGCGTTGCCAGGTTTCTAAAAACAACAGGCAGACACCCTGTTAAACTGAAATTTCAGGAAAAACACATATTAATGTAAGAATGATACTTAACTGGGCAGCCTCTGTTTTATTTTACATTTCTCATTGGAAACCTAGAGTCAGGACGAGCATGTATATATTTGTGTGTGCGTGAGTGTTTTGTATGTATGCACATGCATGTGGGGGCCAGAGATGGTGGTGGGTATACCCCTTAGTGATTCTTCACCTTATCATGGAAGGGAGAGACCAGATGTCTCCAGTTTAGCTAGTCTGGCCAGCCAGCTTGCTCTGGGACTCCCCCATTTCTGCCTTAAGCCAGAGACTACAGGGTAGCCTCTTGTCATCTACATGGGTGCTGGGAATTCGGGCTCTAACCCTCATGCCTGCTTGGGAGGCATGTGCTTTTTACTTTTTGACTTTATGTGCATGGGTATTTTGCCTGCATGTGTATCACATGCATGAAGTACCCACAGAGTCTAGAAGAGGCTGTTGGGTGCCCTGGAACTGGAGTTACAGGTGGTTGTGAGCAGCCGTGTAGGTACTAGGACTCGAACCCAGGTCCTCTGCAAGAACAGCCACTACTCTTAACCATTGAGCCATCCTTCCAGTCCCCTGAGTTGTGTTTATTAGTGTTACTAAAGAATAATACTGCTCATTGCTATGTACTGAGTCTCTGCTATGCTAGGTTCTTTACGACTTTCTTTTCATGACAACCCTGTGAGAACGGGTGAGAGAATGCACCTCCCGAATGAACTCCGAGTGCATCTCCTCAGGGCACACAGCAAGGGCTCCATCCTGATGGCCGCTGTGTTCCTAACATCCACTCTACCGGTTTTGGATCAAAGCGGCTTGTACTTGACACCATGACAGAACTTACAGAACTTACTAGATTGCTCTGCTTCCTTTAAATCTTTTAAAAATTATGATTCCGTATTTGAAGGGTTTGTTTTGCCTGCATGCATATCTGTGCATCAGGTGTGTGCGGTGCCTGCGGAGGTCCAAGGAAGACCTTGGAGCCCCGGGAACTGGCTACAAGTATTCGTGAGCGGCCATGTGGCCACTGGTAATGGAACCCAGGTCCTCTGCAAGAGCAGTCCGTGCTCTGAACCATGGAGCCAGCTCTCTGGGTCTACGAGTTATCTTATTTTGCTTCACCATCAGGGATAGGAATTTTTCTTCATAGTCACTAATTGTAAGTTTATACGCCTGTCAGTTTTATTTTCTGGCCTGCAAGTGGGTTTGCATGGTTTGCGGTTTTGAAAGCATCTATTATTTGTGTGTGCGTGCCCTTGTGTGTAAGTATGGGCATAGACACGCCATGGCACACATGTTGGGATTGGTTCTCTCCTTCATTCTTGTTGAGGCAGGGTCTCTCAGTGTTTCTGCTGCATTGTACACTCTAGATAGGCTGGTCAGGAGCTGTCCTGTCTCCACCGCCCATCTCGCTATAGTAGAGCTGGGATTGCAAGTTAAACTCAGGGCATCAGGTTTGTGTGACAAGAGCCACCTCTAGTTTGCTGCCTCCCCTGTCTGCAGACAGACACTTTATCTTGCTAATTAAAATACTGTACACTTCAATCCCTTCTGAGGCACGTAGGTCCCTTCACGACATTCTTATACACCTCAGCCTAAGATGTGTGGCCTCATGTTAACAGCCTGGGGAAAGATGCAGAACCCTACCTGTGTCTGGACTCTTTTTATCTGCTGGTCATGTATATATTTAAGAATAGCAATCCATCACTTCTGGCAGGTTGTTAGTGACAGGGACCTGGGAAGGGTGGCAGTGTGATGTTCTCATTCCAGGTCAGTGAAGTCTGACAGACATGTGGAGTGTGATGCTTTGCTCCTTTCTAAAGATGGCCGCCGGGTTCCTTCAGAGTAGGACATTTTTCAGCTTCCCTGGGGCTGGCATCTCAGGGCTTGGCTTAGTTTAGTTATAAGAGTGCAGTGAGAATGTAAAGCCTCACCTGTCCTCAGGCTGGCCTCGGTGTACAGGCTCACTTCTCTCCAGATGACGTCTCTCAGCCAGCATCCCACCTCCCAAGAGCCCCATGCCCCCTGTGTCCTATGATACAAGGCCTCGCTTTTGTCATCCTGCACCTTCCTTTGAGCTGCGCTTGACAGCTGTGTGTGACAGTTGGGGCATTACTTCCAAAATCTGGCATTTGGGTTTCAGTAGCCAATTTAAATATAAACCACATCTTTTAAAAATTTCAGTGGAAGGCATTTACATTCAGTGTCTTTTAAATGAGGAATCAAGCAAATGAACAGTGGTAGGGGCCTGTCTTTGCTCTAAGTCTTTGGTAACATTTTGATGACAGAGAATGCACTAACACTAGGCCCTGGTATAAGTTCAAAGCATATCCAGAAATAGCTATATATGTCTGTGTTAGTTAGGGTTTCATTATTTCATGGTGAAGAGGCACCATGACCACATCAACTCTAGAAAGGAAAGCACTTTATAGAGTCTGGCTTACAGTTCAGAGGTCTGGTCCATTGTCATCATGGCTGGACGTATGTGGTGTGTAGACAGACATGGTGTTGAAGAAGGAGCTGAGAATTCTGCACCCAGGTTGGCAGGCATGACACTGAGCCTGGCTTGAGCTTCTGAAACCCCAAAGCCCACCCCCCATACTCCCAGTGACACGTTTCTTCTGACTAGGCCATGCCTACATCAAGGCCACACCTCCAAGACTGCCACTCTCTAGGAGCTTATGGGGACCATTTCTATTCAAACCACCACGGTCTCAATTACTCAGATTGTGAGAACTAGTTTAAAAAATGTAACTTACACATTTGATCTCATCATGACAGAAGCCATGTGAGTCCTGGCATGCAGTTACGCCAACAGTTATAGTAGCCTAGAGCCAAGATGATGCAGGCATGGCTGAATGAGCATAGCACTCCTCTATGCACGTACTTAAAGATTCTTTTAGTCTCTGTGACTGAAACCATTGTTAGAGAAGTGTGGTCTTGATACTCTGCTAGGTCATTTCCTTCCACTGATGGTTTTAGATCCCTTATCAGCTGAGGAACTATGTGCTTGACATTTCTCTAGTTCACTTACTGATTTCATGCACTAATTTCTATCTGTCTGTCTATCTACCTTCCATCCATTCATCCATCCTTCCACTCACCTACCTACCTACCTACCTACTATCTATTTATCTATCTACCACCTTATCTGTCATCTATTATCTCTCTCTCTCTCTCTCTCTCTCTCTCTCTCTCTCTCTCTCTCTCTCTCTCTCATGTGTATGAGTGCTCTGTCTGTGCACCGCATGTGTGCCTAGTGCCCATGGAGGCCAGAAGAAAGCACTGAATCCCCTGGAACTGGAGTTACAGATGGTTGTCAGCTGCTTTGTAGGTGCCGGGAACTGAACTCAGGTCCCCCGGAAGAACAGCCAGTGCTTTTCACTCCCGAGCCAACTGCCCAGTGCCCAGAATGCCAGGCCAGGACTGTCTCTCTGAGAATTTGCTGAACTGAAATCAAGGGGTTGAGCTACTCATGTCTCTTAACATTCCCACAGAGAGGTGGAAGGTCCCCTCCCACCTCATCCTATTGGTAACAGCCCTGTAACAGGAAAACTTAAATTCTAAAATATTTCGGGTTACTAAGATAGGGAACACTTAGACAAAACTAGCAAGGTCAGTTGTAAAATATATGTTGTAAGATGCATATGCTGTCTGACCTGTTGTATGTCTGTGAGACGGCCCTGTGGAGGTTGCTGACGGACCCATGTGAAAGTTACTTCCTGTTCGTTGTACATGCATGTATCAATAACATTTATACAGGTTTTCCCATTCTGTTTTTTCCCCTAAACAAATACATGATAGTATTCTCTAGGCAGTTCTATACAGGATAATAAGGACTAATTCCTCCAAACCTAGAGCTTCCTTTTAGTAAACATACTGTCTTAATTACATTCAGACTTACTTCTGGGTGTTGCCACCACCTGCTCCATCAACTAACTGTCCCGTAGACTTTCATCTTCTTATGTCCAACAGTGCAATAACAGAGCTGAGATAAGCCTATCCTGGTGAAGTTCTCTCATTCCTGTTTGGTATTGTTTCCAGTGAGGAAGGAGCACCCCACTTTTATCATTGAAATGGGTATGGAAAGAATAAGAATTTTGAGATGTAATGGATTTTCTAGAATGGCCCTGAAGTAAGAGTCACCCCTATAGGGGAGGGAAGTGGCTGAAGGATAGGCTGCAAGGAGGAGAGCATGTCCCTACTGAGTTCTGTGTTTTGTTGAGACAGGATCACGTAGCCCAGGCTATCTTCAAAGTTGTAGCATAGGTTAGGATGACTTTGAGTTTCTGATCCTTCTGCCTCTGCCTTCCAAATGCTGGAATTGCAGGTATCAGCTACAGTACCATGCCTGGTCTGGCCTGTGTGGTGCTGGGAACTGAAGCCCAGGCTTCATCTGTTCTAAGCAAACACTCTACAGACTGAGCTACAGCCCCAGCCCCTGCCCAGTGGTTTTATCGGTTTGTTTTTTTAAATAGAAGAGAAAAATGTAAGTGTTTTGCTTCCCCCCCTTTTTTCCCTCCATTTAAAAAATATTAATAAACCAGCAAACAAAATAATAAATTCATATATATATATATGTTTTGTTTTTGTTTATCTTGAGGATTCTAACTTGGGACCTTTGCCTAGTAAATGAAAGAGGGTAATGGTATGGGGGAAATACTCTTGAAGTTGTATTCCATAATGATCTTCCCGTCAACATTTTGCCTGTAAGCACCCCTGTGGAGGGGCCCTTAGCGTTTGATGCTCTTCTGTATTTAGCATCTGCACAAGATCTGAAATAGAACAGAGCCGCCACTGCCATATATATGGTTTATTTTATTTATTTATTTATGTATTTATTTATTTTGAAACAAAGTTTCTCTGTGCTCTGGAACACACTATATAGACTAGGCTGGCTTCAAACACAAGAGATCCGCCAGCCTCTGCCTTCCGAGTGCTGGGATTAAAGGGGTGCGCCACCATGCCCAACTCAGATTTGTATTTCAAGGGCGGTCGCGGTTCTGAAAATTTGTGTTGGCTGCTCCGTTTCTCTACATTGTACCTGCCGTTTCGTGTTCGTCATAGACAGGTTAACGTGCGCACGCACATGCGCACTTACCTGCGTGGGAGCCTGTGGAGCCAGTGGTTAGCTCTGGGGTTTTACTCAATTCTCAACCTCGCTTTTTTTTTTTTTTTTTTTTTTTGAGGCAGGGTCTCTCACTGAACTCGCAGCTCACAGTTTTGAGTAGGCTGGCTGGACAGCAGGTCTCTGGGATCTGCCTGTCTCCACACCTCAGCACTGGGGAATAGAGATCCGTGGGTCACCATGTCAGATTTTTACATGGATGCTGGGATCCAGACTCAGGTTCTCATGCTTGCGTCACAAGCTCCTTCCCCGCTGAGCCATCTTCCTAGTCCCCAAGTTAATTTTTATGGCTGAGCTTAGTCCTGAACTCAGTCAGCGATCCCTGTGCCACCCTGGAGCCTGGGTTTTTATTAATTTATTTTTTGATTGATTGATTTACAAGGAGCTGCCTTTTCTAATTTTAGGAACCCGGGGTGGGGTGGGGGGGATGTGTGGCTGTTGCTTCTCTTCTTCTTTTTGCTGTGTGAACATTTAGTACACTTCCCTCTTCTCCCTCAACACCAACTGGTGTTTCCAAATTGTGTTCTGCTTAACTGTCTTCCTCATTTGGAAACACTGACATTCTCCCAACGTAATTAAGAAAGCTGATTTTTGTTGTTGGATGAAAACAGTAGCAAGGCTGTTTTACCTGAAACTCAGAGCGAAGGTCGTTTGATAGGACCATGGCTTCCAACTCTCTGCCACACCAGTGTATCGAGGATTCTGGAAACTACGCCATTGTCTGAATCTGGCTTCCCTCAGCCCATGCAACCAGGCCTGTAGCAGAGTGTTCCTCACAGGACTGTTGGTGGTGGCACAAGATAGTGTACCTCAAATCCTAGCACAGTGCTACGAGAACTGGTGACAGCCATCTCATTTAGATATTGTTCTGAAGGACTATGTATATGGTAGGCATAACCTACCCTGTAGGCCCTAACACAGGCGTTTCTATGGCTGTCCCCAGCCCTTGCCCAGACATGACCTGGCCCGAACTTGAGAAAGCCCAGCATCACAGTGTTTGCCTGTGGACACGAGAGTCTTTGTCTCCGGTGGAAGAGCCCTGGACGATCCAGGAGAGATGAATTGGGTGATAGGGCAATAGTTTACTTTATCTACTGAAGGAAAGGTTTTGGTTCTGCTTCGGAAGAGGAAGGATACCATACCTAGTTTTCTTGACAAGGTCACTCTGACCTTTTTCTTACCAGTCTGTAACAGTCGTTGGCCCACTCTGATCTTTACAGAGAGCTAGGCACAATATTTAAGTAGATATGCCATTTTTCATATCTCCAGCCTGCGGGAATGGGTGTGGTATAATCTTTTCTAAGGAACAAGTGAGTCCGTTGTATCCTGACCTGTTTCCCGTGTTCAGGAAGCCAAGTGTTAGCTCCCCCCCCCCCCAATGGAGCAAGTACAGCTGGAGGGGCTCGTGGCAGGGGCAGGCAACAGAGAGAATAACAGGGAAGGGCTAGCATCTCTCCTCCACATGGATTGGGTGTGGAAGGCCTCAGGAACAGTAGTTTAGAGAGTCTAAGCATGCCACAGACAAAGCACTTGGCCTGTGCATGGGGCAGTGTGGTTCTCCCTGCCCTCGCGGATGGAGCCTGTAAGCACATATGGTGAATAAACACACTGACGCACCAAGACAAGCTACGGGGGGTGCTTGAATCAGATCATTCAAGGCTTATATAGTTTGGGGGGGGGGGGTGAGGGTAGGAATATCTAGGATGGGCAAAGGTCATTGGCTCAGCCAATAGGCTTACGGCACCTAATGCCTCATTAGCATGGGGATACCTTCCGGAAGCCCAGGTTCTCATCAGGAGAAAGGAAGTTGATCCTGGAGCCTATACTCTACCTACGACTACATGACATTCCTCAGGTAAAGGTGTGTGTAGGGGTTTTGAATTCCCCAGACAAGGTTAGAGAAGAAGCCTTGCCAATGAAGGGAGTCTTCCATTATGCACAGAAGGCTATCCAGATATGGTAGTCTCTGGCCTTAATTAGCAGTCTTCCCATGGGGTGGAGGGTATGAATGTGTTTAGTAGCAATGTATCGTTAGCTTTAGAGGAAAGAGCCATTCAGAGGAGAGAGCAAGGTGGGCAACTTCTTGCTACTCTGCCTGCATCCCAGCTGACAGCATTTATTGTGAGTCCTCATGACAAGGTAGCACCACGTCATCTTCCTCTCTCTCCCAGCAGCCCGAGGCCGGGAGGGAGCTTTCTTCCGTATCAGATACCATATTGCATTTTGGGTTCAGAGGTAGGATGGAGCGCAAAGAGCACTGAAAGTTGGGTGTATCCGTTACTTTCCCCTTTGCTGTAAGTCCATCGTGACAGCGAACTCATGATGGCAGAGCTATCGTTACTTTTCCCATTGCTGTAAGTCCATCAGGAGGCAGCTGGTCACATCACATCAGGACCCAAGCCCAGAGAATGGTGCCGTCCATTGTTAAGGAAGCCGGTCTCCTAGGCTACTGTCACATTGACAGTATTAACTGTCAGACTGGCTGTGAAGTTCTGGCCCTCCACCTGCCTTAGGCCACTAGTACACTTGAGCCTGTTTCTCACACACTGAACAGTTCAACATCTCACAAAAATGAGAAGAGAAAGGAAACCCATTTTTGCAGACTGACGTATTACATGGGATATAACAGTCAGTCCCTACCGCCTATGTGCGCGCTCCCCAAGTTATGAGTCTAACCAGTGTTGTCAAGTAATGGCTGATGCTCTGTCTCATCAGAAGAGTGTTTTTGCAGCAGAATTCAAGAGTATTCTACCAGGGCAACCTGAGGTAGTTGTAGAATAGTCTTCCTTTGGCAGACAGGTCCAGCACACCAACCGTGTGGCATTAAAGTGTAGACATTAGTTCTCCTCAAGTCACCAAACCCCACACACCTCCAAACCTGAGGCTCAAAAGGAAGCAAAAAGGATGTAATGCCCATTCTGTCCTGATGACTGATTCCCAACTTCAACACAGGCAAACCCCACAGAAACCCCCATGGTTCCGAACCACCCTAATCCTGCTCTGTGCAGCAACAGTTTCATAGCTCAGAGCCATGAACATCAGACCCCTGACAGTCCCAGAGAGCGATGACCAGCTCTCTGCCTCTGCCTCCCACCCACTGCTCCCACACCTCTGTGCTAACATGTGGCGGCCTGTGTGAGGGCTTGCCTCCATCAGCACCTCAGAAAGCCAGGCCAGCGTGTACCTGTGAGCCTCAGTTTCTCTGTTTCACTCCTCCTATAATATTCCAGTAATAGCAGTTCTTGAATACCTACATACTGCCTAACTCTCTGCCGGGTTTTCCCTTTCTTACCCAAGGAAGTTCAGAGAGCTGCCTGCCAGCCTTCGAGCAAAGCATTGGTTTCAGTGCCCTGAGTGGCAGGATGCTCTCTGGGGTTGTAGCTGGCAGGTGGTTGGATGCTGCTTGATTCGAGTATCTGCAAAGCTTACAGGTGGTGATCTGTAACCCAAAAACTTAGGATGTGGCGGAATGGGTCTGAGTATCAGACTTTGAACCGATTTTTCCAGTTTCAAGTGAAATCGATACCTGGCTGTAAATTTTCAGGATCTTTTTATTCATTGTTTGACTCTGAAGAATGAGCACATATTGGCCGTCAGTTCAGGTCCAGCCTCATTCAGTTACTTGTTGACTTAACAAATAGTCTTGTGACCTGGCACCACTAGGTGCTAGAGAAATAAAGTGGCAGATATCAGGAAGGCACAGAAACTGTGGGCACTGCTGTGTGTACCACCACAGTGTGCAGAGAGTATCCTGTCCCAAAGCTTGACTGGGAAGGATGCTTTCAGTAGACTGTAGGATGTTTGAAGACCGTAGGGAAGGGATTGCACAGAGGGCGGGGATTGCACAGAGGGTGGGGCTGGGAGGGACGGGAGGAAGCTAAACAGACCTCTTGAGGAGGGGGTGCCGAGCATTTTAGGCAGAAGACAAGGGGCTGCAGACTGCAGAAGGAAGTGTTACGTGCATTGTGATAGTGGTGTTAAACGTCTTCTGGAATATTCTTAGTGATGGTGGTGGTATGTGCGTGTATACACACGTGCACATGTGACGGTCAGATCACAGCTTTGCATTTTTGCTCGAGTTCTGGGGACCAGACTCAGGCCTCCAAGCCTGTTCAGCAGGCACCTTCACCTGCGTAGCTATCGCTCCAGCCTGGCTGTAAATATCTTAATGACATTATCGATTAGGTTATGCAGGGTTAAAAGCATTTTGCCCCTTAATGATTCTGGAGTCAGGCTCCTCTTTAGAAAGGCAAACAGAACACCTTTAAGACACAATTGCTTATTAGCCCTGGACACGCTAGATTCCCAAAAGGCAGACATAATGACGGTGTTTCACATAACTGAAGCTCAGAAAATTTGGCTCTCCTTCTACAGATCTTGAAATAAATGTTTTCTGGAACATTAATTGGAAGACAGCTTGCCTGCACCAAACTAGCAGTCTGTGACAGGGACCCGAAACTGCTAACAGATGCAGCCTCCAGATTTTTAAACCGTGGAAGCTTTTCAGCCAGCTGCCAAGACATTGATCTCTATAACTTTCTAACATATGAAAATTTACATTTAAATCTACTTCACTGTTCTGCTCGCACAAACCATTCCCGTTTGTGTGATATCCCAAATACAGGTCTGATTTCCAAGAAACTCACCTTGAGCAGAAGTAAGCTGTTTTTATGGACTGGGTAGTCGATCCAGAAACCACGTGGATCAAATGCAGCATTTTAAAAATAGAGCTTCAGTATTTGTCCAGGCTCTTACTGAGTGACTGTGGGTGTGAAGGGGACTCTGAACATACCTATGGATGGTCCACGTTCCCTGAAAACCACATTTCCACTGCGTGTGTGGCATTCAGTGTGTATACCTAGTATATGTCATTATAGTGTTCTGTGTTCTGGGGGTGAGGAGATCTGTTAGTAGGCATGAAGACTATATCTTTGTAAGCTCTCCCCCCCCCCCCCAACCTCCTCCAAACACACACATCCAACACAGGTCACCCTGCTAACTTACCTCTCTCCTGTTTACTTAACAAAATTTCAACCAATAGGCATCTCCATTTTGTAAATCTTTGTAATTTTTCACAACACTTTTGCCAACTGTCAGAGCACGCTTTCTCCATTTCATCATGGATACAGAAGACGGCCTGAGGCTGTGTGTGAGCTGATATCCTAGTTTTAAACCGTGCAGAAATGTACAATGTAAGAAATTGTAGGATAGGGTGAGAGTAGAAGAAGTTAAACCACCTGAAACCCCAAATCTGGACCGTTTTCTTTCCTAAAACTACAGAATTCTGTTTGCCTGACACAAAACTAGCTAGTAGGAAGGTGTTTGCAAGAAGAGCAGACAGAGCTCTCGGGAGATGGAGTCTCCAGAGCCAGGCCTTCGATCTTTCTGGTTTTGCCTCCTGGCAGCTTCCCCTCCTCCGAGTCTCTGGAAAAATGTCAGCAGTCCAGGATGCTGAGAGGAAAGGCAGAAGGAGGAGCAAGACGGTAGCTTGTTGCCATGACACTGTGTCTGGCTGTGCCCTCCTCGTGGCAGTGTTTCCAGGCTGAGAGATAAATGTATCGGATGGAGTTTTCTTAGAGAGAGGCAGACACACTGGTGATAAGGTCAGTAGAAGAACCCTGTTAGTAAAGAGCAGTGACTCATAATGGCAGGAAAAAGGAAGGACATTGAGCCAACACACCGCTCTCTAGGGGCTAAATCTGACAGGAGCAGAAGAGAGGTCACAGTCCAAGATGAATGTCAGAGAGTCACACAGGGCTGCAGAGAGCCGGGCAGACAGCAGGCTTGAGGAGTCTGTAGGTTGGAGCACAGGGGAGTAGGGCAGAGACACAGGTGTCTGGAGTCTTGGGCTAGACAGGGGCCTCCAGTGTGAGTCCGAGGGAGGTAAAATGGAAGAAGGCAAAGATGCTAGGATGGACACTGTTCTGGTCTTGAAAAATGACAGAAACTTCCAGATCAGCCTGTGGCTCTCTGCAAATCCAGAACAGGCGAACAGGAGAGGATTTTAACGTTTGACCTTCGAGCAGTGGGAAAGCATCCTAGAAGGCTGAGCCAATGAATTTGTCATCATTTCTAACAAGATGCCCAGAAGAGTTTATCGAAGGATTGGTGCGGTGGGCGTGGTGGCAGGCATCTGTAATCCCAGCACAAAGGTGGCAGAGGCAGGAGGATCTCGATTCAAAGCCAACCTTGGATACACTGTAAGACTCTGTCTCAGACAAGATAAAGAACTCCTTCCGAGTTGGGAAGATGGCTCAGTCAGGAAAGTACTTCTTGTGCAGACTTGAAGACTTGAGTCCAAACCTTAGAACCCATGAGAAAAAAGCCAAGGGTTGTGGCACACATTTGTAACCCGTGCCAGGGAAGCAGAGATGAGCAGATCCCCAGAGCTCACTAGCCTAGTAAAATCAGTGGGCCAGCTAGGAAAGCCTGTCTCAAAACACAAGGTAGACGAACCTGAGAGTGACAACCAAAGGCGACTTCTGGCCTCCAACCCACAAACACACATATACCAATAAGTCAGTAAACAATTGACTCACCAAGTGTAAAAATGGTCCCGGTGGGATCACTGCTCAGTTACTAAGGATAAATTCCTTATAGGAAGATGATTCTGGTTTTGAAAGGCTTTTTCACCGATAAAAGAGAAAGGTGCTCAGATACTGTCAGTAAGGAACTGAGACAGTTGCTCAGTTGTGGTAGAGATGGGGGCGGCCTGGAGGGCATCAATGCAATCAGGCCAACCCACTCCACCTACCCAATAACGGACCAGTGTCAGCCCAGGGGAGAGGGTACTGCGGGCAGCCCTCAGTCCTAATCTCAGCAGATGCCAGGCCTGGTGTGTGCAGTAGTTAGAAGCCATGGCCTGCCTGGGTTAGAGGGAGGAAGCCAAGCTCAAGGGGATGTGACCACAGGCCAGCTGCCCTGGCATTGCGACTGGGCAAACCATCTCTTCCTTCCACCTTGTGCCCTCTGGAAACTCTGAAGGCTCAAGTGGAGTTCTGACCTCAGATCTGTCCTGTGTGACCTGTTTATCATTTATTTGAGCAAGAAAGTGGTTATCAGGCTGCAAATTAAACCAAGGGCGCCGTACAGGGGGAGAGAGAGCTCTGTGTTCATCAGGCTGCGCCCTGCCGGTGTGGATCAGCTCCTGTATAGCAGCCCCTCAGGGAGGGACTTGATGGAGATAAAAAGAGATAAAAGATAAGAGAGGTGGCTGGCTGTGGTTCGGAGACCTGATTTGCATATCTCCTCTGCTGGCCACAGAAGTAAAATGTGCTTGAATTAGGCAGAATGAGTTGGGGTTTGTTGTTAGTTTTGTTTTCAAGTAGGCAGGTTAGGATAGGTAACTGGCTCTTTTTAAGATTTTAAGTTTTAAGATGTTTATTATAAACATAAAAGCTCTTCCATCGGCTTTTGGGTGCAAGCCAAAGGCACGCGTCACTAAGATAAATGATACCGAAGTCCCTGGCGTTCATTGGCTGGTGCCTATATGTCCAGGGCCGATGACACGTTTGTTCTTGTCTCTTTGAATGGGGTTTGGAGGGAGCTACGGGAGCCGTGGGAACTTGGCTCTCAACATATTCCCAGGCACCTGTTGTCCCTGTGAGACAGGCTGCCCTGGTCAGCATGTGCCCTATCCTTCTTACCCAAAGATGGGGTTGCCATGGGAGAAGAGGGGCCTCTCCTAAAGCCCACATTCTCTAAAGCACCCCTCCCCTGCTCAGCCCTTCAGTCCTGCCTGGTCTCAGTCATGTCTTGCCCTCTACGTCAGTTGTGAGCTCACAGTGATTGTGTACAGGGGAAAGAAGGACACTGTGTATGGCCCGGGATCAGTGACAAAAGATAAACACCCCGAGCCACCCCCATTTCTTCAAGGGGTCAGCATGCTATGTAAATAAATGAACACACCCTGTAACGCCAGCTCGAGGTCCTTGGGGTACCCACCTCTCTACCCCTGGGTTGAGTGGGAGAGAAAACATAGGCTATCCTATGTAAGCGTAACCAAGAAATAAGTTTTAGTGTAAGTATATCCCACGTGATATTTGGGATAAACTTATGATAACATTGATTAACCATGAATTTCTAGTTGGTGAATTTGATGGAATTCCCTGGTATATGGTGACTGGACTTAGGTTCGGAGTTTGAGCATTCTCTACGGCGTTCTCAAAAGGAAACTTCCCATCAGCCTTGGCCCTGGCATATAGTACCGCTGATTGGAACCCAGTCTCGTCCGGAACCCCTCTCGGACTGATGGGTACACAGTCCCATCTTAGGTCCTCTTTCTCTGCAGTCAAGAAAGCACACCAAGTGTGAGAAGGACTGCTACAAAAGAGGATGGTGGGGCGAGGGGATCTCTTTTTACTTGAAATATGGGAGGTTTTATCGGGAAGAGGGGAAAAAATTGAAAAGGGCCCTTTCTAAAGAGAGCTGGCTGGGTCAAACCCTCCTGGCCACTGGGAAAACACCCTGGTATGTGTGGATTGTGAGCAGTGGCCCCGGTAGCAGTTACAGTGTATCAAGGTAAGGGCGAAGTGAGTTCCACCTCAAGGCCACTTAAGTAGCTCTAGTGAAAGCTTACTAAAAATACAACGAGCTGATCATGTCGGTGAGCAGTGGGCAGCTGTCTCTGTAGTTGACGGTCACTGCTGGATTGCCTGTTGTTTCTTAATTAGAAAAATTACCCATGCCAATTAAGAAATACCAGAGATGTTAGAAGCACAGCTTGGGATAAACCAAAAATAGAGAATAACTCACAGGGATAATTAATTACTAAATGATTACTTTAAAATATGGGTGAGGATTTGATTATTTTTTAAAAAAGACTCAACATACAGCCAAAGCCAAACTCTTGTCTCAGCTTTCCTTTCTCGCCTTTGAATAAGAATAAGAATAAGAATAAGAAACAAGCCAGTAGACATAGTGTTTATTTGCACCCTTTGCTCCACACGAGCACCCACCGTCTATAGTTGTGATGCTTGAAGAAGTGTCTGTGTTAGGTATAATACAAACCAAACAGAGGCAGGTGACTATTGCTCTTCCTGTCCCTGTGAACTCTGTAGCTTTGTCCGTTACTGCTAGGGAGGGGACACTTCTCCCCTGAGTCATCGCCCCAGGCACTGACTCCCTGAGTCCCAGATGGGTGTCTGTAAGTCCAGCTCTCACACAGATTGTGGGCATGTTCCCCAAACCACCCTGTTAGGCCTCCCAGGAAGAATTCCGAAGAGTGAGCTCTGTAAACGGTGATAAATCTAGCTTGTCACCATTCCAAACGTTTTGACATCTTTTTTTGGGGCGGAAGGGGGTGACTAGAAACCCTTGAGCTGATTTCCTCGTTGAGTTTCTCTGGCAGCTCAGACCAGCAGTTATTTGTGGGTGCCAAGAAGCCCTTTGTTGGTTCAGGCTCATGCTATACCCTGGCAGAATAGTTCCCCCCACTCAATCTGCCATTTGAAGACTAGTCCCATCTGTGACTTTTCACCCCAAGAGAGTCCCTTGGGGGATGAAAAGCTCCTTTTTGAAATGTCACAGAAAAGTTTAGTTCCACCTGCTACCCACAGTATAAACCGGGAGACAAGAAATCCACAGACGTGTGTGTGTGTGTGTGTGTGTGTGTGTGTGTGTGTGTGTGTGTGTGTGTGTATGTGTGTGTGTGTGTTCCTGGGCTGGGGCTCAGTGATGGCCTCCTAAGGTGTAGAGAAGAACTACAGCCGAGTGCCTGCTACAGGCTGGATCCGGTTCACACAAAACAATTCAGGTCTCCTCTCTGCCCCTCCTCCCTGCTGGCTTAACCACCAGGTTTAATACAGACTTACAAATCCCTACTTATTTAAGGAAAAGTGGCACAGAAGGGGGAATAACAGTTTCTTTTGAAGACATAAAATGGAAGACAGTTTTATTCCATTGTAAATTCATAAACCGGCTCTATCTCAAAAATTAACCTTCTGGCCCTATACAACTCTTTAACAAAGAGTTTACATCAGGTTGTCCCGAGACCTGCTGGGATTCTATTTTTCTCCTCTGTCCCATCTCCAAGCCAAAGCACTTAAGCCAAGAACACCTCACCCTGTCCTGAATTAATGATCCAGCTTCGCCTGCCCCATAGCGCTCTCCCATGGCAATGCTGGGTAAGGTGTCAGCCTTCCACAGATCCCAAGGATCAGCTTCTCAGTCGAGTTCAGATGCAGAAGGCTGCATTTACCACTTAAGTCTTGAGCTTGCTATGGCTATTTTCTCAGTGTACATGTAACCCACCAAAGGGAAGAGAAAGCCTAAAGAGGAAGGGGGCTCACTGGCTGACATTTTTCTAACCTCTTTGATCTCATTTGTGGGTGGATCAAACTTTCTGGCAGACAGTACACATTGTGACTTCAGCAAGGGCTTCCTCCCTGGGGAGACTTTGTGACCCCCACCCCCCATGCACCCCACGGAGTCTAATACTCCCACAGGGATCCAGTTACACACACAAAAGAAAAGACAGCCAGCACCTTGAGTGAAAGACATCAGGCCCATTTGAGAAAATTTTCCCTTGAGTTCACAAGAAACTGTGGGTGTGCAAGCCCAAGGTCAACTAGGTGTCGCTCCTCAGGCCACTGGCCTTTTTTGTTGTTGAAACATGGTGCTGTCTTTGCCTAGAACTCGCCAAGTAGACCAGGCTGGCCGGCCAGGGAGCACGAGAGACCCACATGTCCTCACCATGTCCTCAGCATGTCCTCAGCTCTGAAATCACAGGCATCTGCCACAACACCCAGCTCTTCTGACATGGGTTTGAGTAACCTGGAAGTAGGTTGCACTTACACTGGATCGCAGTTTGAACAGATTGACTGATGCTGATCTTTCCGATATGCTCAGAACCCAGTAGACTGCATAATGTTGGCCCAGGGGCCTTCGGGATTCAGAGGGTACAGGTTATCCTTGGGGCCTAGGCATGCCCGCCTTCTACCCAAGCTGTTCAGAACACATCTAACTCCCTGAGCTCCCCCAGCTTTAAAACCAGGCTCTCACTGCAAGCTGATGCTTGGGTACCATGCATCACTGCCTGCGACATTTATGGCCACAGCTCTTGTAAGCTGCCTCATGGCGTATAATCATGTATAATTTTGCCGGGGCACGGATGAGCACAGTGTTGACAGCAGGGCGGGTGGGTGGCAGGACACGGCGCAGCTGGCTGAGTCAGCCCTCTTGATTGCCATCACCGTGCACCACCCTCATGACTGCCGTCACCCAGGCCATCCACACAGCCATTTTTATTCCCCATTGCCTGCCTGTCTATTTTAGTGGGAGAACTATGCTATCATATAGTGGGATTTGCCATTTGAGATCTGCTAGTATCCAAGATATGCCCCTCCCGAAAGTCTGAGGTATGTTCAGGATCCTGGACAGCTGGGTGGAATGCAGGTATCCTGCCTGAGGGGGATTACCAGAGAGGTATGTTCTAGAAGGTTCTATGCTACATCAGCTCCACAAGGGGAGAGTCTTTGTGGGAGACCTAGGTAGCACACATCAACTCCCACAAATACTGCAAAAAATTCACTTCCTTATCCCCAATCCTGGCCAAGGCTTCTGAGGAATTTGATTCTGCAAACTACCTGTTTTTGAAAAGGCATTTTTCCCTTCTAGTCTGTGCTTTTTACTTTGCCGGGGAAAAATTCTCTGAGAGTGCACTGTGTTGTAGAAAGAAAAGCTCTATTAGTGATCCATTCAGTTAGACTAGGTTCAGAGTTCTTTGTGAGCCTGTTAAAATCTATTTTAAAATTTAAATTTTTATTTATTAAGGTTTTGTGGTATGTGATGTTCATATGTATGAATGTGAGTGCACACCTGCCATTTTGTGTGGAGATCAGATCACACCTTGCACCATCTGGGGTCCCGGGTATTGAACTTAGATCTGCAGGCTTAGCGGCAGGTGCCTTAACCCTCTGAGCTACCTAACCAGCCTTTTAAGCTATTTGCAGAAAAACAACCTTGTGTCAGATTTTGCTGGCATCAGGGTTACACTGACAAACCAAACCACACAGGCTCTGTAGCTGTGAGGGGTGTCACAGAATGGCCAATGCCTTTGGGGAGTCCTTCCTGCTGTGTGTTTTTGAGTAGCTATGATCCTGACTGTTGGGTTTAATAGCTCTGCTCTGTGCCCATTCTAAGAGTGGACTCCAGACCCTGTCAGTAACTTTGTGAACAGGAAGAGGAGATCCACCATCCAGCCAGGCAGGGAAGCACTTATTAGTCAGCCTCTCTAACACAACAGCAGTTGCTTAAAGAACTTTATTTCTCTTAAATTTTACTCACCTGTCTTCCTACTGGTACTTTGAAAACAGCCTGTTCCCTCTTTTAAATGCTTTTGGGTAAGGAGAGAAAGCACATGCATGCAGAAAAGAGACCTGATACAGAGATGAGCCTATAGGAAGTGCAGCCTGGTGTCTGTAGGTGCCCAGCCTGAGTCCCCCAGTTTCGCTGGTACCCAGAGATGGGGTTTCATAGAGCTAAGGGGGGAGCTGTTCTGGTCTTGACTATCCCCAGGGTCACTTTTCCCCTGGTCATCTAAGGAAAGTGAGTGGTTTGTCGTTCCCTGGACTAAGATGTCAATTCACTGTCACTAATTTGGTTTGCAAATTAGTTTCTGCAGCCATTAAAAAGCAATAGCGTCTGTGCCGCTGATTGGCTCCATTGGCTCTGCAGCTAAGCTGTGGCGACAGCTGGGGAAGCAGATGGAGTCTGCTCCTTGAAGACTGGATATATAGGAAACTCTGAAGCCTGAAAGAATGGATAACTGTTCACTTTTCAAAAGACTCCTTTTCCTTGGGGGGTGGGAGGGGGGAGAATTAACAGTAGGATTTTAAATATGCTGGCTCCTTCCAGTACACTAAAGACTTGCTTTCCAGAGTGTTCATTATGTGTGAGAATGGCCTACCTACAAACTGTGCCTTTTAAAGTTAACTTTTAATATCGCTAGAATGTTTTAATTGATCGGTTCATTTATCTGAAGAAATATTGACTGTTTTCACTCTGGCTTGGCATAGAAGGGCACATCCCACTTCAATGGTTATTTGAACCCATGTTTGGAAAAGAGAGTCCTGCCCTGCAGGCCCCTGTACAATGACTTCCATCTACTGTTGGAAACCCAAGTCAAGTGGCAGGAGATGTCATTCAGTGCTAGAGTGTTTCCCAGGCATATGTAAGGTTCTGGGTTCAATCCCCAGTGCCGGGGAGGGGGGGGGGGGATTGGAGGCAAACATGAGGTTTTTAACCTGTGTCTGGAGAAAAACTATCTCAAGCTTCCGTAAGTCACCTGCATTAATTAATGCTTTGCTTCAGCTCCTGGCTTTGCCCAGCACACAGGGTGATTCTGCCACAGATTCAAGCAATAGCTCGCAGGTAGACCTTAGTCTTCCTGGATGACTAATGTTACCTCACCAACATGGAGCCCTGCATTGGTCATTACTGAGTGTCCATTGAGACCCAAGACCTAAGGACCTCCAGTTTTTGCGGGTTAAAATGATTCCTGGGGTCTGTGCTGATTTGCCTTCTTTTCTAGTATAGATTTGAGTGGCTGCTTTGGGCTTAGTGACTACTCTTGAGTAACTGTATGTGCAATACCCATGTAGATACCAGGCTGGCAGTGTGACCTCAGGTGAACAGAGGAGCCCTGGGTGTTTGCCGATGCCTTTGATATTGTAATTATCCTTACCTAGGTATTTGGAAAGATAAGAGACTTATTATTCCAGTCTAGTGGGATGAAGCTCCATGCATTCTAAAGTAGGTTTTTAACTATTGAACAATAAAAAATAGACAGAATGCATCTGCACGGACTGGCAATCCCTGTTCTGCGCCAGCCACTGTGAGCCCATATGGGCTGACCAAACACATCAGCTGGCCGGGGCAGATGGGGGCCTGGCATCTGTCAATAGCTCGGCGCTTTCCTTCCCACGTGTCAGAACAGGCTGGCTGGTTCTCAGTCTGAGCATCTTTTGGGAAACAACACGTCCATACCAAGTGCGCACACGTCACCTTCTTACGTGGCCCTCAGGCTGCTAATCCAGGATCTTCAGTGCTGGAGCAAACATCTCTGATACTGTTTTTCTTTCCTCCTGGCTTCTTAGTTACATGCATTCATCTTTGGTGGAAAGCAGAGGATAAAGGCAGTATGGGTTTCTAGTCCAAACCTTTGCTGGCTGGCGGCAGCTCTGGCGAAGGGATGCGTGTACTGGAAGGGGATGAGTTACAAAGAGGTCAAAGGGCTCTCTGTGGGCGTTGTCTCCTCATATGATTCCCCCTGTGTCTTAGTCAGGGTTTGTACTCCTACACAAAACATCATGACCAAGAAGCAAGGGGAGTTCCACATTGCTATTCATCACCAAAGGTAGTCAGGACTGGAACTCAAGCAGGTCAGGAAGCAGTAGCTGATGCAGAGGCCATGGAGGGATGTTCCTTACTGGCTTGCTTGCTTCTCCTGGCTTGCTCAGCTGGCTTTCTTATAGAACCCAAGACTACCAGCCCATAGATGGCACCACCCACAAGGGGCCCTGCCCCCTTGATCACTAATTGAGAAAATGCCTTACTGCTGGATCTCATGGAGGCATTTTCTCACCTGAAACTCCTTTCTCTGTGATAACTCCAGCTTGTGTCAAGTTGACACAAAACCAGCCAGTACACCCTGCCCTCTCTCTTCACGGCTGTAACTTAGAAATAACACTGGGGTTATACACAGTTACAGCCTGCTGATAGGGCCATCGGTTAAAATGGAAAAACCACAAGATCCTCCCAATAATACATAGGCAAAACACTTCCGTTTCTCCATACCTATGGTCCCCCCGAAGTCATGTCCCTAAGGAGGGGCACATCTTTGCTAGGTTCTTCATCTTCTGCCCGGTATCTTTGACCAGGGGGACCTAGCCACTGTCCCTACCACTGGGTGTGTGTAGTAGTGAAGGGTACAGTGGGCATGGGAGCAGCTGAACCACCTTGTGGCCCTCAGCACCCATGAATCATGGCATCTGGTAGCTGTGCCACCTCCATGCTATTGTCAGGGGAATGAACTTTGATAGGAAAGACACAGAATTAAGGGGCCAGGCACGCTTAGCCAGAGATCCAGTCCCTAACACTGCCGAGGTGTGTCCTCTTGTCTTGGTTATTTGATGTCAGGGAGCCTGTTTGTTCTTCTGATAGGAGGGGCTTCCTGACTACATCTCCCTCCAGGTCTGTTTAAGTAGGCACTGAAGACTCCTCGGCAGCTGTTCTCCATCAAGCTGCATCTAGATGTGAAGAACGGTCCCCTTCACTAGCCTTTACAGCAGCAGGACAGGAGCCGCACTTGCCCAAGTGACACACAGAGGCAAATACATTACCAATGGTGGTTCCGTCTAAGAAAACCAGTTCTAAAACACTGTGTCACCCAGCCATCACCGGTACCCCCGAAGCTGCTCCTCCTCAGAATTATTTCAAAGGAAAGGTGTACCTGTGTTCCCTAGTTCTGGTCCATGTTCTTTATTCACTGTGAAATTATAGGTGATGTCTCAGTGAGCCATGAGCCACCCTGGTAACGTGAAGAGAAACCCCTGATCGTGTGAGAATTAATTTCTTCACAGAATCTCGGGAGCCAAACTATTTAATGTGATGGGAAGACATTGATGTGTTGAATCCCTGCAGCTGAGGCTTTCAGAAGCAGCCAGGATTTCCTGGTTTGGACAGTCTGGGTTTTTTGTTTTGTTTTCTTTTCTTGTTCGCTAGAGACAGTGTTGCTTGTAGCCCAGACCCACCTCAAGCTCTCAGTCCTCCTGCCTCAGCCTTCTGGGTGCTGGGATTGCAGATGTGCGTCCACACACCCACGAGAGTTTCCCTTTTTTGTGGCCCAGCTTCAGGCACAGATGCTTCTGTTGGATTTGATACCCACGGGGATGCAGAGATTTTGTGTGGCAGCCCATGGCACACACAGATGGGGCACACGATAGAGGACTCCGAGGCTGTGTGATTAAAGCATCAAAGCTTGGAGCTGTGGTCCAGCCTTCCTCTGTGGGATGCTGGGCACGGTGTGTCTGGCATCTGTTTCCTTGTGGAGATCTGTCTTCCAGAATATTCTTTGTAAAGCCGATAATCTACTAGCACTAACACTGTTGGCAGAGGTATGCAGAAGAGATGGGTACTGAGTAGCAATCCTGCCAGTATTCAGTGCTAGGAGAGAACTGGCCTGGAAGGGAGAGCGCTTGGTTGCCACCCCAGTCTAGGGTTCAGTATGCCTAATCGTGAGCCAGCCTCCAGCACAATCCCAGCTTGGCTGCCTCTAGGGGAAGTTGGGTTCCCTGTTGTGAGAGCCAGCACGGGAACTGGCTTCAGAAAGCAAGCACTATGTCATTAAAGCTGTTGGCCCACCATCTCCACGCCTCTCGTTCCTTGCATTTTATTTAATTTTCATTTTGCTTGATTTTTTTTTTTTTTTTTTGGAAAGGTCATATAGCAAAAGATATGAAAGCGGATGGGAGAATTCCAGAATTTTCACTCATATAGCTTAACCATACTATCATTTGTGAAGCTTTGATTTCCTTATTCTAGCATATCTGTTGAGGCTTCTCTGGATTAAGCTGATTCTTGACGCAGAGCAAAGCTAGCAGCCATGGGTTGAGTTGTAAGCCAATCCATCGGCAAAGGTTGACATGGCCAGACCCGGCTGTGCTCTGTAGGGATCTGAGAAAACAGGAATATGTGGACTCATTAAAAGTTAGCCTTGGATAGCCACTTAGTCATATACTTTAGGTCAATATACTTTCAATTTATATATGAAGGGATTAGGGCACAGTAATGGCAGGGACTGTATTAGTCCTTGGGGCCTAGATCTGCTGATTTTTAGGAAGGTCTGTCTCCTGACTATTTCTGCTCTACCAGAAGAAAACATAGCAGTTCTGGGCACAGAAAGTCATGAAGCATCAAAGCATTTGCGTTGGTGTTGACACCATCTCTTCTTAGGGGAATAAAAAAAAATAGGAAAGTTATTCCATTTACCAGTGATGACGTTATTGTTCCTTTTGTCAACAGGCAAGATGATGAATGAAGTCCTGGCAGCTTCCAGTGTCCCAGGCCTTGTAGAAATAAGTGAGACAGACGTGCTTCAAAGTTCTAATGAGCGTCACACCGGAAGCATTAAAAGGAGCCCCGCCGTTGCCTGTTGAGAAGGCTCTGTGCTCTCGGGCGTGGTTTCCGATTGAATGCAGAGGTCACGCGCATGCCTCCCTCTATTACCTGTCGGAGCAGGTTTAATTTTATAAATTCTAGACACAAACTCTATGAGTTTCTAGTTCATAGTTGTTCTTTTTGAGGATCCACTCAGACGAACAGTATTACATCCGTAAGAGATACGCACTCCCACTGCCCACAACTAGTTGAGGAATTCACTGGCGACGAACTCCATCAGTAGCATCGCCCGGTGCATGATGGGAAGGACAGAGGGCGAGGAAACCCTCCCCCGGAGAGTCATACAGACGGCCAGAACCATAGTGTTACTACACCAGCGATTTTTTTTTTCTCTCGAACACAGTAGCTTACTACTGTAAAGCCATGTACAAAAGTCTGGCTATGGCTTCATACCATTGCTATTACTAACTTCCTTGAACACTCAAAAACTCTGAAAGTTGTTCAGAGTTTCATTTTTTAAGATCCTTTTTAATGCATCTTTAAGAAAAACCCAGGGTTCAACACACCACCCAGAACCCTTTGCTCCGGCCTTCTTGTCCTGTCATGCAAGCAGCAGACACGCTGGCCGAGATGAGAAGCCCTGTGGGAGAGAAAGGGAAACTGATAATCAGGCCTACTGCATGGTAGTTTACCGCACTTCATGAATCATTTCCCAGGAGCTTCTAATTGAGGCAGAGATGGTGACAGTCTGCTGCAGAACGCCAGACCTGATTTCTGTCTTTGACACCCACCAGTGTTCACACGATACCTGGAGGAGGGGGTACTCAAAAATTCAAATGTGAGCACCGTTTATACCCAAAAAAGAATATTTTTAATCATTCTTTTGCTTGTTTTGTCAAAAAAAAAAAAATTAAAGTGCTTGGAATTCTTTATCTGTGGTCCCTTGGAATGTAATCAACGAGAACGCTAACCTCCAATAGTATGGTCTCACTTTGGACGTTCATAATAAAAGCTGAAACTCATTTTGGTTGCAAGTCCTTTCTTTTGCCCTGTTGGGTGCATAAGTCGCAATTTACCTTTGCCGGGCGCCCCCGCTGTCTGCACCAGTGTCTATACAAAGATGCATTCATCTTCCAAGCCCCTTCCCCACTCCAGCCCCCTTCTTTTCCGCTGGCTGACTGACAGTTTCCAAATTTGAACAACCACTCTTCTGTGATTTCCTGGAAGACCCAGAGATCTTTGGATGCCAAGGTCTTCTTGAATATGCATTGCAGCGTGGGCTAAAGTTATCTCCCAAGGGCAGTAGCAAGGCTCTCTTGAGTTTCTGCTTACATCTCCTATTAAATCAATCTAATGTGATCGTGATCCATTGGCCGTGCCGTAGTCTCTGCTAATGAGCTGGAAACAGGAAGAGGCTATGGCTGATACAGTGACGTGGTGTGAGCTTTTCAGAGCATCTTTGTTTGACTCTCCAGCATGGTGGGGTGTCACTTTATGTATCCCAGCATACTGAAGTTAAGAAAGAAAACAGCTTCCCAAAAGTCCAAACATGCCAGTCTTCTGAAGTATGTGTACGTCTAGCTTGGCACTCTTACTAAATCCACTGTGGCAATAAGAAAGGATGGCTTTCGATCTTCGTAATTAATCCTGCAACGGGCAGGTGCACCACCCACCTGGCATCTACCTCCTAGTACCTAATCCTTATCCCCCAAAAAGAAATAACACAGATTTGGGGTCCACCAGGGTACTCTAGTGCATATATGAACAAATGATTTGGGAACTTTGGGGGCTGGGGAGATGGCTCAGTCAGGAAGTGGTGGCCACACAAGCAGAAGGACTTGAATTTGGTACTCAGTATCCTTTATAAAGAGCCACAGGAGGGGTGATGTGCGCTTGTATCCCAGTGCTGGGGAGATAGTGTCAGGAAGACCTCTGGTGTCTGTAGGCCAGCCAGCCTAGTCAGTAAGCTCCAAATCCTAGTAAGAGACCACGTTTCAAAAAATATGGTGGACAGTCTCTCCCCCTAACCCCCTATCAAGGATCAACAGCCCAGGCTCATCTATGGCTTGCACACACAAACTGATCTGATCATCTGTAGCAGAAGGCCCCAGTTCTGCCTCCCAGCTCCATGCTCACAGAAATAAGACTGGGACTCAAATTATATTTACAAATACCTTGGGTTGTAGCTAGCTCTGTTCTGACTAGATCATAACTTAGATAGCCCGTTTATTTTAACCTACATTCTGCCATATGGCTGGTTACCTGTGCTCAGGTACCATTCGTCTGTCTCATCACATCTTCCCAGGCAAATCTCCTGCCTGGCTCTATCCCAGAATTCTCTCTCCTCCCAGATGTCCCACCTCCTATTTGCTCCCTGAGCGATAGGTCATCAGATTTATTGTTGACAGATGCTACATCCATACAGAAATAAGATATCTCTACAACCATCTTTTTGCTATTACTATTACTTTTTGGATATTACTATGTTACACAGGCTGGTCTTAAGCTCCTGGGTGCAATCCTGTTCTACTTTACTAGAGTGTCAGGTGGCTGGAGCAATAGATTTCTACCATCATGCCCTTTGACAGAGCAGGTCCTGAAAGTTTTCTTCCAGAGGGTAGAATGATGGAACAAAGAATTGTAAAGGACTTAGAACTGAACTCATTACTTCAAAAGCCAAGCACATAGGCAATCGGCACTTAGCTGGAGATGCTTTTCTGAAGGTCATGTGCCCTGAGGGGTCACCTACGGGAAGAGCTGTCTTTGGAATATCCAAGGACAACCCTCTTGGTGGCGGAGGTTGGTGACATCATGGCTGGTTGAGCTCAGAAAGCTCCACTTCCTGCCAGCATCCGACCAGTCACCACACCATGATATTCCCCACTTGCTATCCTACCCTGCACTCAGCAGCAAAGGAAGCCTTTCACAGGTCCTCCTTCAGATGAGACTTCCTTCAGAGGTTGTCTGGTTTTTAAAACAGCTTTGGGTGTCTCTGACATGCTAAAACCACTGGGCAGTGGCCTCCACATGGGTTGCTTGGTTTTGAAAGAGCCAGCCTCTCACCTGAGTTCTGGGTTGGTGATTTTATTCAGATGAGGTAAATGGTCTGAAGCAGTTTCTTTGGTTAATCAGTTCTTCATAGGATTAAAAAAAAAAACAAATAAAACCCAGAAACAAAAACAACAACAACAGAAACCTCCTCAAAGGAACTGCGCAGAAGTGCCTACCATTTGTCAAATCATTTGTGCTTTAAGCGGATAAATGAGTCACCAGGCTCTCCGTGCTGGAGAAGGTGGGCTCCTCCTACTCATTGCTAGTGACTTCCAGAAATCTGCAATTTCTGCATCCGTTTATTAAAGTTGGGGACACTCCACACATTCGGTAGCACCAGACCAAATCATTTTCTTGGCTGTACATTCTCTTGGAGGACTTCCTGGGATCCCTGGGGTCCGTGGTTAGGCTGTCTGGGGTCTGCTTGGGCCTTCTTCACTGCACCTTTTAGTGTATGTGAGAAATGTTGGGTGTACTTCTCTTACTTCGGCTGAGGCACACACTTCCTTCATAGTGCTGTTCCCCTCTGAAAGACTCGAATCATGCAGAGTTACAGGGAAGCAAAATGAGGCCCATTGCTACACACAGTTATGTCAAAGCAAGAATAAATACCCTTCCATCCCAAAGGATACAAGTAGATTAAAGGCCTATTAGTATGCTTTAATAAAAATCATGAACTATAAAAAACATAAAATGCATATTGTTAGCTAAAAACTTACGCAGTTTCAAGTGCTATGCTCTGACACAGCTTCTAAAGACAACTTCTATATAATTAACACAAATGTTAAACTTTGCTGAAGTATCCACAGTTAGGAGGACCTGTGGTTTTCAGATGTTCGAGACTGTCAGCTTACACGGTTAAGAAAAAATTCTGCACATGCTTTCTACAGTTATGTTCTGCTGATTCCTGGTGGGAAGAAGAATAATGATTAATATTCAAGAAAGGATCGACAGTCAGACTTGTTTTTTAAACTTTGTGGAGTCCAAACTGAATCTTTACCTAGTGGATTCTTCACAGAAGTTCACAGTCACATTTAACCACCCCCACCCCCACCCCCCGTGTCAAGCAGGCTAGGTCAAGAGCCACAGCTGGTCACAAGTGGATCAGGTCTCTGCCACTTGTTTTGGATTGCCTCTTGTACTGTCAGAGGGAAATGTTTTTTACTAGGGAAAAGGTAGTACTTTTTACCGAAAATGCCCATGTTATCAGAAGTTTTGGTTTTGTCCATGTGGAATTAAGTACACATACATAGAAAAGCTCATAGAAAAGCAAAATGCCTAAAGTTGAACCCTGGTGGGGGCTCCTGAGAGGACATAGTATCTCAGAGGCCTGCCCTGGCTTCTTCAGCATGTGTGGCCAGTCTCTCTATAACAATGCTGCTGATGCCCACTGGTGCCCGCCCCTGTGGTAGGACTTTTGGGAAAATGTTGCAAAGATAGGTGTCACCAGACACCAATTTATCCAGCATTCACCAAGTGTTCAGTACTATGTCTAAGATCAAAGATGAAACCCATCGCAGATCACCATCCAGCCACGTAAGATCCACACACTAATAAGGAATACAGAATAATGGTGTGCTTCACAAAATATGAGTGTAAAAGAGGCTCACAGAGACAGGTCCAAGTTAGCAGTCTCTTCACAATGAGAATTAAAGTAGTTCTAGCTAACAGTTGATAAATGCTTTTTGCTCTGCCCTAGCCAGCAACAAGTTTATTGTTTTATTTAGATTCCAAACCATCAGGATCCAGCTTCCTTAATGCAGTGAGCCATTTCTTTGTAAAGTGTAGGCTTTCAGAGGACTTTTTGTCTGATTCTGTGTCCTACAAGCAAAGAGCCTTAGCGCAAGTGGGCATTCAGATAAGATGACCTAACTTTGAAGATGCATCGTCTCTCCTGTCTCAGGCAAAAGGGAGATGATTTCAAAGCAAAATATGACAACACATTTTCTTTACTCTTAAACTCATGTGTGATTCCACAAGTTTCGTTCCCCTGGTTTCTGAACCATTCATCTTTATGGTTACTTTACAAGTCCGACCGCCCAGACGTGATGCTATCAGACCCAACATAAGAATTATCACGTTTGACCAATGAATAGATGGAGGGAAAACAGTTCAAAATACAAGCCTTCAGAAAATTATAAATAAAATGTAAGAAGCTCTTTCTACTAAAAAGCTGAATGGGTTCTTTGAATCAGCTTTCCTTTTAGAATACTAATATTGAAGGGCTGTATTAAGAACACTGACTGCTCTTGCAGAAAACCAGGGCTCAGTTCCCAGCTCCTACATGGCAATTCACAATCATTTGGAACTCCAGTTCCTGGGATTTCGATGCCCTCTTCTGACTCTGAGGGCACCAGGTATGCACAGGGCACACACACATCTGTGCGACCAAAACACCCATACACAGAAAATCATATTTTAAAATTAAATTTTAAATTATATACCGGTAGCTATTGATATACAGGTGCATACACGTATTTAGTGGAACACATTTATTGCAGAAAGGAATATTGTTACTGGCATTCTAGCTATTTTCTGATATGGGGCCATCTTTATGGCGCACAGAGGCAAGGATGGTTTAAGCAGATCTTTGCTGCACTTGACACTGGGCAGAGAAAGACTTAGTGAATGATCTTCCTTAGTAAGGTGCTTAGTAAATACAGATGAGAAAACCAAAGTCAGCAGCTGCCCCTTAGTTCCTCCACATCAGACAAGGGCCAGCCAGCATCAATCGTCACGGCTAACCTGGAACGTGAGGCTTGAGGGACATAGGTTGGCTTTGATAGTTCAAGTACTGCCACCTGATCATGGACACCACAAATACCACTTAATAAAGCTTTAAAAAAGAAAGCACATATAAACCTAAGAATGACAGCCATCAAAATCGTTTGCTTTTGGACTTCAGTCAAGACACAGCACTAGTGGTTCGTTTCATGAAAACCCCACTGGAATCCCTACTAACTTCAGTCTCTATAACTGGACCGCCATCACACTCTTCAAATGAAGGGTCTGTGAGATAACACCACCGTTTAACCACTTCTATAACACAAGTATGTGTTTTGTGTGGGGAGGACGGGGCATGTAGATGCCACGGTGTGCAAGGGTGGACTTCAGAGGGCAACTTGTGGAAGTCTGCTCTCTCCTTGTGGCTCCTCCTGCGAATTAAACTTGGGTTATTCTAGGGTATGGCCCTGGACAATGGGAGTCTTAGAGGAGGTCCAAATAGATTCTGCCCTGGAGACACTGTTGGGTACAGCTAGGACGGGAAGAGACGGAAGGGTTGGTGTCAGAGCTGGTTAGTCATGCAGACCTAACTGTCCTGGGCTCTATAGAATGGAGATGACCCCAGCAGCAGCTCTTTGATCCATATAATGAAAAGGTTATGTTTTGCGTAATTCAGGATATAATGGGCTCAGCAGAGGCTGGGCACTCAGGAAACGATGACTGCCATTTATCCCTAAGGTAAAATAAAGATATAGAGAAATCGGGTGATTAAGGGATGTCGGGGTAATGAAATCAAGAACCGGAGGGTGACACCCAGGCTCACAGAGGACTCTCCCTTTGTTTTTCCTGGACAATTGAATGGCCCCTCTGTCACAAACTCTTGAAAAGAGAGCTACAACTTTACTGAGAAATAATGTTATTTATTGTGGGCCTTTGTTTTCCAAGGGTGGGACCAACAGGATCTGCTTGTCAGATAGATCCAGAGACAACTGGGAAGTGAACTCTTTGGATAAGGCCTGCTGTGTGTCTGGACTTGGGGTGAGGTGAGGGGCACATAGTCAAATGCCACCTCGTTGCAGTCCAGGGATGGCCCCAAGTACAGAGGAGAAAAAAAGTGAAGAGACAAGGATTACGTTATCGTAGATTCTTAGCATGTTTCTCCTCTGTTACCAGACCTTTTTTATTACTTGTTTTGTATTTATCTCAAATAAACAAAAATTAACCTTTCTTTGAAAAGAGAAAAGGGGACGATAAAAAGCCAGTGATACCCATTGTGCTGAGGTGGGGCAGACAAAGGCTTCCCACTCTGCATGTATGTGCAGTGTAGCTCTTGAACGGTGCACATGAAAAAGAGAGCCTTGTGTGTGTGTGTGTGTGTGTGAGTGTGTGTGCGCGCGCGTGCATGCGCATGCGAGCACACTTCTCTGGGATGGAAGCACCAAACCATCTCAGTGTCAGAACAGGTAGGAAGCCACACCAGCATCTGAGCCCCAAGCTCCATGACTGTGAACATTGTGGAATTCTACACAGCATCTCTGACACATTTAGTCCTCTTGTAAAAAAAAAAAAAAGAAAAGAAAAGAAAAGAAACGCCTTTCCTTCCAGCCCCTGCTCCTGGAGTGGCAACTCTGAAACTAATTAGTTATTATTAAATGCCTAGGTCATAAGCTCTGGCTCATTCCCTGACTAGCTCGTAACATATTTAACCATTCAAACTATTCTATGTCTACCACTTGGTTAGTTACTGCTCCTCAGTCCTGCCCACTTCTTCCTTTGCATCTCCTCAGTGTTTTACTAGAATCTCTTCTTTATTCTATCCTGAGTTCAGCTATTTGCTGGTTTACGTCTGTCTCCCCCCCATCTCTGTCTCCCCACTCCACCCCTGAGTTCCTGGGTGAGTCTCCCTTTTATTCCCTATTTCCCAGAATCCTCTCTCTTCCTGCCAGTGTCCCACCTCCCATTCCTGCCTCAGCTCATTGGCCATAGGGTTTTTTTTTATTAACAGGTGGTGCTTATAAGAGATTCTCTGTATACCTCTATTTGGTAAAGACCATGACTTTTCATCTGACTTGGCAAGGAGCTTGATAACCCTCCAAAACAAGAGAATCAATTCTATTACTAAGGAAACAGACCCAAAGGAATCAGTTCAAAGATGCAAAGGCAGTCTGGAGCCAATGAATGTAGAGCTAAGTGCAGGGGTAGGCTCTGTTACTGTTATCTGTGGGTATTGATCACCCGAAGACCCTAGAAAGAAAGCTGAGCTCTGATTGCTCAGTATCCTTGGGTCTACCACTGAGGCAGAGTCGGGCAGCTACAGGGGCTAGCAATAGTCTGGAAGGTTCAGGAGACACAGGTCACAAAAAGCAAAAAGATGCTATGACGCAAGACCAGCAAGCCTGGTAACTAACTTCCTTCCTTCCTTCCTTCCTTCCTTCCTTCCTTCCTTCCTTCCTTCCTTCCTTCCTTCCTTCCTTCCTTCTTCTCTTTCTTTCTTTTCCCAAGGCTCATGGACTCAACAGAGTTTTACAGAGTGAAGTTCTTTGATAACTTTCATGAGATTAACATGTTAGTGTTAAACCCCAACACTAACAGAACTTACCTAATAAATAATAATAATGACCACACAGGGCTTGCCCAATGCTGTGATCAAGCAGGCTTGCAGCAGCCAAGGGAACCCTGGGAATCACTGAGAGATACCTTGCCACCCACTCCCGGGAGAGAACAGGCTAGAGGTTAGTGGTTCCGGCTTCACACGTTTCACCTGGACTCAAGAATTCTCAGCTCTATTATACACCGGGAATCCTCTCCTTTAAGCCTGGGTTTCCCCATCTATAACAGTGGGGATAAAGGTGCCTGCCTGGTGGATCATTTTGAATATAATGGAAAGTAAATTAGGTGTCCAGCTGATCTTGTCATATTCGTTGTGTTGTTGTGGAACCATGGTAACATCTTATAACAAAACGTTGATGGACTTAACCTTTCTAGGAAGGAATAGGGTCAGCTCAAAGTCTGAGAAAAAAGAAACAGCCTTTTGGTTTTTTAAACTGATTCCTTCTGGTCCCTGCCCTGCCACAGCTGACCTCAGCCATAAACTCTCCAATTTGATCTTAATGTTCTGATACAGGGCGTCATATAGCCTAAGCCAGCCTCTGTCTTGGACTCCATAGGTAGCCACAGATGACCTAGCATTCCTAATCTCTCTGCTTCCACTTCCCAAGTGGAATTGCAGGTGTGCATACCACACTTGGCTCTTGGTTTGTTGTTTAATCACTCAAGAATTAAAAATCAAAGAAAGAAGATGATAAGTTACCAGTGATTCCAGTGACCTTCTAGAGGACCGGGAAGGGACATGGGAGGGAAGAAAAGGGACATAGACTGCTTGGGGAGGCAGAACAGCCTTCCAGAGGCAGAATTGGGTGCCACTGTTTGGTTGGGGATGTGCTGGGGATTGGGGCGAGGGAGACCTCAGAGAGGGCAGAGCAGGCTGCTAGCATCCACGACTCCCTTGTGTAATCACAAAAGCGGACCTTTTGTACCCAGACCACACAACTGGGCCTCAGTTCCTGCTCACTCTCTCAGCAGGTACTTGCAGCTGAGGGCTTCGTAGACTCAATCAATCATTCCTCTCCAACCACACGGAACCAGGGTAATGCTGAAGCTGTGCCCATGTTTTCCTGGGATGGCAAGATGTGGAGAAAAGGGGTCCAGGGGTTACCAAAATCCCTTTCAAACATGCCCAGAGCTTGGCAGATCTTCTCAGCCTCTCTCCACTCCTGCTCTCAGATGCCTCTTCAGGACCATTCTGAATCCTCAACCAGGCTCCAGGTCCTCTCTTCCCACCCCCTCTTGTTCCCACTCATGTCCCATTGCCTTCAGAGTGACCTGTTCTACATCCTGGCAGTAAAGCCTGTGATCGCCTGACCCAGGCCCGGGAGTCAGAAGAAGGGCTTGCTGAGCTGTCTGGCCCATGAGGAGTGAGTACAGATGGCCATTCCCTCTTGGGCAACTCACTCCTGTCTCAGCACAGCTGCCTCCAGATCCACCTCCTCCTACTGCCTGTGTCTTATAGGCTTAGGGCCTGCCCAGAGACGCCATGATGATCTCACCTTGAAATCTGTAACTTAACCACACCTGCAGAGGCACCTTTTCCAAATAAGGTCACAGCCAGGGGTTCCTGAGGCTCAGCCAAGGATGCACTTGTCTGTCCCACCCGCTCTGTAGCACAGTCGCAAACCTGAATTATTTTCCCGTACCTACGCTAAAACGTGGGTGTCCTCTGAATACATCATGCCATCCACGGGTAGAAAATGGAATAGTCTAGAAAATCACTTGAATAATAGCAGACTGCTGGTTAGGGAATAAAATTTCATCTAAGGGTCTAATCTCTGTGCCCAAGGAATTCATCTTGGAAAAAACCCAAAAGATCAGCAGGTAGGGCTGTGCATATATCGTAATCCCTACAGTTGGGAGGTGGGGGCAGGAGGATCCAGTGTTTAACATCACCCTCAGTTACGTGGCAAGCTTGAGTATAGCCTGGGATACCTGAGACGCCATCTCAAAACACAAAACAAAAAGACAGAAAGGCTCGCAGACAACGTCTCATGCCTCCGCCACCACACTGTGATTCCTGAGCACTTCTGTCTCCCTAATGAGTACAGCAGTCACCATGTTCTCTCCTCCTAGGCCCCTTTCCATACCCCAACATACATGCACATACGTGTAAATGCCTATCCTCTCTCAGGAATAGGACCCAGCCGGGTGGGGGTGGGGCTGCCGGGTAGGAGTCTTCCATTTTTAAACTAGAGGCTCAAGTCCCTAGCACTCAGGTAAAAAGCTGACCACTGGTGAGTGTGCCTGGAACCCCAACATTGGGGAACACATAAAAGGCAGATCCCGAGAGGCTGCTGCTGGGCTAGCCTGGTCTAAATAGTGAGTTTCTGGTTGAGTCATAGATCCTGTCTCAAGACAATAAAGTGGAGATGACAGAGGAAGGAAGACACCAATGTCCTGCACTGGCCTCTGTGTCCACACATGGGCTTTCTCTCTCCTTCTCTTTCCCCGTCCCTCCCTCTCCTTGCCCCCCCCATCAGAATATGACCCCAGCTCACAGGCCTGGCATTTGAGGCTGTGCGACTTCTTAAGCTCCCCAAGTCTCCTGTCCTCAGGACTCATGGCTACCCCTCATGCTCACATGCCTCCCCCACTGTGCCCGGCCCTGACATCATTTCAAGGTCCTTGAGCCTGAGGGGGGACTTTTATATTGAAATCTTCCAGCCTGTACTGAATCAAACATTAAAATGCACCCACCTGCCACATGAAGTATTTTTGGGCACAGGAATATTTTAAGGGTTTTTGTATGCCAGTTTCAGAGTTTAAGTGACTGAGCGAATCTTTTGAGAATGCATGCAGGGGTTCAGTCGGCTCCCAGGTATTGCAGGCATTGTGGGTAGGGCCCGTATTCAGCCTGCAAGTCTTGAAGTAAAGCAATGTCTTCGTGACCTCTAAACTCCAACACTAGGCCCGGCTTTGTTTAGTCCCCTCATGTTAAGCAGCTGCAAACTCCAAGACTACTCTGCCCAAATCTATTCCCGTTCCTCACACCATTCTTAAATGTGCCTTCTCTTCCCAGACTGCACCTGGCTGACTGCTCCTCATTCTTCAGCTCTTACCTCAGATGGAGGCCTCTTGGGGGGAGGGGCACAGTGTTTCCTTTGATCTCTCTTTCGGGGTCAGATGCCCCTGTCACCTCAGCCCATGGCACAGAGCTGCTTCCCGAAAGCTCGTCCCAGAATGCTAACTGTGTGTGCCCCTTGGTTCTCTCCCTGCATTTCACTCGGCACGGGAACATCTCGGGACTCCGAGACTCTGATCCTCTTCACCGGCTCACAGGTCATGATCACAACCCAAGAAAATCCTTTGATTGTTTTTTTCTACTTTGTCTCATAGTGAAGCAGGTTTTAGCATTATTCATTATTCTACCTGGTAACTCATCAAGAATCATAATAGTGCACCGCTATTGAGTCCACGCCAGGGAAATGTGTGCTCTGCCGATGGACCTGCTTGCCTGGATACTTCCGAATGATCGGCTTGTGTCCCTGGTCAAACCTGTCACCACAGCAATCACTGTCACCACCATCCTGGGTGGCAGACCTAGAACCTTCTCTTTTACAGAGCTGTCTTCGTCGGTCCTTTGGTAGTCTCCCTTGCTACCTACAGTAATGTAGTGAGTTGGGTCATAGAAATGGCAGGTCCCCTGCACAAATGACACACTACTTGACTGTATTTGAGACACAGTAAAGGCCAGTCATATGACACCATTTATTGCCCCCAGGGAGCTGATGCTGAGATCGCAGGATGTATCTTATTTAGTCACAAACTACTGATGTTGCTTCGTGCCCCCGGATCTTTGTGGCTCAAATAATTAACACTAGTCTCTTTCGATGGTGCCAGTTCAGCTTTGGATTTTCAAAGATGAAGGACATAATTCCTAAAGCAAAAAGATGACGCAGTGGTTGTCCGGAGACTGAAGGAGCTGGGCTGGGGTGACCACACAAACTTGGCTTTGGTCAGGATGCTGTTGCAAAGTAGGAACTCAAGGTCTATTGGCTAGCCCCTTGGCATCGTGGTGGGGCCTGAAGAGCATTCTGTAGTGTCAGCAGAGTCAGAAGAGAAGGACCAGGAAGGAGGAAGGGGGAAGACAAGCCTCATTCACCTCACGGGTGAGAAGGGGGGATGACTGTAATTCATTATATCATAGGATGTGAGTGTAATTTTTAGGGTATTTTTAAAAGTGAATTAGATCTGGCGGTGGTGGTGTATCGCTCAGTTGATACAGTATGTGGATTAATGTGCATGAAGCCTGCATTGTCATCTCCAGCACAGACTAAACAGGCTATGGTGGTGCATACCTGTAATCCTAGAGTGTGTATGACGAAGGCTTGGGGAGCAGAAGTTCAAGGTCATCCTTGGTTGTAGAGAAGTGGTTCTCAACCTTCCTAACGCCGTGACCCTTTAATACAGTTTCTCATGTTGTGACCGCCAACCATAAAATTATTGTCCTGGCTACTTCATAGCCATCATTTTGCTACTGTTATGACTCATAATGTAAATGCCCACTGTCTGCTCTCAAAACTCCCCCTGGGCAAGCTGCCTCGGTCGCTCGACCCTCTGCCTGCAGAGTCAGCAGACCCTCTGAGCTGCAGGACTGGCTGGATACATTCCTAGTAGGAAGGTCACCAGCCTGCCCTGTGTGTGTAACAAATCTGACTTCCCCACTCAGACCGTGTGCGTTTCTTTCTGGAAGTTTCTGGATATCTCCCCTAATATCTGTCATCATCCAGAGGAGGCCCAACATGTCAGACACTCCTTGAATGTTAGAGGATGACCCTGGCATTGTCTTGATCCTCTTAGAGTGGAGGGTCCTACATCTCTACCCTGGTGCTCTTGAGCGCAGCAGAGGAAAAGAAACCCTCTGTGTGCTGTGCACCAGGCCATCAAACTGTGTGACAACTTCACACACACACACACGCATGCACGCACACACCGTGTAGAATACAGGTTTGTCTTAACCCTCAAGTCCTGGTTCCCTGTGCCTTCGGCTTTTGCATGGCTGCTTGAGCAGAGTCCACTTCACCTCCCTGATGACTTTCAACTGTAATCCCCCATCTCGCTTTGCCTTTCTCTCTCTTCCCTCGGAAGCCTTCAGGCCCACTCCCACTGCCTCTTTTTCCTTTTTCTTTCTCCAAGACACTTTACTGTCAGTTTCTCTGTCTGTGTTGAATTCGTGAGCAGAGATAGAAGCAAACAGGTCAGCAAGCAAGCTTATCAAACTGGAGACTCGGAGTTGACCAAACCCATAGCTGGCCAGGATCACAGACAAGTGAGAATTACCTCGCTCTCAAGCCAGGCTGGCAGATAGAGGGGGTCTGGGACCTGGGACCGACTCTCAAGCCAGGCTTCTCACTCCCAGCATCATGCCAGGAGACCAGGACACAAGGCTCACGGAGGGAACACAGTACCTCTAATGTGCTGACAGACAGCATTAGCTGAGCTAAGGTTTGAATGAGTCCTGCCCTGAGCCCCCATTGCTGGTCAGGAATCACCAGCCACCTGAACGACAGTCTGTTCTTATCTTAGCCTACAATGATAGCAACTTTGTTCTAGTTTTTTTTTTTTTTTTTTTTTCCGTCTAAGTTGAAAGGGTTCAATGATCAGGGATATAAGGAATCGATGTGATAATTTTATAAAAAAGGATCCTATCTTGTTTCTCATTAACAAATCCCGTAAATGCAGATGATATTTTTAGCTCCCTATACAGAGGTCTATATGTACACTGTATTACCTGGTTCTCTTCACAACCCTCTGAAGTGGATTCTCCTATCTCCGCTGTGCACGTGACCTGGGAGGGTGGCCGGGGTGCTTAACAAGTTCACAAACTGCTAAGTGGCAGGGCCGATCTTTACACTCAGCCTAGAGGGGAGGCACGAGACAGTCACTTCAGTGTTTCAACAACCCAGACTCAGTGAGGAGGCGAATTCAAGGCCAGTCTGGGCTATTATCCTGTCTCAAAAAGAAAATAAAAGAATACACAAACACAGCCCCTAAGCACTGTGACACACTCACATCCAGCACCCCACGATGGAGAAATCTTGCCCCTCAAGTCTCCACAATAAGGAACCCCATCTAGAACTAGCAGGCTCTGAAACCCTGTAATCACTTACCCTTGTCAGCCCACCTCTTTCTGTTTGTTATTTTATTATATACATGGATCCATTTAGTCAGCCGTTGCAATTTTGTTTCTTTCTGCCACCGATTACCTTGACTTCAGAGAGAAGGACTTCGGTTCTAGTGAAGGGAAAGCACAGCCATGAATTAACACTTACATCTTGGAATTTTTATTAGCTCCTCTAGTGCAGCTGCTAACATTCTCAGCGAGAGTTTCGACATCTTTAAAGGCTGCCTCAAGAGGGCGCTCCGCACAAGCCTTTACTCACTCACGTCTAGCCACGCCTGAATCTGGATTTGGAAACAGCAGTATTTTAAGAACAAGGATTGCAGTCCTGTGTGAGCGCAGAGGAAGTCCACAAACGATCACACTGAGACAAAACGAAAGTGCAGAAGCCCGACAAGTTCATTTGTTTATTTTGGTTCTTACGTTTCAGAAAACTTTATATATTTTTATCTATCTATCTATCTATCCATCCATCTATCTATCTATCTATCTATCTATCTATCTATCTATCTATCTATCTATCTATTTTTAGTATGCTGCAGGAAGCAACGGTGGAGCTGGAGGGATGGCTCCAGGGTTAAGAATGCCGGGTGCTCTTCCAGAGGATCTGAGTTTGGTTCCCATGTCAGGCTGCTCACAACTGTCTATAATTCCAGTTCTAGGGGATCTGACTTCTTCCAAAGACAGACAGACAGACAGACAGACACACACACACACACACACACACACACACCCCTGACAGAAAGAGAAAGAGAGCACGCACTCAGGCAGGTACAACAGTAACAGAAGAACTGTGTTCCCAGAGACCTAAGCTCACAGGACGGAAGTCTTGAGGACTCAGGAATTTAGGGTTATTCTAAAGATTGTTTAAGGAAAGCCCTCTGACCCATTTCCTATGTGGACTCACAGCAGCAGGGCTGTTGAGATGGTAGGAAGAGTTTGAGACAGGGTCTCCCAGGTAGTCCTCAAACGTGTGATTCTCCTGCTTCTGCCTTCAAGGTGCATGTACCACCAAGCCCACCCTACCCTTAAGGGCTGGGAAGGGAACCCTCTCAGCTCTCCCTTTAGTAACTCATTAAAATAGCCTCTTATCCCTACCCAACTGTGACTGTGGAGTTACCGGTGAGATTTTTGCATCTCTTCATCAGTACTTGGTGGAAATACTAGACAAACAAGCTCGTTCCCTCATCTAGATGGAGAGAAGGCTACAGGGGACCGGAGTTGCCCCTAGCCAATGAGTGCTCCGCACACAATAGGTTTTGATTTAATTTTCCTGGCTAATGAAGAGCAGTTGTCTCGGCGTCCTTTGTTCCTGGAAGGACATCTTGAGATTGATTATAATTGGTGTACGAGGGAGCCTGAGGTCTTTGTCGGGGCAAGGAAGCGGCTGAAGGGTTCACTTAAACCCTTGAGGTCAACCTTGTAGACTAGCGAGCAGAGTAAATTGCTTCCATGAAGACGGTGAGCCCCTCCACTTGAGGTCGGTGAGCCCCCTTATCTCTCTCCATGGAGCAACCCGTGAGGTCTGCTCCCTAGCACAGCAGGCTGGCTGTCAAGGGAGCAGGCTCCTCCAGGGCCCCATGCCCAGTGTTTGACTGTGCCTATGAGTCCTTGAGTGCCAAGACTGTAGTTTTACCAGCCTGGGCTAGTGACACTTAACATCAAAGGCCTGTTATCTCCCAGCCACCCACATTCCTCAAGGAGCCAGTTAATAGGATTATCAAAGGACAAAGGCCACCCTTATCCCCCTCCCCTCCAGGAAGACCCCTCCGCTTCTGTCACATACTTCTCCTCGGAAGTAAGTTTTCAATTTCCTGCACTGACAGTGGTTAGCACTTTTCCACGCTTGTGAGTACCTTGTGAGGGCAGCAGAGAGAAACTGTTTGGGCTAAAGCATCTTTTGTTTCTTTATTAGTTAAGATGGAGACCTAACCCTTGGACCCTTATTTCTCTCCCCCCCCTCCTCGGTCTATCTTTTCCCTCTCTGTGCCTCTACCTCGCTGTCTGTATTTATGTTGTGTGCACAGAAGCCAGAGATCAATATTGGGTGTCTTTCTCTACCTTATTTTTGAGACAGTGTCTCTCCCTGAATCCGGAGCTCGTTGTTGATTCAACTAGACTTGACTGGCCACTAAGCCCCATAGATCCTCTTACCTCTGCTTTAACCATTGGGAGTGCCATATCACCTGGGGTTTTTGTTGGTTGGTTGGGTTTTGTTGTTG
>CM052717.1:23382397-23423291 GCA_028551405.1 Uromys caudimaculatus | reverse complement strand
GGGGGGGGAAGGCATTAAAAACTTAAATTAAACCAAGAAGCCAGATTTTAAAGACTGCATACGTTCGTTGGCAGGGAGGAAACATCCAAGATCAAACACTACATTTTATTAGTCAAGAGGCAGACATCCTAAGATGTTTTGGAACAGATGGGAAGCTATTTCTTCCAATGGACTTTTATCTTTAGATTAATAATAGGCATTGGGGGAAAAAAATCCCATGCTTAGCCTGTGTAAAACCTTGGGTTGATTTAAATTAAACACCCACACTGAAAAATCCATCTCAGCATAGGAGAAAGATAGGAGAAAAATAACAAGACATAGCAACTAACCCACAGGGAGACAGTAAATACAAGTATCTAGCCTCTGCTACAGAGCCATTCAGCACCCCTGCTTGGAGATCTTTAAGGTCCTATTAGCTTCCTCAAGACTGTGAAGTAGGCAGTATTCATTTCTTCATCTGTATAGTGCACTTCTCTGAGGTGTTAGTGAATGAGTCTTCAGGCAAGTGATTACTCCTACCTGAAACCATGCAGAGCTCTGTGTGTCCCCATCAGCCATCTCTGGACCCTGAGGCAGGTCCTGCAGTGGAATGTAGCATTGTGTTGCCCTGTGAAAGAAGGAAAGAACAGAGTCCCTCCCTATGGCCAGATGGAAGGCCTGTCATTTGCCACTAATGTGTAAGAACACTAAGGTACTTCGTGAGAGGGCCACGGAGGCATCAGCTCAGAAACAATCTGATGAGGGACCGGCGAGATGGCTCATCAGGTAAAGGAGCTTGCCTTGAAAGCCTGAGGACCCAGGTTTGAGCCCCAGGACCCACGGAAAGGCTGAAGGGAAGAACTGACTCCACAGAGCTGCCCTCCAGCTCCTATGCGTGCTCTGTAGGAGGTGCTCCCTGATCCCCAATAATAATAAACAGTTTAAAAAGAATCCAATAAATATCTAAATGGGTTATTTATGTTGTAATGTCATGATTATACTTTCTAGCTACATGTGTAGATCAGTTATTGGGCACGTGCTTAGCATGTGTGAGGTTCTGGGTTCTATCCATAAAACTTACAAACGAACTAACTAACTAACTAGCTAACTAGCTACATGGATTACATCTTCCATACAGGAGAAACTAACTTGGAGACTGAGTGATTGTCTCATAAGTTTTTGCTCATTTGTTTGTCTGTTTTGGTTTGTTTTTGAAATGAGCTCCTACTTTGTACTCCAGGGTGGTCTTGAACTCACTACACGACCCAAGCTGACCTTGGATTCTTACTTTCTCTCAGCCTTCCAAATTCTGTGCTCACAGGCATGTGCCATCTTGTCTGTTGAGCCTTACTTTCATATATCAGATGTACAAGAGAAAAATAAGGTGAAATAAGTTTTGTCTCCATTCTCTTCAGATGGCTTGTGGCACCAGAAACGACAGCATAAAGGAAAAAGCCTGAGTCAGGGGAGACAGAGTGGTCTACACCTGGGCATAGGGTTCCTGTATCTTATCCAGCCTCTGTTCTGCTCTGTTAACCGGGGCTGTCTTTAATGACTTTTCTCTGCTCAGACACGGTGGCCAAGGCTGCTTACAGAAGGAAGGGCTTACTTGGGCTCATGGTACCATGAGGATCAGAGTCCATTGTCATCATTGTGGGGAAGCATGGCGGCAGGCGGGCCTGTCAGCAGCAGGCAGGTATGGCAGCTGCCGCTGGAAACTGAATGCCAAGGGCTCACATCTTGAACCACTGGGGACTAAGTGTTCAACTGTGAGACTATTAGGGACATTTCATTTGTACTACCATGGGGAGTTAGCATTTTCCTGTTCAGATGGGAACGTTGTGTAAGGCTAGCACTGGACCCGTGATGGTCTCTGATGATGACAGTTCAGGCAAGGACAATCCTCCTCCTTCTTCTCTTCTCCCTCTTCTCCCTCCTCTTCCTCCTCTTCCTCCTCTTCCTCCTCTTCCTCCTCTTCCTCTTCCTCCTCCTCCTCTTCTGCCTCCTCTCTTCCTCCACCTCTTCCTCCTCTTTCTCTTCTTCCTCCCCTTCTTTTTCTTCCTTTTCCTTCTCTTCCTCTTCCTCTTTCTTTTCTTGTAGTTGATGGCTTTTTTTACACCCCAAAGGCAGTTTCCCCTTCCTCCTCTCCTCCCAGTACCTGCCCCAACCCCCTCTTCTTGCCCCCCCCCCAACTCCTCTTCTATTTCTTTCCAGAATAGGGCAGGCCTCCCATGGACATTAACCAGCCAGGGCGTATACATTTGCAGTAAGACTAGGTGCATCCTCTCCTACTGAGGCCGGACGAGGCAGCCCAGTAGGAGGAAAGGGTCCCAAAGGCAGGCAGCAGAGTCAGAGCCAGTCCTGCTCCCACTTTTGGGATTATCACAAGAGCACTAAACCACACAACTGTAACAAATGTGCAGAGGGAGTAGGTCAGTCCCGTGCAGGTCGCCTGGTCGTCCGTTCAATCTCTGTGAGCTCCTGTGAGCCCAGGTTAGTTGGACAATCCTAATCTCTGTTCTAGTTACAGCCTGGACCACTGGACCGCTTCTTCCCCATCTTGTGCATAACTTCGTTCTCCCAGGGGGTCCAGTTGGTTCTTCCTACTGCAGCATCTCCCTTCAGCCAACTTAATTTCCCGTCTTCCCTTTCTCTTAACCCGAGAGCTACCGTGATTTTCACAGTTTACCACCTGCCTCCAGAACTATTTCAATCATTTTCTGATACAGTCCCCCTTTGCTGGGGTAGAGGGGGCAGTGCGAAGGATTGAATCCAGAGCCTCTCAAAAACAAAGCAAACAGTTCTCTGTCTAAATGTCCCAAGCCCTGAAATTCTAGATGTGTATGCCACACCTGGTTTATGCAGTGCTGAGCAACCAACCCAGGGCTGTAGGCACGGTAGACAAGCACAAAATACCCAAATTCTCATTTGGGAACTCGTTCTCACTGGTGCTAGAACAGTCCTCTCTCTGGCTCGCTCTCTCTTCTGGGATAGTGGGGACCTTGGGCTTCTCTCCAGCGTCAGCTTGTCTCAACAAAACACACCTCTAGCAAGAAACTAGGCCTTTCTAGTTCCCAGGCTGCCTGCACTTCTTACTCTTTTGGCTCTGGATGAAAGTCTATTAAAAAAAGAAAAAAGAATTTTAACAACTGATTTGTTGTCGAACATGAAGCTCAAAAGTCGAATTACCCACCACTACTCTTATACTCTCGTGTCTGAGGTTGGTGGCCTGATTTTTCTACTGAGAAGTCTCATTGATGTAAGCCTTAAACAATTTTAAACCCACAGATTAGGAACGTATGTCTTCCTGTGGCATCCCCTGAGAGATTTCAGCTAATTCTGAAATCTGTATTTAAGAGTGCCCTTAAAGCAAAACTGTAACTTTATAGCTATATTATCTACAAGTTGTATCAAGTGTGGCTGGAGTGGGCCAGAGTTGGAAGGGCTATCTCAGCCTCCCGTTGTTGTTGTTGTTGTTGTTGTTTTACACATAGTCTGTTTCATTTTTCTTGCTGGATGGTAGTACCCAGTGTGGGCGTGGGGGGAGGGTGTTAAGGTGAGGACTTGTGCTCTCTCCCTGATATTATTCTCAGGAGTCAGGAATGGGTTTTGTCATCATGCCTTTAGCTCACTCCTTGAATCTGTTCATAGTTTGTCTGCTGCCTCTGGAACGAAAGTTTCAAATCGTAGTATCTACAGTAGTTCAGGCCTTCCTCTCTTTGTCCTAAAATCACCTCACCCAATCTCTGCTTTCACGTATGGGAGCCATGAAGGCGTCTACATTGCCTCCCTTTTGTTTCCGCAGGGCTGCAGAGGCCCTGACAGATCGGCATTTGTAAAGGCCAAGAGGGCTAGCCTGGGTTCAGAAGGTGGGGGGTCTTCACAGGGGACTTCCTTGAACAGGCACTAGGTTTGAGTGTGTGTGTGTGTGTGTGCGCGCGCGCGCGCCCGCGCGCGCACATGCATGTGCTTGTGTCCATGTGAGTGTTTGCTCTTCCTCAGGTGTTGTCTACTTTATGTGTGTATGTTTTGTTCATTTTGGTTTTGGGGACAAGGTCTCTTGCTGACTTTGTCACCAATTAGGCTAGGCTAATTGGTCAAGCCCTAGTACTGAGACTATAAGTTTGAACTACCCAACTTAGATTTTTTTTTTTTTAGATGTGGGTTCTGGGGGTCTAATCCAGATTTTCGTGCTTCCATGACACTTTATTGCCTCACCCGTTCCCCACTGCCACCAAATAGCTGTTTGGTTTTTTTTTTAATATTTAATTTTGTATTTTATTTTATGTATATGTGTGTTTTGCCTGCATAAATGTGTACTATGTGTGTGTGGTGTCTTTGGGTCTCTTGCAACTGGAGTTACAGATGGTCATGAACGTCCATGAGGGTGCTAGGAATCAAACCCAGGTCTGTCTGGAAGCCCAGCCAGGGCTCTTAACCACCAAGCTATTGATCCAGCCTAGTTTTTGATAAGGTGCAGTGGTCTTCTTTGTGGGTTGAAATACAGACCCACACCCTTGTGATTGTTGAAAAAGGGGTTAACTGTCCCACACAGCCTTAGTGTCAGTGAAAAACAACCGATCCAAAACCTATAACCCATGCTCCGTCCGGATCAGGCCCGGCTCGCCCCTCTTTAATGGGACCACTGCAGGCATGCCAAATACTACAGCTAGTCCATTGTATACATCTGGTAAAACTTTTTATACCAGCTAAGGTTTGCGGCAATGTGATTTTAATTACAGACAGATTGGCTAGCTGAAAGAAAACACGGGAACTAAACAGAGAGCAGAGCTAAACACAGGCTCTTTCATAAATGGTCCTGGTTTGGTTAGGGTGGCTTTAAGTGACTGCTGGGGACAACAAGGAGGATGTGTGTTTTTCCGGGGAGCTCTTGGGGTGGGGCGTGACTCATCTTCGACCTGGGGGCTGGTTGTTGACATGGAAGGGGAGTCACTGTGGTAGCAGCGGTGATTAGACTCCTTTGGAAGTTCAAGCAGGCTGATGCTTGTCTCCTGTTACCTTGTCCTTGGGATCACAGGTGTCTCTGCCAGACAAAATTGCTCTAGGTCGGTCGGACCGCATTTGCTTTGAAGGTCTGTGGGGATGGCTAGGCAGAGGTGCAGTTTTGAGTCTTTCCCCCCTAAACAGACTGTATTAGGCCGTGCTCTTATTTCTCTGAAGTGCATTCCACGATGCACAAGCACAAGATCTCCGATGTGCAAGCAAAGGCACAGGAAGCCAGCTGCGTCAGGTCAGGTTCCCTGCCTAGAGCACAGGAGGACCTTTTCCGTGCAAGGGGACCCGACACTCTGGAATGTGAGTCCCCAAGAGAACAGCACAATGTGGTTTTTCTTCAGAACTCTCTCGAAGGGTTCTTAACCGCCTCATGGGTAAGCTGCTGTGATTTTCAACTTTCTCTGTGTGGGCTGGAGCTATGACCCCCCCAACCCCTCCCTCCTTACCTAAAGTGTTCACTGGAGGAAGCCTGCTGTTTTCAAAACACAAAACCTGACCAAAATGAGGGCCTTCCCACATAGTCTCCTGGAGGAGAAGATGGGTTAAGCTTAGGAAGTGTATAAGAGGACATCTGGTTCTCCAGATCCGCCCCCAACCCCCACTCCACCCTGCTACCACTTCAGAATATTGCCAGAAAAGAGTCAAGCATGTGTAGTGTGATTTTGCTTTCGAGGAGGTAGTAGTCGGCTTCTGGATGTGTCAGGGTCTCTTCCTGGATATTGCTGGAGTCCCCACCATTGCTTAGTAGATGAGCTGGGAGGTTTCACTTACTGGAGAGGAAACTTTCCTTACCTTCCATGGTGTCCGGCCAGGGAGCGCATAGGCAGTCCCCACCTTCCCTGTGACTCCTTGGCCTCTCTGGATGCCTGCCATAGAAGTGATAAGTGTCTCCTTCCATATTCACCCACCTCTCTGATGAATATTTATGTGTAGACCATCGTCTTCAGGTACAGATGTTCTACAGTTTGTGATTTGGCGTCAGTCATTCATCTTGAGAACGTCACTTTAGCCTGGAGGGACCTCTGGGTATTGTTTAATTACAATCATCAATCAGTTTCAGTTCCTGTCGTAGTTAGGGTTACTATTGCTCTGATGAAACACCATGACCCAAAGCAAGTTGGGGAGGAGAGGGTTTAGTGGGCTGACACTTCCACAGCACTGTCCTTCATCAAAGGAAGTCAGGACAGGAACTCACACAGGGGAGGGACCTGGAGGGCCATGGACGGATGGGTGCTGCTTATTGGCTTGCTCAGCCTACTTTCTTATAGAACCTGGGACCCCCCCCCCCCCAGCCCTAGCCCAGGGAAGGGATAGCCACAGTGGGCTGGGCCCTCCCCCATCCATCACTAATTGAGAAAATGCCCTATAGACTTGCCTACAGCTCAGTCTGAAGAGGCGTTTTTGTCTATAGATGTTCCCTCCCCTCAGATGACTCTAGCTGTTCACTGTAGCCATGAGTGCTGTACTGGCTGGTTTTGTGTCAACTTGACAAAAGCTGGAGTTATCACAGAGAAAGGACCTTCAGGTGAGGAAATGCCTCCATGAGATCCAGCGGTAAGGCATTTTCTCAATTAGTGATCAAGGGGGGAGGGTCCCTTGTGGGTGGTACCATCTGTGGGCTGGTAGTCTTGGGCTCTATAAGAAAGCCAGCTGAGCAAGCCAGGAGAAGCAAGCAAGCAAGCCAGTAAGCAGTATTCCTCCATGGCCTCTGCATCAGCTCCTGCTTCCTGACCTGCTTGAGTTCCAGTCCTGACTTCCTTTAGTGATGAACAGCAGCATGGAAGTATAAGCTGAATAAACCCTTTCCTCCCCAACTTGCTTCTTGGTCATGATGTTTGTGCAGGAATAGAAACCCTGACTAAGACAAGTGGTAATGTCTCCCTTTGAGGGATATGGCAGAGATGCTGGTTAACTAAAATGTAGCCTCCTGAAAACAAATTTCTTTCTTTTTCTTTTTTTTTTTTTGGTTTTTTCGAGACAGGGTTTCTCTGTGTAGCCCTGGCTGTCCTGGAACTCACTCTGTAGACCAGGCTGGCCTCGAACTCAGAAATCCGCCTGCCTCTGCCTCCTGAGTGCTGGGATTAAAGGCGTGTGCCACCACTGCCCGCCGGAAAACAAATTTCTTGAGGGAAGCTTCTGTATCTTAGGTGCTTCTCTAGTCTACACTAAATGAGGGACCTGACATTAACTTCACTTATCTGAAATGAGTTTTTAAAAATATGTTGTTTAGTCATGTGTCCACATACATAGAAGTGACATCTCCCAGTTATGCAAATAAATGTTTTCTCTTTTAAAAAGGTTAGAAGAAACCGAGGAAAGAAGAGAAGCCATTTATTTGAAGTACAGATTCGTAGCTTTCTGGTGTATGCTGTAATGACCTTAGCATGCTGGTTCCAAACTGCGTTCGTTAAGCCCTGGGGAGCCACTTCCACCAAACCCAGATTCTATAGAAGCTGTCTTCTGCCACCCTGGGGAAGAGGGTGGACTCACAGCCACGAGGCAGTACAGAAGAATGATGGCTTTGGGTACGTCCTGCTCAGGTGCCAGGTGCAGAAGCTGAAGGCATGGCTAATTAAAACACAGGGGCTGCCCTATACATATTGGGACTCACGGCCATTTGAAGAGATAGTCATGGATTGATTGCCAATGCTATGGTAGGGGTGGACCTCAAGAACTGTAGTGGTCCTGGAATGAAGTAAGAGATTGTTCCTAGGAGAAAAGGAGGCCTCACAGAGGGCCATGTAGGGCAGAGTTGAATTATGAACAAATGTTCGCTGGACAGCAACACGGGGAAAGTCTTCTAAGCCTTGGATATGAGACGGTGATCTGCAAATACTAACTATCGGGGGATTGGGGACTAGAAAGTGGTTGAGAGCACTTGCTGCTTTCGAAGAAGACCTGAGTTTGGTTCTCAGCACCCACATGGCAGCTCACACCCCTCTGTAACTCCAGTCTAATGGACTCACCCTCTTCTGGCCTCCAAGGGCACTGAGACATATGTGGGGTACACAGACACACAAACAAAAACATTCATTCATGTAAAAAAAAAAAACAAATCTTTTTCTAAAAAAGGAGGGGGCCTTGGGGGAGATGGTTCAGTGGCTAACGCTTGTTGTACAACTTAAGAACCTGAGCACCTATGTAGGAAAAGAAAGAAAAGAAAAATCCCAGTGTGGTGGCATCTGCATATAAGCCCAATAGTAAGGAGGCCTGTAGCCTCCCTCTAGGGGGCAGCACTAATAATACTAGGTCACCTCATAAAGCTGCTGAGGCTTCCTTGTGTCCTTCAGCTCAACACATGGACAGTTGCTTCTAGTTAACAAAGAAAGGTGTCAATAGACTTGCAAGGACTTGTCATCTGGTGGGATGGTTCCCTGGCTCAATCAATAGATCAAGGACTTTCAGGAGGGGGGACTCTCATTTCATGTTGAAAATGAGAGAAACTTCTAGTCCTTTTCTTTCCTTCCCTTCTTTCTTCCTTCCCTACTCTCTCCTTCTCTTTCTGTTTTAAAACTTATTTTTATATTTTCAATTATGTGTGTAGGGCTGTGTGTGTGTGTGTGTGTGTGCATACAGATGCCCAAAGAAACCAGAGGACTCTGGAGTTGGAGTTACAGGTGGTTATAAACTGCCCATTATAGGTGCTGGGAACTGAACTAGGGCCCTATGGACAAGTACAGCCACCAAGCCATCTCTCCGGCCTCCTTTTATTCTCCTTCTTCTTCTTTTTTTTTTCTTTTTCTTCTCCTTCTTCTCCTTCTCCTCCTCCTCCTCCTCCTTCCTCCTCCCTCCGTCCTCCTACTTCTTCCTATTTCTTTCTTCTTCTTCTTCTTCTTCCTTCTTTTCTTTCTTTCTTTCTTTCTTTCTTTCTTTCTTTCTTTCTTTCTTTCTTTCTTTCTTTCTTTCTTTCTTTCTTTCTTTCTTTCTTTCTTCCTTCCTTCCTTCCTTCCTTCCTTCCTTCCTTCTTTCTTTCTTTCTTCTTCTTTCTTCTTCTCCCTCTTCTCTCTCTTCTCCCTCTCCTTCCTCTCCCTCTCTCTGCCCCCGCACCCCATCTTTTCTCTCACTGTAAGATCTTGCTATTTTGACAAGGGTGCCAGTTGACATTTTGTCTAGGCTCCGCCCCACAGTTGCCTGGCAACAGCCAGGTGTGCCTGACTCACTATAAAAGGGGCTGCTCACCCCTTCCCCCCCTCCTCTCGCTTGCGCTCTCGCTCGCTCGCTCGCTCCTGCTCTGTCCCCTTGCTCCTGCTCCCCCTCCCTCCTAATTCCCTCCCCTCCTCTCTTTCCACATGCTCATGGCCCCGCCCTGGCCTCTACTCTTCTACTATCTCTCTCTGCCTTTCCCTGCCTCTACTACCCCCTCAACTCCCCTCCCCGTGCCCTAAATAAACTCTATTCTGGTGGTGTGGCTGGTCCCTCAGGGGGAAGGGATGCCTCAGCATGGGCCCTCGGAGGTACCCCCTTCCCCCACACCTGCCTGCACATCCACCAAGCATTCCTTCTTTCTCCTTATCTTTTTAGAAAACTCAACAGTGCCTAGAACTCCTGGCTCGAAGTTATTCCCTCTGTCTCTGCCTCCCAAGTGGCCGGAGCTGCAGGCATATCCCACTGCTACCAGCTCCCCACCTTGTAGAGAAGGAATCCTACCCTGTAGCTCAGGCTGACCTTGTAGTCCTGTCAGTGAACCTCCTGCCTCATCCTTGGGCTCACAGGCCTGAGCCCATCATGCCCAGCCTTGTTCCGCTCTTTGCAAGCACTTGAGAAACTGTGTTTCCCGGCCATCCTCTGACAGGGATGGGGGTACAGAGGGGTTTTGTTGGTAGCAGTTTTAGGCTTCCTAGCATGCACCGTGCCATCCACGCCTTGACGATGGTCAAAGTGAGCGCTGCGGAAGGACACATGGACTCCGCTGTAGGAACAGATGGACCTGTGGAAGTGGGTACAGAAACCGTGTGTGTGTGTGTGTGTGTGTGTGTGTGTGTGTGTGTGTGTGTCCCCCTTTCTCACAACCATCACATACCGGTTTAAAGCTTTGTGGATTTTGCTCACGTGTTTCAGGGGAAAATATCTCCAAAACGTGGTGTCCCAGAGTTTTGGTTCGGCTTGCTCTCTATCGCAGCCTGCTGTGGTTCGTGTTCCTAAACCGTCTTGGTGTTTCTCAGCAGGCCAAGACGTAGCACAGAGGATGCAGGAGGCCCTACAGGATATGTCAGAGCCCAGCATCTTCCTGGATGTCACACTGCCATGGGCTATAGAGAGGGAAGGAATCCTTGTTGATTTCAGGGGCAGCAACTTTGCCTTTGCCGTGTGGACAAGCTCCAGACTCTTTGTCCCCTGGGGGGCAGAGCCTGGCACAGGCAGCTGGTACACAAAGCCCTGCTGGTCCCCGCCCTCTTCATCTCATGGAAACCTGTCAGGCTGCCTCCCCGAAGGTTCTGCATTTATTTTAAAGAATGTTAGAAAGGAAATCTATCACTTACCCTCTTCCTCCCTCCTTGGGGGTGTTTATTGTGATTGGAGAGCATTCTGGTCCGCATGGCTGTGGTTTTCCTCTCTCATACTTTGAGCTCATATGTTAAATAGCTCTGGGAGAAAATAAACAGAACCAGGGAGTTTTCACTCCAGTGTTGGAAGAGGGAGAGAAGTTGGACTCTGGAGAGCTTGCATACCCAGGCTCTGCCTTGGCCATACACTGGCTTTTCTCACACTGGAGTCTGGCCAGGAGGTCCTAGGAGGCCTTGGCTAGTGGGGGTTGGGCACCCAGACGCCATGTCCTTCAGGCAATGTGGCTTGGCGTGTGATTTGGAAGAATTTACCTGGGATCTGTCTCAACCATTTCTGCTGGAAGAAGGAATTCTGAACTGCTCCAAACCAGAGGAAAACCCAAAGGCAGGGCTGGCAGGGGAGGTGGGGGAAGAGGGCTCAGTGGGTAACCACTTGCTGAACAAGCACGGGGACTTGACTTTGGATCTCCAATGCCCACATAAAAAGCCAGGCCGTCATACAATGTACCCCATAAAACTCTAGCTCTGGGAGGAAGATACAGGCAGAGGTCGGCTGGCCAGCAAGCCTAGTCAAGTCAGTGAGCTTTCAGTTCATTGAGAGACCCTGTCTCGCAAATAATAATGAGAGAGGCATTGGGGACGACATCTTGGTATGTATACTTGAGCAAATGCACAAGACACATACATACATACACACCACACACACACACACATACACCACATGTGTGTGCACACACAGACATGCACACACAAGCACACAAATGCCCAAGTACACACACATACATGCACAAGCAAGAAAACTAAAAGCACTTAAATACCAGACTTTAACGTTAGTTCTCAAGCTACAGGACAGCTGATTCTTGGAACAGAATCACACATGCCTGCTGTTTAAGTTTTGCAAACACCTGCTTAAAAAGGAGATGCCGCTCCTGCTTGGGTGACAGAGCTCACAGATAATGACCACACACCTCACCACGCAGCCTCCCTCTTGCCAAATGAAGAAAAAGAGCTTATTTAATTTTGTTTGTCCTCCCAGGTCTGGAAATACCGAGTAATTTATCCCTGTTATTGTCCGTTCCCTATTTCAAGCCAATGATTTCTTCCTACAAATCCCCTTTAAGAGGAAAGCCACACCACGTGTGTGATGTAATGTATTATTATAAGCGAACGCCACTCAAGCCAACAAGGAAATGCACTCTGCTGTCCCAGAGCCCTGTTCTCAACACCATCCCCTCTCTGCCTCAGCGGCCAGCCTCTCACTTCCTGGGGCCCTCAGTTCTCCTGCTTTCCTGTGAGCCACTTAGCACCCCACTGTGAATGGCTGCGTTTAAAGCTTAACCTTACTCATTAGACTATCTAAGGGGATGAGGGTGTAACTAAGCCAGTCAAGCAGGAGTTGAGGGCCTAGATTGAGACCTCAGCACCCAAAGAAAGAAAGAAAAACACGCAATTCATCCTTCTATTCCATTCTAAGACTGCAAATGCCTTTTCAGACTTTATCTCCTGAACAACCTTTAGGTAAAACTCAGAAGTGTTTAAGTTAGATTCTATCAACCAATAGACTCCTTTTTAAAAAACTTTACCTTTTAAGTTCCCTTATCTCATGTGTTGCCTACACTTTTGAGACTCTTTTTCTTTTAAAGATTTATTTATTTATTATATGTAAGTACACTGTAGCTGTCTTCAGACACCCCAGAAGAGTGCGTCAGATCCTATTACAGATGGTTGTGAGACACCATGTGGTTGCTGGGATTTGAACTCAGGACCTTCAGAAGATCGATCAGGGCTCTTAATCACTGAGCAATCTCTCCAGCCCCCAATTGTGAGACTCTTAAAAACTTACTTATTCTTATTTTATATGTATGGGCGTTTTGCCTGTGTGTATGTCGATGTGCCGGGTGCATAGCTTGCAGGTGGAAGCCAGATGAGAGCGTCAGATCCTCTGGAACTGGAGTTGCAGATGGTTGTCAGCTGCCCTGTGGGTGCTGGGAACCAAACCCAGGTCCTCTACAAGAGCAGCCAGTGCTCTTAACTGCTGAGCCATCTCTCCAGCCCCAATTTTGAGACTTTTTTAAAAAAAAGTTTATCACTGAAACTTACATGAAACTGTTAAACCTAAAAATACTTTAAAATGTAAAAGACCAGGTGGATTTCTTTGGAGTCTAGACTAATGGTGAAGAGCGATGTTTGCTGATGTCCAGAAAAAGCATCCTATCCTGTGAGACCTTGTGTTGTCCGTGGTTATAGGAAGCATCAGCACCACCGTCCATGTTGTTCGACCCTATGATAAAGGAGAATACACAGCTCTGTAAGAAACAGCAGAGCTAGTAACCACGCCTGTGAGCTCATAAACCAGCTCAGAGAAAGCAGTGAAAGTTTGGGGTCACTGTTGTGAGACCTGGGTAGATCGTTAACCCCCTTCTCGTGTCTCTTCTCCCCTAGGGTGAAGATAATATCACCAATTTATTAACCAAAGTCCATGTGCACTTTGCCTATGGATAAACACTGTGCATTTAACTCTCTGCTGTATTGTCCTTGAACCTATTAGCCAAACCAGAGTCCTTGGTCCAAAAATAATAACAGTGTGGTTCAGTCATGGTGGGGGCACACATGTAATCCCAGCACTTTGGAGGCTGAAGCAGGAGGGTTGCAAAGTTGAGGCTAGCCTGTGCAATCTAAATTAATAAGCAAATAAATGAACAAAGACTTAAGGTGTGTGAGAAATTACACACTCAAAAACATCAAATGCAGTTTCATCTTTCATGGGTACCAATGTGTTCAAAATCTCACATAATTTGTTAATATAGATACTAATACGTAGTAACCCCTAAAATGATTATTTACAGATTTCCTTTTGGTTCACTTTAGCACAAACTATTCATTTGCTTTTTATTGCTAATTATGTGCATGTGTATGTGTGTGTTTATGGCTATGTGCACATGAATGCCAGTGACAGTGGATACCAGAGGTATCAGATCTCCCACCCCACCCCCACCCCCACCCCCACCCCCACCCCCACCCTGAGTTGGAGTTACAGGGCAGTTGTTATTAACTGCATGGTGTGGGTGCTGGGAATTGAACTCAGGACCTCTGGAAGAACAGTGCATGCTCTTAACCAATGAGCCATCACTCCAGCCCAGATTTTAGTTTTTGAAATGTATGTATATATGTGTGGGCGTGGCTGTTTGAACACGTAAGTGAAATGCCCACAGAGGCCAGAAGAGGGCATCAGAGTGCTCAGAGCTGGAGTTACAGGCGGTCATGAGCGGCCTGATATGGCTGCTGGGAACTGAACCCACGTTCTGTTGAGCCCAGCTCCTCAACTTTCTGCTTAATAGAATTAAAGCAAAAACCATACCCTAGTTACTTCTTCTGCTTTAGTCATTGGCTAGTGTCCTCTTGTTAGCCATACTCTACAGCGAGGGTGGACTTAGTTACAACTTTTTGATCTGTAGTTGTATCAGGAAAACTGTGTAAAATGTGTACATCTAGTCATTTTTTTTCTCTTGCCTCTAGAGCTACTTATTTTGTATGGTATCTGGTTCATGTTGTGGTTGCCGCATGCCTACCTAGGTAAAATGTAGATTCAGTAGCAGATAAGATAATTAAATATGGCCTCATTGCTTGTCACCATGTAACAGGTAAATATGTACTTATTAGGTCACCAAAATAACACAAGGACGTCATTGGCCCCTGCCCTGTCCCTGCACACCCTTCCTCAGAGGGAAGTACAGTGAGGTGGCGTGAAGCCATTTTCTAAGCAGCCCTTGTCTCTAGCTGGAATATGTATTCAGAAACCTGAGTGGGTTGCCACAAACCTCCGGCTTGTAAACGCAGTAGCCAGCACACATCGGAAGGAAGTTTTATAAAAAGAACAGAAAATGTAGTACCTGTTTTATCCTGGGAATACCATCCCATCCTGAAGGGCGCTGTGCTTCGGAATTCAGGTCATCCGAAGGGCTGAGCTTGAGGTGGGCTCCATGCCTCCTGGCTCCTGTTTTTCATGCTTCCCTTTTCTTAAGGGACAGCGAGATGGGAGGATCCATTCCTGACCTCCCCATTGCTTTGTTGATCTTCTGTTCTAACAATTAGGCATAGGGTTCTGTCTTGAGGTTTTGTCATCTCTCCTGGATCCTGCTTCTATGGTACAGAGCTGGTGTCATGGAGCCTCCCTGTGGCTTGATAAGTGCCCATTCCTTAGTCCTAGGCTGAAGGAAAAGAGAAGCCAATTGTGGAGGAAAGGAAATATTTGACTTACACTTCCATAGCACTGTTCATCATAGAAGGAAGTCAGGGCAGGAACTCAAGCAGGGCAGGAACCTGGAGGCAGGAGCTGATGCAGAGGCCATGGAAGGGTGCTGCTTATTGGCTTGTTCCTCATGGCTTGCTCAGCTTGCTTTCTCATAGAACCCAGGACCACCAGCCCAGGGAGGGTACCTCGTACCGTGGTCTGGGCCTTCCTCTATCAATCACTGTTTAAGAAAATGCTCTTTTAATACAGTCTGATCTTATGGAGGTCTTTTCTCAGTTGAGGTTTCCTCTTTTCTGATGACTCTCTCATGTGTCAAGTTGACATAGAACTAGCCAGCACACACCATGCTACCCTGAAACTTGTTACGAGTGCTTCTCAGCTCCAAGCATCTCATCCTTGAGGAGGAACGAACTGTAGTCCACTTCTTCTGCATTTCCTTGCTGGCTGATCCCCAGGCAGACTCTGGCTCCTCTGCCCTCCTCATTTCATGTGACTCTCCAAGAAGACAGTGGTCACTTGGTTCCACAGTCAGCTTTATTTATTTATACAGTCATCTTCCTTCCTTCCTTCCTTCCTTCCTTCCTTCCTTCCTTCCTTCCTTCCTTCCTTCCTTCCTTCCTTCCTTCCTTCCTTCCTTCCATCTTTTCTTTTTCAAAAAGGGTCTTACTGTTGTACATGAAACTTGGGCTCCTCCTGTCTTGGCCTAGGAAGTACTGAGCTAACAGTTTCATGCCTCTGCACACTTCATCTGGTCCTGGTGGAGAAGGCCTAAGTCTCAGCCGCTTCCTGGGGAAGCTGAGGCAGGAGGATTTCAAGTTCAAGACCTGCGTTGGGTTATAGAGTTTGTTCATGTCCACTCTGGGCAATTTAGTGAGACCCTGCCTTCAAAGTGAAAAGCAGAAACAGGCCTGGGGCGGCAGTTCAGTGGTAGACTTCTTGCCTTACAAGTGTAGCATTCTGCGTTTAGTCTGCAGTACTGGCGGAAGGGAAGAGAGGGAAAAAAATAGACTCATTTTAAAAAGAACTGTGTCCTAATATATCAAAAACTGCAGTTTGAATAGTAGAGTCCTATTTAAGGTACTTAACTCCCCTCCCCACCCACACTACAGTGTGAGCTCACTGAAGTCAGAAAATGTGCTAATCACCCTTTTGTGTAGACACACCTACTTGGTGCCTGCTTTGCAACAGAGGCTCAGATATAAAGAAGAGCCCAGCCTCCTGGGCCTATGTGATTTTATTCGTAAATGGAGGCATGCTGTGCATACTTCCTGGGGGACTGAGAGCTGCATGTGAGGTCATGTGTTTGAAGCAGGGAGCCTGGGGTCTGCCACCCACAGACACTCATTTTATCTGGTTTTCTCCAGCCAGGTCTCTGATTGGCTGGCAGCTCCACAGTGCGGTGTCTTTAGGTGTGGTGAGAGGTTTGAACTCCATTAGTCCGAGATCCCAACCAGCTGAAGCCCTAAGGTTTTCCGAGATGGTAGGAGGCAAATTTGCTTTTTTGTTTGTTTGTTTGTTTTTTGGTTTTTTGAGACAGGGTTTCTCTGTGTAGCCCTGGCTGTTCTAGAATTCACTCTGTAGACCAGGCTGGCCTCGAACTCAGAAATCCACCTGCCTCTGCCTCCCAAGTGCTGGGATTAAAGGTGTGCGCCACCACTGCCCGGTGCAAATTTGCTCTTTGGGGACAAGTCAACCTCTGTTTGAAACTATGGGAACTGTCCTGGGGGGGGGGCTTTTATTATACCCTGCAGGGCTCATTTTTCTATGAAATACGAAGACTTGGGCTTAGTATTAGAAAATCACTTCCATTTTAAGAAAGATTATAAAATAGGGCTGGAGAGATGACTCAGTGGTTAAGAGCACTGACTGCTCTTCCAGAGGTCCTGAGTTCAATTCCCAGCAACCACATGGTGGCTCACAACCATCTGTGATAGGATCGGATGCCCTCTTCTGGTGTGTCTGAAGACAGCTACAGTGTACTCATATATATATATATATATATATATATATATATATATATATATATATATATATATATATATATATATATATATATATATGTGTGTGTGTGTGTGTGTGTGTGTGTGTGTGTGTATGTATATATATGTATATATGTATATGTGTGTATATATGTATATATATATAAAATAAATAAATCTTTAAAAGTAAGATTATAAAATAAGTTTTAAATCAACATGAAACTCAGGAGGGCTTTTTTGTTTTGCTTGTTTTTTGTTTTCTGTAATCAAAAGCCTTTATTAAGCTATAGTCTCAGCTAGGTTAAGCACCATTTTGCAGGAGGATCCCTCCTTCTGACTGGACCAGAAACTGGCTGCTAGGCTGTAGGTAACAGACTTGTAGATAAGCAGTCTTGTTCCTTCTCCTATACAAAGGAGTGTTCTACACAAGTAATTCTGAACCTGCAGGCACAGACTTGGGGTGTCTTCCATTTCACAGTCCCCAGAACACAACCATCAAGGGGAAACCATCTCCACAGAAGCTTTCCTGTGCTGCAGAGTCACAACCAACGGTCAACCTTCCAACCTTGGCTTTCCCAATTCACTTCTCACCACCACTGCATAGGGAAGGATGCATGATGTCTTTATTGACCAGATAGCTGGGGAAGAAGAGGATTGGTCATTACCAGAATAAATAAAGTTTCCAGCAGCGGACTTTCGCACCTGTCACTTTCATTCTGAATTGTACTTCACCTTGTCTATGAAATTAGAACATTTCATTTAATGCCTAAATAGTTCACTGTTAGTAATTTAATGAGCCTGTTTGTCGTTTCTTTCAGGATAGAATGACCCAGAAGATCGTGGGGTGTCTAAGCTTCTAGGAGGAGGTGGAGTTGTTCATCTTCGGCAGTCTGGTTGAAGTTGGAGGTCAGTATTTGCCTCGTTGTCTTTCGGAGTTCTTAGTGAGCATGCTGTCCTGAGAGTAGGGCCAGAGCCACATCCGCATTAGCGCCACTGAATGATTCTTAGTATAAAAGAATGTATTGGTGGGAAGGGAACCTGGAGAAGGGGGTAGAGGCAGAGAAAGGAGGGGGACAGAAAAAGAGAGAGGAGAGAGAGGAAGAGGGGAAGAGGGGAAGAGGAGAAGAGGCCGGCCGGGAACATGTGGGAGAGAGAGGAGAGAGAGAGAGAGAGACAGAAAGAGAGAGAGACAGAGAGAGAGAGAAAGAGAGAGAGAGACAGAGAAAAAGAGAAAGACAGAGAGAGAGAGAGAGAGAGAGAGAGAGAGAGAGAGAGAGAGAGATATGGAGAGAAGCCTGGCTCCTGTCTTGTACCTGGTGGGCAGCTGTTGCTAGGTAACTGTTGAGCAGAGCCTGGAGGAAATGCTAACACTCACATAGGAACGTAAAGGAATAAACGTTTATTTTAGCTCATGGTTTGAGGAGCTAGTCCCTGGTGATGGGGAAGTCATGGCGGCATGGATGTGTTAGTGTGCTGGCCGCTGGGTTTCTCACTATCTCCCCTCCTGTCAGAACAGGAAGTAGAAGCAGATAGACTATAAGTAAGGCTCAAAGCTGACCCCTACTGACCTGCTTCATCCAGCAAAGTCCCAAACAGTATAGCCAACTGGGAACCAAGTGTTCAAATACATAGGCCCATGGAGCGCACATTTTATATACAAACGGCATAATACTACCAACCTCTGCGGCTTTGTGGTTGACACGTGAATAGCGAGGCTTACCCATGGAGGCTGGAGGGTCTCAGGATTTGGCCTCAAGATTCTGATGGGAAATTAAACCAGGTTGCAAAGAGTTTCAATCTGAAAGGCCAAGCTCCTTGAGAACATTTCAGAAAGGACTCCCTTCCCACCTTCTGCTTCCAGGGGCTGGGAGTGTAGCTCAGTTGGTAGAGTTAGTGCTTACCTAGCATACATGAAGCCCTGGGTTCAATCCCTAGTAATGCATGAAATGAGGCATGTTGATTCATGCCTGTAATCCCAACACTTGGGAGGTCAAGGCAGGACAAGGTTATCTTCTGCTACGCAGGGAGTTCAAAGCCAGCCTGGGCTATATGAGACCTTGTCTATAAAATAAAACAAACTGACCCATCTTCTATACAATGGAGGAGACATCACATCCTCACTACAGAGAGGAAAAGAGCTACCTGATGGTCCAGTCTCATGGCTGGCTTTTTGGTCTCTGTGCTTTGTCAGTCCATCAAATTTCCCTTCTAAAGGAACGTCACCACTTTCTACTTAAAAGAAATGAACCCACAATCATGCCCTATCCCCTGTGGGTTCTGAGGGCTCCTTAAATCCTGCAGGGTAGAAGCCAGGGTCCTGTCTCTCGAGTCCCTGGTAGCCTCGTCACATGAGATCCCTTGGACCAATCATCTGACCCTGCCCTTGCTATTCTTTCTGTCTAGCATGGCCGCCTCCCTTCCTCCCCGTCTTTGCCAGGCTCAGCATCATGGGACTTGCTGTAGCTGTGTGTGGTTCGGTGGCCTGGCACTCACCACAGTGTACTGTGGTTTTGCCTTCTCCCCGAGCGCTGCATTGACCGTTCTGTTCAGTGCAGCTTTCTCCGGCCCTCCCACTCCCGCTCCCAAGTACTGGGGATGGAACCTAGGTCCTCACACACCAGTGACACCCCAGCCTGCTTTCTGCTTATAGGGTCCCATTAAATTGCTCAGACAGCCTTTGAACTCACAGTCTTTCTAGATCGAGCCTCAGTGGCTGAGCTCACAGGGCCTGGATCCCTCCTTGTTTCTAGGATATGTAGTGGTAAAGGCACAGACCTCAGAGCTCCACTTTGTAGATTCAAATCCGGTCCTGTGGTTTAGTGATAACAGTCTTACACCTTCTCCCCCCCCCCCCCCCGGCTTCTTTCCTCATTTTGAAATGGGGAGGATGAAGATGTTGAGAGTCAGGGTTTGGGGCGTGTAGAGAGTTGGGTGTGAAGTTCTGAGGCCAGTGCCAGCCAGGTTCATGGTAATACTCCCTGTGCTGAGTGTTATCAATCAGCTATTAGAGTTCACCACAGGAAACCACACACTTTCCCTTGACGAGCAGAGCCCCTTAACCTAATGATGATTTGTAGCTTCTGGGAGTCTACATTCCGAAGGAGTTCTAGACACGCATAATATCCTACCATACTCTGGGGATCTGCAGTTGTTCTCCGCTGCACAACAGAATCTCCAGGCCAGGAAGACGCCACACCTCTTGGAAGCTTGATATCCTCTTGGAGGCTCCCAAAGCACCGGTGTGGTATAAATTCCTTCAATGTCCCCAGTCCTGTACCTCTGCAGAGCATGTGGCAGAGAGCCCCATCTTTCTCCAGAGTGGACGGATGGGCGGTGCATATGCCTCTATGCCTCCGTCTCCTCTGATGTGACATACTCCACTGACCAGTGTCCTCAACCCAAGCATGCAGATATGGGGGGACATGGCCACGAAAAGCCCCAAAGTTGTGTCCACTCCAAGTGCTCTGAGTGTCCCTTCTGGGTGGCCACTCTGTGCCTGCGTCTAGCGGATGCTGAGCCTTTCTCTGTGTACGACCCCCTACAGGCAGCAGGAGTAGCTTTCCTGAGTGTGCCCTGCAAAGAGAGAGCTATAGCTCTCAGACCAGCCCCAGAGGTTGCAGAAATACTCAGTGCTCAAGTCCCAGTCTTCCCCCCTCCCCACCTGTCTCACTTTGTGTGTTCCATGGTAGCTGGCACCACCCCAGGTGGTTGCTTTCTTCTAGGCTCTGAGATACTTTGGAAGTAAAAGACCCACTTATTCAGGAGTCAGTCCGGGCCTTTTTGATATGCCTTCCCTAGGGACTCATTCCCCGGAGAAGAGAGAGGACATTTCTTTTGGTGGATAGAGCTTTAAGAACTCTTTGGGATTAAAGGTATCTCTGGTTCCTTCTTGTTCTTCTCACACCTGCTTTTGGCTTTGTCCAGATGGTAGTCTGCAGACAGCCACTGCTTCAGGATTCATGCTTTCTTCTGCAGGTCTGCAGCCTGTCTCAGTTGTGAACAGCATTTTTAAAAAACAAACAAACAAACAAACAAAAATCACTGCAGCAGGTTGGTGGGATAGGGGTGCCCCTAAATCCTAGGTTCTGCTCCAAGCACCAGAAAAAAAAAAAAAAAAAAAAAAGAAGAAGAAGAAAAGAAAAGAATCAAACTGCTTTCAGTGTTGGTTTTCCCTATTTCTGTGAAGCGCTCTGATTTCCTGTGTGAGTCCCCACAGATAAATCCACTGTGAAAATCCTCACACCAGGAGGGTTCCATTTGTGTGGAATTTCGCAGCCTGTGCCCACAGTCTAGCATGGAGGAGATTTTGTTGTGTTTGGATAGGAAAGAGAATTCTCAAAGCATGCAGACTTCCTTCCTGGATGCTCCTTCTGCTATTACTTCCTCATTGTGTTAGCAGCTGCCAGAGGATCCAAGATAAACCCTTTTTCGAGGCTGCTGAGAGGCCAGGGATCAGGCAGGGGCTGTTTTATTGCCTTATTAAAAGGGGCGGCCTCTGATTTACACTGTAGGCCTTGTGTTTGCATGCTTGTGAGTGCTTCCACGCCTACAGGGCACACTCGCATACCTGTTTTGTTGATCCTATGCATTATGAAGGAGATTTCTTTCGGAAGCATGGACATAAGGACAGGTGGATCTCCTTTTGTAAGGTATGTCTTACCACAGCCCACTGGGGCTTTTCTGACCCGATTATCTGAGCCAAGGGAGCCACCAATATGGAAGCAAGTGCCCTCTCTATCCATCTTGTACACCCACAAATATATACTTTCACCAGTAACACCCATTCTTGCCCCTGGCAGAATGTGTACTCATAGACTTAAGGGTGTGCAGGGAGTCCTTGAAGCATGCTAGACATCTACAGGGAGAGCTCGAGGCAGGAAGAGATGTCAGAGCAGCTTGGAACAGTATCGGATGGCCCTTGTCTTCATCTCTGTACCTTAGACTCTCCTTCACCCTTAGCCAAGACCTATTCTATGGCACCTTGCTTCTTACAGATCCTATATTTTTGTCAGCGTATCTTCTTCTTGGCAGACATGCCGCCAGGATGTATTTATTCAGAAGCATATATTGGAACTGGACATGGTAGAAAATACCACTAATACCATCACTGGGGAGGCTGAAGCACAAGGATTAGGGGTTCAAGCCCCACCTTGGCTACATACTGAGTTTGAGGCCAGCCTAGACCACTTGGCTATACAAGACTGTGTTTCAGAAAAATAAACAAAACCAAAACTACTAAAAGAGCTGGTCTTGGTGGCACATGTCTTTAATCCTTGTACCTAGGGGGGAGGGGCAGGCAGATTTAAGGCCAGCTGGGATCCGTACTGAGACCCTGCCCCCCAAATAAAAGGAAAATGAAGTCTGTATATTGTAATGACCCAGAGTCATTTGTACCACAATGCCATTGCCACCCCATCATCAATGGAACTGGGGCGCCTATAGGGCTGTTTATATAGGAGCCACAATCTAGTCTAACCTGGTACCAGTGGCTCAGCATTGGCCTGGACCATGGACCGATTTTATACATATGACTCCACGGATGAATGAGGACCCTGATGCCTGGGGCGTATATTTCAGCGGCCACAGCATTTGCCTAGTATGGTGAGGCCTTGGGCTGATCAGCACTGAAAACACACATACTCTCTGAGTCTGTGTCTGTGTCTGTGTCTGTCTGTCTGTCTGTCTGTCTGTCTCTCTCTCTCACACACACACACACACACACACACACACACACACACACACACACACACACACACCTGCCATGCACAAGGTCCTGGGTTTCATCCCTTATAACACATACACACTTACACTATCATACACACACATTAAATGTTAAAAAAAACCACAAAAACCAAAAAAACAAAACCACTAGAAACCAAAGACCATCCCCTGAGGAACTGTGAGTTTTTCTGCTTCTTATTTAGCATATTTAAGGCAGATTCCAGCGTTACCAGTTTTATAGTTTATTCCCACAGAGGCTGACCTGCCTCAAGTGTTCCTCTGTTAGCAGATGCTAGTGCTTTGTATTTTGGCTGCCCCGCCCACCTACGCCGAGTGAAGTTTATAGGCCTCAGTGCTCACTTGTGACTGAGGTGGTTTTCCCATGCTTGGCCAATGGGAGGTGGCATTATTAGGAGGGGTGCCCTTGTCGGAGGAAGTGTGTCATTATGTAGATGGGCTCTGAGAGCTCCTAGTGCTCAAGCTTCTCCCAGTGTGGAAGAGAGCCTCCTCCTGGCTGCCTGCAGAAGACAGTCTCTTCCTAGCTACCTGCAGATCAAGACATAAAACTCTCAGCTCCTTCTTCAGCACCATGTCTGCCTGCAGGCTGCCATGCTTTCTGCCATGACGATAATGCACTGAAGCTTTGAAACTGAAAGCCAGGCCCAGTTAAATGTTTTCTTTTATAAGAGCTGCCTTGATCGCTGTGTCTCTTCACAGTGATACAACCCTAACTAAGACAGTTTCTGAATTTATTTTCACATTCGTCAGATAGATAGTAAATAATTTCACACCTGAGCAAAGGCCAAAAATACTATGGTGGAGTCTCACAGGTGTCAGAGATCCATCAAAATGTGACAACATGAGTCACCCTTCAGGATGTCACACCTGAGAGATACCAGGTGGCCCAACCCTCTCCAATCCTAACCATGATGCCCACGTGAACGTAACTACTTCTCACAAGGTATTTCTATTCAGATCTTTAGATATTAAAATATTAAGCCAGTTGTGTGGTGCTTGTCTCCAAAACCCTCACTCCGTAGGCTGAGGCAGGAGAATGAGGAGGAGTTAAAAGGCTAGCCTGGGCTACAAAATGAGACCTCACTTCAATAAATAAACTAAGAAAGAAATGCGGAATTTGGGAGAAATTTCCGAGATTACAGTCAGTGTGTGCAATACACTCACTTTTAAAAGTATCATATTTTTTTTTAAAAAAGATTTATTTTATTTATATGAATACACTGTAGCTGTCTTCAGACATACCAGAAGAGGACATCGGATCCCATTCCAGATGGTTGTGAGCCACCATGTGGTTGCTGGGATTTGAACTCAGGACCCTTGGAAGATCAGTCAGTGCTCTTAACCACTGAGCCATCTCTCCAGCCCAGTATCATACAATTTCTTTCCAGATCCCACAAATTCATGAAATCTGGCTCTCTAGGAAATTCTGGGCTAGAACTAAACCTCATCTTTTGCTCTTTTGTTCTCCACCAGATCAGCCCCATGTACCAAGGTAATGTTCCACAAAGTAACACACACACTGAGCCTTCTTGCCCTCTACAGCTCGACAGCACTAATACTGCTTTTTAGTAGGTGAAACCTAATCACTACTCATCTCCTCCCCCCCCCCTTGGCCCCTCCCAGCCTGCCCCTGACCTTCCACAAACCCTTCAGTGACCTTGCTAAGAAGCATCTCAAGGTCAGAGACTCCGCCCCACTCTTTCTCCTTGTAAACGTCTCTTCCCTTAACTGTGGCTCCCCACATTTCTTCCCACTTTGTGCGTGCCTCCTCTTTCTTGTTTGAAAGACATTTCACAGGGACAATTGGTCCTTGGTTCTCCAACCTATTTATGGAGTCCCCTCCGCCATCTTTGTGCACATCCCAGATGAGAAGGCAGTGGTGTGATTCACGCAGTACTTCCTTCCAGTCCAGAACGGGTGCAGCTTCTCTCTTCCCCCTTTTCTGCCTTTTGCTGCCACAAATGTTCTTCTAATGTTGATCCGGCCAGTTCAGAATAAGACCACTACCAGAACTTAAAGCCAATTTGAGCAAGCTTTGATTGAATACTGGGCAGGTGGATGGACGCTAGCTGGGTCCATACCCTGGTTCCCAGGAAATGGTCATTAATTATGTTTTGCAGAGGCTAAAAGGGCAAAACCCACAGTTTACTTCATTTCCCATCAGGTCCAATCAGGGGCAAGCATACATCCTGATAAATTTATTTCCTGCCCAATCAGGGGCAAGCATACATCCTGATATATTTCCTGCCCATCTTCTTCCCGCCCACATGGGATCAAGCACATCCAGTGTAGTTGGGTCAAGCAAACTTGTTCAGGGGAGTGAAAACAGAACCGATAGCCACCAGCATTTAATTTTGGTTCTCACCCTAGCATTTTCTCAGATCTGTGACCTACCCACTAACAAAAGATATGTCCATATTTCCCAAAATTCTAAATGTTTAGTGGAGATTGTATTTTCTTTTCTCCTCTTCTCCTCCTCATCCTCATCCTCTTCCTCCTCCTTCTCCTCTTCCTCTTCTTCTTCCTCCTTCTCCTCTTCCTCTTCCTCTTCCTCATTTTCTTCCTCCTCTTCCTCCTTTTCCTTTTCCTCTTCCTCTTCCTCTTCCTCATTTTCTTCCTCCTCTTCCTCCTTTTCCTTTTCCTCTTCCTCTTCCTCCTCTTCCTCCTCCTCTTCCTCCTCCTCCTCTTCCTCTTCCTCCTCCTCCTCTTCCTCCTCTTCCTTCTTCTTCTCCCTCCTCTCTCCCCTCTCTCTTTCTTTTTTTTGGAGACAGTGTCTGTGTGTGTGTTCTTACCCTATAGCCCAGGTTGGTCTGAACCTCACCTTATAGCTCAGATTGTCCTAGACTTCACTTTGTAACTCAAGCTGGCCTTGAACTTGCATCAGCCCCCTTGCCTTAGCACTGTTGGGATCACATATGTGAGCCACCATGTCCAACTTTAACATTTCCCATTTTAGATAGCTCACATCTCACGCATACTGTCTGTGAAACTAGCAAGCTCCTTGAAAATACATAATAACATAGAATCTGAAAAGGTGAGATTAAAAAAAAAAAAACAACACACCCACCACTGCACACAAGGACTAGGATGCTGACCATGGTTCCAGGGCCCTGGCCCCTCCCGGACTTTATTTCTCTTTCTTATCTAGCCTGATGTTTGTTTGTAGAAAGCAGTGAGTTCTTTTCCTTTCTTCTTCAGGAACCTTTGGTGCTCTGGTCTAGCAGGGGACAAGTCTGTGTCCCATGTGAACTTACTGGCCACTACAATCTCAGCATGACTTCTGCTCCAGGCCATCTCCCCTCCTGCATCCTCTCCCACCCCCCACCCCCCCACCCCGCACTTCCTTGTCCAGCCACTCCCCCACATTGAGGTTGCCTTCCTTACAGCTATGTCCCATGTCTTGGCACACAGCCACCTACTGCTCAGCAGTGTGGCTCAATCACAGCATCTCTTATCTTTTCATCTGGATTATGGTCCCCATGAGGACATTGGCTTAGGTTTCTCCTCTGTTCCTAACCTTCTGTGAGGACAGGGACCTGGACTTTGGACCCCACCTCTTCCTATCACTTCAGTGCCTTTTACTCCCTTTGAAGGATGACAAGGGTCATGAGAGCCTTCTCAGTGGCTGTTTGGGCAGAGGCAGCCATAGAGGCCACAGAATCTTGGGTGCAGCCTGACTTACAAATGACTCCCCTGACTGCAGGGAGTTGGTGTGTTAGTAGCAGGCAGTATAAAGTTGCAAAAGCTCCACTCTAGCTCAGCTCCACGAAGCAAGGCTTGTCCCAGCCATGGGTAATAGAGTCTTTTTAAAATGTAATAGAAGAGTTGGCTTTTTGTGGCAATTATACTTTGGACTGTCAACTTGGGTTACCTTAAGCCAATGTTGATACTTAACAGAGTCATCAGCAAAGTACCCTATCTCTTTAGTGCCTGACTAGGGCTCGGGACATGGAGATACATGCGTCTCTGAGATGACAATTTCCTGGATGGAGCATGAGGCATTTACCAATCAATGCACCTACTTACTGGTGGCAGCCAGGATGCTAATGACATTTCAAGATGTAGAACATTCAGGAACAGATGACTATGAAGCAACAAAAGAGTCACAAGCCTGGAGCTTTTCCTGAGTCGTCTTGGACTCTCTGTTAAAACTCAGCAGCAATGCTGACCTCAGAACTGGAAAACAGAAGACTAAAATGAAGACCTCAACTCCCTCCCAGACCTTAAACTTTCTGGTCCTGTGTCTTGAACATACTTATTCTGCTCACACAGAGGCATGGACAGGGACTGTTAATGGATGGATACCATTTAAAGCTGCCTTCATGAGACCTGGTGACAGAGCTCATGAGTAGGGATCTTCCTTAGCATGTGCAAGACCTGGGTTTGATCCCTAGCAACACACACGCACACGCGCACACACATACACACGTACACGCGCACACACATACACACACACACACACACACACACACACACAAACTGAAACACATCTTTGCGAAATAAACAGGTATGGACTGCAAGTTAATTTCATGATCTCGACTGCAGGAGGACTTGTCTAGGAAAGTGAGTTGTTTAAATTTTAAACTACCCCCCCCCGCCCGTTTACATGTTAAACTTGACAGGCGTGGTGAATGCCATGCGTGTGTTCTCAGTCCAAGAGTCATTTCATGGATTTCAACTACAGAGTGAGTATGGCTCATGGTCTTGAGTCAAGATTAGCTCACCAGTGTCTGGGAGTGTTATGTGGTCGCCGAGGACCATAGCTGATCCTGTAGGTGTAGGTGCTCTATGCAGGATGCTATTGGTGGAGTTTTTCGGACTAATGTGTCATTTTCACTACCCTAACAAGATATAGTTACTAAATTTTCTCTTGAGTGTGCTTATGTATAGGTGCCTGTGAATTTATGTATTTATATATGCGTGTGCGCCTGTGTATGTATATGTGTGAATGTGTGTGAGTGCATATATGTGTTTGAGAGTACACGTGTCTGTGTGTGAATGTATGTGTATATATGTGTGTGCCTGTGCATGTGTATGCATGAATGTACGTGTGCATGTATGTATGTGTATATATGTATGTGCCTGTGCATGTGTGTGCATGCCTGTATATGTATGCATATGTGTATGTGTATATATGTGTGTGTGTGTATATGTGAATGTGTATCTGTGTGTGCTTGTGTGTGTGCATGTGTGTGCACATATGTGTGTACCTGTGTATGCGTGTATACATATGTATATGTGTGATGTGTCTCTGTGTATATATGTGTGTGTATGTATGTGTGTGTGTGCTTATGTGTGTGCATGTGCTCTTTTTATATCTTACCTGCAAGAGTTGATTTGGAGAAAATGAGGCAGAGGAAAGATCCAAGTTCTCCATCCAAAGCTTTGATGGTCATTGTTTCTTTGAGATTACTTGATCCTTTTAGTCTTTTAAGAGGCCCCAGAAGAAGGAGGAAATGTAGAGAGAAGAAAGCCATTTTGCAGCTGCTTCTCTCTTTCCTCCACCCAGTTTAGCCGAGGACACAGCACGCCTTTCCAGCCTCCACCTTTGGGGACCACTGCTGATGGCACAGGGGTTGGCTCCCTTGTTTTTCTTGGACGTCTGCTGAGGCCTGAGAAGGGAAGACCCTCGCGTGTTGCCAGTTCAAGCATTTCCATAGTGTGAGTCATACAGACGGTGCTTAACTGGATGAACGCACAGCAGGAACGCTAAGGCACAGGTGCCCATCCTGAGGGATGAATGTGGGATGGTTCTCGGCAAAGCCATTCCATGGTTCTGCTTTGTTATGGGCACCATAGAAGCCAGTGATGGCACTTATCATTCCCTTTTATGTTTACTTTAGAGCTGCTTTGAAGCCTTACTGGTTTAAACCAGTAAAGAATTTGAAAAGTCTGTGTTCTTCATTGGAGTTTAATTAACACATCTGGGCTTTCCAGGAGTGTGTGGCTCGAAGCACTGGGAAATTGCAAACTCAGAAGCCTAGACTTGGGCCCAGGAAGAAGGCCATAGGTCTGGCTGCCTTCATTCATAACCTGCCTGTTCTTAAACATATTACGGTCTTAGGAAAGGGTTGGTCCATTGCTTAATATCAGATTTGGGGTTTTACCTAAATAAAGACAATATCAAAGTGTTCATAATACTTCGAAATCCTTTGTATTTCTATAAGCATACTTATTATGCACCTACTATGTGCAAAGTGAATGTGAGCGCTGGGAATCCAGTCTTGAATATGACTTTAGCACTCGACTCCTTGCCTCATGGGATTCTTAGCTCTGTGTGTCCTCTTTGGTCTCTGCGGCCATGTGAAGAATCTTAGAGATTAGCTTACACAAAATTTCAAGTAGTGAGAGAAAATAGTTTTTAATACAGCACCTATCACAAATGCATAGTTTATAACTGTATGTATATTCTTACTTTTGCAATTTATTTTACATTGATGCATAAAAACATAAAAATTCTGCATACTGCTGAGAGTCCATGTTACACTATGATACATGTATACATTTCATGATGTTTAAGTCATGTTAAGCACACTTACCTCCCTAAGCTTTGCTATTTCTTTAGGGTGAGAATTTTTACAATCGCCTCTTCTGGCGTTTTGAAATGTCCTGTACATTGCTGCTATCCCACCGCAAAGCAACACAGCAGAACCTCTTGTTTGTGTCTGTCTGTCTGTCTGTCTGACACTCTGTTGGCTGGCATTTCCCCTCCCCCACCTTCTACTCTGGCAGCGTCTGGTAACAACCACTTCACTCTCTGTAAGATCAACTTCTCTAGATTCTACCATCACAGAGTGAGATCCCTTGGTTCTTGGTTCCTTTTTTTTGTTTTGTTTTGTTTTTGTTTTTGTTTTTGTTTTTTCGAGACAGGGTTCCTCTATGTAGCCCTGGCTGTCCTGGAACTCACTCTGTAGACCAGGCTGGCCTCGAACTCAGAAATCCGCCTGCCTCTGCCTCCCAAGTGCTGGGATTAAAGGCGTGCGCCACCACCGCCCGGCTGGTTCTTGGTTCCTTTATGTCTGGCTTATTTCACTTAACAAAATGATCAAGTGTATATGTAGACATGCTTGTGTGTGTGTGTGTGTGTATACATGCCTGTGTGTGTATGCGTGCTTGTGTGGATATGGGAATCCGTGTATAGAGGCAGGAGGCCAACATTGGGTGTCTTTCTCAATCCCTCCCAACTTTATATGTTAAGATAAGTGAATTCAGCACTCACTGGTTGGTCAGTGAGTCAAAAGTCTGCCTGTCTATACCTGCCTTGAGCTATGGCTACAGATGTGCATGGCCATGCTCCGGTTTTCTATGTGGGCCTTAGGATCTGAACTTAGGACCTCATTTGTGTGTGTCAGGCACTTTACCAACTGAGCTGTCTCCCCAGCCTAATACATCACCTTTAATTCTATCCAGGTTGCCAGAAATGACCGGTATCGATTCTCTTTTCATGGCCAGATACTAGCTCGTTGTGTTCGTGTACTGTATTTTCTTTGTCCCTTCATCATTTGGTGGACATTCAGGTGATTTCTGTTTCTTGGCTGTTGTGAAGCAAGTCATGCCTTCTGGTGTTAGTTTTAACTCTTTCTATCTCCTTCATCGTGAATACTGTTCTTTTTTTCCTTCTTCCGTTGAATGGTGACTGAGTTTATCACTTCCAGCCCTTTATTTTTTTGACAATTTCTTTATTCAACATGTACATTTGTGTAGTATATTACAGGAGAGGGCTGGCCATTGAAACTGTGGAAATGCATCAAAATCTTGACCTCAGGGGTTTTACTCACCTGAAATCAGTCCTTTTTCCATAAGCGATCCACTCATAGTTCTAAGCCTGATCTCTGTGAAAGGGTGACGGTGAAGATATGTCAGAAACATCAGGGCCAGATAGGCTAGGGTTTTTATTGTTGTTGGGTTTTGGTTGTTTGGTTGGTTGCTTTTGTTTTTCGTTTTGTTTTGGAAAGACCTAATTACTAAATCTCAAACCTGAATTTCTGAAAGGCAGAAGCCCCCAAGTCACGCATCCCATGACTCGTGTATGGACCACTTTGCTGTGGGCCTGAGTCTTTCCTACCTCCATAGTCATTATTTCCCAGGAGCATGTAAGGCATATGGGATGGCTTTGAGTCTGTAGTAACAGAATAGTTGTGCTTATTCTATAACACCTGTTATAAGCTGGGTAACAGTGTAGACTGACCTATGACATCAGGACAGTCCTGATGACATATGACCTATGACCTATGACATGTTACCTCAGGACACCGAGTCCTCCCTGTTTCTGTAAAGACCCTTTAGAGGATGGCAGTCTTTGAGTAGATGTTAGGCAATGTAGTTCTGTTTAATTTTTTTTTTCAAAGAAAAATTTCCCTTACTTCTATTGGAATATTTCTAATGATAAGATTCATGAAAGGGCTATTATATTTTTAAAAATCAGGCCACCCTCCCTTGAGAAGCCAATATCCACATTTGGGTGTGTCTTGCTTCTGCAGCCCAAAGCTCTAAATGTCTTTTTCTTTCTAGGTGCTTCTCTTTTTTTTTTTTGGTTTTTCGAGACAGGGTTTCTCTGTGTCACCCTGGCTGTCCTGAACCTCACTCTGTAGACCAGGCTGGCCTCGAACTCAGAAATCCACCTGCCTCTGCCTCCCAAGTGCTGGGATTAAAGGCGTGCGCCACCACTGCCCAGTGGGTGCTTCTCTTTCTACACCCTCAAGCTTAAATCTATATTAAAGTATATTGACCAACCTCCTGCTTTAAAAAATGTCCTCCTTGCTCCATCAGTACAAGTTGAGAACTTCCCTGAGGTGACTACCTGGATTCAGGAGTTGTAGTCTATGTCTGTCTTGGGGGAGGGGTCACCTGGCTTTACCTTCAGGATTACTTTTGCTTTAAGGAAGTCTCTCTATTAATGTAAAGTCTCTCTGCTGAGCTCTCTCTCATTCATGGGCTCAGCTCAGGTTTTCCTGTTCTGTGTTGGGGTTCAAATCCAACATTCTGTATATTCTACACAAGTCCTCTATGACTAAGACACTCCTCAACCTGAATGGATTTTCCTCTTTTGAGACATGGTCTTGATATATAGCCCTGGCTGGCCTCAACTGGGTAGCTGGCCTTGCATTAGAGGCAATCCTCCTGCCTCACCTGCTCCAGTGCTAGGATTACAGGCGTGCACCACCATGCCCAGGTCTGAATACAGTTTCAGTTCTAGTTTGTGGGGGAGTCTCTGTGAAGAAGATGCAAGCTTTTGGTTCTTTCCCAGCGAGAGGCTGAATGGTTGGCTCTTTTTCTCTCCGATGCACCATGTTGTAGTACTGGGAAGATAAAATCTCTCTACAGCTCACATGTGAGGTGGGCCTCCCTGCCATCTTGTTCCTTGTGCTTCAGAGACTATAGTCTTCTACATGCATTTCTTCATCATGAGAATTGTCTTAGTCAGCGTTTCTATTCCTGCACAAACATCATGACCAAGAAGCAAGTTGGGGAGGAAAGGGTTTATTTGGCTTACACTTCCATGCTGCTGTTCATCACAAAAGGAAGTCAGGACTGGAACTCAAGCAGGTCAGGAAGCAGGAGCTGATGCAGAGGCCATGGAGGAATGTTCCTTACTGGCTTGCTTCTCCTGGCTTGCTCAGCTTGCTCTCTTATAGAACCCAGGACTACCAGCCCACAGATGGTGCCACCCACAAGGGGCCCTCCCCCCTTGATCTCTAACTGAGAAAATGCCTTACCGCTGGATCTCATGGAGGCATTTCCTCACCTGAAACTCCTTTCTCTGTGATAACTCCAGCTTGTGTCAAGTTGACACAAAACCAGCCAGTACAAAAACCTTCTGGGTCATACTTACTAAGTGAAAAAACACCACAGGACACTGCTTTTTACTCCATGGTTAAAATAAAGTAACATCCAAAGAATCTGCAGTGAGCCTTTCACGCTGAGCTAAACCACACCAGCCACAAAGAGGGTGGGGCACGGGGGAAGGGGACATGTTCACCCAGGCTCCTCCATGGGGGCGGGGTGTTCACAGAGGCTCCTTCAAACATCTTTCAGAGCTCTGCAGAAATGGGAGCAATCCATTGTGTCTGTGAGGAAGGCACACCCCTGCTTGTCCAGCCACCCTAGACGTGGAAAGCCAGTGCAAGCCCCACCAGAGCCCACTCACAGAACACCAGGCACTTCCTGTTTCTGATCCCAGGCCTTCCAGAACACTTCCTGAGAGGCGGAAAGCCTGACTTCTCTCCCCTGGTACGTTCTTACTACACACTAAATGGCTAATTTCATGTAATTAAGGAAGCTTTCTGCAGAGAGACTAAATAGATCCAGGGAATGTGTAAAAGCAGATGTGGGGAGGGGCACATTAGTATTGAGGGTGCAGCTGTGTTTGACTTTAAGGAATGTTTCCCACTTGCAAAGAAAACTTTGGAAATACCAGGGACACAATGCTGTACAATGCCATTTTCTAAGAGCCGATGCAGGCCAGTTTATTTATATATTAAAGAGTTGCCTCTTTTAAAACCTTGAGAATTCCAGAAGGTCCATATATATGGTAAGTTACATATAAAACTGAATTTTATGATCTGGAGAAACTTTATAGTTAAACAGTAGAAATGTTAATAGTTTTCAAATGTGTATTTCCAGCAGGCCGGGGGATGAACAAAGGCCTTACGTGTTTGTAACGACCCTTCCCAACAGTCTTATGAAATCCAGCCCAGTGGTGCATGCCTGAGGTCCCAGATACCTAAGGCAGGACGATCGCAAGTTCAAGAGCTTCCTGAGGTACAGAGTGAGTTCAAGCCCAGCCTGGTCAACTTATTGAGACCCTGTCTCAATGTAGAAATACAAAAAAGTCTGAGCATGTAGTTCAGTGGTAGAGGGCTTGCCCAGGGCATGAGAAATCTTAGATTCCATCCCCAGTTCACATACATCCACCCCCACACACACAATCACACACAGATATACACAGACACACAGTCACACACAGTGTCATACACAGTTACACACACTCACAGAAACAGAGACATAGTCACACACTTGCAAACTCACACACACACATACACACAGCCATAAACACATGCCCACACACTCCCACAGATATATCCTCACACAGAGGCACACACACAATCACACACTTGTACACTCACACAGTCACACACACACACACTCACACACAGACACACACATAATCACACACTTACACACATACATACACACTCACCCATACTCACACACACTCACACACAGACATACACACATACAGACACACACACTCGCATATGCATACACATACTCACACTCAGAAACACACACCCCTCATCAATGGTACTAGTCCCACTTTGTACATGAGAAAAATGACGTCCTAGAAGGCTAATTCACCCTAAGTCAGACAGCTACAAGTAATGGAATGTCACTTCCGTTGGCTCACTTTGGCTCCAGAGTTCATCTCAGTGAGCTTATGTTGTATCACCTTGCTACACATGCTAAGAAAAGTTGCTTTCATTATGCTTCGCCATTGCAGGCAGAGGCAGCCTCCACATGGTAGAATCCTATGCACTTATTTTGATTAACACTATGGAGCACCATATCCAATGGGCTCCTGAGTCTCCTCAGGACTTCCACGAAGGAGCTGAGCGTAAGCCGACCAATAGACTATTTTCCAGAATGCTCTATCATCTCTATCATCTTGAGTTTTGTTTTGTTCTGTGTGTGTTTCATTTTTGTTTTTTGTTTGTTTTTGACAGAGAGCTTCCTTCATGCATGTCAAACTGGCCTCAAACCCACTGTGTAGCTGAGAATGACCTTCGACTTCTGAACTTCCTGCCTCTTCCTCCTATGCACTGAGATTGCAGCCTGGGACCCCCATGCCTTGTTTATCCTGTACTGGACATTGAACCCGGGGTTTCTGCATGCTAGGCAGGCACTCTTCCAGCTGAGCCACACCCACAGCCTACCTCATGCTCATCCAGTACCTGATTTCCTTGTTCCCGCCTCTCCATGGCCAGTGGCTCAGCAGGCACACTGGTTCCCATTTATTTAATTCCTACAGGGCTAGCGGTACAGTTCATCCCGATGGAGCACGTGCTTAGCAGGCCCCACTCTTGACCCTCAGTGCTGCAAAGTAAATACACAAATAATCAAAAGATAAATAAAGGCTGTGTAGTTTTGGATCAGTGAGAAAACAAAGGAAGAAAACACCAGGATGCAACGATGCTTTAATGTGTAACAGAATCGCCCATTTTCCCTTTGGGTCCCACGCTGATGTAAAATAGTGCTCTGCAAAGCATCCCCGAGGCCTTTCTCACTATGCCAAGTGCACATCTTCTGACAGGGCCACGGCATGAGGCTGCCGAGCTGGGGCTGTGGCCATGTGAAAGCCATCAGGTTGAGGGAGTAGGGGTGGAAGGCTCCGGGCCCCAAGGCTGGACCTGTACACTCTTCTCATGGATGGCTAAGTATGCAGTTATTGGTCCCCTCACCTCCGCTCCCAGCAGTGGTCTGGAGAAAGAGCAGGACCCCAGTTATGCTACTTTGGACCAGAACTTTCTCCAAGGCAGGATCTGTGCCTTGGTGTCCCTGGGGGGTCTTGCTTGGTGCCTGACTCTGAATACATGTCAAGGAGTTAATGTTTAAAAGACAACAGGAATGTGAGCTGCTTATGCGCACGGGAGGGACAAGGGTTCTGACTTTCTGCCTCAGACTGTTTTTCTGAAATATCATGAGACGAGTGTTTCAGCTTCCAGGTTTGAAACCCATGGGCCAAACTTTCAATAAAAGAATGTTCAACTGAAGAAGCCCCTGCGAAAGAGTATTTTGTACAAATAAACTAAAACCACGGTTTGAACAGTAGTCACTTCTGGCAATACTAAGTTGCTCATGCTTTTTAAGAGGCCTTGATAGTCCTTGGCCTACAGTTTGGAACCCTAAGCAGGAGCCATTCTAGCATGCATGTCAAGTTCAGGCAAACAGCTGTATTCAGTGACATGCTCATGCAATGAACCCTTAAACGATTTAAACTTGACATGTTCTTCTTTAAAACAACTAAACTAAGCCGGGCCTAGTGGCTTCCATCTGTAATCCCAACATCCAGGAGGCTGAAACAGAAAGGATGTGACAAGCTCTAGGCCAGCCTGGGCTAGGTAGGTAGTTACTTCCAGGCCAGCCTGGGCTAGGTAGGTAGTTACTTCCAGGCCAGCCTGGGCTAGGTAGGTAGTTACTTCCAGGCCAGCCTGGGCTAGGTAGGTAGTTACTTCCAGGCCAGCCTGGGCTAGGTAGTTGCTTCCCAGCCAGCTTGGGCTATAGAGTGAGACCCTGTTGCCAAACATAAAAATAAAAGCTGAGTGCAAGGTTCTAATCCAGCACTCAGGACTGGGAATTCAAGGTTGTCCTCGGCTACATAGAAGATCCAAGGCCCATCTTGGTCCATGTGAGATTCTGATCCAGAAAACAAACACACAAAAAGAATAAATAGTGAGAGGTCAGTTCAGGAACTTTGAGATATTCCACCAGGGTCCCCTCCCCCCTCCAAGCACATAGGCACCCCTCCCCTCCTGGAAGAAACAGGATCACTGTAGGCTGGAAGGGAGGGGCTGATTAAGCCCCTGCTACCTCATTCCCTAAAGACCAATCAGTTTAAAAGTCACACTGTTCTGCCAATCACATTGTACCTAATGGTGGGCTGCTACTCTAAAATCCTATATAAGGTCCCTGAACAGGCTACAGGACATTGTCCTCCCGTCTTGGTATGTAGAGTGACCTCAGCATGCTGATGAATCAACAAATTTCTCTTGCATTTTGCATCAATCCCAGACTCCGTGTGTCCATTCGGAGGGTCTTCGGTAAGTTAAGACTCCCTAGAGTCTTACAATAGGTAAAATTAAAAGACTAAGCCATACTTCATGTCCTTCACACCTCCATCATCTCGAGAGCCTTGTGAAGGAAAGCAGGTATGGCTATCCGTCTGACAGAAGATGATTTCGAGCAATTACTATTACTCAAGAGACTATGCCAAGGATGGAGGAGTTTAGAAGAAACTACAAAAGAAATGGAAGGCCAGGTGTGGACCACGCCTCTCTGGAGTGACACCTCCAGGAATGGACTTGGTGTCAAAGAGCAGCTGCCAACACCCAGAGGTTTCTAGGCAGCAGGTGAATTTCAAAACAACAGGGATAAAGGCAGTGTGGCAGGGTCCATCTGGAGGGATGACTCTGAGCCTTGGGCTGGGCGCTGAGGAGGAATTTGCTGTCTTAGTGTTTTCCATGTTGAACAAAGGAGCACTGTGAATTCTAACTTCTCCTGGGTACGTAATGCCTTTGTTGATTGACTGCAGTCGGAGGTCATGAAGATGTCTGCAAGCACACCAGCAGAGCCGGGAGGTTAGCTGGAGAGCCTTAAATCCCACATCCGAGGACCTTCTCTTTGTGATCCTCCAGCTCCTCCTTGGAGTGTCTTTTGTGTGCATTAGCTGTTTGGATGTCTTCTTGGTTACAGTGGCTGCTCCAACTTTTCACCCTTAACTGCAAGTTTATTTTTGAATTGCTTCTTCACAGCCTCTGTTCCCAGGCCAGACTTTTATTGGATGTAGTTGGTGGAGATACGATTTCCCTGACTCTTTTGGAACATTGTAACAGTCAGACACCCCTGTGAAACAGAAGCTGCAGGCTGGGGTCCCTCTTCAACCTTGCCTTTTCTCATCTCAGCCAGGGTTGCTCTTTAATACCTGCACGCCTGTGCAATGTGTGCACTTGGTATTTCATTTGTATTCCCATTTGTTTTTCATATCAGAAAGAGTGGACAAAGTAGGCTGTCCTTCTGTCTTAAGTATGGGTTCCCCAAGAATGTCATCCAGACCATTTCCAAGGGAGAGACATGCTGTTTTGTGGGTACGCACCAAGATGACCTCATTTTCAGGGCTGGAACCAAGGTGAGGGAGCTGGGATAAGGGGAGGAAGAGATAGATGGTTGCTCTTCTGACTTGTCCTGTGATTCCCAATTGGGCCTTGTTGACAAGAACGGGGACACAAGAACAAGGAAAACAACATTTGGGGATATTAAAACAAGATCCTCGGCATTAGTCCTGTGGGACTATGGGCCTCTTTGGGAAGTGATTTTTTTTTTTTTTGATTTTTTTTTTAAACAGAAAAGAAATGAAAATCCTGGTCTGGTGGCATATGCCTGTAATCTCGGCAGTTGGAAGGTTGGAGAATTAGAAATTCAAAGCTAGTCATGACTACTCAGTGAGTTTGAGACCTCGCTTCAAAACAAACAAACAAAACCAAAAGAATGCTTTGTCTATGCTCTCAGCTCACTGCATTTCCACGTGGAGAGAAAAGAAGGCATGGGAGACTGGCAGGGCTCCTGAATTGTCAGTAGGAATATAGAAACCAGACCAGGGCCTGGAGTAGAGCTCTGGGCTCCTGGGCTTGCACAGACCACGTAGAGAGATGAGCATGTCATGACTGTAGAGACAAGAGACTGGAGTGATTGACCTACCAACCCAGTAACACCAACAGTCTGCTGAAACTTCCAGAGGCCAAGAGCAATGCACAGCCCAGGCTGCCCCATGGAGCCTCAGTCAGAGCAAAGTCAGTACCCAGGCATCACATGGCTAGCTTGCAGAGTGGTGGGGGCAATGTGGTCCTATTGTTGGCTACAGTTTACTCTGGAAGTCCTAGCAGACGATACAGTCTACTAGCTGTGAACAGACTGGCCAGCTAAGTTCGGTTATGGAAAAAGACAATTACATTTGTATGCCCACTCTCATAATTTATACTAAACTTGGGCTTTGTGCTTCAGTTTTCCTCACAAGGCTGATGCATGTCACCTTCCAATTCGCACGACCCCCTGTGCACAGCATGATGACTTGACTCTCTCCATTTGGAGATTCCCCAAATTGACATCCACTCTGACATCCTCTACCTTGTGTACATGTGTCTTGCAAGTGTCTGGAGCCATTTGCATATCTAGTCCTGGCTTGGTTAAGTTAGCTGAAACTGGAGAGTCAAGATTTATACTAACCAAGAAACAGATACGCAAATAATCATGTATACTTTGCAGAAGGAAAAAATAAAACAACTCAGGTCAAGGTCTTAGTGAGAAGGGAACTGCTGAAATGACCCTGAGCAGTGACAGTGTCTTCCTGTGTAAACCACCATTTTCAGGGTCTGTCTGTCCTCTGGGTATGGAAATCCATCACCAGCAAGTGTTCATAGCTTCTGAGTGGGTCTGAGATTCCCGTGGTCAGCTCCCCGCCTTTGGTGCTCTCAAGGAGATTGTCAGTTTTTCAACTAAAACACTAATAGTCTCCTGCCCCAGACCAAAAGTTTCCAGCTAAAGCTAGAAGCTGTTTATTTCCTGATTTCTTGCCTGGGATCTAAAGGAAGTATTAGGATGGACCCAGTAAGGCCGGAGACAATTTGTTCTTGGGCTAGCTAGATCACCATAACCACTTTATGCAGTAGTGGGAATTGAACCCAGGACCTCATGCATGCTAGCAAGCACTCTATTAACTAGGCTACATCCTCAGCTCCCATGACCACTTTGTATTGATAAAACTATCAGATGGGAAAGTAAAACTAATATGAAATCTTTGCAGAAGTCATAGGTGAAGGGGACATTTGGGTTGGTGAGTTTGAGGTTCTGACCCAGAGCCTTCCGCTTGCTTAATTGTATGTTTAGTTATTCTTAGCACAAGCTGGTAGGCCCTCAGGCTAACAGTGAGCCTCTATATTTTGGGCCCCTATATACTTCCAGGATCCTTCTTTATCACCTTCTGTTATCACTTCCCTTTCACTGTGGGGAGGAGAGAGATCTCTCCCCCATGGCTTCCCTCACCATTGGGTGAACTTGGCCCATCTCCGGTGCCTTGACCAAGTGCGGAGGACTGGAACACAGCCTCTGAGCCCCACTACCTGCTTGTCAGGAACTGTGAGCTTGAGTGGTTTCATTTCTTAGTGAGTAGTGAGGTTTTGGGTCCATGTAGGGCTCCTTTGCAATCAACATAGGACTTTCTGGTTGGAGATGTCGTTCAGTGGTAGAAGGCGTGTTTAGTGGCTTCATCCATAGCACCCAAATAGATAAAAATAAACACGGTAAACTTTTCTTGTTATGGAAAATTTGTACTTGTATTGAGTGTGGTGGGGCATATGTATATGGTCCCAAGCAGTTTAGGAGGCTGAGGCTGAAATATACAAAGGGCAAAAAGTTCGAAGTCAGCCTTGGTAACACAGTGAAACCCAATTTCTTTAAAAACAAACAACAGAAACAAAGAAAGAAAAATGTATTTCAATGAAGTTTTGGGCTGAGATGCAGCACAGATTAGTAGAATGCTTGACTAGGAGACGGGGGTCTCTGGGCTCCATCCCTGTCCATCCATACCATGCCTGTCATATCAGCACATGCAAGGTAGAGGCAGGAGAATCAGGAGTTTGAGGCCATCCTTGGCTACATAATGAGTTTGAGGCCAATCTAGGCTACATGAGACCCTGTCTTGGGGAAAAGAAAAAGCCAAGTGTCTAAGCCTAGCACTTGGGATACAGATGCAGGAGGATCAGGAGTTCATAACCATCTGCAACTATAGTAGTGACTTGGAGGCTAGCCTGGGCTACATGACACCCTGACTCAAAGAAACCAAGCCTCCTCCCACACACCAAAAAAAACCCCAAATGTAATAAAACAAAACTTCACACCAAGTTTTCTACAATAAATGATGAATTGAGTCAGACTTTGAGGAATTCTCCCTCGGGTTAGCAGTTCTTTGTGGCCACTGCTGGCTGAATATGCATCTGTAGGTACCAGGTAAAGTGGTGTGGGATAAGAAAGAGAGGAGAGCGGCAGCTCCTGGTCCTGAGTGTCAGCTTCGTCTCTCCTAGGGATGCTCGTTTGTCTGGAGTGGGTTGTTTGTCTCCTCTTTAGTAGGGGATTCCATGTGGGAACATGTAAAATGGCACAGAAGTCTTATGAAACATTCAAGCATAGCCCGACCTCCTGAGGGGGCAGGGGTCGAGGTGGGAAGGGGAAGGGAAGGAAATCACTTGAAAGACATGAAGAGTTAGCTATCAACTACATTTTCTGCTTTTTCTCTTTAAAGCTGTCTGATTAAGTGACTGTTCTGTGAGTGTGAGGAGATACTATGACTCAGGCAACTCATAAAAGGAAACATTTAATTGGGAACTTGCTTACAGTTTCAGAGTGTCAGTCCATTACCATCATGGCCAGAAGTCCATAGACCTGGTTCTGGAGCAGTAACTGAGAGCTTTAAATCCTGACCCACAGGTTGGAGAGGCAGAGAGAGAGCAAGAGAGGGAGGGAGGGAGGGGGAGAGAGAGAGAGAGGGAGGGAGAGGGGGAGAGAGAGAGAGAGAGAGAGAGAGAGAGAGAGAGAGAGAGAGATACCGCATGTGAGCAACATTGTGTAAATCACCTGTGCTGTTGAGGGGGGCGGGTTTG
>CM052717.1:23232170-23381897 GCA_028551405.1 Uromys caudimaculatus | reverse complement strand
ACACACACACACACACACACACACACACACACACATATATATACATATACACACACACACACACACACACATATATGGGATTTATTAGAATGGCTTACAGGCTGTGGTCCAACAATTACTCTCTACCAACGGAAGGTCTAAGAATTCAGTCATGAGGCTGGATGTCTCAGCTGGTTTTTAGTATATGCTTGAATCCTGAAGAAGTAGACTCTAATGCCAGTAAAGGGATGGAGGACAAGCAGGCAAAGAGAGCAAGCTTCCTTCTTTCATGTCCTTTAGAAGGTGTAGGCTCAGAGTCCAGGGCAGGGCATATTCACAACTCCAAAGATCTGGATTGAAAGTGGGCCTTCCTATTTCAATTGATTTAATTAAGGAAAATTTTCTTACAGGTGTGCCCGACCACTTGGGCTTTACTTAATTCAAGATGTAGCTGAGTTGACAGCCCAAGAGTAGCTGGCACAAAGGGCGTGCTCATACTGAATCAGTTTTGAGTTTCCCTGTGAGTCTGTCAGTTCAGCATTCCTTGGGATGGGGCCTGTGAAAATAACTGTTGAGTAGAATCAGGTGGTGAGCAAGTGTTGCTAGCCAGTGTTGTCACAGGTATTTGGTGGTTTGGTTTTGAGGCAGGAAGTCCTGTATCTCAGGCTGGCCCTGAACTCAATGTATGGCTGAGGCTAACCTCGAACTTCTGATCCCCCTGCTTCCATCTCCCAAGTGCTGAGATTGCAAGTGTGCATTACCACATCTTCATTATGAGGAGCTGAGAATCAAACCCAAGGCTTCATGCATGTTAGATGTTAGGCATATATTACCAGCTAAGCTACATGTCGCCCCACATATTAATACTGAGTTTGAGTTTGATTAGGAATATTAACTTACACATTTTTTTTTTTTCAAGACAGGGTTTCTCTGTATAGCCCTGGCTGTCCTGGAACTCACTCTGTAGACCAGGCTGGCCTTGAACTCAGAAATCCACCTGCCTCTGCCTCCCAAGTGCTGAGATTAAAGGCGTGCGCCACCACTGCCCGGCTAACTTACACATTTTTAAATTGGTTTATTGGGATACTTTTATACATTATTAAAAATTTAATAAACTTAATATGAGTTTCACTCATTTAGACAGTCAGTGCTATAAGTTACCGCTTCTAGAATTTCCCTCTTGGGGGGTAAAGAATTCTAGTTTACATCAGTGCACAGCAGGCTGTCTATGTCTGAACATCCCAGAGGCCAGGGTGATGTATGGGCAATTCACACTGCTTCATTCAAAACCTACTCATAAATAAAGTCACTGATACACCCCTATAATCCCAGCACTCTGAAGGCAGAGGCAAGAGGATCATGAGTTCAAGTCCAGCCTGGGCTATGTATTGAGTTCCAGGTCAGCCTAGGCTACACAGTGAGGCCCTGTTACAAACATACAGATCTAAACAACATAAAGCTCCCTCCACTGTCTTAGTCAGGGTTTCTATTCCTGCACAAACATCATGACCAAGAAGCAAGTTGGGGAGGAAAGGGTTTATTCAGCTTACACTTCCACACTGCTGTTCATCACAAAAGGAAGTCAGGACTGGAACTCAAGCAGGTCAGGAAGCAGGAGCTGATGCAGAGGCCATGGAGGGATGTTTCTTACTCGCTTGCTTGCTTCCCCTAACGTGCTTAGCTGGCTTTCTTATAGAGCCCAAGACTACCAGCCCAGGGATGGTACCACCCACAAGGGGCCCTCCCCCCTTGATCACTAATTGAGAAAATGCCTTACCGCTGGATCTCATGGAGGCATTTCCTCAGCTGAAACTCTTTTCTCTGTGATAACTCCAGCTTGTGTCAAGTTGACACAAAACCAGCCAGTACACTCCACTTACAATGTAAGAATGAGATGCATTTTCCTAGCGGCTGCTATGATCTGCTGTTTCTTCTCTGAGATGCCTGGGGATGCTCTCCAGTCAGGGACAGGGTAGGGATGATGCTGGTCCTGGCTAGGGAGGATTCTCTGTGGCAGTAGTAAGGTTTAGAATCTGGAGTCTGAGCCATTAATAGCCTAGTGCCTCAGATGTGTTCAACCTGTAGCCTTCAAGCCACGTGAACGCAGCCCAATACAAATCATAAATGTATTGAAACAATGTGAGTTTTTATTTAAATTGGTTGTAGCATTTCTGAGCATGGAGCTATCACACTGCTCCAGGCATCCTGGGACAAAGCATGGGTCTTTCTTCATAGGATGGTGACATCACAAGGTGCTTTTATTGTTTTCAATAGCCCATGAAGGACGCGTAAACAAGGTCCTAATGCCTTGTTGACTGGAAGGAGGGAAACTGCTAACAAGTCCCAGAGAAAGAAAAGAGGGCCCAGGCATGAATTCACAAATGTCTGGCTACACCACCCAGCTACACACCATATACCGTGTGTGTGTGTATGTGTGTGTGTGTGTGTGTGTGTGTGTGTGTGTGTGTGTGTGTTTACACAAGTAGTTTGAAGGCAAGAGAAGGCAGAACAGACTTGGGGCTAAAATCAGCTACTTTGAGATTCCAACTAAGCTGTCGTCTTTCTTTCTCACAGGAGACAGAGTCAAGTGACCCATCCAAGCCCCCTGAGTAGCCAAGAGAGATCCGTTTGCATTTGGCCACTCAGCCTCAGAAAGAGGTTGCTCTTCAGAGAGCTCAGCTTCTGCAGAATCAGCTTGACCCACTGGCGGAGCTGCCCAGCTGTGCCTAACAGATGTCGGAACTGGAGTCAGTACAGCTGCTGCCCACTTCCTATGATTCCGGGGTCCCGGAAGGGAGGCTGCTTGTTAGCCTGTGAGTGTCCTTGGCATCAAGTGATGGAAAGGCACTTTAAAAAATGATTGACGACTGACTGACTCGGTGTGTGTGCAGGTGTGTGGAGGCCAGGGAATTTTCTAGAGTTGTCCTCTCCCTCTACCATATGAAGCTTGGGGATTGAACTCCAGGTGTCAGCCCTGGAAAAACATATCTTAATAGGACGAGCCATGGAGGGGATCCCAGTGTCTGCAATCAGGCTATCCGAGTACATCTGAGCTCCCAGGAGAAAGGAATTCACCTCAATCATTTCCTGTGAGATTAACACGTGTGTGTGTGTGTGCGTGCACACGTGCGCGCGTGCGTGTGCTCACGTATGTGTTCTTTATGTGTTTGGTGACAGTGTTCGTGCTGAGGCAGAGGGTTTACATGGCAGAAAGACATTTTAGGTGCTATGAGCAGAAGGGATGAAACATAAAACTTTATATTTCAAAAAGAAGGAACGTGTTTTAAGAAGCTCTTTGCGTGGAGTTCAGGGACGCAGGGAAGGATTGTGTGTTGATGTCATTGGCTTAGTGTCCTGTGATCAGAACGTCCAACAAAATACTGAGCGGCAATAGAAAGCATCTTGTTTAATTCCACTGCCCCCACGTGTGTTCTCTCTCTTCTCTCCCTTCCTCTCAATAGAGTCTTGCCAATGTAGCCCAGGCTGGCTTCAGACTCTCTAATACATCTGTCTCAGTCTCCCGAGTACTCGGATTTAGCACGTGAACCACCATGCTTGACCTCGGCTTGAGCAAGTTATAGGAACAAAATTTATTGTGCAAATATTTCCAAGCACATTCTTTTTTTTTAAAGATTTATTTATTTTTATTTATATGAGTACACTGTAACTGTCTTCAGACACACCAGAAGAGGGCATCTGATCCTATCACAGATGTTTGTGAACTGCCATGTGGTTGCTGGGAATTGAACTCAGGACCTCTGGAAGAGCAGTCAGAGCTCTCAACCGCTGAGCCATCTCTCCAGCCCTTCCAGGCACATTCTATGTGTCGGGAATTGTTCCGAGTTACTGGCGATAAGAGAGCACACTGGCTTTCTCCTTCAATAGAATCTGTGTAAGTTAAGCATAAAGAGTCTGCAAAAGGAGACATCAAAGTGGTAGCTCGTGGTGGCATTGAGCCAATCTCTTTAAGTTTTAGCACAGGTTGAATAGCTGATTGGCTTGGGTGGTTCAGAGCTCTCAACCGCTGAGCCATCTCTCCAGCCCTTCCAGGCACATTCTATGTGTCGGAAATTGTTCCGAGTTACTGGCGATAAGAGAGCACACTGGCTTTCTCCTTCAATAGAATCTGTGTAAGTTAAGCATAAAGAGTCTGCAAAAGGAGACGTCAAAGTGGTAGCTCGTGGTGGCATTGAGCCAATCTCTTTAAGTTTTAGCACAGGTTGAATAGCTGATTGGCTTGGGTGGTCAGGAGAGAGGATCAGTCTTTCTAAACCTTCATGCTGTCCTTCCCTCTGCCAGTGTGGAAATGCGAAGTTAGCACCAACAGCGGATGGTCTTGGCTGTGTTCCGTAGGCAAGCTGATGAGCCGATGGTGAACATAATACTGCCTCTGTACCACTCCTTGCTTCTCTCTCCTCCCTGGCTCTTTCCCAGGACTCTTTGCTAACTTGCTTTCACTGCTTCTACTTCTCTTCATTCCATAGTGCCTATCTAGGGCCTAGCAGCCAGGTAATGGCTAGACATGATTTCTATACATCTGTTATTTCCAAGTATTCACATTCAACTCTGTCCTGAGCACTAGTGTGCTCTCATTTTTCAGTAGTCTCCTAAACAGATTCTTCTTGAATTCACCCTCCAGCTGACAGAAGACTGGCACTTAAACCCTTTTGCCAGTCTGTCATTGGTTGATGGATTAATGTCCTAAGCTCTTCACATCTCTGTAGGCCCATGTGTGGCTGGCTTTTGCATGCTTCTCTGTCTTTGTCTCCTCTCACTCTGAGCTCAGTTCGTTTCTTCAGAGTGTCCTGGCTGTTCCATGACACTGCAGAACCTGAGAGTCCTCTATCTGGACGGACACACTCCTCAGTCAGTCCTCCAAAACTCACTTCAAATGTAACAGTCCCAAGAAGACCCTCTTTAGGCCTGGAGTTCTGAGGACACTCCTCATCTACTGTTTGAGTCCTGGCATCTGCTAGCTCTATTTTCTACTGGGTTTTCTTCTCATGTCTAGAAGTCTCATGTGGCTAACACTTCTTTGTACTAATTTAAATTTCTCTATGGCCTCTCTAACTCAGATTTGTATAGGATTGGGCTCAGACTGTGGTTACTCGGTGTGATAGTCAACCATCACTGTTAGCATGACTAGATTTAGACTCTTCTAGAAGACCCACTTCTGGGTGTATCTGTGACTGTGTTTTCAGAGAGGCAGAGGAGAAAAGAGTCACCTTGATGGGGTGGCACCAGCCCACTGACAGCGGGCCAAGACAGAACAAACTGGAAAGAGACAGCTGGAAAACAGCTGTCGTTTCTAGATCTCTGCTTTCTGGTTCACAGAGATGTGAATATACTGCTTCCGACTTGTGCTGCTAAAGCCATGAACAGGCCCACCCTACGTCCCTGGACCACACCTTTAAAACCATCACCCCAAATAAATCTGTACTATCTTAAATTGCTTCTTGTCATGCATTCAGTCACAGTAACAAGAAAACTAACATGCCTGCTCATTGAGGTGTTTTTGGAAGCACTGGGGGAGATGCAATCATAGGCATTATGTTTTATAAAAAAGAAAGAAGACCAAGAATGTGTTTGGTAGAGGCATATGGTGAGGTGGAAGGGGGCGCCTCTGCGGGCCCATGCTGAGAAATCCCTTTCCCCTGAGGGACCAGCCATATGATGGCTATAGTCTGGGATAGAGTTTATTTAGGGCATGGGGGAGGGGCATTGAGGGAGTAGAGACAGAGAAAGGCAGAGAGAGAGAGAGAGAGAGAGAAAGAGAGAGAGAGAGGGGAAGGAGGAGAAAGAGGAGGAGGAAGAGGAGGAGGAGGGAGAAGGAGGAGGAGGCTGCCGGCCATGAACACATGGAGAAAGTGAAGGGAGGGGAATGGGGAAAAAAGGGACAGAGAGAGTTAGAGAGAGAGGAGGGGGCAAGCAGCCCCTTTTATAGTGAGTCAGGCACACCTGGCTGTTGCCAGGTAACTGTGGGGCAGAGCCTAGAAAGAATGCTAACAATAGGTACTTTTGTAAGTTTGTTTTGGGAGGGCATCTGATCCCATTCCAGATGGTTGTGAGCCACCATGTGGTTGCTTGGAACTGAACTCAGGACCTCTGGAAGAGCAGTCAGTGCTCTTAACTACTGAGCCATCTCTCCAGCCCCATACATTACTTTTATAATCAGAAAAAAATGTGTTAATATACATTTAGTGTATGTTGCATATACATAGACATGGTGAGGTCACAGAACTCATATGATCATAGATCTCAGGACAGGATGGCTACTTTCCTTTCTCCTTCCTATGGAGGGTCATCTGGCTCTTTCCTCAGCTCCTTTCATGTTTAAATTTTTTAAAAACTTATTTTTATGTGTATGAGTGTTTTGCCTTTCTGCATGCCCAGTGCCTTCTGAGGTCAGAGGAGGGAGTTGGACCCCTGGATCTGGAGTTATAAACGGTTGTGACCTGCTATGTGGGTGCTGGGAATGGAAACCTGGCTGTCTACAGGTGTTCTTAACCACTGAGCAATCTCTACACACACACACACACACACACACACACACCCTTCCCATTTAATTCCATATGCATTTGCTATGATGACCCTCTGCAGCTAATCTTGCATTGGTGCCTGAATCCTGGAGAACCATAATAACACACCGCTGTAGACCTCAGAGCTGCTGTGACCCCCCAAGATCAGGCCTGTTGACTGTTGGTGTTCCCTCCAGAGGGAGTGGGTGGAGAGGATCTTTGGACCCTCACTTGAGATTCCAGCTGCTCCCTCCTGCACCCTCCAGCCAGCTGGAGTTGAGAGTGGTCTTGATCTTGAGAGGTCCCAGATTCTATTGAGTCTGGGAGGTTAACTTAGGGGGATTGTAAATAAGCAGCTATGAGTAGTCCATGCTGGGGTGGGGCTGCTTTGGGGGTCACCTACACTCACTCCTGCTCCATAAGTAAGCCCAATCAACTGCTTGGTTCCCCAAGTTGGATTTTGATGGAATCCTACTTTGGTTTGTCTGTGGTGCCATAAGGAACAGGTAGACTTCTCTCTAAGGAACGTTTCCCACATCCACACACATCCACCACGTCCATGTCCCTCCTCTCTCCTCTCTGCTGTGGAGGCTACAGGTCACAGGAGAGGATGGCGGTCCCAGCATGCCAAGCACATTCCCCTCACGTGGGCTTACTGGTTCCCTCAGGTTTGCCCAATAAGCCCTAATAGGTCCGAAGCCTTGCAGGACTCTGGGTGGCCCAACTCAACCCTGCCATCCGCCTTTCAGCTATCACACCCAGCCTCTCTCCGAGGGGAGGAAGAAGGGTGTCCTCCTCTATAGTCCTGTGCTTCTGAGCTGCTCTGGAAACCTCTTTGCAGCACACACTGGGGGAAGGGCCAGGATCGCGCGCGCTTCACAGTTTGCGGTCTGGGCCACAGCGACTGTCTGGCTCGGAGACTCCAAGCTGAGAGTCGTTTTGGTTACTGGGGATGTAATGTGTCCATGGAGTCAGTCCAGCAGGAGAAGGGGGTCCGGGCCGGGAGGCGTGGCATGGTTCCGGAGGCTGGGAACTTGTCTCTGAGGGCGGGGCGTGTCAAGGGCGTGTCTGGGCGGGGCGTGTCCGGGTGGGGCGGGGCGAGCGGGCGAGTAGAAAGGTGTGGCCGCTGATCTGGCCTCGCTAGAGCAGTACGGAGCTAGAGAAGTCTTGACCTTCGGCGGTTCAGCGAGCGGAGAACGAAGTGACGAAGAAAACTTCCCGGAGTGCGCCCTGTGTCCCCGCGGAGCCTCGCTCAGGGTTGCAGAGCGGGGCTCTACCGGTCCTCTCTGTTGGGACTTGGACCGAGGTAAGGGCGCCGCAGGCGGGGACGCGGGCGAGGGCGCCGCTCCGCGGCTAGGTCGTCTCGCATGGGCTCCCGGAATCCTGCAGTGGGGTGTTACACAGCACAGTCCCAGCCTCCACCGGTGGGCCAGCCTCGTCCCTCCTCCCCGTCGGCTGTGGAGGCAATCAGGGGCGCGGCGGGGCCACTTTGCTCCGTCCGGGAGGGTGGCAGTCCTCAGCGGCTTCGCGTTCTCTCTTGTCCAGCCTGGCTTAGGGCAGGACCCCTTTCCAGAAGACTCCGAAGTGAGGTCTTGCCCGGCCCCACGCGTGGCGCGGATACAATTAGGGTTCAACTGTGTCGTGCAGGTTTAGTGGTGGCGGCGCCGTCCCTTCCCATCAGGGGAGAAGGGCGCAGCAGGGAGGTGAGCATCCCCGGCTTGACCATCCGGGTGGGGGTGGGGGGGGGCGAGGATAGCTCGCCCTGCGACCACCTAGACCCGCGCGACTCCCCGCCGGCTGCCGTGCCAAGTTTCTGTGGAAAGCCGACAACATTGTGTCCTTGATGGATCGTATTTACCACAAACAGTTCAGGAAGAAAAGGGCCCATTCTTCCAGCAGCAAAGTGTAGCGAATAGAATTGCGCCAGGGGTTTTTATCTCTGAGACCGGAAACTTAATATGGACGCGCTTCTTCCATGGTCTTCCTTACTTTAAAAAAGAAAAAAGAAAAATAGGGTAACTTTATATTATGGGTGGGGGAAGCTGCTTGATAGCGAAGATAATTCCATTCAGGGGAAGTTGTCCTGCAGTTAGTTCTCTGCGCCTGTTGGATGAGAAGCCGCTAGGTGACATTCCCAGGCAGACTCGGTGTGCTACAAGTGTACACTCCCCATGCGAAGGTCCAAGATTCTCTTCTGGGGCAGTTCTCACCCTCTGCCTTCTATTTCCCAAATGTTGCTGCGGTCCTCATTTAACAGATAACACCTGATGTCTCCAATGCAAGACTGAAAACAAGGCCTTTAAGAGCTTTTTTGAAATGACTTACAAGTTTCTTAAAGGTACAGATCATGTGCTGGGAGTAAAGAGTACCACCTGCTCCGCTTACGTTTGCGTTGCCAACGAGTGCGCGTGTGCTTTTTCAACTACTTTTCCTGTCTGTCTCCCTCCCTCCCTCCCTGCCTCCCTCTCTTTCTTTCTTTTTTCTTTCTTTATGTTTTAAGTTGTAATTTTAGCTGGGCATGGTTGTGCACACATTTAATCCCAGCAGATCTCTGAGTTCGAGGCCATCAAGGCTACACAGTGAGACCTTGTTTCAAAAAAACAGAAGTCAAAAAAGGAAAAAGAAAAGATCTAGGGGCCCGGGAGGGTGGGGTGGGCAGACCAGGTAGTAGTGGAGAAATGGCCTAGTGGTTAAGAGCTCATACTGTTCTTGCATAGGACCCGAGTTCGATTCCCACAACCCATATCAGGCAGCTTACAACTGTCTGTATCTCCAGCTCTAGGTGAACAGATACCTTTCTGATCTCTTCCTCTCACTCCTGCCCCCCCAATAATTAAAAAGTAGATGGCTTTAAAAAGATTATCATATCTTTATTTAAAAACCCCAAAAGTCTAATATTAAGATGAATTTAAAAAGCACATTTTCATAGCATTGGATTCCCCCCCCCCTCAGTTGAAAGGAAAATGAAACCTATTTCGTCAGGGTGGCAAAGGTCTTTTTTGATGGGTAGAAAATATAATGGTGAGGTATATCTGAAGAAGAGTTTGTTATTTACAGTAGCCAAGCAAACTCCCACAGGGCCCAAGCTTCTATGTCTAATGTCCCATAAAAGTTCCAGGAGGGTGGGGCATGGTAGGGCACTCCTGTAGTCCCAGTACTCAGGAAGTTGAGGCAGGAGGATGCTTTGTTGTAGGCCTTCCTGGGCTACATAGCATAACCAAGCCCCCAAATACAATCAGGCACAACAAAGTGGCGCACACTTTGAATTCTACTTCCTGGCACTTGGGCAGCAGCAGAGGCAGGTGAGTCTCTGTGAGCTCAGGATGAGCCAGAGCCACAGAGAACTTGTCACAAACCAAAGAGGCAGCAACAAACCCAAACCCCAAAGCAAGGCCCCAAACCATGTCAGATGCTCAATAATGAGGCCCTGCCAGCCATTGGTCCCTCCTCCCCCTCCTCTCTTAGGAGTGCAGGCGTACTGTCTGCTCCAGACACTTCCCACGGCAGCTCGAAGGAGCGAGCATTCTGCTTACACACTTCTTCCTCTCTTCTCCATCTGTTGATTACCCACACATCCATCATGTGTCAGTCAAATATCTTCGCCAGGATGCTTCATTTTCCACGTCTCCTGGCAAGCTGACATCTTCCTTGTCTAGTTGTCAGTGCCTGTACTAGGACAAGGTTGAAACCCACATATTTTGTTGTGTCAACCTTGCACAGTCCTGAGTGTGTGTTCGTGGTACAAGGTCAACCTGACCAACAGGCAAGCAGAGTCTGAAATCAATTCACATTCAATTTGCCAAGCCCCTGGTGTGCTCTTTTTACACTGGGAGATGACTCCTATTGCAATTCACTCAAAAGCACAAGGTGGGTTACTGCACAAGCCCCGCCCTACTTCTCTATTCACCACAGATCATTGCAAATCAGCGTCTCTGGGCAAGAGAGAAAAAAACGGTATATACCTAATAGGCACCACAAAGAAACATTTGGGGACAGATTTTCTTTTTATCTGTAGAGGTATAGCAATACACTTTATCCAGCGTTTATGTCTGGCTGTCCAACTGATGCTCAGACATATGTCTTTGAAGACAGGGAAGGGCGCGTGAATGAATCCATGGGCCTTGCAGCACGTGACTGCCTCAGCCAATCAGCTTTGCATCAAGTGGCTGTTCCTGACCAATCAGCCGTGTATCATGTGACTGTCTTTAACCAACCATCTTTCAAGGCACCCAAGTTTTCATGTCTGATCGTGATTTGTAGCAAGATTTGGTGCAAGACTTGGAAGGTAGGCTGGGAGATGCATTGCTTATGTAAATATGTGCCAATAAGTAGGATTAAAATGTATTTTGTATGGGACAATTTTTAAGTCACCTCAAAGTGATGCATCACAGAAGTAAAGAGGCAGTAAGAGGAGCATCTTGCCTGATTTATTTAGTGTCCACACTGGGATTATTTAGCACCACATCTGCTCATATAGATTCAGTTTTGATGTATGGGCAGTTTGCTGTAGAATCTTACAAACCCTCCAGGTTTGTAGTTAACACGTCAGTTTGTGGGATAATTGATGGAAGCATTTGTTCAAGCTACAAGAGGTACAGGGCTCATCTTAGAAACTTAGGAAACTGTGGTATGCTGTATGCATGTGGTAGATGTCACTATGGTTTTCTGGCTAAATGGAATCTTGTATCTTATGGGATTCTTCACGTTGAAGTAACATTAAAGAAAATACAGACCATTCTCTCATTTTGTGGATAAAGAAACAGAGTGCCAGGAATTTGTCCCAGTCAACAAGTTCCTAAAGGGGCACAGCCCTGCTGAGCTCTCAGCTTACTGGCTTCTGGTTTGTCGCTGTTTATCCAAGCTCCTGTAAGGACATTCTCTACTTTCTGTCATTGGCTTATCAGGGGCAGTTTGGAAACATAGCCTAAGTCTTAAGATTTCAGGACAAGGACCATGGCCAGCACCAAATGTCAGCTGCTGCTACATCTCTGTCTCCGGAATGGAGGGGCAGATGTGTGAATGGGCTACAGGTTATGAAGCAAGCTTCAGTTCTCTGGAGTTGACAGCAGTGGGTGGAATTTGGCCTTTGTGTACATATTCCTGAAATGTAGTAAAAGGCACAGGATACACATCAGTGAACTGGATATCTGTCTACGTTGGAATACGCTGGACGGGCTCTAGGGAAGACATGCTTTTATTCCATTACAGGTTATTTTCTAGAAAGGAGCCAGAAGTCAGGACTGAAAGGCACATGGGAGATAGTCTGGTCCTGTGGGTCCCTGTTTGACAACCTTAGCTCTTCCTGGAGCGTCCTCACTGAAGTCTCAGTTGTTAGAAGGTTCGCACGAACTTGTGGTCGTGAAAGCGTTTTGCACACACTGGGACAAGAATCAGGGAAGCTGCAGCAGGAACTGCTGCACAGGCATCCTGTGTATTTGTGTCACATTTATCCTTCTGAATAAAGAGAAACAAGGCTGTGTGGGCTCACGGTGGGGGATGGGGGCGCATAGCACACCCAGGTCTCCCTCAGCATTGAACAGGGGTTGAGTGCATGACCACAGTGTGTTCAATGTTATTCAGTCCTGCTAAGCTGCAGACATGAGCTACGTAAGAGAACTTCAGGAACTCAATAGCGAACAACAGCAAGCAATGCCCAGAGCCAGTGATGACACTTGGGGAGGAGAGAGGGAGAGGTCAGATTTGCATGTTGACAAGTCCCTTCGGAGATTATCTGCAGTGTGTTTGGAGCTGCAAGACTGCCAGAGAGGTCGGTTCCAGCAGTGTGGTGCACAGAGGTGGCAGGGGAGGTCTGAGCTTGGGCAAGGAGGGAGAGGCCAGAACTGTGGAGATGAAGTGAACCATGAGGGTAGGGAGGAGGGAATCCTACAGAGAAGTGGTATCTGGGTTGCTCACCTGCATCAGCCACACAAAGGTGGGGACCAGTGCATGGGCACCCAGGTTCACGTGGTTATGAAATTGTACACAGGCTCAGTGTAAGCACATCAGAGATCATGGTTGAAAGCTACTGACGATTTGAAAGCTGGGTTTTACATTATCACAGAATAGTGACTAGAACGTGCCCACCACAGATGATCGAGGCCAGTAACAGCAGGCTCTTCCCATCTTGAGACATATGGGCCTGGGCTCTGGCCAGCTCTCTGCACTCCATCTTGCTGGTGTGGTTTCCATTTACGAGGTCTGTAGCGGAGCTGACAGAATCTGGCCCATAGCATTGGTTGTATTTTCCTGGTGTTGGGTTACCGGTTTCCGTTTCTTTTCAGCCAGGGTTTGGATTTCCGAATGTGTCTTTTGGACGAGGTACTTGGAGGGTTACTATTACTGATCGTGTGGTAGGAGATTGCTGAAGGGTCTTTTGTCAGCAGTTTGTGAACCAGCTCACAGATCCTTAAAGAGGTGAAAGTTAAGGACTCCTGCTGGCTTTAAAACAGAGTGATGAGCTTTGGCACAGTATTTCATTTCACTTTAAAATTCGTAAATTTGTTCTTGGGTAGTATTTGTTTCCTATAGTCCAGGGTCTGGGGATGTGACTGTATTGGTAGTGTGTTTGCCTAGCTTGTGCAAAGCCCTGGGTTTGACCACACAAACCAGTTGTGGTGATACTCATTTGTGGTCTCCGAAGTCAGGGGGCGGAGGCAAGAGGATGAGGAGATGAAGGTCATCCTTGTCTCACGTAAAAACGTAACAAAAGCAAACGCAAGCAGACATGCAAGGAACAGGGTAGTATTAGCTATTTCCTTCCTTCCTTCCTTCCTTCCTTCCTTCCTTCCTTCCTTCCTTCCTTCCTTCCTTCCTTCCTTCCTTCCTTCCTTCCTTCCTCTTTGCTGTCATTCCGTCTCTCCTATTGGCTTGTCTTTCTTGCCCTTTCGGTTCTTCATAGCAGACCGTGGAGCCCAAGGAGAGGCCTCCCTGTCTATGAGCATCTTCGGTACTTTTCTCTCACGGGGTTTGAGTCTGTTGCTATAGCACCCCCATGCTGTTTCGTTGTGGGTAACTTTCTATCATATAGGGACTAGTTTGCTTATTTGACTGGTGCGTCCTTTCCAAGTAGAGCCCAGAACTTTTGAAAATGCTGACAAAATGGCGGTGTCAGTTTATGTGGGGTTGGTTGAAGATATCCTGACCAGACACCCTCTCAACAAAGATCCAGAGAGCCTTTGTCAAATCTGAACGCTAAAAAATTGCATACGTACGAGCATGTATGTGTTTGTTTACATGTGTGGTATGTACACACGTATGTGGAGGGCAGAGGTTGATGTTAGATGTCTCCCTTAATTTTCTTGACTTCTTAAAAATGCTTTCTAAATGCATATTGGTGTCTTGTGTGCACGTATGTCTGTGTGAGGGTGTCGGCTCCTGAAGTTACAGACAGTTGTGAGCTGCCATGTGGGTGCTGGGAATTGAACCCACGTGCTCTGGAAGAGCAGTTGGTTCTCTTAACCACCGAGCTGTCTCTCCAGCCCCTCTACCCCCCCCCCTTGTTTGATGCAAAATCTTTCATTGAACCTAGAGCTTGCCAAATCAACTAGACTGGCTGGTTACTAGCCCCCAAGGCTCCTCCTATGTCTGCCTCCCCAGAACTCAGATTATAGGCTCTCCTGGATGTGTGGCTATGCATAGCCCCTTCTTTCTTTCTTTCTCTTCCTCCTTTTCCTCCTCCTCCTCCTCCTCCTCCTCCTCCTCCTCGTCCTCCTCCTCCTCCTCCTCCTCCTCCTCCTCCTTCTCCTCCTCCTTCTCCTCCTCCTCCTCCTCTTCCTCCTCTTCCTCCTCCTCCTTCTTTTAACATTCCAGGACATTGAACTCAATTCTTTACACTTGTGTGGCAAGCACATTATCCATTGAGCAGTTTCCTGAGACGTGAATCTTTGACTCTTTAAATGGGCCTTACCAGTAGTAAAATGCTGACATTAAAATGAAGAGTTACCCATTGTTTTTAAGTGTTGAGCAGTAGCACTGTCCTTATGCGAAGCATCAGTAGATCTATATTCTAGCCTAGAGTAGAATTTTCACTCATTTGCCAGATTTTTTTTTTTTAAACATTTAAAGGCCTTTTCTTCTGAGGGAGAGAATACCAGTTCTTGAGAGATTTCCAGTGTTTTCTGGGCTACATAGTGAGACTGTCTCAACAACAACAACAACAGCAGCAACAACAACAACTATATAAAGGCTGTGAGATGTGTCTTATGGACACTCCCTGGAGAGGGAGTGTGGAGACACAAAGCCTATATCACCTCCCCTGTATTTATGTTGTAATATCTGTGTGGAATGGCGTGCATAGGATTATGAAGACCCAGCCATATAAATTAGTTTTGCAGAACTGGATGGTGGAGTTTTTAGGCCATTACATCAATTCAGCAGTAGGGCCTGTGGGTAAAGATCAGCCTACAATACTAAAGCTGACGGTTGATCTATTGGTGGTTGATCTATGGTTTAATAGAATCTTTTCAAGCTGTTTTTAATGAGATACATCTGGTCTCTAAGAAAAAGAATCTATATATTAATATAATCTATATATTAATATAACTGTTAACAGTGAGAGCCATTTAGAAATGTTGGTCCCCTTCGGGACATGCACTTTGTAGTAACTGAAGCCTTTTAACCTCCTCAGTGAAGACCCCTTTTGGAAAGGACACCAGCATGAGGAAGTTTGCTTTGCTCCAACCCCAGCTTCCCATGCAGCTGGGGTTTTAAAACTTACCTGTCCTAAGGTTTGTATAAAGATGTTGCTGTGTCCGGCTGCCATTAGTCAAGTAAGTGTGTGCGGACACTGGGCCCGGAAACAAGTCTCTTGTTGCTGACGTCTTGATGTATGTGGAGGACAGATGTCATTCATTGTCTGGTGGCATTTTCTTAAGCTCTTGGAATTGTGGTGGCCTGGTAAATCTGATGAGTTAAGACAGTTCACTAAAACTGAGTTGACAGCCAACGATAGAAATACTCAGGAAATCAATCAACGAGTGGGTGTTCATATATGCTACTGTCAGCATTGAAGAATACCTTGTGTGATTTCCATTGTCCAAAGGAAACCCTCTACACATTTATAAAGCGCATGGACCATTTTTGAATTATTTCAAAGTGTAATTTATAGGCTACAACTACCTGTGTCCAGCAGAGGTTACTACACATTTTTGTAAACTATAAACAACAGTGATAGTCCGATAGAATGTGCCTTGTTCACAGAAGCGTAGAGGAAAGGCTGTTCCCAAGTCATCTTGTATAATTTCAATGAACTCCATGCCCTTTGGACCAACAGATACTTTAGAAATCATCTAATTCAAACCATTTTTTTCAGAAGGAAAACTTGTTTCTGGTTAGTTAAATGACTTGACTTAAGGTCAGGGAGATAGGAGCTCGGTCCGCAAAGAGCTTGCCACGCGATCGAGAGGACCTGAGTTTGAGTCCCCAGCACCTGTGTAGAAAGCTGTGCATGGTGGCCTGTGCTGCAAATCCCAGTGCTGGGGTCCGTGGAGACAGGGGGATCCCTGGGGCTCACTGTGCAGCCCACTTTGCCAAATCAGAGAGCTTCAGGTTTGGTAAAAACTTAAAAACTAAGGTGAAGAACAACTTCTGATCTCTATGCACGTAAGAATACATGTGAATATGTGCACATATACACTGTACACACACACACATGCACACACAAGTGCACACACACATCCCATTTGTAGCTAAGCAGTCAACAGTCATGGATGCTCATCTCTTTGACCAGCTATGAGTCACTGCAGGTACAACAAAGTCCTGCCACCTACCACTGGTTGTGAGATGCCATGTAGGTGTTGGGAACCGAACCCAGGTCCTCTGCAAGAGCAGCAAGTGTTCCTCTTTGCTGAGGCCTCTAGCCAGCCCCTTACAATTGTGTTTTTTTTAAAGCACGAGCTATTGATGGCAAATTAGTTTAGCGGGTAATAAATTGTGCATATGTGTGTATGAGCACACATGCATGTATGTGGGTGTACATGTGTGTGAGTGTGTGTATGTGTGGGCACACATGCAAGTATGTGGCGTGTGTGTGTATGTATGTGTGAGATGTTTTCCTCCTAATTTTTTTCTTTTGAGACACAATCCTACTATGTAGCTCAGGCTGGCCTCAAAAAAAAAAAAAAAAAATTCCTTTATTTCTTGCCACTGTACTTGACCTTGTCACATGGGTAATGAGGATTGGACTCAAGTCCTCATGTTTGCACAGTGAAACACTTTGCCCATTGAACCTTCCTCCCCACGTACCCTAAGTAAGGACCAGGAGGCGGAAGGCCTGCTTGGTCTAAGGAACACCCTTCTTTGTGGTGTTCGTATGTAATGACTGCAGGCGCATCCCTGGTAGGAACGTGTGGTTGGTAGGATTTTGAGCCACATAGAGATCTCCATGACAACCTAAACATTTTTACGGTTGCATTGGGGCAGCAAATCCACGAAACTATTGTACTCCCCTGTGACTCCCAGGTGACCCACTTTGTACTGGGTGATGACCCCCCATCCCTTTCCCCTTCGGCCTCTGCCCCCCATTCACCCCTTCCAGCTTTGTCCACGCGGCCCAGGCTTGCTCTGATCTCGCCATCCTCTCCAGGGCTTCCATGGCAAGCATGCACTTGATGGGTTTGTTTACTTAAGCCTTGGGAAGAGCTATAAAAACTGATTAAATTTAGAAACCATCTCTGCAGGCCTTGTTAGTCATCGGTGAGCCCTCTGACACATGAAATGATATCAAAGGATTCCTGTTTTTAAGGTGAACCTGTCATTAAGGGGTACATGGGAATTGTAGGATTCACACCCATAGGGGAACCTTGGGGAAAGGGCATCGTCTAGTGTGTGATTTCATTTTCTACCTTAGGCCCAAGTTGTAGAGCCACCATGATCCTAGTGTCTCAAGTTTGCAAACGCTTTGATTTGTCGATCTTGTGGACTCTCAGCTTTGTCTCCCGTTAAAGGCATTGAGTGAGGCTCGAATTTTAAGCAGCCGGGCAGTTGCTTCAGCCCAGCTCTGTGGCCATGAGTCTTCTAGTCCTAGTGAACACTGCAGGGAGTTACGCTGACCTACTTTCCTCCTGAGAGGTGTGTCTCGCAGCCGCTTGCCCTGGGCGGCATATGTAACTCGAACATGTGCTAAGCATGATTTTAGTTCCATGGGGGCTAACCCTCTGTTTTAATATCTCATCTGACCCTCACAATTCCATTTAATTGCAGCTATTTTGATATCGGGCCAAGTCACTAAAAACCAGTCGGCTCCCTGTGGGAGACAGTAAACTTTAGATGGCCGTCCCAGTAAAAGTGGAATTCTTCTGCAAAGAGATGCTTTTTCAAGAATTCTTCTTGTAAAAAGCCCAGGGAAGTTGGCAGTCTCTGGGCGCTTTTGGGGAGGGATTGTGGTGGGTGCCAAATGGCACAGAGCTACTGTATGCTTGGAAAATGTTGATGAGGGGCTGGGCTCCTCTGCATGTGTGTCTTGGCCTTTAGAGATGGCTGCCATGTAGGAAGAACCATCTTTTAAAACCAAATGTAGACCTTGGGCATCCTCCAAGGGGAGTGTTGTAAATATATCCAGGCTGATACTCAGGGGTTTTCTTTGTAGAAAGAAAAGAGGGAGGTTTAATAAGAACCATGAAGTGTTAGAGCAGAGCCCACGGTTTTGAGGAGGTGTCTTCCCCTGGAGGCCAGGGTCCCGTTCCTCTCTGCACCTCCCCCATCGTGTGGAACCCCTCCCTTCAAGGCCACTTTGGGGGAGGGGTGGCACTAGGACTAGAGACTGCTGTATTGCACATGCTAGGCAAATACATCCTGCTGAGCCACATCACTGTCCCCTTTACAGCCTTTTATTTTGACAGAGGACTCATTAGCCACCCTCGAACTCTCTCTGTAGCTCAAGCTGGCCTTGATCTTAGGATCTTTTGGCTTTAGCCTGCCAAACAGCTCAAATTATAATTCTGTGCAGCTATGGTTGATTATTATTAATTAATTTTTTTTTTTTTTTGAGACAGGGTGTCATTCCTTGCAATGCTTGGCTTTGACCTGTCCCCATAGCCCTGGGGTGTCATTGAATTTATGGCCTTTCTTCCTCAGCTGCTGCATTCTGAGAGGGCAGGTGTGACCATGACACCTGGCCCCATGGCGGCATTGTCTTCATCCTGTTTTTAGTGTGGGAGTTAACGAAGCCAAAGGATGTTCACAAAGAAGGAAGGGAAGATGAATCTTAACATATTTTGATTTTCCCCTCCTCCCTCTATTGAGCTTCTGGTTGAAAGCAGTCTTAGGAAAAAACATTCTACTTTGGGCTGGGTGGGCTGAGATTAAAAACAGCCATAAACCACTGCCCAGACCCAGTTAATTCATGACTCTGTTCGATGTGTAAAGTTAGCTTTACAGAATCAACCCTAGCACAGTTTCTCTGGTGCTATTATAAATTCTTCTCGCACACACTACCAGCATTAAAGTCTTCCGTTGTAACATTCGGATGTCCTAATGTATCGGAATCACGAAGTACAGGAAGGGACAGTGTGAATTTGGATTCATTTTGGAGAGCGGTGGGGAGAGGATCAGGTTTCTCACCGAGCAAGGTTGTGGTCTTCTGTGGCTTTTCTTCCCGCCTCCCACACATCTCCCTGGAGGGCATGACAGAACTTCTCTGAGCCTGCTGTATTTGCTGGTGGTTCATGGCTCCTGCATGATGGCTGGATTTGGGGGTCTACAGTCGTCTGAGGTCATCTGTGCTCTTGGAAATGCCGTAGGCAATCCAGGAACTTTTTGCGAGCCTTGTTGGTGCTTAGGGAGTTTGACACTTCAGAGCATTTGGAGCTGAGGTTTGAGGGTCCCTGACGCTTCGCCTATGTGTGTCAGCTGTATCACGAGGCACGTTCATGTGCCTATTCAAATGAGTGCTCTCCTATGCCACGGAGTGTGGACAGTGTATATGAACATATTGCAGCACAGATCTGGGACCAAGTCCCAGCGTGTCTGCCTCATTTCTCCCAGCTTTTTCTCTGGAGGGGGAAGGGCTTAGAACACATGTGTGCCTTACACAGGCCATATGGGATCTGCAGTACTGTGCAGCTCTGACAGCTGCTTAAATTATCTATGACACCGCACCCCACCATTAGCCAGGGAGATGGATGGTTGACAGTTTCTGTCAGAAGAGGTGGGGCTCTGAGAGCGAGAGGAGCCCTCCCAGGCTTTCCACCGTGTTCACTGATGCAGTCGGAAGCAGGAGCGTTGGGCTAGAGAACATGTAAGGTTACTGCCACAGAGTCACACACACCTTCATATTCGTCCCCAGCCCATCCGGAAGTGGGACATGTCACTGTAATGAAGAATTTCCCAGCAAGAACCCTAGACTAAGAAGAAATGCATGTTTTTCCCATGAACTAATGTTCCAACAAAGTCTATTTCCTACTAATCATATGCATGTCCCCTTTTTATGAAATCTTTGCCTTTCAAAAGTATTTTTCATTCCTTCTTTCTACGTACTGATTGCTAAGGCGGAGTCTGTCCTCTCTGAGGTGTGCTGACCTCTTTTACTTAATGTCATCCCTCAGTTAAGCAGGTTAGAGTTTCTCTCAGAGACACACCATATGCAGACTAAATAGTTATTGTCATTGTTCCTTTTGTAAGATTACTAAGGGGGGGGGTCTTCTAATTTCTGTGTTGTCTTCCCTGCTCCCCTTGGGGATTAAACCCAGGGTCATACGCATGCTAGGCCTGCCCTCCACTCTTGGGATAGAACCCAAGGTTGTACACACGCTAGGCAAATGCTCTGTCATGGAGCCCAGCCCTGCTCCCACCCCTGCAAATTTTATTTAGTTTACACTGTGACTTATTTTTCATTGTCCTGTGATAATAAAACAATGAGAAAACGCTACATATTGCTTTGCAGGGTTTTAATGCCAGCTGTTTGTATGTGAGACATGATCCTGGATGAGACATGATTCTGTCTAGTTGGTCTGAGTGTAGGATGCTCTTGTTCAGGGTAGGAGAGACTCCTGTTCTTTTGTCTCTGGTGTTTGGTCATTTCGTGAATGTGTACCCGTATGTACCCTATGGTAGGTTCATGGTATTCTATATCATATGATATCATCTATAAATGTTTTGGTTTTTTGTAACTGAAAGAAAGGCATTTCCTTGGCTGAGCAGGTCCAGAATGGCAGAGAGGATTCCAGTCAAGCATCTGTTTGTGTTGTGTCTTCTCCTTCTCCATGACTCCTTCTCCCATGAGCAAACCATCTGCCCTGCTCAGCCCAAACAGGGTGCTCTGTTGCCTTTGGGGTGTACAAGAGAGCTCTGAATCAAGAAGCCAGAAATGTAGATCAGAATGGAGCTTAGAAGTATGGTTTGGGGAACTTGGGGAAGGTGACTGCCACACAAATACGAAGACCTGAGATCGGAACCCCAGCACTCAAATAAAGAAGTCAGGCGTGTGCATCTGTACCCTGTGTCTGTGGAGGCAGAGGCAGGCAGGTTCCTGGAGCTCACTGACCAGCCAGCCTAGTTGATGAGCAGCAGTTCAGTGAGAGACCTTGTCTCAGAACAGTAAGTAGAGGGGAGAGCCGATGGGATGGCTGACAAAGGCCCCTCCATCAAATTTAATGACCCGGGTTTGATCCCTGGAACCCACGTGGTGGAGGAAAAGGATCAACATGCACGTTGTGACACATGCATGACCTCCACCCCCACCCCAAATGCATAATGGAGACAAAAGAATAAGGTGGGGAAGAAAGGGGTGGAGCATGATAGACAAATACTCGACATTGAACTCTGACCTCCAAGTGAACATGCACCCACTGTGCATGCAGTGGCATGCATGCATGCATGCTCACAAATAACACACACACACACACACACACACACACACACACACACACACACACACATGGATGTGTGATTCTGATATCTGGGTATAATTTTCCTTGCCAGAGAGAGGCATTGGGGTTCCACTGCAGAGCTAAGTGTACATTGGAGCTTAAGGGACAAATTGGGCTTTGACCCAGAGCCCAGTTATCTGACGGGACTCTGTGCCATGTGGATAAGAGTATGAACTGTTTGAACTGGCACTGGCTGGTTTGGGATTAGGATTAGTAAATGCTGTCACAGGAGATGCTCGCTTGGGTATCCTTGGTCATGTTGCTGCTGCTGTGCTTGAAGAATTGGAGGTGGGAGCTGGAGAGATGGTTCTATGGTTATGAGCATGTGCTGCTCCTGCCGAGGACCGAACTCAGGCCTCAGTACCTGTGTTAGGTGGCTCCCAACACCTAAACTCCAGCTCCGTGGGATACAGTGCACCTTCTGGACTCCTCAGATACCTGCTCTTGCTGTGTACCTACCTACCTACACACACACACACACACACACACACACACACACACACACACACACACACACACACATTTAAAACATTTAAAAATAATCAGAGGTATCAGTTCAGCACCTGACAGAGAGACTTTAGGTTTGGTCTGAATAAGTCTGAGGCATCACTACAATAAAACCTGACCACGAGCAGCTAGGATCTGGCACGTGGGAGAAGTCACAACTGCATGTGTAGGTTAGATGCATCATCAGACCAAAAAACCAAACCAAACCAAACAAAAAGACATAAATCAGTATCAGGAGAAAGCTGGGGAAATGGCTCAGTTAGTGAAGTGCTTGCATTAAAAGCATGAGAACCTGATTTTCAAAACTCACAAAAAGCTGCATGCCTCTGTAACCTCAGCACTTAGAGGACAGAGACAAGAAGATCTTAGATTCCTAGGGCTCATATGGCAACCAGTGTAGTCAGCCAGTGAGACCCAGGTTCAGAGAGAGACACTGTCTCTAAAAAAAAAGAAAAGAAAAGAGAGAAAAGAAAAAGAAAAAGGGTGACCGGGCAGTGGTGGCGCACGCCTTTAATCCTAGCACTTGGGAGGCAGAGACAGGCGGATTTCTGAGTTCGAGGCCAGCCTGGTCTACAGAGTGAGTTCCAGGACAGCCAGGGCTATACAGAGAAATCCTGTCTCGGAAAACCAAAAAAAAAAAAAAAAAAAAAGAAAAAGGGTGGAGAGTCACAGAGAGGTACCTGACACACATACAATGGAGTATTACAGGAGATGGATGCAGGGATAGACCTGGTTGGTGCTCAACTGGGATGAGGGACAGAGAAGGAGGAACATCTCTACTAGAATGGCTTCCCCAGACCATGGAGCAGGATGAGGGGGGGGGGGGGTGTTGTAAATTTCCCAATCAAGACTGACACAAAGTTTAAACTTTGCTAATGCCACTCCTGGCAACTTTGTTAATGCCACTCCTGGTGAGATGGCTTCCAGCCTTGCTTCCAGCCATTTGCGAAGGACTTTTTGCTCAGTCTAGTAAAATTTCACATGCACATGGCTTTTGCTCTTTCTTCCCTTTACTCTATCCCATAGAAAATTTAAAGGCAGCTGTATGTACCATGCTTGAAGAAGGATATTTACTGCTGTGTCAATTGTCCTGAGAAAGAATTGGATACTAAGTAGATGCTTTCAACAGGGGGACAGGTGGATACACAATAGCACATCTGAACCTTGGATTTTGGTAGCACCTGAGCTGGTAGGATTCCATGAGAAAAGAATAAAGAGACATGTAAACTAGGATTTCATTTTTCTGCATGCAAAAAGGATAAAAAATTTCTTATGTCTATGTTGCCTGGGAGGATGGAGATAGGAAGGATGGGAAGACATGGACAGATAGCAGATGGACAAATAGACAGATGGCCATTTCTGAGCTGTCTCAAGGTGTAAAACCTGAGTCTATGCATGTGAGTAGATGCACACAAATAATGTGAAGGACACGTACCAAACTACATGTGGGTGCCTCGGGGTGAGGAGATAAGGATGACTTTTTTCTTTTTTCTTTATCATCTGTCTGTCTGTATGTTTATCTATCTATCTACTATCTATCTATCTATCTATCTATCTATCTATCTATCTATCTATCTATCTACCTACCTACCTATCTACCTATCTATCTATTTTTGGTTTTTTTGAGACAAGGTTTTTTCTCGGTAGCCCTGGCTGTCCTGGAATTCACTCTGTAGATCAGGCTAGCCTCAAACTCTCAGAGTTCTGCCTGCTTCCACCTCCCAAGCACTGGGAGGGATTCAAGGTGTGCACCACTGGCAAGGACCTGGCTTTTGTTTTCAACTGCTGGTTGCAAAATCTGAAGCAAGGCTGTTGATTTTAGGGTTTAAAGATCATTGAGAAGCTTTTAGGGAGCAGTTGAGGATGGGAGCCCCTGTTTCTCAGGTAGACACAGTGAAGAAGTAGACATGTTAAGGTTACACATTTGCTGTTGTGACAGGGTAGCTGTGACCATGCGTGTGCAAATGTCTGGATCCTACTTTTATTTCTTTCAGTATTGCCAGGAAGTGCAACTGTTAGATCATATGGGAATTTCATTTTAGATTCTTTTAGATTTCATTTAGACTCTGTATTTTTTTTTTTTTTTTTTTTTTTTTTTTTTTTTTTTTTTTTTTTTTTTTTTTTTTTTTTTTGGTTTTTTGAGACAGGGTTTCTCTGTGTAGCCCTGGCTGTTCTGGAACTCACTCTGTAGACCAGGCTGGCCTCGAACTCAGAAATCCGCCTCTCTCTGCCTCCCAAGTGCTGGGATTAAAGGTGTGTGCCACCACTGCCCAGTTTCTTATCATATATCATTTACTTTCTCATCAAGAGTACATAGGGCTCTAATTTTTCCCGTGTATTATAGATCTGTCTTTTTTTTTTTTTTTTTTTAACCCCCAAATTTATTTTAGGGTAGAATTTTAAAAACTGCATGTGTGTTGGTGTAGTATCAATACATGCATGTTTATAGCTGGTGCCAGAAAGCTTTACTTACATGTAACCTAGTGTGGACACTATTTCGACCCAAGTAGAGTCCTTGTTCAGTCCCTCTTAAAAATTCGTGTCACACTCCCGCTAAACTGATTTTACAGCCCACTAATTGGTTATAGATCACCACGTGAAATGTTCAAGAATAATCTCCAAGACAAGTCAAAGTTCAACCATTGCTAGTTGGCTAACAACACATCCTTCTTCCATTTGCTGGGGTGAGTGATGGTGGAGGAGCCCCTTCCGAGGGCCGTCATTGCTCATTCACAGGATGCTCCCCCACCACCCATCTTAAATATGACTTCTCATCCTACCTTCTGTCCAATGGCTGTACCTTCCTGATCACGGTGAACTTCACAAACTAAGGTCTTCCCACAGTTACAAGATTTACTCAAATCTCTGGGATGAGCTATAGTGAGTTTAGAACTTACTAAGTTCTAAACTCGGATTCCCTTATCTTGTCCATGTTTAGCTTTCTAATTTCTTTTAAACCAAAACCTGCAAGAGCTTGGCAGTCATCTGTTCAACGGCCTCATTTAAGTAGATAAGGACACATAGTTTGTGTGCACTAATTGACTCCAGCTCATGCCTCGTCACATAGCTCGTGATGACAAGGACAGGACACAAGTTCAGGCTGCTCTGCTTTCACTGTGCACAGTGGATGCTGCTCTTGTCTCTGCTCTGATTCAGTGTGCATCAGCCGCTTGCTCCAGTCCTCTGTAGCCTGCAGGAGCTAGCTGATAGGATGGCTGGGCTTAAGACTCACAGCCAACCTGCCGCTGCAGCCTCCTTGAATCAACCCACAGGAGAATGGGAGCATCACACTTGGTCACCTCTCTCTCTCTCTCTCTCTCTCTCTCTCTCTCTCTCTCTCTCTCTCTCTCTCTCGCCCCCGCCCTCTTTCCCTCTCTCCCTCTCTCCCTCCGTACCCCCCCTCCCCCCCATTTTTTGACCAGTCCACGGGAGCTTGCAAAAATGCAATCACCTGTCATCACATAGCTCTTAACATTTGGTAATTTTCCAAAAAATGATTTGAGGAGAAAACAGATTTGAGAGAAATTCGGAAGGCACCACTATGCCGAGTCCCCCCCCCCCCCAAGCTGCTGCGAAGGGCTGCCCTATATCGAGGTGGTTACCCAGTGCCAGGCGTGCTGTCTATCCAGGTGCCTGCTCAGTTGTGTGTGTATTAAATGCAGGGTCTTACTATATAGCCCTGGCTGACCTTGAACTGGTAACCTGACCTCCAGCCTCAGCCTCCCCAATGCTGCAATTACAGGCATGCAAGCCCAAGCCCGACTTATTGACTTACTGTCCGTTTCTGGGAAAGCTCATTTGCATATTTCTAACAGATTTTAAAGCCAAGGTGAGATTAATAAACAGGATGTGTGTGTGTAGTAGATAGATTGATAGAGACAGTGTGTGTGTGTGTGTGTGTGTGTGTGTGTGTGTGAGAGAGAGAGAGAGAGAGAGAGAGAGAGAGAGAGAGAGAGAGAGAGAGAGAGAGAACAAGCGCATGCGCACATTGCACAACTTTGATTGTGGGGCGCCTGCCCATGGCTGCTGCAGATGCGTACAGTTACTGAGAAGTTAGGGCTTTCTGAATGAGTGGCTGGTTGTTGCTTCAGCAAGAGATTTGGCTAGTAAATATGAGACCTGGGGATGTTTCCTCACAAAGTTCATTACAAGGCTATCCATGAGCCCTGCTGCAGGGTCTGACGCTGTGGATTTCTTTTCATAATTTCCATCTTGGATTGCTTTTTCTTTTTAGCTTTTGTTCTGAGGAAGTGTTTTATTGTCGTGTGTTGCTTTCAAACTAGAACATTGAGAAATGAGGAAGAACCCAGCTTTTGTTCTGTCTTCTTCGTCATCGTCATCGTCGTCGTCAACTATTGGCCAATTCCAAAATCTGTCACTTTTGTCTTTGTTTAAGGAGTCTGACTGTGACTGCATTTACTTACCGCCACTTTGAGCAAGCAACTTTAGAGGAGAAGTTGAGCCTGGTGGACATGCTGCTCCAGGAATCCAGGAAGCACTCTGCTCCTGTTAAGCCAGGCTGTAGCTTAAGGTCAAATCTAGAGGGGCACAGCCCCTGATCTTCATGGATGGGAGGGTTTTTGTGATCGGGACAGAAGGGCTCCTTAGTAAACATTACAGGTTATTGACAGAATCTGTCTCTCCACATTCAACTCTGCCCTTACTTCCGTTTTAGCTTGCAAACTCCCTGAGCTGGATCTAGTGTTGGTGTGGATGGTCTGGGTGGGGCCTGTGAGCATCTCTGCAGTTACCGCAGCGCTGGGCTGTTGACCAGTGGTGCCTTGGCCTGGAACCAGCTGGAAGTGAGCAGTTTTAAGTGACTAAGCAAAGACAGAGACTTATTTGAAGTGGAATAAAGACAGAGCTCATTGGTCATTCTTTGTGGGCCTTCTACAGCGGGTCTTCTGTATTCACTTAGCAGGGGTGACGTGTAGCCGGCCTTCTTTGTCGGAAGCCCTTTACAGGCTGCAACACCACTGTGCTTTGTTCCACATGTTTGGAAGTCTCTCTGCTACCTGCAATTGCCCCTCTCTGTGATCCATTTGCTGAACTGCAGATTACCACTTTTATACATTACATAAATTCTAGGGTCCTGGCCTGTGTAATGCAGGCACTGGAGATAACAGTTCCCAAACCCTACTGCATCGTTTAGGCTTTGTTTAAAGCCCGAGGATGCAGGGGCCACAACCAGGTGTGTTGTTATAGGCACCACATTCATCACGCTGCATCGCACTCCCCGGCACCAAAGCAAACAACCAAAATATACACCATACGCGCAGTTCTTAACAGCCGATCCCCCCAGGCTGCCGAGCAGGGTGCAGGCTCCAGCGTGAAGACTCCCACAGTGGATCTGGGTTTTCATCTAGTCTGCACCCAGAGCTTTGGTCCTCTGTATCCTGCTGCTCTCTGCAGATTTATGATCCCAGAAAAAGCTGCCTCTAATTAGAAGTGGCGGATTGAAGTACAATTGAGTTCAGTGTCCATCTGCCTTATGAGGCTAGAACCGGGAAAAGATTAGCTTCCCCCCCTCCCCCAACCCCTGTGGGAATGGTTGTTTAGTTGCTAACACCTGAACGAGAGAGTGTAAGGAGAAACTAAGATAACATGGCCCACACTTTAAAATCCTCCTACAGTTCTTGAAGGGAATGGTGGTGTATACCTTTAATCCTAATACTTGGGAAACAGAGGCAGATGGATATTTGTGAGTTGAAGTCCAACCTGGTCTACATAGTTCCAAGACAGCCCAGGTTATGCAGAGAAACCCAGTCTTAAAAGACAAAACGATCTTAAAATTCTTGGACAACAGATTTTGTAGGAGAAATAGTGTATTTTCTTTGTCCCAGAGGATCAGAGCTGCGTTAAAGGACTGTATTTTTGTGGGCGATTGATAAACTATCTCTGCTTACACTAATATTTTTACTACATAGAAAAATAAGAATCTTATTCCTCAATTGCAGTTATATTTAGTTTTTGAGGTGTTGGCACTGGTGAGCTGGATATTATTATAGACTGAAATCTATATATAGGGACATTCAAATTAAATGTGGTATGAATCCATGTCTTTAAAAAAAGAAAGCAATTACTATGTTGGAAAGCCAAGCTATAAAAAGCAAATGAAATCATAGGAGAGAAAAGTCAGGATTTTCTTTTGCTGAGCACATGTGCCTGAGCCCTGTTTCCCCTCTGTGACCTGCAGTGGCAGAGTGGGGGATGCACTAGTCTCAAAGGTGGATTATATAGATATTTGAAGATGACAGATGTTGCACATTGTCCCCTTAGCTGTGACTGCACATGCTATACATTAAGCCCGGGAGGGAGACCTGCTAAGCCAGTTGGCCTGTACTTTGTCATATGCTGTTTTGGTTCTGGAGTATGCCATGGAAACTAGCTTAATTTTAAAAGGTGGGTGATTTTTTTTTTTTTTTTTTTTTAACAGAGAGAGAGTACTAAGTCCTCCAAGCTGGCTTCAAACTGGCCCTAACCTCTTGAATATTAGGATTGTAGGTGTAAGCCATCATACCAAGTGAAAAATATTTTTATGTAAGGTGTGCTTATAAATGTTGTGATATTTTCTTTTTTTTCTCTCTTTGTCTATGCACAGACATTCACATTCAAGCATCTGTCATTTCTCTACACCCCAACCTTAATACCCTCAAAGGACCAAAAGGAAGAAAACCATTAGAACCTTCTGGAAAGTGCTAGGCTTTTCCCCCATTGAATGGTGAATATAAGCCTCCTTGATGGTTCTGTGATTTGGAATAGGGACCAGCCTTGACAGGTCTGTTCTGATCTTTGGCATCCAGCTCAAAGATGCAATCCACTTTGTAAGTAGCTAGTTCTCACTTGGGAGTACCTTGCAGCTACCTCTCCAGAGATGCAGTCACCTTTGTAAGTAGCTAGTTCTTCCTCAAGAGTACCTTGCAGCTACCTCTCCAGAGCTCTGAGAGTGACAGACAGACTGAGCTTCCACACTGAAACCTAGAGCAGCCTATAGTCAGGCATTTTCTTTGCTTAAATGTACCTCAGCCTTGGTTAGATCCTAGATAAGGGAACCTTAAAAATTGTTTTATTTATCAATGTGTATGTTTATGCAAGAATGTGGTGGGTGTGCACTTGCCACGATGTACCAGTGGTGGCTATCGGACAACTAGCGGACAACTCTAGGGAGTTGGTCTCTTCTCCTACTTTGTGAGGTAGTCTCTCTCTTGTTTCTGCTGTGTTTTGTATCATAGGCAAGCTGGCCTTCAAGCTTCCAGAAGACTATCTTGTCTTAATTTCCCATCCCCCTAGGCATGATGGGTTTACTGATATGTACAGTACATCTGACTTTTATGGCTTTTACAAGGTCCTGGGATTTAACTCAGATTGTCATGCAAATGCTTTACTTGCTGAGCCATCTTGTGGCCCCTGCTCTTTTGAGACAGGGTCTCAGTCTGTATCTCAGGCCTGGAATCACTACGTTCTCTAGACCACATGCTGGTCTGACCTCAAGACAGACCAACTTCCCAAGTGCTGGGATAATAGTCCCAAGCCCCACACCTGGCTTTCATAACTTCTGCTAAGATGGGGTATTTAAGACTTGGGTAGGCTGTCTCTCCATAGTTCCCCTTAGGGACACAGAGAATTTCAACTTGGAAAAATTGTAGGTGATTACCCAGCAAGAAAATGCTGTTGGCACCATTTTTGATTGTGTCCCCGAGTTCTCCCCACTAGGAGTCTCCCTAGAGGGTGTCTTTCCTCCGGCATCTTTTTCATTTATTTTTCAATATCTTAAGTTTATCATTGTTTATTGTTTCACTTCCTTGGTTAGGTTTATTCCAAGATGTCTGTTTATGTCTATGTACCTATATATACACACCCACACACACATATATATAATATATATGTATATATACACATATATACATATATACACACATATACATATATATGTATAGGTATATGGCAGTTATGAATGATATTATTTCCTTCTCAGTGTGTTTGCATTTATATATATGAAGCTAATTTTTCATCCAGGTACTTTACTGAATGTATTTATTGGCTGAGGTTTTCTGGTAGAGTCTTGAGGGAATAAGAGACTGCAGAATACTCAGCCCTAAAAGGGACATGTATACTGTACTCCAACCCACCACACCCCCCAGCTCAGGAATCGCTCCAGAGGAAGGTAAGGAAAGAGTATCCAGGTGGTAGTTACAAGCCAACTTCTTCTGGACACATCAGGGCAGCTACACATATGAACTCACAGCTGTTGTGACAGTATGGGTAAATCCTGTGCATGCCCAAGCCAGACAAAAATCCCAGCACAGAAAGGGGAGTTGGCTCACAATCCTACCTCTAGAAGTGGACCCATAAGCAACAGTTAGCTCTGCTGGGAAATGAAGGGTCAGTTTTGTCTCATAGTGTAGCTCCTGCTAAGTCAACCAGGCTCCAGTAGAAGACCATATACCCGAGGAAATTGGAAACAGCCAAGCTAATCTCTAAGGATGTAAAGAAACAAAAAGAAAGGGTGTGTGTGGATCTGCGAAAACTTTGGTGTGTGTGGGGAGTAAATATGGACAAAATAAATTGTATGGAATTCCCAAATAACTAATACAAAATTAAAAATCAGAATCCTAGGGACTAGGGGTGCTGCTCAGTAGTAGAGCTCTTGCCCAGCATCTTAGGGGTCCTCACCACTAGGAGCAAATCAACTTTTGCAGTGTAAATTGAGTTTCTTAGTTTTTCCTCCCCCCTTACCGTGAGACACTGACGGTCTCGATGTTACACAGTTATTCTCTGCAAAATTCTCTGTGGTTGGTCATCACATCTTGAAGGGAACTGACGACTACTGGACACAAGGGTGGACATATTCTGCTAACAGAGAGGCTGCGAGCTGGTGATAGACACTTTTGAGTAGAAGTTGGCAGGCATGGAAGGATTGACTCACCAGGAATCATTCCAGCAGCCTGTGTGGCCCATGGTTGTGCTAGCAGCCACTGAGACAGTAGAGGCAGATCTTCGGCTGTCCCGTGAGAACTGGAAGGGTGAAGAACTGGGAGATGAGAGACTGTCCTGCCTGTGTGAGTGTGGACTCAGCCTTGCTCAGGGGGTTGTAGGGAGCTGTCACAGCCGTTTTGTCTTTAGCCTTGTGTGGGCTGCTGCAGGTCCTACGCCCAGGTGAGATACACGGCAAAGCAAGCACTGGGTTGGGGAGAGGTGAACACACCTTTTCATTTGTGTGGTCCTCATCCTTGCGGGCTTGAAATGTGCTCTGTATCATGGTCTTGGTCTCCATGTAAGTTGTACCTGATATGCCTTTGTCCTTTTTTTCCCCCCTCAAAATAACCTTTCTTGATGACTCCTCCCACACCCAAGGTAGGGTCTCACTTTGTAACTCTTGCTGTTCTAGGACTCACTCTGTAGACCAGGCTGACTTTAAACTCTGCCTCTGGAATGATGTGATTAGAGGCGTGTGCTACCACTGCCCGGCTCTCATGATTCTTTACGAGGTTATTCTTCTGCAGAAACTTTAGAATCAGCCTGTCATTTTGCTTAAGCATACGCACATGCACACATATGCACACAACAAACTACTTGAGACATGTATCAGAATAAGCAGAATTTATCTACTCTGTAGATTTGGAGGTACATGAGTGCGTCAAGATTTTTTAAAGTAATCTTTAGTAAGTATTTTTTAAAAAATAATTTTAAAAATTCCTTATTTAGTGGTCTTTCTGATGATGAAAAAGGATTTTCAATGTTAGGTTTTTAATTAATTTTTGTTATTGTTGCTTTGTTTTGAGATGGGCTATTCTGGTGCTCATAGCCCAGGCTAGCCTCACACTTGTGGCACTCCTTCTGCCTCAGCCTTCCAATTGCTGAGATGACAGGTGTGTGCCAACATGCCCATTTGATAAAGGGCTTTCCCCCTTGATACATTTCTTGTTGATTATTGCTGATTTATGGAAACCCACTCCCATTACCCATGCATCGTGGGACACTTACTGAACTCCTTAATCTAGTAGTAAGTTACTACTTTGAAAACACTGTGTCTTGCTTCTTGTTTTGTATTTCTTCCTGTCTTGGGATTCATGAGTGATCTGGCATGCCCTCTCCCCTTTTCTGTGCTCAGGAACCAGATGTAACTTACATATTTACGACTGATTGAGGATGTCATAGTTACCACCGGCAAAGTGCAAGGGCTTGAGATTACTTGTCTATTATGAGGACTTTCCATGTTTGAGAGCTGTGGGAGGTGACATGCACATCTAGTCCCACTTCATGGAAGGCTGAGGCAGGAGGATCAGCTGAGCCTAGGAGTTTGTATAAGGCAGCTTTATCTCTTAGGGGAACGGGGAGAAAATATGAAGGGTGGTGAAAGGAGAGTAAGAGATCGTGTCTGCCTTAGCTTGGGAGGGTGAGCAATTGGAAGAGGGACGGGGGTGGGGTGGGAGAGACGCAGAATACTTTGGAAGAACATCAAGGCCTTGATTTTATTAATATTTATTAACACTTTCTCCCCCTCCCCAAACAAGAAAACAGGCAGATTGTTAAAGTTACAACGGACTGCTTTCTGCTCCTCAGAAGTTGATTTGAAAGGTTTTGTGGTAGCATCTCACATTCGGGGGCGGGGCAAGGAGCAATAGCTAGACATTGGCTGAGCTAGCCGGTGGGAGGAGCTGGCTGGTGAGCTTGGCTGCTCTGCTTCAGGTCAAAGGTTTTCTGGTGTTGCTCACCCACTTTTACTGTACCTCAGGTACTTCTTTGGGAACACTGGCATGGAGGACTTGTCTGTGGAAGAAGGCTGGCTGCTTTCCCTTGCCTCTGTGCAATAATCTAAACTAGTGACTCTCCAGGGAAAGCCGCCCTTCTCTCAGGGCGGGACTCTGGTTTTTGATCCTGTTGTTAGTTTTGGGAACATTTCAGGAAGTATAACTGAGCTCCGCAGGAAGAGTATCCGTCTATTTCCAGCTAATGAGATTAAGCTCGCCCCCTTTAGAATGGTAGCAATCTTCTTAGAAGTCCTGGAGTCCAAGGTGGGGAACTTGGGTTTTGTAATGATGTCCACTAGTTACCTGTTCCTAGTCCTCTCCAGGTGACATCTCTTTGTCACATATTAGAGACTTTATGAAATGTCTAATGCAGTTGGTAGTGTAACATGTAGTTGGATGCCTTCCAACATTTTGGTACAGCTCTGTGGTCTTTTATGACTTATCAAACTATACAAGGCTTATAGCTAAATAAAAGGGTAAGGTGTAGGATTCTAGCCCTGTGTGATCAGTGGGAAATCACCTGAACGACGGAGTTCAAGACCATGTCAGATAATGGCAATGTCTCAAAATCCAGTGAATAATAACAGAAACGGATTCACTGAAATGTAACACTATTCATTTGCTTTATCATATTAACTTGATTAGTTTTGGGGGCGAATCAAGAGTAAAACACATTTCTATGAATAGAAGCACACTATTTTTAATTTAGGGTGTCTATGAAAAACATTTAAATGGTTATGTGGGGAGACAACACACATTTTGTATAGTTGGCACAGAAAATCATGGGGTGTGCTTTGTAGAGCACATAGTAGGTCTGCGAGAGGGAGGAGGCGTATTTTGTATAATCTTGTGAGATCACAGAAATGCAAGAATAATATTTTACACTGAGCAGTATAAGCCATTTGGCCACATGTTTGTCTACATCTCTGTTTTTTTCCTGGTATGTACTTACTCAGGAACCAGTGTGAACCCACCTGCTTAACTGTGAGTGACATTAATGCTTGAAAACAATTACCCAGTGGTCTTTTCCTTGCTAGCCCCTTGCCAGGTGGTCCTTAGAGTGGGTCTCTCAGTGAACTTGTATTTGAAAGGCTAGAGACTGAAAGCAATTCACTTATGTCTAGCAGGGAAATCATTTAATTCCACGAGCCAAATCCAGCAGAGAACTGAGGTATCTGATCCATCATCCCCAGAGACTCCTTTGAGGGTAACCGGCTTTTCTCTTTTTTTATCTCTGCTTCCCTCTAAGGCCCTTGAACATGGAGAAGACTTTTTTTTCCCTAAGCATTTGTGCTGTTGACTAACAGAAGTGTTGGTCTACAGAAGAGTCAATTCTTTTAATAGTTTCTTTTAAGTGGAAAGCAGCTGTGTTAAGTGACTGCAGTTTGGTGTTTCAGGACCATGGGTCATTAAGTGTCCGCTCTGTGCTTTCTGGCCTGTGTGCCAATGCTGTTTCTTAAATACATGTTAACTGGTCAAACTGGTTTGTGGGAACAAGCCTAGCATGGTCGAATGAAGCCCCATGTGTCTGTCCGGGTGCTTCGGCTCTGGGTGGGACAGACGTGCAGGAAGTGGCTGCATCTTCCCACACAGTCCGATGGGCAGGTGGGGGCTGTGGGAAGCCTTTGTGGGCCCTGCCCTTGGGTGGGGGAGGGGGGCCATTCTCGGGGAATGCACAGCAGCCGTCTCAGTGGGTTCTCTAGCCAGGGGCACCGCAGTCACCGTAGGGTATCGCAGACAGGCTAACCAGATGCAGCTAGAAGCTCAGCTAGGATTCCTGCAGAGACTGGTTTCAGCAGCTTGGGGAGCCAGGCTAGCTGCTTAGACTTGGGTGAATGGGTACCATCTGGGAGCGCTGGGAAGCCCTCGGTGAGAGATTAGACTTGGCTCCTTAATCAAGGGCCAGATCCTTTGCTTCCTTCAGGTCCAGATGAAGAGACAGTCCATAATTCTAAGACGTTTATTTTCATCGTGTGGAGTGGCGTGGATGAAATGGTACCCCCGCCTTTCTGGGAGAGGCGAGGCAGATATAGTAACTGGGAAGGGGCGTGGCTAAGCCTCTAGGTGTCTCATTAACATGGGGATGGCTTGGGGCTGTGTGGCCACACCTCTACCTGAGGAGGGGTGGTACGTGACTGTGACTGGAGCCAAAAGCCTTCCGGGAGCATTGGCATAACGTTTTTGGTCCCTTGGGTTGTTCCACTGGGTCACCCAGATTTTATGCCTGTGCTCAACCGGGTGCCAGATTGCCTGTCACAGATCAATGCCCCACACTGGTTTTGACTCTTCTTGTTCCCAGGCCTTCTGTTTCTCTTCCTAGACCTTGGCAGTACAGCAGCTGGATCCCATTCTGAGTATTTGAGATTCGTGGTCGCTACCTTAGCCCAGGACCTCTCCAAGCCCTAACTGAGCCTTTGTGGAGTGGGCACTAAAGTAAATTATTTGCAATAGGAGCCCTGGCTTGGTTGTGTGCCTCTTAGTTCCCTAAAGACAGCAGGATGGCTGTGTTAGAAACCAAAGATAGCTTTATTCTGTTACTGAGCAGCATTATTTGTGATCTACTATATTTCCTGATTATTACTACGTAGTTGTACTATTACTGTGTAATTGGGAGGCATAGTATTTGCTTCTGGAATTTAGAGTTAAGACACAGAATGTTTCTTGGTTTTCCATTTTAAAACATACAACAGGAAGGTGGCAGTGTTTTTAGGAAAATGGCAGATACAAGCTTTGATCAGAAAGCTGAAGGAATCCCACAGTGTTAGAACATGCTTAGAACAGAGACAGAGAAGGAAGGCATGGCTTCTGAATAGTTCAGACAGCGTTCCAAGGCCACATGGATACACTTCTGGAAGGTAAGGGACAGGAATTCTGGGAAGGAGAAATACAGTATCTCATTAAAGGAATAATTATTCCAGCTATCACATTAGTAATACAATTTAAGGTAAACCCACCTTCCTGAGTGTTGGGGTCTGCCTTTCTGAGGGGTCCGTCTCAATTGGCTATTGACTGTGTCCAAATGCTGGGTTACAGTCTCCATTGGCCAGAGATTTTATCCTCTTGACTAGAAGAAAATGGTTTTCTTTCCGTAGCCTTTACTTTTCCTAGATTTACTGTGCCAGTTATGTAGGTTTTTTTCTCCTTTTTTTTTTTTTTTAAAATTCTGAATTGAGAGTAGAACCTATGGACTCCCGAATGCTAGGTGTGCACTTGACCACAGAGATACACCTCCAGTGTAGTCACTGAAGTTAAAATAAATTACATTTATTTTGTACGTGTGCACACATGTGTCTTATGTGCATGGAGATCAGAGGACAACTTTCAGGATTTGGGTCTCTCCTTCCATCAAGTGGGTCCTGGGCAGCCAACGCAAGCTGAGAGACCTGGCAGGAAGCATTGTTACCCACTGAGCCACCTACCTGTACCCTACCAGGAAGTTTTAAAGGTAGTTTTAAAGATATTTGCTACTAAGAGAAACAAATCACTAAGCCCAATCTCAATACACACGGGAACCAAAATTAGTATTTCAGTGAGGCTGCCGTGGACTGAAGATACTGTCATGGTTGAAGAGGAAAAAATAGGAGTATGATTTGGAAGAAGTGAGCCTATTATCTGAGCACTAATTCCCTGTTTGCTGAATAGATGTGCAAATAAAGTTTAATTTAATTTAATTTTTTTTTTTTTAATTCTTGGCATTAACTGTACCTTTCTGTTACTTAAATGTTCCAGAAGACTCACAACAGTGTGGAAGGAGACTTGTTACCCTCGTGTGCACCGACTGGCCAACATTGCTGGAACTGCAAATCTATACAACTTCAAATTTAATTTACCCTTCTTTGTTCTATAATTGGGAAAATTAAACCCAATTCATTCCCAGAAGGGATCTCTGGAAATGCCTGGGAGTTCTGGTGCTTGTGACGATCCTGTTAATCAAAACACAACTGCATTAATGAAAAGGATGGCCACCCAGCAGATGGCGGTTATTTTGGGGACAGAATCATTCATATTCCCTGCATGGCTGACGCACATGTTCCCTTACATGACTGTGATAACAGTAATACTACATGCTTAGTTTTTGAAACAAGAACTTTTTTCTTTTGGGTTTTTCAAGATAGGGTTTCTCTGTGTAGCCTTGGCTGTCCTGGAATTCTCTCTGTAGACCAGGCTGGCCTTGAACTCAGAGATCCGCTTACCTCTGCCTCCCGAGTGTGCCACCCCCCCCCCCCCCCAGTGAAACAGGAACATTTTTTTGCAATTAGAATTTTAAATTTCATCAGGACTTGGAGTTCAGTGCTTTATCAATAATTGTTGATCCATCTTTGGGTAAATCTGTCTGGACAAAGAGAGGCAATCTGCATGGGCGGGGCAGGCTTCATGTAGGCTTTTTAGGTGCAAAGTGATTAATTGGCATCTTAAAGATTCACCTCACATAGTAGGTCTTCAGTAAATGTGTGTTAGAAATGTTGAGTGGAAGAAAGAAGAGGTAGCCGGAGGGGGGTAGCATTGAGATGTGTCTTGTATCTCCCACAACCTCTCAGTGTTCCCCAGACCCTTGAGCAGGCCAAGCAGGCTTCCTACAGCAGAGCTGTGTCCTCCGAGCCTCCAGCCCTTGTTGGTTTAATTGTCTTTTTTTTTTGGCACTCCAGTGGCCCATAGGTCTCATTACTTCTAAAACTTGGAAAGTATTTGAAGGTTCAGAAGATTTACGTCGTCATCGGTACTTAGAGGTCGTATTACAATGGGCTTTGCGTGATCCTTCTGTATCCCTCAAAACTGTCCCCTCTCTTCACCAGCTTGGTTCTGCGTTGTCCCATCCTGTTGTTGGAGATCATTCTGAGTTGTTCTAGCTGCTTGCAAGGCACTGTGACTGGGCCCAGATCCTTGTGGATACTTGCGAGTAGTTTTCTGGGCTCTGGTTTTCTTGTTTATAAGATGGGAACCGTAAAATATTTCCCTCAAATCTAAGTGTGAGCTTTAAATGGTAGGATGAGCTTTATACTATACCTGACATATATTGGGTGATAAAAAATTTCTAGATCATAATTTATTTCCCCTCCCTCCTCCCCCTCCCCCTCCCCTCCCTCCTCCCCTCCCTCCTCCCCTCCCTCCTCCCCTCCCTCCTCCCCTCCCTCCTCCCCTCCCTCCTCCCCTCCCTCCTCCCCTCCTTCCTCCCCTCCCTCCTCCCCCTCTCAGCTTCCTATCTCCTCCCCTCCCCCTCTTTTTGTTGCGATGATTGCTCAGGCGGAGACTGTCCTTCAGCCTCCTACCTGCCAGGGGCTGAGGAACACAGTCATACCATGCTACAGGTTTCTGTTGTGAATGATTGATTCTCCATGCCTGTGCTGTCCTGTGTAGATCACTGCCCCCCTCTGCCTCCCAGAACAGACCGCTCTTTCCCCTCACGTGCTGGGGTCAGTATAAATGGGTGTCATCTTCTTTACCCTTTCTTATCCACCACTGCTCTCTATGCCTGTCTGGAGCCATGCAGGCTGGGCATTTGTGTGGTACCTTACTGGACCAGAAGAAAGCCTTCTTTTCTCCATTTCACTTTTAGGAACTAGGGGTGGATTTTCTTTTCCCTGTCCATCATAGGCTAAGAAAGCTCGATAAGACCACTTTCTTTTTGCTCACTAAGACGAATGCAAAAGTGTTTTTTACAGAGGGGCAAGGATGTAAATCCTAGCAGGGGTCGCAGTGAACACACCTGGGCAGTAATGATCTAAGAAAGGGAAGGGCGGGCTCTGGGCTCTGCTGCTGCGAGCATTCCTGAGCTCTCTGGCCCCTGTTGTCTTTCCTGATTGTCCCCCTGTGGTGAGAAGCATTTCAGCCCCGTGCTGCCCTCTGACCTCTATCTCCCACTGGAGATATTGCTGAGAGTGATTGCCTCTCATCTGCCCCCAGGCAAGCCCAGGGTAAGAGGGCCTGGGGTTTGTTCTCTGTGCTGCCTGTGTCTTATTAGATTGCCTTGTGGCCAGGTGCAGAAGACAGGAGGGAGGGGCCCAGACAAGCACAGTTCGCTGCCTCCTAGGAGATTAGGGATTAGCGGTTGTGTGTGGCAGTTTTGTGGTTCCTCTGCCCGACTTGTTTTCATGGGCCCTGTGAAAGGCAGGGTCCCATTCTTATCCCCACGTGGCATTTCATGATGTGGCATTTCATGATGCACGTGTGTTCCAGCTCTTTACCCACTCTCAGCAGATGCTCAGTTTGCATTCGGCGGCTCCTGTGAGGTCGTTCTTCAGATGGCAGTACATACTGACTTCTTGGATACAGCTGTGGGTTTGGTGGGTCATGGGGTAGTTCTATTAATATTTTGAGGATCCTGGGTTTTTTGTTTTGTTTTTAAATCCACAGTTAAGTCCACACTGTTTCCCACAATGGCTGTACTAGTTTGTGATTGCTACGACAGTGTTCAGGGTTCATTTTTTTTTTTTTTCAGTCTTTTTGACCCTAAGCCTTCATACCCCAGTGGCTGATGGCTCAGTGTGGTTCTGACTTGCCTTTCTTTGGTTAGTAGTGATGTTAGCTGTGCTGGAATATACCTGCTCGCCAATTGTTTATCTTCTTATAAATGGTTACTTAACTCTTACCCTTTTAAATGAATTACTTTTCTGCGTTTATATCTGCAGGAGTGCATGTGTGTGCGTGCGCATGTGTAGAAGCCGAAGACCAACGTGCAGAAGTCAGCTCTTTTATCCACTATTCGGGTTCTAGAACTCAAACTCAGGCCAACCCTTGGTGTTAAGCACCCTAACCCATGGAGCCGTCTTGACGGCCAGGTTCCTGGATTTTAAATTAGTCTTTTTCCCCTCTTCTACTGATTTGGAATTTATTATGTATTCTGGAAATGAACACCTCAGAAATACAGTTTGCAAATGTTTTCTTCTATGGGACCCACGCTTTGTTGGCTTTTGAGTTCATATAATTTGCGGGGAGGCTCGTTAAGACATGGTGTACAAAAGACCATTGTGTCTGTTCCAATAGGAAAGGTAGAATAGAGGACTGCTTACACACTGCAGCGGGCAGTTCCTCTGAGCCTTGTTCTCAGAAGCAAAGATTTGGAAAAACGTGCTACATTCAGAAGATCTGACAGGTAGCCGGGAAGGCGCTGGGAATGGAAAATGGTTTATTCGATTTAAACCCAACTCCAGCTCTTGTTAAATTTAACCATTTTTCCAATTTTCCATTTGACAATAATTTGTACAGTAATTTAGTATTACGAAGTGACCTCTGACCAAAACCAATTAACTTTTGAGTTTCTCGCCTAGAAGGCTGCTTTATACAATTTTAGAAACATTTTCTGGAGAAATGGACTAAAATTTCCATGGTAATTATGACCTTGAGGTATTCTGGTGTCAAAGAAGATGCATAATGCACTCTCCTTTGTCTGGTAATTACTTTTTCATCTTTATCCCCCCCTCTCCAAATAGTCTTCCTATCTGTGTCCTTACTTAGATAAATAGTTCATCAATCAGAGATTAGAATAATCTCATTACCTATGGGAATTCCTCTTATGGCTCCAGGCTTTAATGTGGTTGGGAGGGAGTTGTTAGCATCCAGAGCACCACTTAGGGACCAGATGGGCTCACTGGAAGCAGCTTTCAGGATGTCAGGGGAAACTCTAATGGTTCAGAGGAGCAAGCACAGAAACCACAGAGGAGGCCTGGACTGATAGTGGACTAGCTTTGGTTTTTCTCCTTTAGCAGTGGGGCAACCATTTCTCTTTACTGTAAGAGAAACAGAGCTTTCAGAAGGACAATTATGTTTGTTCCGTTTCACGAACATCGAGGAAAATCCAAGAATGTGCCTTATTCTGCGCGCGCGTGTGTGTGGAGGTCAGAGATCAATCATAGGGGTCCATCTTGACTTTTGGAAGGGGGAATCTCCCAGTGACTTGGAGCTAGCCATTTTGTCTAGCAAGCCTGTTATCTTCCTGACTCCACAGCCTTGTTGGTAGGACTAGAAGCATGCACCATCATGCCTGGTATCCCCTTCCCCACATTTTAAGGTGTATTCTGGACCATCACCTTCTCCAGCTTGTGTAGCAAGCATGTTACCAAGTGAGATACTGCCCTATCCTGCCCCTTTGTTTGCAACATCCTTCCTGAGGCAGTTCAGAGCTGTCAGTACCCAATGGGATGTAGACAGCTGCCACTGAGGCTTTACCTGGGGTTTGGGTTTTGGCTATGGTTTTCAGTGCCCAAACTGCCCATCACCCAAGTGCAGTTGAGCACGTGGTGATTCTTGCCAAATTTATTCTCACTTCTCAAACAAAGCCAGAGTTTTAGTTATCAGTTAAGGGTGAGAACCAACTTCTCTAGCCCAGTTAAACCCCACTGTCATCGAAGGAGTATTTCTATGCTGTTTCAAACATTTGCCTGATATAAAATAGTTTTTTTAAAAAAGTTTTCTTGAATTTGTGTGAGGCAGAACTTTATAAAACTTGTTCATGTTTGTAGTGACTCAAAGGCTCCTCAGGCCCTTTTTAGTAGCTAGGGAAACGAAACTGAGGGCTGGGGAGATGGCTCAGTGGGCAAGGTGCTCACAGTGCAAGCTTGACAACCCGTGTTCAGCTCCCAAGAACCTGTATCAAAAGGCAGACACAGCAGTGCACACGAGTGTACACACACACACACACACACACACACACACACACACACACACACCCCTACGATCTCAGTGCTCCTAAGTGCTTCTCTGGGGAGGCAGAGAGGAGAATGCCCAGAAACTCTCGGAGAAGCCGCCTGGTACACACAGCTGTGAAGGAGTCCCTGTATCATGGGGTAAGCATGGAGGTTGCTCTTTACCATGGCACACATGTGGAGGTCACCTTCATGCACACATGTGTAAGTGCACTCATGCACACACACATACACATTCAGGAGACTAGAAACAAAACGAACAAAAACAAAACCCAAGGTTCAAGGTTTGGCTGTCATTCCCGTGGCTTCCAATTTAGTGTGATTATTTTGGGCTAGCTCCATACTCCAGAGGTAAAGGTGTGATAGAAAAATAGCTATATCAAGGATGAGTGAAGCAAGGAGTTTTGTATCAAGTTTCTTTGATTTGTGGAAGAGGAAGAATTTTTTGTTTGTTTGTTTGTTTGTTTGTTTTTGAGACAGGGTTTCTCTGTGTAGCCCTGGCTGTCCTGAAACTCACTCTGTAGACCAGGCTGGCCTCGAACTCAGAAATCCACCTGCCTCTGCCTCCCAAGTGCTGGGATTAAAGGCGTGCACTACCACTGCCTGACGAAGAATTTTTTTTTTTTAAAGCAAGATAAAAGAATAGTTGATACATTCATGGTATGGCTTTCACTTGCAATTACTGTCAGACAAACACGTGATTCTTGCAGACTATATTACCCGTGACTATTTGCTAAACACTCCCTAGGCCTTACAATAGTTTAGTTAAAATATAGTCAGATATGTTTTAAAATGCGTTCCCTTCTCTGCACATTTCTCTTCTTCTGAGGCAGCGATTCTCAGCCTGGCGGTGAGACCTTTTTGGGGGTCTCATATCAGGTATCTTGCATATCAGAGGTTTCATTATGATTCATAACAGTAGCAAAATTATGGTTATAAAGTAACAATGAAATGATTTTATGGTTGGGAGGTCACCACGACATGAGGAGCTGTATGAAAGGGTCACAGCATTAGGAAGGTGGAGAACCACTGGGGTATTCTCATTGTCAGTATGGTGTTAGGCCCAGTTAGGTCAGTTTGAGAAAATGCTATTTACTTCATAAGATCACTTGTGTTTTCAGCTTACATTACCCCCTCTCCCTGTACTTTAATTGTAGAAGTGTAATTATAATAACTAAACTTTTCTGATCGCCTCCCAAGTGCCAGTAGCTGTACCCAGGTTTCTGTGTCATTTTATTTAGGCCTCCCGACACCACAGAAAGCACACTGTGACACAGAGGAGTAAGTGAGACTCTGTTAGAAATCTGCTGGCCATGCGGACAGAAAGGGGTGGGTTCTGTTGGGTCATCTCTTCCATCTTTTACCAAGCAGAGCAGGAGGGACCTACGAGTATCTTCGTCAATAAGCCCTTGGCCGGCCTGTCAGTCAGGTCTTCCAGGGGCAGACCCTTGTTTGAGGAGCTGCCCCAGTTGATTCCGCCCCACACTAGGTTGGTGACATCTACTCTATTACAGGATCTGTATTAAGTTTAATTTAATACAGGAACTGCATTAAAAGGGTCGCAGCATTAGGGAGTGTGAGAACCACTGCTCTCTGTAGTTTCATTCCCTGTTTTCAGAATCTGAAGCTCAACAAGATAGTTGCAGACAAGAGCTTAGCCCTAGATCATGTATAGCTCTCAGTCTGTCCCGACAGTAGAACTCAGACATGGGAAACTTCACTTGAGAGGAGGCTTACCCTCCGTCATGTAGGCTACTCATGTGTGAGTGGCAGGCATAGCTTATTGTAAGATGATCTGGTGTTTATTGGATGGAAGAGCACACATGAAGCATACCGTAAATTCTATCCCTGGATACTGTTCACTACGTCTCATCTCCAATAATGGTTTAGGTTATGGGCCTCTCTCTTCGATGGGTTGTTTGAATAAATAACACCAACATACCCAGGGGAAATGAGGATGTCTACCTTCCAGAAGAGATGGATGCAGAGGCAACATGTGGGTGGAGTCGGTGTCTCACATTCAGAGCCCATTTGAGGATAGAGTATCTATAATGTTACATTCTGCTAACTGGTCTGTTTGATGAGCCCTGAGGCAGGGAAACCTGCATCTTGATTAGAGGAGAATGCTACCTCACCTCTGTCTTGGGGATGTGCTCTCTCTCTGCAGCTCTGAACATACGTCATCTGAGACTGAGGACTTTTGGCTCTTGTGTGTTTTCCAGGATCTTCCCTGTGACATCACAGCTCTGGAGTTGGCATGGATCATTTTATTTCCCAGGTCCATTGGTTTCTTTGGACAGTCATTTTTAGTGTTCCCAACTCTGATCAAAGACTCTGATTGCTTCTTGTTCAGAGCAGCCAGGTCTTGCTTTGTCCACATAATATTGTTTAAAATTTTTCCCTAGGCACTTAGAGATTTATTTAAATTACCTTCTGTCTTGCGAGGATGGGGCCTAAATTATGTTTCCTCTAGGACAGAGTGCCCTTTGCTCATCCTGACCCTTTAATATTGTATTCTGGATTTCCTCAAGTTGCTCACGAGCGCTGTTTTTGTCTTTTTTTTTTTAAATGAAGTTGCCTTTGATCTTGTCTGCAATTGAAGACTTTCCAAAACAGGCCTTGTGTTAAGAAGCAGGCTGGCTGACTCTCCATCCCTGCTGATGTCAGAGAAAGTGGGCAGATCCTCTAAGGGTAAGTGAGAGCAGTAAAGAGGTTTTAAACAACTTTCAGTCCCTCGCTTACAGGAGGACTCCCTGAGTCAGCTGTTCTAACCCTGTGGGTCACAACCCCCACAGGGGTCCATATCAGATATCCTGAATATCAGATATTTATATTACGACCCACAACAGTAGCAAAGTCGCAATTATGAAGTAGCAACAAAAATGATTTTATGACTGGGTCACCACAGCATGAGGGACTGTATTAAGGGGTGGCAGAATTAGGAAGGCCATTTCCCCACCCCCACCCCACCCCGTGGCTCCAGCTTCTAAGGATTCTTTTTGTTGGAAAATGAAACAGAGGAAATGGCAGGGCTGGGCACCGGTGCTCCCGCCAGGGTTTTGCCTTTGCCTGTTAGGTCAGCAGAGATACTCTATGCTCTCCCCTGCCTCTGTGTTTGACTTTAGGGCTCTGTGGAAAGGAATCCCTCACCGCCAGACACCTAGGCTGCAGTTTCCTCTTTTGATGCTTGCTGTTGATGTGACTGGATTTCCTTCCAAGATTTCCTCAAACTTTGTGGTCCGCCATGTGCTTCTTTTCTGGTTCCTAGCACTGTTTGTTTTATTTGAAACGGCACTGTTTTAGCACAAGTCTGGGAGCGTGGGGGCTGGAGGGTGTTCTGTCAGCCAGCCGTGGGGAGCTTGGATGAGAGGAATCCACCTGGTATTTCACTCTGAGTTTTGTGTTTCTCTGGGAACTTCTTTTCAACACCCTGGGCCTCTCTACAGAGAGAGGAACACTCAAAATTAGCCACCTGCAGAAGGGCAGTCTTTTCTCTCCTGGCCTCTCTGTGTGCCCAGCTATGTGTCTGTCAGTCAGACTTTGATTTGTTCCTACTGGAAATCAGGTATGAGGAGAGAGATGCAGTGGGAACCACAGGCTTCTGTGGGGGTGTCTCTGTGGAGATTGTTTCAGACACATTTGGGAAGTTGCCTGTTACAGATCAGGAAAGGAGAAGAGTGTGGCTGGTGTTCAGGTTTCTGGCCTGGCCTGGGTTTAGGATGTAAGCCACCTACATTTCTCCCTTCTGAGTCTTACCCATACGCCATTCCTCTGTTCCTCTGTTCCTCTGAGTGTGTCGTTGTCCTAGCATTACCCCAGTGGGTAGCACTCAGGCCATCTTGTACCCAAAGGCCTGTGAGGACCAGAAACCTAGCAGCACCCCAATCCTGAATACTCTGTGGATCTCTTCACAAGCGTCTTGGAAGCCCAGTAAGGTGCATGCTAAGCAGTGTAGAGAAGAAGGACAGTGTCTCTCATACTACCACCTGTCTATTCATGTTTTAATAATCTTTTGTTACAGTGTGTGTGTGCATGCGTGCAGAGAGGTCAGAATTCAACTTGCGGAATTCTTGAATTCTAATGCAGAATTCAAGTTGGATCTGTTCTTTCACCATGTGAGTCCTAGGGATCAAACTTAGGTTGTCCAGATGAGCAGCAAACATCTTTACCTTCTGAGCCATCTTGTCGGCTCCTCTCCATTTGGTTTTGGAGAGGAAGGGAGGCATGAGAAACTGACAAATGTCACTACTGCATAGGAGCCTCTACTTGGCACCGACAATGGAGTCACTCAGGACTGAATGGTCAGTGCGGGTGTCAGCATAACTAAGGGAGAGTCTTACTAAAATTCACATAGCAATCTCTAGCTAGCCTACTAGGTACTGGTATACCCAGGAGAAAATCAACAAGAGAATTGGTGGAGCTATAAGGGAAGATGTGGCCATGACAGTATGAGCTGGTGTGTCCCTCGATAAAACACTCAACAAGAAGCCCCCATGGTAGCACGGTGGTAAGGCCGAGGAAGCCGGAATGTGGAAGAGGATTTGGAAAGAACTCTGATGTGTTTGAGAAGGCAGCATCAGGACTGTGGGAGAGTTTTGCTTGAATTATTGCAGAGTAATATTTTTATAGGATGGTAATGGTGTAACAAACACACGCAGGGCATGCTTAGGCAGAAAGGGAACTCAGAATCCTTAATGCAGTCTTGGAAAGGCACCATGGCTCCTTGTTGCAGCATGAAACCTGGGCTGCTGCACTGTGGCTTTGGACTGGCCGCCAAGTGCCAATGAGGGGTGAGGGCTTGACCCCCAGACCCTCTTTCTATGGAGCACGCTGAACTGTCCCTGTGCGTCATTTTTCAGGGAGAGAAGACGCAAGGGTAGGTCACGTGGTGGAGGCAGAAGAGGGTGTGAGTTTTCATAACAGGCTTGTTCATCTCTGGGATTTATACAAAATATGTCATGGGAACTGGGGATTTGGCTCAAGTTGGTAAAGATTCTAGCCTGGTATGCACAAGGCTTTAGGTTTGTCGTTGCCCATCAGTCAACTAACCTTTCAATCAATGATAATGGGATATGGTTCTGTTTAGTCTGTGTTTTCCCTGCTTCTGCTTGTTGACTGACAAGGCTGGCTTGTCAGGAATGGCTCATTAGCGCCATGATAATTGCTAGGTTTGGCTAGTGCTGGGAAGTTTGTCTTGTTCGCCTGCAGCTGAGCCGTGGCCCATCAGTTGTGTTAACAGCAGTCCTCCTTGTGCTGTGGGCATCTTAACAACCCGTTCTAAGCCCTGGGTTTTCTAATTGGTCCATTTGCCAGAATGGCTCTAATTTGAAATGATGATCTTTAGAAAGAGCATCAAATATTTTTTTTTAAGATGCTATAAATGTTTAGTGGGAAAGGAAAATAAACTAATTAACTTTAGCCCAGACAAGATACTTTTATTTATAATTTTCTTTCTAAATTACAAAAACACAACCCTCCCCCCCAAAAAGACCCCACCAAACATTTGATCTTATATGGTCAAAAAAGGTGGTAGTTAAAGGGGAAACCGAATTTTAAACTGTGTTAGACATATGCCTTGCTAAGAGAGCTTTCTCTAGGTGGAAACTGAGCAGCCTTTGATAGTTTTGCCCAACACTTCCTCAGCCCTGTGCTTCCCCTCTGTGAGTGAAGATAGTGAGATTGTCTCTGCTATTGGTTCAGAGTGTCTGAAGCTGTCCTCTGACTAGTAAAAAACATTATATGGGCATATTAAGGCCTAAAACAAACCTGCCTAGCCAGTGGTTCTCAACCTGTGGGTTGGGACCTGCATATCAGATATTTACATTACGATTCATAACTGTATCACATTCACAGTTATGAAGTAGAGCAACAGAATTTAATTTGTCACCCTGTGTGAGCTGCTGAGAAAGACAGGTTGACGGAGCTGTCCAAGTCTCCTAGAGAGCTGGTTCTTCACTTTCAGTTCTAACTGTGTCTGGAGGATTGGGGGTGTGCAGTGCTCAGAAATGTTCTTGTATTAGCATCTCATGGAAGAAAGTTTATTGTGGCTTACATATGGTTCCAGAGGGGGAGGGAATAATGACAAGGGCCGTGTGACAGGCAGCCGGAGGAGAAGCTGGCCAATCACTTTTGTTACAGAAGAAGCCAAGAGAGCAAGCAAGAAGTGAGGTTACAGTAGATAAATACTTCTCCTAGTTAGGGTTTCATTGCTGTGGAGAGACACCAGGACCAAGGCAACTCTTATAAGGACAACATTTAATTGGGAATGGTTTACAGTGTCAGAGGTTCAGTCCATTATCATCATGGTGGGAAACATGGCAGCGTCCAGGCAGGCGTGGTGCAAGGGGCTAGAGAAGGAGCTGAGAGTTCTACATCTTCATCCAAAGGAAGCCAGGAGCAGACTGGCTTCCAAGCAGGTAGAAGGGAGGGTCTCAAAGCCTCTGCTCAAACACTTCCCCCAACAAGGCCACACTTCCTCCAACAAGGCCACGCCTACTCCAACAAGGCCACGCCTACTCCAACAAGGCCACGCCTACTCAAGCAAGGCCACACCTACTCCAACAAGGCCACACCTCCTAATAGTGCCACTCCCTGGCCCCAGCATATTCAAACCACAACAGTACCCAAATCCTAGTCTTTCTCTAACAAGACTCCATATATCCTTAAAAGTTCCATAACCCCCCCCCCCCAAAGCATGCCATCATTCTGGGACCAAGTGTTCAAATACAGGAGCCCATGGGGGACATTTTTTTGTTTGTTTTTATTCAAACAACCACTGTTCCTTGTTGCCTGCATGGCAGCCACTCTCTTTCTAGGCAACGGAGAGTTCATTCCTTGAGGTTCAGAGAGGCCTCTTGATTGAAAGCCAGGCTTTTAAATCAATTATCATTTCTTGATGCTAGCTGATGGCCATAGACAAAAGCCATAGAGATAGGAGAAGCCAATATAAACAAAGAGAAAGGTGGGTGATTGTTTCATCATGGCACACTGTAGGTATGCAAAGTAATAAAAGGCTTTCCATGTTACATGAAAGATGTAATATTGAAACTGTAATAAAGAATCTGCTGTCATCAGCCAGACTACTCCAATGGCATACATATGTTGAAAAGGCTCTTCAGAACACACCGGGTACTCAGTTTGTGAACTGTGACCTTTGAGAAAGGAAAGACAGAGGTTTGTATCTTAACACCTGTCATTTAACTGTGGGGCTTAGTTTAGTTTCTGCAGCCCATGCTCACATTGAAGAAAGTATTTCAGTGCTATTTCTCATATTCCTGGTATGGAATGGACGAGAACATTTTGTGGCTTCAGGAAAGCCTGGAATGGTTGTTGGCTGAACAGTTGTAAGCCAGAGCCGTTCCCTTCTCACGGGGAGTCATTACTTGGGTGTGTTTTGTTTTAGAAGAAATTTGTCTGGATCCCTGGAATCAGAACACATTTCCTAAGAATATTTAAAAAACGAGTGTAGCATCCTGGGCTATGCAGATCCTTTAAACTGTTGATTTATTCCTTTCATGGTAACGCTGATATCAAAGTACTGTACTGTAACAGGAGCCCAAAGGACACCCAGTGGTTCCTTTCCATGTCAGAAATAGGGCAATGTTCCTCCACCAATGGTTTCCAAACCCAGTGAGATCTGGGGCCCCATTATCTTCACTTTACAAATGTGTTCATTCTCACTGATGTTCCAATCAGCATCAGAATGGCTGTCTTGTACCCTGGCAGCAGCCATAGACGCCCCCCCCCCCAAACACTGGGTCATTTTTAATGTTTTTCTGCTGTTGGTACAGTATCTGGTCAAAATAGCAGATTGTAAAGTTCTTTGGGCCAGGTCCTTTCACCCAGTGCAGTGAAGTGATATCAACTGTCTGTAGGATTAGGGGAGGGAGAGGGAGAAGGAGAGGGAGAGGGAGAAGGAGGGAAAGAGAGATGCAAAGACCAGAGGAAGGTATCAACTATTCTACTTTATTACTCTCTGTCTTAATATCTTGAGAAAGAGTCTCTCACTGGACTTGAAACATACCTGTTTTGTCTAGACAGGCTGCCTAGCAAGCCTTGGCAAGCTTCCTGTCAGTCCTTCATGCACTAAAACTATAGGCTCATGCACGGCCACACCTATTTACACGGGTGCATGCGATCTGTGGTCTGTACTCCAGGTTCTGGCTTGAGTAGTAACTACTCTTACCCAGTCAACCATCTTCCAGGACCTCCGTCTGTTTTTTATGCCCTTACTTCATCCTGAGATTCCCCCAACCACACTCTAATTGGCTTTTCTTTTTGTTTGTTTATTTGTTCTCACTCTGCTGGTCTGGAACTCACAGAGATCTGCCTGCCTCTGCCTCCTCCTTTGTGCTGGAATTAAAGGCGTGGACCACCAAGCTCCCCCTCCCTCCGCTGCCGCTGTATGTGTTTCGTGGATGGAACCCATTAGTAATAAACTCCCAGTTACTATCATGCCTCAGTGTTGAATTATAAGGAGCATAAGGGTTTTCCTTTGGTAGCACATGACGAAGAGCAAGCCCAGATTTGAATTCTCTACTTCATGTTTGCCATGTCTCTATCTTATACTTGTGAGTATAAATCTGCCTGCCTGTTCTTCAAGCCAGCTGCTGTCATTTACCTTCTGTCTTAGTTAGGGTTTTACTGCTGTGAGCAGACACCACGACCAAGGCAAGTCTTATAAAGGACAGCATTTAATTGGGGCTGGCTTACAGGTTCAGAGGCTCAGTCCAGTATCATTCAGGCAGGAACATGGCAGCATCCAGGCAGGCATGGTGCAGGCATCGCTGAGGGTTCTACATCTTCATCTGCAGGCTGCTAGGAGAAGACTGGCTTCCAGGCAGCTAGGATGAGGGTCTTGAAGCCCACACCCACAGTGACACACCTACTCCAACAAGGCCACACCTCCTAACTGTGGCACTCCCTGGGCTGAGCATATACAAACCGTCACACCTCAGTCACATCTTCCCCAGCTTCCTTCCTTATTTACTCATTTCTTCTTGCTTCAGTCATTCTGGTGTGTGTGTGTGTGTGTGTGTGTGTGTGTGTGTGTGTGTGCACACACCACCTCCCACCTCTGTCTTTTGAGATGTGGGATTACAGGCATGTGCCATAGTCCATCCGTGTGGTTTTAGTTTAGATTCCTTTAGTGGTCTGTCTGTCATGTGCTTGCTGCATGTACCTTTTACTTTGTGTGTGTGTGTGTGTGTGTGTGTGTGTCATATGCACCACATGTGTGTCATCCCACAGAAGCCAGAGGATGCTGTTGGATTTCCTGGAACTGGAGTTAGAGGCAGTTGTGAGCCAACATGTGTGTCCTGGGAAGGGAACCCAGGTCCTCTGCAAAGGCAGCCAGTGCTCTGAACTGCTGAGCCCTCTCTAGGGGGTATGGAGACATATACCTGTTTGGGGGAAGTTCCTCTTGAGATCTTTGGCCAGTTTAAAACACTGGCTTGTTGGTTTTCTTATTACTTTTTCCTAGCGTGTGACTTGTAATGTTTTTGTAAAGAAAATAACAGGCTCAGATTTAGTGGGAAGGCAACATAATTTAGTAAAAGGGGTCGTGCTTCCAAACTTAGGAATGCGGTAATGAGAGTCCTGTAACACCCTGTAAACGATACTTTAAGTGCTTTTATTTTATTTTATTTTTCCATGACTAAAAGGCAGTGTTTTAGGCAGTCCATCATCATGTGGTGGTCAACTGATTGTTTATATTACAACTTTAGTGCATTCCCAAGGACAGGGCATGTATACGGATTGGCGTATGTGTGTTGGTGTATGTGTGGGATGATGGTCGGCAGTGTGTATATATATATATATATATATATATATATATGTGCATTCATGAGTGTGGGCACATCTGCAGGTCATCCTTATCTGTGAGATAGCTACATGAATGTGCACACGTGTAAAGTTAGTGATCTGCATGAATGTGCACATATGTAAAGTTAGTCATCCAATTTAACTTGAGGTCTTACATCTACATGGATGCTACAAATGAGCAAAACCTGAATGATCAAAGGAGCCCGTAGGACAAAACAGACACGATGCAGGAAGGATTGGCTGAATAAATAATAGCCAGGGGTTTCTGTGGAATCCTGACTGATTACCTCAGGAAGATCCAGATTGGCTTGGGCCTGAGGATAGACCCGTGTACACCTAAGATCAATTGGTGTCTTAAAACTTTGAAAAGTGCTCAGACTGTCTGTGATCAATTTTGGTCTTGGTGACAGGTTTTTGTTGATAACTGACAAGTTTACCTCTATTTTTAAAAAGATCCTTTTTTTTTTTTTTTTTAAGATTTATTTTATTTATATGTAAGTACACTGTAGCTGTCTTCAGACATGCCAGAAGAGGGCATCGGATCTCATTACAGATGGTTGTGAGTCACCATGTGGTTGCTGGGAATTGAACTCAGGACCTTTGGAAGGGCAGTCAGTGCTCTTAACCGTTGAGCCATCTCTCCAGCCCAGATCCTTTTATTCTTCAAGTGTAACGTTTCCCAAAAGATTTCCTTTGCCAGGATAGGTGTATAGGGTTGTGGTCTAAGACCAAGTGTAATGCCTCCTACTTAAGAGTTAAATCTGAACTCTTAGGCAAACCCAAGAGTCTAGTTTTCAATTTTGAAAACTGCACAGCTTAACCGTGTAGTCTGAGGAACACTGAAAAACAAACCCTGATGTATTCAGGTTTATGGATCTGGCTTGCCTATGCCTCAATTATGAATTGTGGATGGGGCTGGGGCTGGAATTTGACTATTTGGCGTTCCCCGGAACTTTTGGTTTGGCCCAGAACCAAGTGCAGTGTGAGTGAGCCCGAGCCCAGCAGTGTGTCTCACTGGGGAAGGGAGTGGGGAGGGACAGGGGTATTACTGTAGCCAACTGTTTATCAATGGAGTCAGAGGCTTTTGAGTAATTTGGTGCAGAGGGTGGAGACGGGGCTTGAGCACTGAAACTAAGTTACATAATTCTGCTGCATGGCTGTGCGGCCAGTAATTTGGGTTCATTCAGACTGGAAAGAAACAAGTCATTTGTTTAGACTTTTCCCTAGGTCTGGTTGCTATTGCTGTTGGGATTCTTGTCTCACCTGGCCTCCCTCCCGGCTCCCGCTCCTGCTACCCTGCCCCCTCATTCTCATCCTGATTGTCTCCTTTCTTTTCTCCCTTCTCCAGAATAGGATATTAGTAATATTTTATTTTTGAATAAATGCACTTTTGGTGCATTCTTTTTTTCATGTTTACTTAGCTCCAAGCTGTGCAAAGCCTATGATCTTGATGTTTTAAATGGAAGCCATGAATATGTTCTTGACGTAAACAAACGCACATCTCTCCTCCTGAAATTTAAAGTGTAATTTTTACCTCTGCATGAAAATAATGAGTTAATGCACAGGAGAGGGGCTGCTGTTTATCTTGGAGACACTGGTGGGGGCCACTGGGCAGGATCAGGCAGGCATTAGGACGCTTGGTTAGCCAGCTATTTCATGGTGGTTAAATAACCCAGTCCTGCTTAGGGGGTGTAAGTAGCTTGAACACGGGTGTGTGTGTGTGTGTGTGTGTGTGTGTGTGTGTGTGTGTGTGTGTGTGTGTGTTGGAGGGGTGTTGTGCATATCTGGGAACCCTTTAGAGTGGGAGATTCTTAAAATTTGAGACTCCAGCCCCACTCTGAATCCTTCCCATGCTCATAGGACCCACCTCTGTCAGGTTCCTTTTATTTCTGTTTTCTTAATTTGACTGTTTATTGTTGGAAACTGGGAAGGCCTGAAGCAAGGGCAGATTGCTTGAGGGTGTGTGTGTGTGTGTGTGTGTGTTCACTCAAACTTTTGGCAGCAGTCTTTGGTAGATGGGCTGCGGTGTGCTGTGTTGTGTGGCTGGTGTATCTTTTTCCTATTTGGCTTGAGTTTTCCCTTTGTTTTGATCCTCTATAACCGGCTTGAATTTCAGGCTTGGAAAACAGGCCCAGATTTTCACAATAAACTTGAAAACGCTGGCAAATAAATAAATAAATAAATAAATAAGAGAGAAAGAAAAAGAGAAAAAGAAAAAGGAAGATTTTTGTATACTTTCTTGCTATGTTGCCGTATGTTTAGATCATTCAATCTGCTGGATTTGTAGGGTTGTCAGAAGAAATATTACTTACCGGATTTTATGGTGCGGCCATAGCCATTGTAGAGATCCCAGAGTCATTAGGACCCAAAGACCCTGTGTGGCACAAAGGATGATAATTTTCTGCATTACACAAAGGGCTGACCTTGTACTATCTCTGCTGTGCAGGGCTCCTGCCCTGCAGAGCTCTAGGCCCCCTCTCTCTTCAGATTCCCAGTCTTTTGTGCTATCCCTCTTAGTTCCTCGCAGTCAAATCTGAGTACCCAGGCCTCCTCCTCCCCTTTAAATATCATCCACGTAAGTATCGTTCCTTTCCCTGAGAAAAGTCCAATATCCCTAGCAAATCTGGGCCATTCTCGGGAAGTCTGTATCCTCCTGTTTGGCTCTGACTCTGTGTCCTGCCCTTCCAAGCCCTCGTTCCTCTGTAAGCTTCTCACACTCCTCTTACTGCCACCCCACCCCTTGCTGGCGCTTCATGCATTTGAACCCTGTAGTCTGCACACTCGTGGGCAGTAGGTCATCTCAGCTCTTATGTGTTTCTCTTTCTAGAAAGTTCTGTGAATGAGCTGAACGGTTGCTTAGTATCTTATACATCACAGCCATTAGTGACTTCAAAGCTGGGTTTGTGCTGTTTGATTCATGCTTTGTCAGATACTGACCAGAGCCTCACTGAGCAGAAGGAAAGGGAAGTGCACCTTTGGGGAAACGGTTCTCAAAGACTTTATAACACAGCGTGCATTCCCACGCAACCTTGGAGGGGTGTAATCTCATGAATGTGTTTGAAGGTAGACACCAAAAGATAGAGGTAATATTGCAAACAAGGAATTACGTTGTGACGTTGTCAGAAAGAGTTGATGGCCTGTGTCAGTAAGCACAGGACAATGCCCAACAGCGTACTAATACTTTGCTTAGTAGCCCCAAACAAATGTGGGCGGTACCCTTTGCCATCGGATCTAACTCAGCTCTGAAGCCTCTGGTATTATTTAAGGAAACGCGCCACTGTAAGTATATTAGAGGAATACCACCATGCTATTCCTTAACTGCATGAAGAGTTTTGCCACCTTGTACTATTGGCTCAGGTGTTTAATTTTCAGTTGAAGTTTTATTGAATTTCTTCCCTTCAGTCCCCCAACGTTCAGTCAGTTATCTGTAATATTTCTGCTATGCATAGACTTTGTGAATTTAAGAGTTCTGCAGGATTTTCTCTCTGATGAAATAACCGTGGTTAATAATAAAGGACTGTGGTCTCGGGGCCTTAAACACCTTGCTGTGTATGGATTGTTTAACCTTTCAATGTAAAATTCCTGCCACCATGACGACAGCCCGAGACATCCATTGTTTATGCCTGGGGCCTGGAGGCTATGGATTTATAAGACATAGATTTAGTTGTAGCTTGATGTACATAGGGCTGAGGAGGTGTCTCAGTGGTTAGAGCACTCAGTGTTTTTGTAGAGGACCTGGATTTGGATCCCAGCATCCACATCATAGCTTACAACCATCTTTAGCTATAGTTCCAGGGGATCCAATGCTGTCTTTTGACCTCTGAGGGCACTATTTATACATACATTCAGGCAAAACACACACCTGAAAGAAAGAAATCTGAAAAAAGTTTAAGTGGTGCTTATGTGTTAAGGAAGTGAATAGGTTCCATTTGATGAAGTCATTGAGACAGAAGGATACTTGCATTTGAAGAGCCTTGGAGCTGTCGAAGATGAAAGCCAAAGCAGCCATGTAGAAGAGAGTCGTACCTATTAGGACTACCACACTCCAGAAATGGCATTGTTGGCTTAGTCATTGGTTCTATATTCTTTACCACACTGAAGACAAAGATTGGTGGAGTGGTGGATACCCAAGGAGGTGTGAAGCAAGAGCAATTAGTTTCTGTGTGTTACTCTAAAGAGTTGAACAGAGCTTATGCTGAGGTGCAGCAGTAGCAGTAGCTCTGCGTAAAGAATCTGTCTTCAACTTGTATATTCGCAAAGGACATCTTAGAGCAGAAGTTCTGACCTGTGGATAGTCACCATCAGAAAACACATATTTCTGCTTGGTTCTCAGGAACCAAGACACAGCCTGGTGGCAAAATTACAGTTATGACGTAGCAACGAACATAATTTTATGGTTGGGGGTCACCACAACATGAGAAACTGTATTAAAGGGTCACAGCATCAGGAAGGTTGAGAACCGCTGTTTTAGAGGGCACATTTGTTGGCTCTGAGATTGGAGGGTGATGTGCTCTGCTGTCAAGGTTGAGGGAACATTTCAGAGACTTGAAGGTACAGAGACGTTTGGGGTTTGTGATAGAAGGGCATCAGCGGCAGGAACTCCATCAGAGGCCGAAGGGCAGGAACTGGAGTTCCTAGTGTTGTCTGTGTGGTGGAGGAAGCTTGGAGTTTAAAGAGAAAGACACAGATGACAGTAAAAGTTTGAAGATGGAGCAAGATAAGATTAGATTGATGCTCTAGAACTTTCTTCTGATGCTATCTATCATAGAAGATATGGATAGGGAAAGGTGTGAAGATACTCTAGGAGCCCTGGAGTCAGCCTCTGTACATCTGGATTGATAGAGGGTGGAGGAGAATGCTCAGGAGCAGGGCAGCAAGATGGCTCAGTGGGTAAAAGGGCTTGCCACCAGCCAGGCAGCCTGAGTTGATGACGCTCAGAACACACATGGCAGAAGGAGAGAACTGATGTCTGTAATTTGTCTACTGACCCCCCTGTGCACGCTGTGGCATGTATGCACCCATCTACCCACACCCACTCCCAAATAAAGTAATACACGCAATCAAGTATTTCTACATACATAAACAGGAGAGGCTTAGGAAGCAGAAGCCAGGGGATTTAATGACAGCCTTGATGTACAAGATGAGGGAAAGTAGAAGTAGGCCTGCAATAATTGATGGGTGTCTATCTCTCATGCCAGGCTGGAGGGAAGAACCGCCATCTTGATTTGGGTACACAGAGGACAAGTCAGGTCATCTGGGAGCTGGGTGACTTAGGAAGTCACATTATTCACATCATGTCAGCTTGGAGGCAGGGTGTCCATTAGGTAGATTATGTAGGTCTAGGGCTGAGAAGCGATAGAGAGGAGGCTGTGGCCAATGGTAGTGGGAGCCATCCTGTTGCCCCCAAAAGAGTTGCAGAAGTGAGGACCCGCAAGAGCCCCAAGGAACAGGGGTATATCCTAGGAAGGGATGAAGGTACAGACACTTGGGATGGAGGCTCAGGGTCTGGATTTGAGACTCGGAAGTAGATGGGGATACAGGATGGAGTTTCAAGACATTGTACACAGCAACTTCAAGATGGCTCCGGTCATCAGGTAAAGACACGTATCATACGAACTCCGTCACCTGAATGTGACCCCCGGAGCACAATTAAAGGTTAAGGGAGAAAACCAGCCCCAGAGAGCTGTTCTATGACTTCAAATGTGTGCTTTGGTATACATGACCACCATATACACACAACTGCCATGTACACATGGCCCTCATGTACACACACAACAAAAATCCCTTTAAAACTTGGAATAGTTTGTCTTCATTTTACATTGGTGACAGAAGAGAATGTTACTACAGAAGGCTGTGTCAACGCCATCCAAGTCCTTTACTTATAGCCGGGGAGATGGCTCCGTCCACGAAATGTTTGTCATACAAGCGGAGGACTTGTATTTGATTCTCCCAGAACCATATGAAAGTGTACAACCGGGCTGGAGAGATGGCTCAGTGGGTAAGAGCACTGACTGCTCTTCCGAAGGTCCTGAGTTCAAATCCCAGCAACCACATGGTGGCTCACAACCATCCATAATGAGATCTGATGCCCTCTGCTGGGGTGTCTGAAGACAGCTACAGTGTACTTACATATAATAAATAAATAAATCTTAAAAAAAAAAAATGTAAAAAAAAAAAAAAAAAAAAAAAAAAGTGTACAACCATCTGTAATGGGATCTGATGCCCTCTTCTGGTGTGTCTGAAGACAGCAACAGTGTATTTATTCATCATATAAATAAAAATAATTTAAAAAAAAAAGAAAGTGTAGGCCATAGTGGTGCATGCTTGCAGTCCGAGTGCTGGGGAGGCAGAGGTAGATAGATGACTGGAAAGCCTTGCTTATGTCCTTCATACACACATACACACATGTGCACGCAGGCACACATGCAGATCCTTACTCCAGCAATTATGTTAGTTTATTTTTGCACACCACTTCTACACTGGTATTATACCTAAAACTTGTGCTGGAGACCTACAGAGTTTCCTAAAGAATTACCTATTTGCTGATAATGCCTGTTTCTTTTCTTGTTTTGGGTTGGCTAACTACTTCTCCAGAAGGCCTCAAGTCTCTTCCGGCTAGGCCAATGTCATACACATTCTCTTCCTGCTTCACTTTGACTGCCCATCCTGTGAGCCCCATGTCACGTGGTGGCTTTGTGTGCTGAGCCTAGATTTGCATCACAGGAAGTGAGCCTCAATGTCATGCCCACCAGGAGGGTTGCAGAACTTCTGGTCCCTGCTTATTAGTAAACTACCCCCACTTTCACCTAATTAAAAGTCTGCAGTGATTTCCACTTCAAACAGCAGTTTGCTACCTGCAGAAGACACCCTCAGAGGAGCTGGGAACCTTCCCATAGGGCTGAGTGGGAGTCACTTCTCTCCAAACCTTCATTAGCACCTTTCATCCACAGAGATGAAAGGTCTCCCAGGCATCTGTAATCCCCACAGAATCCCTTTGAGCAGGAGGTGGGAACTGAGAGCTTTTGGGTGAGGACAAAGGTGAGAGCCCTCTCCCCAAAGTGGCTCCTTAGCGCTTGTCACCAGGACCAAGGGGCTCACTGCTATGCTGCACAACAAGTACAGGAGGCACTGTGGACATTTGCTTCTGCCTGGGCTTGCTGCCTAGCCAACCTCACTACGTGGTGAGCTTCAGACCAATGAGAAAGCCTGTCTTAACACTAACTAACTAACCAAGCAACCAAGGGAGATGGATTCTGAGGAATGACGTCCAAGGCTGACCTCTGTCTCTATATACATGCACACACACACATTCCTATTTGTAACTGATTTTTTGATTACCACTTACACACTGGTATTATGTGTAAAATCTGTGCTAAAAGCCTACAGGTTGAAGGGTTTTCTAAAGAACTGCTTACTGTTAGTTAGGCATGGCTCTTGTTTCAGATTGGCTAAGAACTTCTCCAGAAGGTCTGGAGCTGGCCCAGTCTACACTTAAACGTCACTTTGTAGCCAAGGCTGGCTCCAAACATGAAATCCTTCCTTCTGAGAAGCTGAGATTAGAGGCTTGTGTCACTGGGTCTGCCAGGACTCTTCATTTCATTTAATTAAATTAATGGAAAGCTTTCTCCAATTTTTAAATTATCACTTGAGTGTTTCTTATGTGCTTGTTCAAGTTCTTAAGGGACCAAGAGGCTTTTAGTTATCAGCATGTGATTGATCTGCTGTCTTTAGTTGTTTGAAAGTGTGAGGACCCAGAGGCTTGACACAGAGGTAAAGATGGGGACCACTGCCATAGGGAACTCAAGGATGGAGACAGTCATGGTTCTGTAGCAGAACAGAGTGTAGTGCCTATGGGTAGTGCCTGGGAATGTGGCCCTGGCCCTCTGAGGACTCTGTCAGAGAGAAGGGAGTAAGTGTGCGATGTGAAGGCTGGTGGGTTGGATTAACGGTTCATGTTGGACAACGTAAAAAGACAGATCTCTGTATAATAAGCACAGGATATTTTTAGCTGTGCACCTCATCAGGGTTGTCTGTAACCAGGGAAGTTCTGTTGTAGCTGTGAGAGGAAAGCTAAGATCCTGGAACAGTCGCCCCTCTGCGCCATTACTGTGAAACTTCAATTGCATAAAGAATTCCTCAAGAAAGCCTCCATTCTTGTCCCCTTGTTTCACGTCCCCTTGGGGTGTGGGATCACTTCTGTCCCTCTGCTTTCTGTGCCTGGTACCTCTGGGAAATAGGTGGAATTTTGAATGGGGTGAGAACAAAATTTGACACAAGATTTGGTACAATGTAGTCTATGATTGCAGGCTAGAGAGGTGACGGTTCACAACCATCTGTAACTTAAAGGGGTCTGATGTCCAGTTCCAACCTACACAGGTACTGTACACACACATACATACATTCAGGCCAAATATACATGAAATAAAATGGAGACATATACAAAATTTAAAAAGTCTAGGATTAGTATGGAATGGGAGAGGATTTTTGTAAGGAGCACAGTTTCTGGCTGGGAGCTGAGAGGACACATCAGGCAGGAGCATGCCGGAGGCAGGAGCATGCCTGAGGAGACACATGTGTGACAGGCAAAACCTGCAGCCAGTTAGACATTTCAGCTAGAGTGTAGAAGAGCTGGCAATGCTGATGGTGACCCTCAGCTGACTGCGAAGCTACACCGCAGTTACTCTTCAGTCATGGAAACTGTCAAGAGACGAAAACACAGCCAATAGGCTTTCCTTACTGAACAAGGAAGTGCCCAGAGCACTGATGCTAATCAACCCCGACAGAAATGCAGAATCCAAAGCCTGATTCATAATAAAGCTTTCAAGAGCTCATGGGATTTATCGCATACTGCAAGGGAAGTATAGAACCCAACAGTTGTATGGAGGTGCTTTACGTCTCGCAAAAATGAAAGAATCTAAGATACGGATTCATTCTATATCTAGAACTACCTAGATTTGGGGTAGGGCATGAATCATGGGGAGGATGGGGTGGCTTTCCTGGTAGTTTGAAGGGCAAAAGGAGGTGAGGCTTCCCTCCAGGGACCTGATGGTCTGGTTTAAATGACACCTCTCAGCAGTGTCCCTGGAATGTTCTTATGGGCAAACAAAACAAGCAAAGCAAAAATCCAAACAACAAAAAACAAAAACACCAAACCACCAATCAGCATGCATGTCATTGTCCCGTCTACAGCTGCTTTCTAGTTATGCATGCTCAGGAGAAATCAAGTAAAGGAATACCTACCTATGGGGGTGGGGTGGGGTGGATGGGGGGCGTCTTGGTCATGTCATGCTGAGATCACTAAAAGGAAAGGGAATTCCCTGTGGCCCCCCTCCCCCAGTTGTTTGGGGAGATACAGGTTATCTAGGAGGAGTGAGCGTCAATCATTTGGTCAGGCATTTATAATATGCCTGGAACAGAGAAGACAGATTAGTTGACCATAAGGAAGGAAATCCTGAAGATACAACCTGAGTAGATAGGTCCCTGCTTCACACCTACTCTATTGTTTGAAGGTGTTATCTCTTTCTTCCCAATTGTTAATCAGTAATTTATGCCAATTGATTCACTGTTCCCCCATCTTTCTGCACACTGGGCCTGGGTCAGCAGGAAGTTATATTTTCTATAAAGCCTCAGAACATGCTTGTACCTTTTTCCGTGACAAATTTACTCCTTTTTCTTTTTTAGAAAAAGATTTATTTATTTTGTATGCACATTAATGCTTTGCATGCATGTGTGTCTATGCTGGAATTATTGGCAGACTGTGAGAGCGGGTGCTGGGAATTGAACCCAGGTTCACTGGAAGAATAGCTAGTGTCTTAACCACTGAGCCATCTCTTTCTAAAGCAGTAGTGCTTCTGTGCGTTTATGCCTCCAGTAGGCACCTTCTTAGGCCTCTTCCTCCATCTCAGCCTGCACTTGGTAGTGAGCGTGGCGTCTGTCTTTGTCTCCGTGGGAATGGACTCCGTGTGTTCTCCAAATCTCTGGTAGAGCTCTGATGCTTGCTCCTCACAGAAGCTTGATGTTTGCTATACATGTATTTTGTGCTTCGTTTTCTTCTTTTAAACTGGGCCAAACCATTTCTTTTTCTAGTTAAACACGCTGATCTAAGTGGCAATTGCTGCTAAAAGTATTTCAGAGAGATTTAGTGGATAGAGTGGCTTTCGTGGATATTGTGGATTTTGTGGGTTTTTTTTAAAAAAAAAAAAGGACTCCAGCATTCTTTTTCACAGCAGCGTTTGGCTTCCGTCCCAGGCATGACCTCACTTATTTGTATCATTGATTAATTCTCTCGGTCGGTTGCCATTTCTCTACTGCTAATCTAAACCCTGTGGTAAGTGATGAACCTTTGGCTTACCCCAGCACTGTGTTTCTGAAATAGGCCCTGATGTCTGTTTGCCTCTTGGTACGTTTTGCTTTATCTATGACAGTAGAATAAGATAGAAACCCAGAAGCTACGGCAAATGCCCCTTTCTACAGGAGTAATTGATGAATTGAAGCCAGCTCAGCCTTCTGCTGACTGTTTCTCTCACCTTCTGGAAAGACATTATCTGCTGTGTGGTCTTCAGTTTGGGGCTTATTAGCATTGTTTAAACCTTGTCTCAGATTCTGTAGTGTCGTGTGTCTCCCCCCCCTCCCCCGCCGTACTACCAAGACCTCAGTGAGCTGGTACAACTTTATCTTACTCAAATTCTTTGTTAATGGGGGGAGATGAAAATATTTAGGAAAGGCAGTTAAGAGAGAACTCAGTAAAACCTACAGATAGTTTATTTTTAGAAATGCAATGCATTTTGTTGACAAGTGAAGAAACAAGTTTTCATTTCTCTGAGAGTTTGCCTTTGGATAAAGGTTTGATTGAAAGTGGCATGACAGGCTGGAGAGATGGCTCAGCGGTTAAGAGCACTGACTGCTCTTCCAGAGGTCCTGAGTTCAATTCCCAGCAACCACATGGTGGCTCACAACTATCTGCGATGGGGTCCAATTCCCTCTTCTGCTGTGTCCAAAGACAGCTTACAGTGTACTCATATACATGAAATAAATAAAATTAAAAAAAGAAAGTAGCAAAGTAGCATGGTGTCCTCACGTATCAAGGGTGGCATTGCCTAAGTCATAGTGTTGCCATAAAAATGACACCTGATGGCTGAACAGGTGGTGCAGTGACTGCCATTCAAGGACTGGTGTTCGGGTCTCAGCACCAACTATCAAAGCAGGCATCCTGTAAATGTCTGCAATATCAACTCGGAGAGATCTGACACACAGGCACACACCCACACCCACATACATAAAAACAAACACACAGAGACCTATGCACACAAAGTAAATCTTTTAAAAATAGCATCTGAACTGAGGAGTCATGTTCTGACCCACAGTTCTTGCCTTGGGATGAATCTGTGCTGGGTCAGGGAATGGTACCAGCCAGCAGCTGTAGTTTGAGGAGGAACATGCCCCTGCTGAACAGGTCCCCTCACCGCCCCCCCCCACCCTCAGTTCATGCTTTCTCAGTTCAGCTCGTGACTCTGAAATCATTGTTTCCATGAGGGCACTGCTCATTCAGGATGTATTCATTTGTCCTTTGAAACACCAGCTTGTACCCTGTGTCCAGGAAGGAAATGTAATCACTTTGAAAAGTTTGAGAGAGTAAAATATTTCCATCATCTACAAGGGCCAATTGGGAATGACCCACTGATGCATGCAAAGTTAAATCTTTCCATATTCTGCCAGAATCCCGAGAGATGCTGTGCTAGGGATGTGGGATGAGACCAGCATCATCAGCTGCTCACTCATTCCTAGGCTAATGAGGTTGAAGGGAGCCCTGCCACTTCGCTCACTCTCTCCCTTGGGTTTTACAAGGCGATGAGTTACTTTTATTGTTGTTGAAACCTTACAAAAAGCAGCTCAAAGAAAGAAGAGTTTATTCTGGCTCCGGGTTGAAAGGATACAGAGAAGTTACAATAGTTTCAATTTGAAGCAGCTGGGGAGAAATGGAGGCTGGTGCTCAGCTGGCTTCCTTACAATCCTTTAAAAAACTAAAATCGGTTGGGGATTCCATTCCACAGAATGGTGCCTTCTATATTCCGAGCTGGCTTTGCTTTCTCACTAAGCCTCTCGAGAAACTTTCTCAACAGTGTGTCTTCTAAGAGAGTCTAAATCCAGTGAGAAGGCATTGAGGATTAAGGATCATAGCACCATAAAAGGATCTTAGGTGATACTGAACATCAAAGCACTGGTTTTTTTCTTTTTTCTTTTCTTTTTTTTTGTATTGTGCAACTCTGCAGAAGTTATGTGTGCTCTTGGGTGACAGAAAACTTTCCTGATGGTGTCTTTAATCCCAGCACCTGGGAGGCAGAGGCAGGCAGATCTGAGTTCACTCGGGGCTGTGTGTAGTGAGACCCTAGTTCAAAGCAAAAGATAAACAAGAATAGAAAATTGTCCTGTAGAGAGCACATCTGAGCAAGCTCAACCATCTAAGCTTGAAGTTAAAGCAAGGCTCCCCACCCTTAAACTCCGTTAATTCCTGGGAACCACCTTATGGGCAGATGTGTTCCAGTCATCTGTGCTCTGCGGCTTGTTGGTCCCCAAGACTCAGTCATTCTGCAGGGTCTGCTGAGGACTGTATCACACGGCTCTATAGACCCGTCTCAGACTCTGCTGCATGGGTTCTGGTGACCACACTTAGGTGTTTATTTGAACGCACTTCCTGATGCAGGCATGGCCGACAGATTGATCTGTCCTTTGGCTTTCTGGTGTTCATCCTTTGGAGTAATGCACATGGCTCTTCCTTGTTCCTACTTAGTGATTTTTGTACACGTTTATATGCATGCATGCATACGTGCGCGTGTGCGTGTGCGTGTGCGTGTGTGTGTGTGTGTGTGTGTGTGTGTGTGTGTGCGTGTGCAGGCACATTCTGTCCTTCCTCTCTGAACAAGCACTAGGCGTAGTGGTGGATGGAATGCTCCTGAATGTGGATAGGGTTAGCAAAAGGAGGGCTGAGGAGGCATAGGTAGGTATTTACTCTTCTACTCAGCATGGGTGACTTCTGGCTCTGGGCTGTAGTGCCGTCTCAAAGTGGTTTTCTGCCTCATCTCTCTCCCATAGGCCTGGCATACTGCTGTAAATATAACATGTGTTGCATGTGACAGAGGCTTCCCCTGAAACTAGGAATTGACCTTTGTGGTTCTCTAATGAAGAAACTTGCACCTGTCATCCCCAGAGCCAATAAGCCAACCAGGCGAGCATTGCTTCTATGTCCAGAAGCCAAACTTTAGATACTAGTACAAAATCAACATACTTTATCCTGACTAGGGATGAGACAAGATTCCTAGAAGAACCTTCTCGTGTGTGTTAGAAAACACAGCAGACGCCAAAGATTGAGGGAACCAAGTATGACGTCAGATATGAAGGCTCAGGGCTTCAGGCAATAAACTTCCTGATGTTTCTAACCAAGTTATTGTAATCTAGTACAGTTGCATTGAGAACAGCCCTGCTCTGTCCCAGGAGGAGTTGAAGAATTTTTAGACTGATTTTACTTTTTTGTGAGATAGGGTCTTGCCGTGTAGCTTAGGTTGGTCTTCAACATGCAACAATCCTTCTACCTCTGCCTCTGTCTTCTGAGTGCTAGAATTGCAGGGGTTTCATGGCCACACCCATCATACAGAGCTGTGAGTGGTGGCACATGCCCTTAATACCAGCACTTGGGAGGCAGAGAGAGGCAGAGGCTGGCACAACTCTGTGTGTTCAAGGTCAACCTGGACTACATAGTAAGTGCCAGGACAGCCAGGGCTATTAGACAAGAAACCCTGCCTCAAAAAGCCAAAATCAACCAATCAACAAAACAAACAAACAAAAATCAAACCAACCAACCAAACAAGAATCCACTCATAGGACCCCAGTGGAAAACGGTCTACCCTGTTCTACCATGGGTACTGATGTGAATAATTTCTGTTCTGAGGGTGTTATAATTCTCATATTTGAGTCTACTTGAAGACTCAGGCCAGGTCCCACAGGTTTCACAGCCTCTCATCTTGGGCTGTAATGTTGGTAATGTCTGGTGTGATTGAGTGGCTTTTTTACGGACTGTAGAACTGTGAGCAAGTCACCATAGTTTGAACACTTAGTGCCTTGAAGAGAAAAGTTATTCAGCACACACTTCTTGAATTAAATTTAACTTAACCAACAAATGTCCCTGATGTAGCCACTGACACTGCAAAGCGCTAACTTTTGCATCCTTGAATTTCGTCTCTGAATACATGAACTTTTGTGGGAGTCCCAGGGAAGACTGGTTTACTCTAAATGGAAGCTAAACTGGCTGAGAGGACCACAGCCCAGGGAATACAGTGGACCAAATGGATGCAGTTTAATTCAGCCTCTGGCTGTTGATTTCTTTCTTGTTTTGTAGGAATCAGTCAGTAGATAGGAGGTTCAATGGAAGCTTGTTGTTTTCATTGTAACAGTCAAGTCTTTGTCACAAATGGCAGCTTTTCCAACACCTTACAGCTTATTGGGTGGCTCTGCTTGGTTTTCCTTTGTAGAGCTCAGAATCTGATTGCCCTTGTCCTTTGTCTAGGAACAGTGATAGAGAGAGACAGACAGACAGAGAGAGAGACACACACAGAGATAGACAGAGAAAGACAGAAAAAGAGAGATAGGCAGAGAGACAGAGACAGAGAGAGAAAGGAGGAGATAGAGACAGAGCGAGAGTTAAAGAGAGAGAGGGGAAGAAAGATGATCACAGAACCATACCGTTGGCCATAATGCAGTCTCACCTAACGCCTGGAAATGGCTTCCCAGTGCCTTGGATCGTTGTCTCTTGAATCTCTAAAGGGCAACGAGCCTGATTTGCTAAGTCAGCTATCTGGGAGTGGCACTCTTGGATGGGTTTAGTCAGATACAGCAATCCTGACTCACGTGATGGGAGTTAATGGAGACCAGGGTCTCATTTCTCACTTCCAGGCCTGGAAAATTTCCCATGAACTGCATTGTTTGACTCCGAACACGGAGCCCCATGATTTGATAAGCTACTGAGCTGATAACAGAGCAGCGGTTCTCAACCTATGGGTCCCAACCCCTCTGGCAAACCTCTATCTCCAAAAATATTCACATTGTGACTCATAACAGTAGCAAAATTACAGTTATGACGCATCAATGAAAATAATGTTATGGTTGGGGTGGGGTCACCACATTATAGGGTCACAGCATTAGGGAGGTCAAGAAGCACGGGGGGGGGGGGGAGCGGGGGGAAGCCAACCCGGGATCCTTAAGGCATATTCTTCAAGGTGATACTAAACACAGTGGGTATAATTTGAAGTGATGTCATGGAGCCAAGCAGGCGACTCTGGAACTCAGGACTGCCTGGTTTTCACATGGCAAAGGGTATAAGGAGCACTGATTAATGGCCATGTTCAGATGTGGTACCAGTGTACAGGGACAGGGACAAGCACACCCTTTGTCTCACCAACAAGCACAATTGTAACTTTAATTTTTTTCAAACCTTATGTTTAATGATGGCTCTGAAACACTTTATCCTGCCTCGTAGCCCACCACCCACCCGAGGTTGTGGAAAAGAAAGGATATAGGGGGAGTGGACCTGTTTAGAAAGGTTCTTTGGAGCAACTTCTGTCTGTGTTGTCTGGAAATCGGCAGTTCAGTTCACAGGTCAGCAGGCATCAGCAGCTCGATCTACTCGCAAACACTTCATGGATACATCAGCAGTCCAATTTGGTAGTGTAAGGTTAGCAATAGCAGCCCTCAATAGGTAAAGGTGCCAATGACCAAGGGAAGTCTTTGTGTTGACCTCTGTGGTTAGCGAGGCTTTATGCCATTTCTGAAACACATATTTCTGAGGGACACTTTCTTGTTCAGGTAAATGACAGACTCATTTGGATTAACTCTTAAGGGAGTATGTCTCTGAATCTGCCTGTTAGATAGTAGTGTGTTTAGGCTGCCAAGTTTCCACTCAGGGTGCAGACTGTCCTCTTGACTAGTAATCTAGTCTTTTCAGTTCCTGGTCTTATGAGCCGTGAATTATAAGGGAAGAGTCCATCCGTGGTGAGCTTCATACCTGTGGTGGTTGGACAGGAATGGCCCTCATAGACTCATGTGTTTGAAGGCTTGGCCACAGGGAGTGACACTATTAGATGTAGCCTTGTTGGAGGAAGTGTGTCACTGTGGAGCTGGGCTTTGAAGTCTCCTACACTCAAGCTATGCCCATTGTGGGACACAGTCTCCTGCTGCCTTCAGATCAAGATTCGGAACTCTCAGCTCCCTCTCCAGCACCGTGTCTGCCTGCACACTGCCGTGCTTCCCACCATGCTGATAATGGACTGAACCTCTGAAACCATAAGCCGGCCCTAATAAAATGTTGTCCTTTATAAGAGTTGCCTTGGTCATGGTGTCTCTTCACAGCAAGAAAATCCAAACTAAGACAATACCTGATTATTTCTAATAGGCCGCAGCACCTTGAATTCCATAGACTCAATAGACAGATCTGTGTTAAAACCTGTAGTTATTAGATGCTCTCATATCTAGCCTGTGGCAAACCCCGTGTACTGCAGAGGGAACATCCACTTGCTGAAGGCGGGTCTTGGTCCAGCTTGATGAGGGCCAATTTGTTCACATGACACTGGGGAAAGTAGGAAAGGCAGAGATGAGGATGGGGATTCACAGCAGAGTGTTCTTGGTGACAACTAATGATCCTACTTGGAACCAAGCCGATGTTCACTTCATGTGTGGGTCTCATGGATCGTTCTTCATCTCTAAGATGTGTAGGCTTGGTATCACCGTGCTCTGAGATCACCGCCCCCCCCCCTTCATTTTAGTCCACAGTGAAAAGGGATATGACAGCTTCCCCTCATTTTTTAACTTCAGTCGTGGTGATATACTGGGGAAGCAGGCTGTTTTGAGATAAAATTGTGTTGAATTGTTAGTCATCTATCTGATGGGTAAGTTTTTCTATTTAACCATGTGTGGCTTATTGCTTTAAGTGCCGTGTAAAAGCAATGGAGAGACACAGTCTGAAGACAAAGAGGAGCTCTTTGTTTTCAAAGCTGTTAAAAATCTAGTAAGGGAAACCTTCGCAGCACACATCTGTAATCTCAGCAGTTGAGAGGTGGATGTGGGAGGAACTAGAAGGTCAAAGTTGATCTTAGCTGTATAGTGAGTTCAGGGCCAGCCTGTGGTATGTGAAACTGTCTGAAATAAAAACCAACCAAATGAAATAAAAATGTATATGTCTAGACACTTATACTACTGCCTTGAGGGTCAAGAAGACTGCAGAAGATGGGTCAGGAAAAACTTAAGAGCTGGAAGACAGGGAAAGAGGCTTCAGTCTTCTAAGGAGGATGTAGACACGGGAACTATGAACTCACAGTGGCTGTGCATGCTGCCACTTAGTTAACATGGGACCTTCTATCAGTCAGCTATGGTGGTAAGTAGTGACCCATGTGGCCCTGTCCCATACTGTTGATCTGTTGACAATTGATACATTCTGGGAGAAGGGGGAAGTGTGGTGTTCAATTGTATAGCTACTGGTGAGCCCAGTAGGCTCGAATGGTTACTTCCAAACCCAGCATCACATAAATGACTCTAAAAATCTGTGGGATACTACATAAAAAACCAAAACTAGTAAATAGGTAAAAGGGATGTGCATATATGAAATTATGAGAGAACAATATTCACTTAAAAAGTCCAATTAGTAGGAAACAAAAAAGGGGGGAATTAATCACAAGGTCGTTGACTATGTGAGAGCGGTAAGTGGATCGCGGAGCATTAGCCCTATAAGGGGAAAGTAGGTACATGGGGAAGGCTTCACGGAAGAGGGCCCACATGAGCTGGGCGTTCAGAGGCAGTCAGGGTCTCCTGGGAAGCATTTCTAGGGAACACAAAGTACGCATAAATAGATGTGGAATAAAAAAATCTGTTATGTTAATACGAAAGCATGGAGCATTAATTGTCACATCATATGCTGAGATACAATGTCATTGTCACTAGACAACGTAGAATGTGACAACTCATGTATTTCATAGTGTTTGTGTTAGTAAAATAGCTGTCTGTCAAGCTGTTTGTGAAATAGAATGATTCTTGGAGTTCGAGGCTCTTCAATATGTTCTATTTGGATGCACTCCAGAGAAGTTCAGTTCAATTTTCTATTATCAGCTCATCATACCTTTGATTCACCTGAGTTTTATATCAAAGGGAATTGTGTTATTTTGTCAATATGAGATTTATTCTATGTGGCAGGCCATCTTGACTGGTAGACCAGATGACTAAATGTTTTCTTGGAGCCATTTATGTCTTTTTTGGACAATTTCAGCAATCTCTTGTGATTTTAAATTATTATCTGTAGAGTAAAGGGAATGGGTGGATTTCATGTTTGTGTAAACTGGGCAAGGTGGCACATGCCTCTAATATCAGTTCTTGGGAGCAGAGGCAGGAGGATCTCGGTGACTTTGAGGCTAAGTGAGGTCTATATATCCAGCTCCAGGCCAGCCAGAAGACAACCATCTGTGGGGGTCCGTTCTGTCATTCCACTGTGTGGTTCATGGGGACGGAACTCAGGTTATATAGGGCCTGGTAACAAGTGCCTTTATTTGCCAGCTCGAAGGGTTTTTGTGTTTTGTTTTTTTCTTTGTTGTTTGTTTGGTTTTGAGACAAGCTCTCATTCTGTAGGCAGACTGGGCTTGACCTTCCAGTATTCTTCCTACTTCAGTCTTCCAGTGTTAGGATTACAGATATGAACCACCTTTCTCGGCTAAGGATGTTTTTAGAAGGACATTTTTAGTTGTGCTATCCTGGCTCTTCAAGTTAACGCTGTTATCCCCATGAGGACACACCTCGAGATCTAGCTGTGTCCCTATAGATGCATCGGGATAATCAAGTATCTGCCAGTGGGGACTGTTTCCAGTGAAAGGCTGTTGACTGCATTCCTGCTTTGAACATTTTGCTTGTTCTAACCACCTAACCACCTAACCAAGTACATCCATGCTTTCTCACACCCAGTACTTACAATGATGAATGGCTTTTCCATCCTATAGATGAGAAAACTCGAGGCCAGACACGTGCTGACCTAAGAAATTGATGGAAGTGGGGTCTGCGTGGCAGAGTCAGCCTACAGGCTACATGGTCAGTGTTCTGTAAAAGATGGAGATTCTTCTATGCATCCACAGTACCTAATGTGGCCCATGCTGGACCTTTAAGTCTACAGTTCAGAAATCTGGACTCTGAAGACTTGGGAGTATCATTGTTAGCATTCATAAACTATTGGTGAAATCTACACAACAGTTCCAGAGTCTGAAAAACTCTGTGATCTAAAATGTGGTTCCAAGAGTTTGGGAGAGTCCTCTCTGTCTATTGTGTGTGTCAGAGGTTGTCAGGCCTTAAGCTAAGTCAAATCTCTCAATAGGCAGGATCCAAGGTGGGAGAGCTGCTGAACTCAGGAACTAGAGTCAAACCTGACCAATGTAACAAGACCTCAGCTCTAAACAAAAAGAAACAGACAAAAAATGGCAAGCCCACCCTTCCTCCTCATTCTCCAAAGGCTCTTCCATGGCAGGTGTGGGGAGTCATTTCTGGTGTGATGATTAACGAGCCATGAGGACATCTCTGGGGAACGTGCCAAACATAGGTTTCACTCTCTGTAGTCTGAGAGGACCTAGATACCGCCTGTTTGCCAGGAGTAAAACCCCAATCCTCTGACGTGCTCCACGCCACGCATGTGGGTTCTACTTCGTAATCCATGATAACTCTTTGAGACGTACTGGCCTTACTAGAGTCCTGGCTAGACTCTCTGCCCAAGGGAATCTCCTCTCTACCTTGGGCTCACCCAGCCATTTCCTGCTCTTCTATTTCAAAGTGGCCACTTGTTTCTGGATGTCTGGTGATCTGTCTGTCTGCACAGCATGTCTCCCTCTAGGGTATTTTCCTAACTTCACCCTCTGTTTTGACTGCTTCTCTCTGTTTGAATGAAGCTCAGTGTGACCACAGACATAGTCATATACTCTGTGTCCAGCTACTGGGGTAATTAGGAGCTTGATCACCCTAGCTCACTATGCCCGTCTGGTCTTTCTCTTTAGCTCCTACTTGCCTATTATCTGCTTTTGCAACTTCTTTATCGAGCTACCTCATTTGTGTCTACCTGCTTACCCATTTCTGCCTCCTCTTTCTTCCCTCTCCTGCTTACCCATCATCTTCTCTTCATCCCTCGCCTATCATCTGTCCATGCTCACTGGTCCCTCTCATCAAGATGAAGTTATGGGATGGAGCAATAAACGTCCCTCTCCAGTTAGGATTAGGGAAGACCCTCAGATTTTCTTTATAGTTAACCATTTAACCCTGCACAAATTTCTTCATAGATATTCTTTTTTTTCCTACCAAGTCTGTGATCTGGCATAATGCTGAGACGTTGACTTTTAACCACCAAACTCAAATCGTGAAAACTGTTTCTCACTACTTCTGTCTCTTTGATGTCGTTCAGCAGGGCTGAGTGATTGACAGATACCTCTTCAGCCAGCTTCTTGTGGATGAATGAATGACTAAGTGTTATCTACACCCCGGCTCCCTATTTAAGGGTAAGTTTGAGACACTGTGTCTCACAGGCTGTGAAAGTCTGTCAGTCTGGTCTCCTTTCTGAATGACCACATTCCTGTGTGGCTTGGAGTGTACGGGGATTGGAGGGAGGGCAGTGGATTCCTCAGTGCTGATAAAGAGGACCTGGCAGCATAGGCTCCAGTCTGAGTAAATTATCACGAAGGCACTTGGCTGGATGATCTGCTCATGTGGAAATCTGGCCAGTCCTTCTCTGAGACTCTAGATGAGGGAGATGGAGCCCGTGAGCTGTGGCTTGGATGTTAGATACTTATTGGCACTTGTTCAAACTCCATAGTAAGTAGAACCCCTCCCCCACACCTGAGACCATCTGAAAAGTACAGCTTCTGGCTGGAGTTGTAGGGTCAGGTAAACCCCAAGCTCTGGACACGAAGAAGGTGCGATAAGACTCCTCCCATTGTGTCATTTAGACTGTGTTCTCCTGTCTTCCCCAGTAATGTTGCCGGAGGGGCTGGAACTCAAGGCAGTGTATGGGGTAGAGGCTGCTGGAAGCTGGGAGGGTCTGCAGGCCATGCTGCTGTGCAGACTGGTGCTCACAAACTTCCAGAAGCCTTTGCCTAATTTCCCTGGTTGATTGTATTGTACAAAAATTAGCTCTTAGCTCATGGATCCACCTCTGAGGGTCTAGAAACCACCCAATCCAAAGATCTCACAGTTCCAGTTCTGTCACCCTGTTTTAAATTTCTGTTGAATGCTGGTCCCTCCCTGATAGGTGCTTTGCTTGTTCATGCGTTCACGTGTTTCTGTATCGACTTCTTCACTGGAGCTAGAGGTTCTGTCTAGTTCATTGCTGCCTGCTTCTAGAACCTAAGTTTATGCATGGTGCATAACAAGCATTCGTGTGTGTGTGTGTGTGTGTGTGTGTGTGTGTGTGTGTGTATTGTGACCATGTTTCACCATGTGGGTCAGGGATCAACCTCAGGAGCTGTCCATTTTAATTTTTATTGAGACCCTGGCCTGGCTTGCTGACTTAGCTAGGCTCAATGGCCAATGAGTCCAAGAGACCAACATGTTTTCACCTCTGGGATTCAGTTCTGGGATTTTAGGCTGTGCCACACCTGATTATTTTTTTTCTGCACACAAACTCTGGGGACTGAACTATGCTGTGGAATTCTGTCCTCTGACACAGTAGCCATCATTCTTATTAGAACAACTGTGTCCCTGAGCCCAGTTTTATTGACTGTTGACCTTTCTTTACAGAAGGGGTGGGTGTGGGGAGGGTCATTGAACCTTCACTTGAGGCTCCAGCCACCCCCTAACCTTGCACCTCCTGGCCACTTGTATGAAATTCTGTCCTAATTTCATATGATTCTGGAGTCATATGAACTTTGGAAAAGTTAAGTTTTATAACCTTTGGAAGATTAATTAAAATCGAGGGGACTCCATTGATTTAGCTCTGGATAAGTCACCATCTCTGCTGGGGCCAGACTTTTGGGTGGTATTGCTACTTTTGTGGGGGGTGTCATCCATGTTTCTGAGAGTAACCCCTCACATATGCTTCTTTAGTAAGCCATAAACTCATTCTCCAAGGTGCAATTTCTGGACTCTACTTTGTGGGAAAGGGTTCTGACACTTGCTGCCAAGGTTTATGTCAGGCCGGAGTTTCTAGGTGTACTGGCTGGTTTTGTGTCAACTTGACACAAGCTGGAGTTATCACAGAGAAAGGAGTTTCAGGTGAGAAAATGCCTCTATGAGATCCAGGTATAAGGCATTTTCTCAATTAGTGATCAAGGTGGGAGGGCCTCTTGTGGGTGGTACCATCTGTGGGCTGGTAGTCTTGGGTTCTATAAGAAAGCAGGCTGAGCAAGCCAGGAGAAGCAAGCAAGCCAGTAAGTTACATCCCTCCATAGCCTCTGCATCAGCTCCTGCTTCCTGACTCGCTTGAGTTCCAGTCCTGACTTCCTTTCGTGATGAACAGCAGCATGGAAGTGTAAGCTCAATAAACCCTTTCCTCCCCAACTTGCTTCTTGGGCATAATGTTTGTGCAGGAATAGAAACCCTGACTAAGACACTAAGGAAACACTGTGTGTGTGTGTGTGTGTGTGTGTGTGTGTGTGTGTGTGTGTGTGTGTGTGCGCGCGCGCGCGCGCGCGCGTGTATAGTGCACACATATATAGATCCCAGAGGTTGATATCAACCATCTTCCTTGGCCATTCTCTGCCTTATATACTGAGGCAGGGTCTTTCACTTGAATCTAGAGTGACAAGATCTGGCTAGTCGAGCTAGCCAGCCTGCTCTAGGGATCCCAGCTCTATCCTCTGTGTCGCAGGATTACAGGCAGCTGCTACACCTTTCTGGTTTTTATGTAGGTGCTGGGATCTGAACTATGATCCTTTCAGTTTTGGGCAAGTGCTTTACTCATTGAGCCCTATCCACCCCCCCCCACACACACACACTTCCATTTATAGCTATTTAGTCACCAGCTGGGTTTAAAAACAATCTTATCCTGAATTTGGCTAGCTTGCTCTTTTCTTTTCCTTAAAATCTCACAGCTCGATGGAATGAATGTGTTGAATTTCATGTGTGTGGACCCCAGGACTTGCTTTTTTTAGTGGACCCCAATTCCACGTGGACACAGCCCTCGCCAGGAGCCGAAATTGGACTGAAGTCTGGGAAATCTGTTTAGGACCTCCTGAGCTCTAGGGAGAACAGCCCTTGGGTTTCCTTCTTTGTTTTATGTGACAGGCAAGCATGCTTTTGGCTTGTGCCTTGATGTAGGGCAGGGACATTGAGGGCCAGTGACTTCAGCTGTGAGGAGGTAGGTTGAGAGAGAGTGTGAGCCAGCATGCAGTGAAAAGAGTCACATTAATTAGTAGGAGTTTTAGAATGCTTAGCCTACTGGAAGGTATTCTCGGCTGATTTTATTTATTTTTAACAGTGCATTATGCTAAGAGGCACCTTCTGCTCAATACATTGAAACAAGAGAACAGCCCATCTGTGCTGCCAATGGAGGAGGGCCCAAATTAAAAGGAGGGTTAGGTTTTGTAGGTCACTGTTTATCTCCTCACAAAATTAGATTCACCGACTCTGGCTTGCACTCAGTAGGAGCCTTGTAGCCTGAGTAGTATCACTTTAGTCTAAGAATCCTACTGTGATGACCGCTTGGCTTCCTAGCACATTCAGCTGTAGGTTGAAGATTTTGTGGCTGGGTTGGTGTCCCAGTGCCTCCACTTGAGGCTTTGGCTGGTTACAGAAGATGGCTGGCTGGTTCAGGCTCCATGTCCCCCATTACTAGGAGCCTTTGCTAGGGTTACTCTTGTAGATTCTATGAAGTTTCCATTCTACTAGGTTTCCACCTCACCCCTGAAACGCTGCCCCCGATTCCAGTCTTTTCTCCCAGTCTTTTTCTCCCTTCCTTCCCCTGCCACCTGACCCCTTCTGTTTTCAACCCTTCCTGCCCCCAGTCCACCCACAGAAATCTCTCTCTCCTTCTCAAGAAGATCCATGCATTCCCCCCTTAAGCCCATCAAAGAGACCAGAGAGCACCCAGCAACTGATGGGAGCAGATGCAGAGTCCCAGGACCAAATATTAGGCAGAGCTTGGGGAATTCTGCAGAGTCGGGGAGGGAAGGATTGGAGGAACCAGAGGGGTCAGGGACTTACCATAAGAACAAGGCCATAATCAACTGACTAGGACTCATGGGAACGCACAGAGGTAGGGAAAACGTAGGAGTCTGGCATAGGTCCTCTGCATATATGTTATGGCTGAATAGTACGGGAGCAGGACTGAGGACTGGAGGAGTGGGGGCTGTGAGGAAGTATATCCCAGGAAGTCCGACTCCAGAGACCTGCATCAGAGCGAAGATCCGAATTTATTACCCAGCCCATAAGCTTATAGACAGTGTGTGAGCCCCTAAACCCTCCTCCAATCACAGCTAGATACACTGGGCTCCAATGAAACCCCTAACTAATGAGGTAACTCAGAAGGAGGGGGAGCATCATCACCTGTGAGGGCTTCTGGGAAAATGGGGGAAGCAGCCACCGCCCTAGCCGTTCCTTTCTGCTGTCCCACTGGTGTGCTGGCAGTCAATTTAGATCTAATGCCTTGTGCCACACATCAGGACTCTTCAGGAATCTCAGGAGCCTGTGGTGCCTCAATCTCCTGCCCACTTTTTTCCTTTACAAGGTTGACTTCCACATAATAGCTTGGTACTCTTGTGTGTGTGTGTGTGTATGTGTGTGTGTGTGTATGTGTGTGTGTGTGTGTGTGTGTGTGTGTGTGTGTGTGTGTGTGTCCCTTACTCGTTTGCCTACTGTGGGACCCTTTTCTTTTTCCTACTGGGTTGATGTGATAGTATGTGCCTGGTTTTATTGTAGCTTGTCATATGATGTTTGGTTGATGACCCTGGGAGGCCTGCTCTTTTCTGAGGGGAGATGGGGATTGGGGGTGGGGGTCTTCTGGGGAAGAAGGGTGGTAGAGGGGATAGGCTGGGGTGAGGAGAGGGAAGGAAACTGTGGTCAGATGTAATATATCAGAGAATTTAAAACCCACAATTATTAACAAACAAAACAAAACAAATAACACAACACCAAACCAAACAAACGCACTGTGAGTTGACAGAGAGGCTGGACAAAGCACTTTAATTCCATTTTACATTTAGATTCAGGCAGGGTAGGCTCACTTTCTGAGATGTTCAAGGGTAGCCCTTTAAAATGTTGCACAGAGCATGCGTGGCTACTGTTTGTAGGCCACAATTTCATGAGCGTTTTTTCCTAAAAGTTTTCTTTTTTTAAACTCCACCAAAAGTTTATTTTCTCTTAAACCCCATGTGTCGGTTTCTTTTCAGTAGTATGACTTTTAAAAAATACACACTTGCACAGTCATCAGCATTTACTTAGAAAACATATTTATCAAGCATTACTTTACAACATTGTAAATTGAATTTCAAAATGGAGGTTGTAGGGACTGGAGAGATGGCTCAGTGGTCAGAGCACTTGCTACTCTTTCAGAGAACCAGAGTTGAGTTTCTAGTGCCCACACTGAGCAGCTCACAACTGCTGCCCTCTTCTGGCCCCTGAAAACATCCACATGCAGGTGTGCATGCAACCAGGCGGACACAATACATACACAACAATAGCAAAAATTCAAAATGAAGGTCTTAAAGCATTATCTTTCATTATCATCAATGTGCATTTATTTAGATATATTAGCTTACAGAAAACAATTCCTGGGAGCGAAAGCTTATGAAGAATTGGTTTTAGATTTTCATTTTTGTCATATAATGCTGGCTTATTCTTAGAAAAGTAACTGGTTGTTAAATTAATGAGGTCTGGGAGCACAAGATGGCTCAGTGGGTGTCTTAGTCAGGGATTCTATTCCTGCACAAACATCATGACCAAGAAGCATATTGGGGAGGAAAAGGTTTATTGAGCTTACACTTCCATGCTGCTGTTCATCACGAAAGGAAGTCAGGACTGGAACTCAAGCAGGTCAGGAAGCAGGAGCTGATGCACAGGCTATGGAGGGTTGTAACTTACTGGCTTGCTTGCTTCTCCTGGCTTGCTCAGCCTGCTTTCTTATAGAACCCAAGACTACCAGCCCACAGATGGTACCACTCACAAGGGGCCCTACGCCCTTGATCACTAATTGAGAAAATGCCTTACCGCTGGATCTCATGGAGGCATTTTCTCACCTGAAACTCCTTTCTCTGTGATAACTCCAGCTTGTGTCAAGTTGACACACAAAACCAGCCAGTACAGTGGGTAAAGGTGTCTGCCACCCAGTCTGAATATATATGAGTCTAACTCCCAGGGCTTGCATCATAGAAGAGAGCCATTTCTATACGTTGCCTTCTGACCTCCACATGTGTGCTGTGGTTTGTGCATGCACATGCAAGTGCACACATGTACACACACACACACACACACACACACACACACAGAGGTTTTTAAAAAGTCAATGAGGTTTGCTTGTTATATGATGCAAGATAACACTTGAACTTGTAAATAAGATGACATTTGAATCTTATGAATATTCATGATATAAACCTCATTTCCATAACGATCAGCTCCTTAAGACTTTTTTTCTTCTTCTGCACGTCTGAGATCTTTTAAACACTCAGAAAGTTTCTGTTTTGAAATTTAGATTTACTCTGTCTGGCTTTAAAGTGGCATATCGTTTAAGTTTTCTTTGACTCAGAGATTTCCAAGTTGTTTCTAGTTTACTTTAAAAATTAAAAATGTATTCCTCACTCAATATACAGCAGCAATTTTGGGGGCTTATGTAGTATGTCCCCTGTCACCACCATAGCCTTCTCAGAGCTAGAGGCAGGAACCTGTGACTAGAGGCAGTGTGGCTCCATTGCTGTGCAGTTCTGATGCTGAGGAATTCCCTTGAGCCAGAAGCAGCCTGGCTTGGGAAATGCCTCAGAAGGCAGAAATTCCTGACATTTTTGTTTGCTGGACAAGGATCACACATGGGGTGGTTTTATTTACTTATTTGCAAAATAATGGATTTCTTGATGGTATTTTCATGTGTGCATTTGATCTTTTTGATCATTTATAACTATCTTTACCTCCTCCTCCTCCTGGTGGACCCTTTCCTCTTCACAAAGAGCCTCCTTTCTATTGAATGATTTTTTTTTAAATGTCTAGATTACATATATGAGAAAGCATGTGATGTTTTGTCTTTTGAAGTCTGGGCTTATTTCACTTGACATGGTGGTCGCTAGTTCGGTCCACGTTCCCGAAAATGACATGATTTCATTCTTAAAGTCGAACAAAACTCTATTGCCTGCAGACACCGTGTTTTCTTTGATCCTTTTGTCTGTTGCTAGCCTCCTAATCTACTTGTGTAACTTGGCTATGGGAAGAGTTCTGTAAACATGGATGCTTGGGTACCTCCCTCAAGAGCTGCCTGAGGTCCCTCTGGGCATGTCCCTGGTGTGTGGTGTAGCTGGCTCACAGGACTGCCTGCTGCTTCTTTTCATTTTTACTTCCACTCCACCATAGACTCCCTCTGTCCCTCATTCATCCCCTAATCACGCTTTTGAGAACATATTTACTGGGCATTCACTGCATGCCAGCAATTTTTAAAGCAGCAGACTTTCTAGTAATGATCTTAATTAGATCTCAGCTATATGTGATTTACACTCATTTTTAACGTTTTTTTAATGCATATGAGTGTTTCCCCTACATTGATGTGTGCACACTATGTGCATGCAACGCCTACAGAGACCAGAAGAAGGCTTTAGATGCCCTGAAAGTGTAGTTACAGACAGTTGTGAACCACCCTTGGCTGGGGGGACCAAATATGGATTCTCAGGAAGAGCACTCAGTGCTTTTTTATTTATTTATTTATTTTCTTCGAGACAGGGTTTCTCTGTGTAGCCCTGGCTGCCCTGGAACTCACTCTGTAGACCAGGCTGGCCTCGAACTCAGAAATCCGCCTGCCTCTGCCTCCCAAGTGCTGGGATTAAAGGTGTGCGCCACTACTGCCTGGCTGCACTCAGTGCTCTTAACCACTGGGCTATCCCTCCAGTGTCCAATTTACGTTTGTAGGAGGACCTTGGGCTAAATGGCTTACATTTAATGTTTTAAGGGATGCTTACAGTAACCATCGGAGGCAAGTGGTAGTGTCCCCACTTTACAGATTGGGAGACAGTCTCGGAGGAATTAAGGCGTTTGTATAAAATCACAGGGTAGTGTTGGAAGACAGGCCAGAGGCACTGTAATGCTTTGACCCTGGGTGAATTGGTTAGTTTCCTGGGTACCACAACTGAGGTGCAAACAAAACATGTCTGTTGTGTATTTGTGTGGGTTTTCAGCATCTTATTTGGGATGCAAATCTTTGGGCAAGAAAGCTGCTAACGCTCCGTTTTCTGTAGTCTCTGTGCGGGTTTCAAGCCTTTGTGTTTGGTACAACCTGGTAGATTTAGATTCTTTTAGGTCTGCTGGGGAGAAAACTCACCACCCCGGGCAATGTTTCTGAAACCCTTTGGTTTCTTGTGTGCGGTGGTTCTGCAGGTGCTCGTCTCCATTCCGTATTGTTGAGCCCATGTGGTCTGAAGGACTGCACAGACAGCACAGGAAATGCTCTTCTGTTCAAGAACTGTCTAGAACCTTTTTATTTATTTATTTATTTTTTTGGTATGACTGTATCTAAGAAATGGATGTTTATGCTTGTGAGAGATTAGTCTTCGGGAATCTTGTTTGAATAAAGGCAATTAATATTTTAAACTTTTGTTTATTGTTGTTCGGTTTTCATTTATTTAACTCTATGCCTATTATCAGTCAGTGGTAAGGAATGCTTCTGCTACCTTCTGAGTGTGGCTGATAGAGGATTGAGTTTCATGGATTCTAAGCATAGAGGTTATTGATATTAGCTCATATTACTTAATACGATTACATTTTGACACTGAAGGATGGCATTCGGTGGCTGAGCACTTAACGTGTGGGAGGCTGTACCTTTCATCACCAAAATTGTAAAAAAAAAATTAATTTTAGATTCTCTTGGCCTTTTAAAAAAAATACTTTAGTACATTTATTTTTTTGTTCTCATTTGTGGTGGGTGTTGCTGTTACCTACCCATTTTATGATGAAGCAAATAGTATTCAAGTGAGTTGCTGACCTGGGAGCTGAGATATTTTCATTATATTCACCACAATTTTATTTTTTTAGTGTTATTTGTGCGATAGTAGTACATATGTGTTTGTATAGATTATTTTGATTTTTGTACATGGCTGAATATCAAATCCAGCACCTTGTCCATGCTAATAAACACTTATCATCACCAAATTCTCAATGTTTAAAAAAAATGATTATTTGACAATTTCACCCTTTTCTCACTGGTACCTTCTCTTATCCCCACCCACACCCCTCTTCCTACCACACCCACATTCTTCAACACTGATGTCTTTTTACTGTGGCTTTGCTTTTGCTCTGTGGCCCACCGAGGTTAGGCAGGGGCAGCCTGGATGGGCATGGCTGTCCATTAGAGCATGGGTCTCAGCAGTGGCCACGTCACTGAGCACAGGGACTTCCTCTCCTTCAGCAGCTCTCCATTGCCAACACCTCCTCTGGGCAGTCTATTTCCCATGGCCCTCTATCTGTGGCCGACTACTGAGGGGCCCAGCCTCACACAGGTACAGCGTAGGCACCTGCAGCTTCCCCCAGTGTCTGAGGGCTCACAACTGCTAAGGCTGTGTTTCCTGGCTGTCCTCTTTGGCAACTGGCTTTTTGTTCTTTCTATCCACTCTCCCATGACCAGATTTCCATTCATTCTGTTTCTACCTCATTTCATGGTTTTACACCTTCCATCTCTTCTCCAATAAATGCTGAAACCCCCATGAGCACGCCTTTGCGAACATGTGTGTTCCCAAAGTGGAGACTCTCCATAGTCTTGGTTACAATCAGGGGACATGTTTTTGTTTAGTTTTGACTAGGCGTTTGAGTAAAACAGTGTTTTCTATGGACTGGCACGTGTGAATACATATTCTATTCACTCCTACCTTTTATTAAGAAAATTTGCAATTTATCTGAATATAACAACATCCAAAAAAACTATATAGTGAGAACCACATCAGCTTGCCACTTCAATTCTATGATTGTTAGCATTTCTATGACATTTGCTTTTAACTATATACTTTTGCATTATGTGCTTCTGAAGTGAATACTTCCCAAGTAGCAATTTACATGTTTCTCAGGGGATCCTTGCCAAGGAGTTTAATTTTAGACGCTCGTTTAACACATATGCCCTGTTACACCATCTTGTAAAAAAAGATGAAGCCTGGCTTTCTGATTTAAAATTATTCCAGGTTTTGGAATTTTGAGATGGAGACCTCAACTGAGAGTATTTTATTGAAGCTTCCATGTCTAAGGAGCTTGAAAAACTATCTTATGTCACGAGAAACTCCAGTGACCTGGTATGTGCTAAGGATACTAGGGTGACTTCCACAATAGTCAGAAGTCCACTGGAAAGGTCAGGCCATAGCTGTCAGGGATTTGTTCTCACAGCTCATTCTGACATAAAAGAATCTACTTACAAAATGTATCATGCGATCAGAATTACCTTCAAATCTAGAAGCAGGAATATTCCATGTGATTCCAGACAGGCAAAATTGGACTGATAGGGTGTCTCCTAGCTGCTTCTGGTTTCTGCCTCCTGGCAGAATTTTTCCCTGTGTGTATCTAGGAGTCTTCTCCAGTGTCAGAGTTACATGGGGCACTTCTTATCCCCCACTCTAGACTTATTCATGTGTCTATGTTATTTGTTTTATTTTGTACATGTGTGTGGTGTATGCACATGGACATATCTGTGCGTTCCAGTCTGGAGGCCAGACATTGACTTTTGGCTATCTTTTCTAAGCTCTTTCCACCTTTCTCTGAGACGGGGTCTCTCTCTGTTCTTGGAGATTCTCATTTTGGCTAGACTGGCTATCCAGTGGATCCTCAGATCCACCTATCTCCCCTTATTCCAGCCCTGGGTTCCAGGCATGCCTGGTCACACCCAGTTTTTACGTGGGAACCAGGGATGGAACTCAGGTCTCGCTGTGTACGCCCTTTGTCCACTGAGCCCCTGGTCTTTTTTTTTTTTTTTTTTTTTTACAGTAGCATTGGAGACGCTGCTAGGTTTAAGGGAATGGGAGGTCAGTGAGTTGGCAGTATTCTTAGTCCTTTGGTATTTACCTAGGGCCTTTCAAAAATACATGTTTGGGGAATTCCCAAGTTTTGTGTTCTGTGACTTGGCTTCCATGGCAACCTTCTTACTCAGCCAGAGGCTGTGGTTACTTGGGGGTGTGTCTTTGCCTGGACTCTTTGTGCTGACCAGTACTGTCACCTGGTACCTTCATTTTGACCTCAGCTATCTATCATTTATCTTTGAGACAGAATCACACACTGTAGCCCAGGCTACCCTTCAACTCCTGACAACGATTTTTTTTGTCTCAGCCTCCCAGGTGCTGGGTACACACAGGCGTGGGTCACCATGTTAGGCTAAGACATCTGTGTTTAAATCTGTACTGGGTAGGGGCTGAGTTGAGTGACTTTTAGACCCACTCCATCAGTATTAAAAGTTTTTGGCTCTGTGTTAATGTAAAAACATTTTTGTGGCAGTTCTATTTGCTTTATAAGTGTTAGACTGATGTCTTTCTGCAATTTTTTCCAGTTGAGGTTATGAAACATCTCAAGTGTGTGTCACACTATGTAAAAGAGTGTTCTCAATGGGTTTGTACCAGCAAGCAATTTAATTCACTGAGCCATCTCAAGGGCCCTTGTCACATTTTTAAAAATGAGAATGTTACCCTACAAAGCTCTTGCCATGTGTTTAGGATGGGTTATGTGCCTGTATACTTACAATATATACATCTGAAAGTGTAGGACTTGGGTTTCTTCTCGGGAATATAACCCCAGAAATTTAAGCACTACAGCAGAAATGTAATTCTATTCTATTTGTCACACAACAACAACAACAACAACAACAACAACAACAATAACAATCTAGTATAGAAATGACCTGGGGACTGGACAGATGGCTCAGAGGTTAAGAGCAGTGGCTGCTCTTCCAGAAGTCCTGAGTTCAATTCCCAGCAACCACATGGTGGCTCACAACCAACTGTAATGAGATCTGGTGTCTTCTTCTGGTGTATAAGCATACATGCAGGCAGAACACTGTATCCATAGTAAATAAATAAATTTTTAAAAAATGACCTGAAAAAAATCTCGTATAATTTTAACATCTTTCATCAGTGGTTACAGTGAGACTTCAAAATACTCTGCCTCTGTTGTATAACCTTAATTTACAGTAATGTAATACATAGTTTTGATAAAATGGCTCTGCATTTAGTTTCCAAGGACTTTGAGTGTAAGAGTATGTAGCTGTGCTAACTTGGAGGGGGGGGGGAAGCCCGATTCCAACAAGGAACACAGCGTGAGGGTATATCCGATATTCTGCAAATCACAGCAATGTTTCCAGGGGCCGCTCTGAAGGCAGTTTTTCTGACCATAGCATTCCATCTGTGGTTTTGACTGCTTCCCCAAACACAAGGATGGTAGGTGTGTATTCTCAGTGCTACAGGGCTTTATAAAAGAGACCAGGGCAGCCCTGGTGAGTAGGGCTTTATTCTGTAACCCTTGGAGCTAGGCTCTTATGGAACTTCGGTGGTCATGGTGGATTGCTGGCCCAACAAGAGCCTAGTCATGGGCAGCCCGGTGTCTCTGAGACATGCACGGTGGCAGGCTGTCCCGGGTAATCACTCCAGGCAGCCCACGGAAAAACCGCTTTCTGGTTAAGTCTGCCTCATAGCGTTCCATCAATGGAAAAAATTGAACATGATGAGGGTGTGTAACGAGCAGACAGAAATATATCCAGCATTGCACAGGATCTGTTTTTAGCTCTCAACGGCTGAGCAGTCTAAGTGTTAGACACCGTTTCCTGGCTTGGCAGGGCAGAGGGAAGACGGAGCGTGGCTTCTAGCTGAGTGACACTTTGTTAACTGAAAGCTCCCGAGAACAACTGGCCACAGCCACCATTCTGACCAAGGTAAGGTTATAAAAATGTTTGTCTATCCTCGTGAGTTGAGACTTAATTTATCCGGGAAGATATGTTTCCTTGACAGCCTGTCCTTGGGGCTTTGTCTCACGTTAGTTTATCCTCAGCACGAGTTCCTGAACAGAATGGAATTGTCATCTCAAAGTTTAGTGCATTTGTGATTTCAAACGCCTCGGGGTGATGTGTTACAGTTACTTCAGAATATTTTATGAACTGAAAATTCTCCAGGCTGATTTGTATGGACTGTTCTCCCCCCCAAGCTATCTGAAGGAAGTGCCATGTCCCAGTCTGATCGTGTTAAAATGTGACTGTCTGTTGCTTACCTGTCTGGTCAGTTTCTTTCAGGGTGGAATGGGAAATTGAAATGTGACCGAGATTGTATTTTTGTGATTATACCAAATGCAGCTTGTAGCCGAGTAAGGGTTCATTTTCTACCTTCTAATTTGCTGTTCACTGTTCAGTATTATTTGTCCTTGGGCTTGTCTTGAGCTTTGGGAGGGGGGACAGAATCGTTGTACTCTGGGTAAGAGGCCCCTAGTTTAAGCAGAGCGAGGGATCCGGGTGGTGCCGTTCATTTGAGCCTGAACTCCAAGCACATGCTGTCCCAGCTGAGGGCGTGTGCCGACAGAGGGGAGAGAAACCCTAGCTTGGGTCCCTCTTGCTTGGTTGGTCATTCGTTTAACTCAGCATGTAATTCTCAGAAAATTGGTGGGTGGAAAGAGCAAAAATAGGAAGGTCTTTTGAAGTCATAACTTGGAAGTGTATTTCTAGGCTATCTGGAGAGTAAGGGATCGTCTGCATGGCCGCTGGAGGGATCCCTGGTGTGTTTTAGCCTTTTACTGTGGCCTTAAGTCAGGGCTAGGGAGTCTGACAATCTGTTTCCTTTCACTATAAAGATGCTATGGCAACTGGGGTCGTTCAGTGAAAGTTCATTTTTAGCCATAGGAGGCTGTCTCCCCATGGGTGTGGTGGGCACCCTCAGTCCATCCTGTTCTTTATAGAAATGTCTTTGGGAGGGTGGAGGCATCGGGGTGAAGTTCAGGTCAGTTCTACCCACAGAATAACGGGTCATATTGTTGATTCCTTTTAATTTCAGAACTGTTGCTCGGACAGAGAGGGGACAGTTCAGAGTGGGAATTCTCGGCTCCTTTCTCTGCTGAGTTGGACACTTGGCACTGGCTCTGGTTTTTATGGGCTCACAGGCTGATGCAGAACCCAGCGACTCAGGTCCACAACACCAGCTTTGATGGTGTTACGAATACATTCAGATAAAACTCTCACTACTGGCTGCAAAGCCTTCTCGGGGCATGCTTGGGGGGAAGAGGCAAGGGGGAGGCTCAGGGTCCTTGGGGAGAGACTGTCCTTCCAATGTGACCCCACTCACACTTCATCGGACAGAAGATGCTTCTTGATGGACTGAGTTTTGCTGAGTAGGCCCCATTTACTATGAAGTTAGTATGAGGTCTCCACAGCTCCTTTGAGACCTAAATATGGAACAAACGAACCCCGAATTACACTCGTTAAGTAACCCAGGCACTTTCCCAGATCTGGGCAGACCTCCAGGTTTGCTCTGCTCTGTAAAAGTCACTTACGTGGTGAAAAGATCTGGAGTTAGTGTGATCTTGTGCCTCAATTGCTCGATGTCTTAGAAAATTATTTCCCATTCACAGACATTTGGAGCCGAGGTTATTTTGGGCATATTTCTATTTTTTAAGAAAGAACATTTTTCTCCATTGAAGTTAAGAGTGTCTTAGATACAGGCCAAGAAAGTGATGTCTTTGTGAGAGAGGTTTGGGTTTTGGGTAGAAAAGATTGAGAGAAATGATTGCTATTGAAGAAAATAAAAGTAGTGAAGATATGAAGCACATGGAGCTAATAATTGGATTTTAATAGCAGTGGTGGCTAATCTTTTTTATTACTCAGTCTTGCTTAGTGAGCTGTAGAGCCCTGATAATTCTGTCTTGGTATAATTTAATTTTTTTTTTAGTTCTGGGGTTAGAATCCAGGGTCTCTTGTATAGCAGGCAGGTGCTCTACTGTTGACACACACACACACACACACACACACACACACACACACACACACATACACACACATACACACACACATATACACACACATACACAAACACACATATATATACACACACACATACACACACACATATACACACACATACACAAACACACATATATACACACACATATTCTCACACACATATACACACACACATACACACACGCATATACACATACACAAACACACATATATACACACACACATACACACACACATATATACACACACATATTCTCATACACACATATACACACACACATACACGCACACACATATATACACACACACACACACATACACACACACACACACACACACACACACACACCCTCGCTTCTTGGGAAGATTCCACTATGTCCCAGAATCTGTTTTATGTTATCCCTCTCAGCCTCTCCCTCCCTTTCTCTTTCTGGATCTTGTTGTTTCATTTGTTTTTTTGAGACAGGGTCTCTCTATGTAGCCCTGGCTATTCTGTACCCTACTTTGTAGACCAAGCTGGTCCCAAATGGTAGGGTTAAAGGTGTGGATGAAGTTAATGTTGACTAGAGCCTGGCTTGCACAGCTCTTTATAGTCCATATCTGTGGAAACAGAGAACGGGAAGTGAGTCTTAGATAGCTTTATAAATTGGAACCCTGAAAATCCACAGCTCTGAAGTGGTGTGTCCCAAATGACAGAGACAGGTTTTTTTTGCCCAGAGATATGGAAGGAGTTAGGGTATCCCATAGCCAGCTGGAATGGGTGTCCGGATATCGTGCTAATTCTATTCTCGAACTATTTAAAAATCGGGATACTTTGGTATCTCCATGTCTGTGTACCGTTAGTAAGTTAATTAAGACCATATGTACACGTGTGTACGTATATGTACATGTTCACGTGTGTGCATGCATCCGTCTCTGTCTTTCCTACCCTCCTCTTCTCTTCCTGCTCCGGCTTTCAGCTCTTCACAAATCTTATCAGCGCGGACAGATTTAAACATCTATGGAGAGGAAGGATTTTTGCCTTGTTCTTTAACACAGTTCAAAGCTCCATGTAAACCATGGCCCCCATCTTAGTACTGTTGCTACAGAGAACTTCCGGCTCACTGGACTTAGCCCAGCCTACTTGATGAAGCACTTGTGATTGGTATTCTTATACCAGTCTATTCCCTCTTAGTCTTTAATTAAGAGGTGGGCTTTTTTCTTTCTTCCTTTGCTTTGTTATATTCTTTCTCCCTTGATCCATAAAGAACACAGATTTGGTTTTGCTTATGTTTTTTTTTAATTATTTATTTTATGTATATAAGTACACTGTAGCTGTTTCTAGACACACTAGAAGAGGGCATTAGATCCCATTACAGATGGTTGTGAGTCACCATGTGGTTGCTGGGAATTGAACTCAGGACCTCTGGAAGAGCAGTCAGTGCTCTTAACCGCTGAGCCATCTCTCCAGCCCCTGCTTATGGTTTTTAAGTCGGAGAAATCTAAGAGCATGACACAAGGCGACAGGTCGTACGCACCCTCACTGTGCAGCAATTGTTTCTCACAGGAACAGATTCAGTTTTTCTGTAGTAAGAAAACCTTCATATCTTCGAGAATTCAGACAATCCAGGGAGAAGGGCTCAGGCCTGAATGATGTCATTTCTAGGTCCCACTTCCCACAATACTGGATATTGGCAAGTGAGATTTCAACATGAATTTTGGAGGGGACAAAATTGTCAAGCTTTCTTTGGAAGAGTTCCCTGCTGTGTGAGCCAACATTAGGGTACTAGTTAGGTTTCTCCAGGGAGAATTTAAGGCTTTGGGACTCATGACCACTTATAAACTCTGGAGACTAGAAGTCTGAAGTCATAGTGCAGCAGGGCCATACTCCTTCCGAAGATGCTGGGAAGAAGCCTTCCTTGATTATTTTAGCATCCGGTGAAGGCTGCTAACTCTTGGTGTCCTTAGGTTGTATGCATGTATGTGCATGTGTGCATGTAGAAGCCCGAAATTGATATCAGGAATTATCCCCCGTCACTTTTTCATCTTGGTCTCCCAGGCAAGGTCTCTCAATCAAACCCAGAGTTCACCAATGTGCCTTGTCCTTCTCACCACCTGACTCTAGGGATCCTGCCTCTAGTTTCTGAGACTGGAATTCCAGGCAGGTGACCACGCCCACCCAGCATTTATGTGAGTTGTGGACGTCTGAACTCTGGCCCTCACACTAGTGTGGCAAGTGCTTTTAGCCACCGAGCAACCTCCCTGGCCTTTACTGACTGAAGTTTCTAATTCCTTTAGTTAGTGTGCAAATGGATGAGTTTCATGGCAGCATCCAGGCATGTAATGTTGTACTTCGATTCTCCGACATATGCCCGCTTCCGTCTTCTCTGTGCTTGCTGCTCTCTCTCCTCCGCATGGAGTCCTCCCTCTTCAGGTCACAGAACACTTTTCTTCATTTCCTCCCTACTCAGCTCACGGCTCTATTACGTTTCTGGGCCTCTTCCTGTTTCTCTGACCCCTTAGGGCTGGAGTTCCTTGGTTTCCCTTTGCACGCATAGACCGCGCTCATGCTGTCTGTGTTTAAACGCCTCTTTCAGAGGGAGGAGGGGCATGTCTGTGTGTCTAGCTTACCTTGCTTGACTACAGATTCAAGTATCCAATTACCCCACTCTGGTGGACACACTCAAACCTGGCATGTCTAGCATTGAATGCCCAGTCTTTCATGTTAGCTTCCTGCTGCTGGGACAAGATCCTGAGAAAATGGACTGTCAAGGAGGACAGGTATTTGTGGCTCATGACTTAAATAGCTTCAGTCTGTTAGGCTGTTGTTTTGGTGCGCGCGATGAGGCAGAAAGTACATCATGACAGAGAGCACAATGGGACAGTGGCCGGCCTTGTGACAACCAGGAAGAAGAAAGAAAGGAAGTCAGGGTCCCAGCACCCCCTTAAGGTCACATGCCTCCCACTAAGGCCCTGTCCCTTCATAGTTTCATCTCCTTCCAGATGTGCCCGCCACAAGCTGGCAACTAAGGCTTTAGTCTACTGGCTTTGAGGGGATTTTAAATTTTAGATTGTGTCTGTCTCTGTGTTGTGGGCTGACCTCCAGCTCTTGGTTCTCCTGCCTCAGCCTCACAAGTGCTAGCATTACAGATGTGTGACCCCACACTCAGTCCTTTTTGGGTATTTGAGACCAAAACCATAGCATCTTCTCCTAGCCTGTTCTGTCCTCGCTGGCCTTTCCCCTCAGTGACTTAGGCTGAGAATCTTAGAGTTGCCATAGCATCTCCCACTGCACACTTCTCTTCATGAGTTTCCTGTGGGTTCTTCTCTCAGTGTGCCCAGGGTCTGCCCACTCTCAGCTCCCCCTCAGTTGAGCCCTGACCTCTCTCACCTGAATCATGGCACTGGTTTAGCTTATCTGCCTGCTTCTTTCTTGCCTTGGCAATCCAGGTGTACGTGGCAATCATGCAGATCACTGTTTGCCCCATGTAGAGCCCTCTGTGGCAACTCCCAGTGTTAATGTTAAAAGCCCCATCCTTCAGATGTCTCTCCCAGCTGCGCTCTCCTCTCCTCATCCCTCATTGCTTCCACTGTGCTGTTCCTCAGCCCCTCTGTCCCAGACACACATACCCACCCATCTCCTCTGGGCTTTGCACTTTCTGTCAGCTAGAATACCCTTTGGTTACCATCATGGTCCTGAGGTTTTAACTAATGTTTCCTTTAGGGAAGGGGCAGAGGTCACATCCACTCTGAAAGGGGAACCTGGGTGTTAAATGTACTTTTTAAAGAAGACGTGGAGTAATTTCAGATTAAAAAAAAAAGATGGAGTAGAATTTTGAACTATTTCAATGCAGCGCTATGTTAGCGACATGTTTTGTTGCTATGACAACACACACCACACAAGCAACTTAAGGAAGAAAGGGTTTATGTGGTTCACAGTTCGAATGTGGTCATCGTGGTAGGGAACTCGAGCGCAGTGGGAGCGTGAGGCAGCTGGTCACTGGCACTGCAGTCAGGAAGCAGAGAGGGGTGAGTGCTGTTGTCCAGCTGGCCTTCTTGTTCATCCTACTACGCAGACGGTGCCAACTGCAGTTAGAGTGACTCCTCCCACCTCAGCTAACCTAATCCAGCCGACCTCAGAGACATGCACCAAGGCTGGTCTCCTAGGTGGTTCTAGATCCTGTAAACTTAGCAGTTAGTATTAAAAATGGTTAGAAAGATCCTGGTTTGATTCCTACCTTTTTTTCCCCCTTTGATCTCTTAGTGATTTTGATTTAGTCATTCCACCCCTGGTGTCTTAGTCAGGGTTTCTATTCCTGCACAAACATCATGACCAAGAAGCAAGTTGGGGAGGAAAGGGTTTATTGAGCTTACACTTCCACACTGCTGTTCATCACGAAAGGAAGTCAGGACTGGAACTCAAGCAGGTCAGGAAGCAGGGGCTAATGCAGAGGCCATGGAGGGATGTTTCTTACTGGCTTGCTTGCTTGCTTCCCCTGGCTTGCTCAGCTTGCTCTCTTATAGAACCCAGGACTACCAGCCCAGGGATGGTACCACCCACAAGGGGCTCTCCCCCCTTGATCACTAACTGAGAAAATGCCTTACACCTGGATCTCATGGAGGCATTTCCTCACCTGAAACTCCTTTCTCTGTGATAACTCCAGCTTGTGTCAAGTTGACACACAAAACCAGCCAGTACACCTGGAGACTTAGTTCCTTTTTCTGTGAGGCAGGGGTAGTCATTCAAGTTATTAACCATGGCTCTCACTTCTCATGGATCTTTGGCTCACAGCAGTTTTCAGAACTTGCTAAATTCTTCCCACCCCCACCCCCTGACTTTGAGTTTCAAAGCATTTAAATTCCTGTGCAACTTAAAAATGTTAAGTTAAATACTTTTTTTTGTGTTTGTGTGTGTGTGTGTGTGTGTGTGTGTGTGTGTGTGTGTGTCAGGGTCTCAAGAATCCCAGGCCATCCTTGGACTTGCTAACAAGTTTGAGGATGACCTTAAACTCCTGACCTTCCTACGTCTACCTCCCATGTGCTGGGGTTACAGATGTGTTTTACCAGGCCTAGCAAAGTCAGGGAGCTTAAGCAGGACCCACTAGTCCTGTTCAGTTTGTCCCCTAAAGTTGTAATGAGTTGTTAGGTAAAATCTAAACAGGTTTGTGTATAACCACTCACATGAGTTAAGAGAAGGTTCAGCAATGACCAGTTTGATTTTACCGGTGGGCCCAAGGGTAACTTAGGCAGGTAGCCTTCGGATCAGAGCAGAGTAAGAGTGGGCCCTGTTAGACGGCCATGTGGTCAGCTAAAGTAGAATAGTCACACATTTAGGAGGGTGGGGGTCTGGGGGACACACCTATTTGCATGAAACAGGGGAAATGTCTGGTTTATGCCCATTCATTTCATTTTTCAAGTGGAACAGCGTATAATGGAGAAAGGTTTTTGTTTTTTTGTGCCAAGAATAACTTGGTAGAATCACTGTAGCAGATTTTGGTTGTAAAATGTGATTGAGGCGCTGGTTTCGTTATCTGCTTTCAATTTCCTGAGGCACGTGTCTCATTTGTCAGTCTCCCCAGTCAGAGACAAAGAGGCCAACCATTGCAGTCCTGTAGCCCAAGACCCCTGGCTGCCTGTGTTGTGGTGCTTGGGCGCCGCTTGCAGAAACCCAGGCTTGCTTTTACACGATGACTCAAGCATGGTTAATAAAGAGAGGTTATTTAAAAGTCACAATGGCGGTTTTGACTCTGGTGCTCGTAAGTTACAGAGGAGGGCCATGTGAAAGCCGTTATTTAGAATCTGGTTGTGGTGCTCACCCAGCAGCACAAGATCTTGGGGGACTGGAATGTAGGGGAAATTTTGGATAATGCTGAAGGGGACCAAGGAGAAAAGGTAAAACGGGATAGAACATTAAGATATTAATAAAACAAGCAAGCAAACACAAAAGTCAAGCGGCTGGGAGGTCAGCTGGCAGAGCACCTGCCTTTCAAGCAGTAGGACCTGTGTTTAATCCCAAGAACCCATGTTCAAAAGCAAAAAACACCCATAGCAAAAGCAGTGCAGAGCAGTATGTGTGGGTAATCTCAGTGCTGGAGAGGCCAAGATAACTGGATCTCCAGGACTCCTTGACTCATCAGCCTGGCCTATTCAGCTAGATCCAGGCCAATGAAAGAGAGACTCTGTCTCAATGAAAAGAAGCTGGATGCTGTCTGAGGTACAGCAGCTGAGGTCCTCTGGCCTCTGCACTGCTTCCATACAGACAAAAAGACACACATACATACATGCATGCATGTACCACCAGCAGCAGCAGCAACAACAACAAATGACACTTGAAAGTGCCTGGCTGAAACACATATGAAACACATTTTGATAATTCTTAACGGAAGATATTTTCTTTCTCACTTTCGGGGCCATTTCATTCTAAACTATACAGATTCTATGATTTTGCTTCAAAGCATTTTTTTGTTATCAAACCCCTGAAATGTTTTTCCGTTCCTGTGATGGTTCAGCTGTAGCCAGCCACTCGATTTTCTTGGCATTCCACAAGCATACCAGTAATATTTGTGGGCTGTGGTCTCTGTGCTGTTGGAGTCGTGTGTCCTCCAGTGCTTCTCCTTGTGGCCTGTGTCTGTAACCCACCTCACATCCCACACAGGCTGACAGTCGCCGGGAAGAGGGGATCTCGTTCTACAGCTTTGGCCTTCCTTGAAGCACTTCGTCAGAGTGCTGGGAGGTCTCCAAACCATTCCTATGGACTTGCTGAGTAGAGCAATTTATTTCTTTCCAGTTCCCCAAGTTTCTGTCAAGACCAAGAACATGTCCTTTCCTGTCAATGCCATCCTGTAGGGGGGCCTTAAGTGTCTCTGAATGGGTCGCTTCACGTATATGTGGGCTGGGGTGGTGGGCACTTGACCGCTAAAGCGTTCCCAGTTGTCTCTTCCTCTTCGCTCTGTCCTTCCTCACTTGCTGCCTTTTCCTTCCCAGCTGTGTCATGGACACTCAGGCACTGCTGTCCGCCATCTTTCCACGTCATCTTGAGCAAGCTGGGATCCTTTTCCTTTGTGCCCAGTTGCTGCTTCAGTCACATATGGACCCAGGACACACAGGACGCCTGAGTGTTTGGACTTGCTATTTTCTAGTTCCCTGTGGTCCTTTCCTCCCTTTCCTTAGCTGACAGAATCCCACACAGCCTCTGAATCCCGTTAACTTCCTTACAAGATCTTTCCTAATTCTTACGAATTTGAATATGCATTTACAGTTTCTCAGAAGTTAGACTACAATGGAATGAGAGCTGATGTGTTTATAAAAAGATGAAGAGGAGGGATATGTCCTATGGAGGTGTGGTGAGGTGTGGGGGAGGGGTGCCTTGCGGGCCCATGCTGAGGCTTCCCTTCCCCCTGAGGGGCTAGCCACATATAGTATAGAATAGAGTTTATTAAGGGCATAGGGAGGGGAGTTGAGAGGGTAGTAGAGGCAGAGAAAGGGAGGGAAGGAGGGAGGGAGGGAGAGAGAGAGAGAGAAGGGGGGAGCAGAGAAGTAGGGGCTGGCCATGAACACGTGGAGAGAGAAGGGGAAGGGAGGAGGAGGACAGAGCAAGAGCAAGAGCGAGGAGCAAGAGAGAGGAGGGGGCACGTAGCCCCTTTTATAGTGAGTCAGGCATACCTGGCTGTTGCCAGGTAACTGTGGGGCGGAGCGTAGACAAAAAGCTAATAAGAACTACAGGCTTAACATGTAGAGCTCTTAATGATGGATGTTCTGAGGCGTAGCCCGGATGTTTGTCTTGGATGATAATTTTCTGAGTTTTTGGAGAGTGCTTACTTTGGTTGATCTTAAGCCTTCTTAGGACCATGGGACAGTTATTCTGAACTGTCAACTTGATTAAGGAATACCTAGGAGTTTAGGGACAGATCATGGGGAGGCTGGTCTCCTTTGAATCGATTACTGGGTGATTATAGGAGTCTCTCTCTCTCTCTCTCTCTCTCTCTCTCTCTCTCTCTCTCTCTCTCTTCCTACCCCTCCCCCGCAGTAACTTGGTGTGCATTCTTGTGGGGCTAATGTCTTCCCACAGCCCCTTCCTCCAAGTACTCTTTGCTGGCTACCATGCAACAGAAGAGCCACTACTGCCAGCTCCTACCACCAAGGTGAACTTCATTGCTACAGACCCAGAAACGCGTAGGCAAGTGACATAGCCCCTTTGAAATCATGGGTAGAATAATTCCTCTTTGGTTTTGATAATTCTTCTGATACTTCATTATAACAAATATGTGTCCTGTTCTGATGAAAAAATTATTTGAGGTTAATAACATAGTTTTTAAAAAGGGTTTTGGGACCACCAATCAAAAAAGACACACCTAATAGACATCACAACCCAGTATACAAACAAGTGCCCAGACATATTGTTTCAAGCAGTGGTTTTACCTTTACGGGACACACTCTGGCATTGTTTGTTCTTCTAATCTTATTTCCTCTCTGCTCATGGCTGGGGTTGACTCATTATGGTGTCTGAGACCCTAGTTTGAACCGCAGTTCTGTGAGGCAATTCTTGCAGGTGTTAGGGTTTCTTACAGAGCAGGTGTGAGTTCTGAGACCACCCCTCCCTCACATGATGAATGGGCTTAACTAAGGTGGTGAAACTATGCCCCAGAGCTGGGCCATTGTCCCCATGGAATTTGTGACATTCCCCCTGTTGAATGTCAGCCATGCTTGTGCTCTGAGCTCAGGCTCCTGGGGCATTCAGTGCTGCCCAGAGGCTGATTTCTTTCATCTGTTAATGCCCCCCGCCCCCCAGGCGGCATTGAAAGAAAACTGGTGGGACTCTACGGTGGTTCTTAGCTTAGAGGCCTTGAGCAGCAGTTTGTTTCTTGCCCACCCTGTGTTTAAAGATTACAAATTCCTGAAGAGACCAGATGTTCTTTTGCCTGCCTCTTTACCAGGATGAGTTCAGTAGGTTTAGAATGAGAAATTCGTTCCCTCAAGTCTTGGTATTCCAACTGTGGTTCACTGACAAAATGGGGTTTGGGTGATATTGACAGAGTTTAAGTCCGAATCCTTTATAGAGCTGAATGGTGTTATTTTACACAAATGTGTCCCTTTCCTGTGGCTTTGTAGTCACCTGTGGAAAGTAAGACGTTAAGACTGGTTTCCTTAGCCTCTCACTGTGGACACACTGGACTAGGTACTGACTCGCTGTGGGGAGCTGGTGTGTTATCTGAGGTTGAGTGATGTCTCTGACCTCTCTGATACTTATCTGTCTCTAAAGGGTGTGTCCTTTGGGGCTATAGCCTCCATCAGACATTAATAGTTAATTTAAGGCATTAATAGTTGCTCAGTGTATTACTGGGTTATTCACTCATCTTTGCAATCACAAGGATCTAATTATTCAAGTGTGTGGCTTGGGGCATTGTTTTCTTGGGCATTTGATACCTATTGTAAATTATGATGTTTTTATATGCTGTGATTTGGGGGAGAGTTGACAAAAATCAGACATACTAATAGTACAATTTAGAAAATTATAAATTTGTATGTAAATATAGATGAGGTTTAATGGCTCATAATCAATGACAGATCTGAAATGACAGATGACAAAAGATTTGATATCACACTCCACAAAATTAGTAGTTTGCAGTTGATGATAGTCATATTTTTTTAGTTATTTTCACATACATTTCCATACCTGACTCTCCATCTGTGCCAGACATTTTTATTTTTACTTTGCAAATGGGGACCATGAAATCCAGAAAGGATAAGTACCTTCCCCCAACGTCTTACCTGCCATCCCAGATGCAAATAAGTCTTCACTCAAGTTCTCTGACACAAACTGGACCAAATTCTGATCCTTGTCTTCTGAGTGGCTGCAACATCTCTGGGGCCTGATCCAAATAAAAAGATGTCAGCAGACCTCATGGTGGCTAGTGATGGTGACCCTCTATCTTATCTGACTCTTGGCTCTGGCTAAGGGATTCACCACCGATTATGGGGAGCCGAGTTCAGCCTTCTGATCTCTTTGGAACTATGGGTCTTTTTGGTGTCTCTTTGTGGGATACCTCAGGATTTACCGCCTCACTCAGCCAGAAATCTGCCTTTGTTCAGTAGCCCTGACCCTAGCTCTGCTTGCTCTGTCATTCAGTTCCAGCCCTCCTTATAGCTAGTTCCTCAGCCCTGTCTGCCTACCTGCTGGCTTCTTCCTCCTCTCCATTTGGGCTCAACTCAGCCCCAGGATGCAATGGTCCGAGTTTTGTTTTGTTTCTTCATCTTGTCTCCCGTTCTAAGTCCTGTACTCCTTTGAGAGTAGAGACTCTAGCCATCAGTGTACCTCATTCTGAAGGCAAATGATGATTACGTAACTCTTAAAATTCCCCATGTGTGATGGTTTGTATATGCTCAGCCCAGGGAGTGGCACTATTATAGAAGGTGTGGCCCTGTTGGAGTAGATGTGTCACTGTGGGCCTGGTCTTAAGACCCTCACCCTAGCTACCTGAAAGTCAGTCTTCCACTAGCTGCCTTCAGATGAAGATGAGCTTAGACTGCTACAGAGGGCAGAGTTGGAGTCATGACATAGCCCTTTGGAGGAGCCCAAAAGATCATGTGACATTGAAAACAGAAGATCCCAGACATTGAATTAAGAAGCTGTAACATTGAAGTTGCCTTGAAGACTCCAAGATTTTCGAGATGCCAGAGCCATGGACTTTCTGCTGAGGAAAGCTGCTAACAGGGAGTGGAACCAGTCCAGGAAAAGAAGTTTGTTGCAATCAACAAAGATGAAAAAAGAATTGGAGATCTGAAGACTGCTTTGACATCAGTCATGGAGATGCAGAGTTTGGAGTTTGCCCAGCTGGTTTCCTGTCTTGCTTTGGGGATTACAGTTCAGTGATTGGATGGATCTCAGAAGAGACATTGAACTTTTAACATTGTTGAGACTGCTGTGGAGTTTGAGGACTTTGGAAGTTGGGCTAAATGTATTTTGCATTATGCTATGTGTAGGTATGGCCCCCATAGACGCATATGTTTGAACAAGCCTATGGGGGCCAGGGAGTGGAATGTGATGGTTGTATATGCTTGGCCCAGGGAGTGGCACCATTAGGAAGTGTGGCCTTGTTGGAGTGGGTGTGTCACTGTGGGCGTGGGCTTAAGACCCTCGTCTTAACTAGCAACCTTCAGATGAAGATGTAGAACTCCCAGCTCCGCCTGCACCATGCCTGCCTGGATGCTGCCATGCTACCACCATGATGATAATGGACTGAACCTCTGAACCTGTAAGCCAGCCCCAATTAAATGTTGTCCTTATAAGAGTTGCCTTGGTCATGGTGTCTGTTCACAGCAGTAAAACCCTAACTAAGACACCATGAAAGGTGTTTTTCTCTGGTTTACAGTCCCTCACGATGGTTGTTGCAATTTTGATGGGCCTGTCTGTAAAGTGGTGTATATTTGTTGACATTTCTAATATGGTGATGATCATAATTTGAAAACCAGAGAGCCCCTTCCACTTTTGTGCTTTTAGTTTCAAACACTGCCTGATACATTACTATGATGAAATAGAAGGATTTCTTTTTTAACATTCTTGGGATTGTGACTAATTTTAAAAATCTGAACATTACTGTTATCTAATAAATAAAGATAATTATGTGAACCTTTGTGCACGGCATCCAACCTTTGCCATATAAACTGCTTTAATGCCCTTTGCTTCACAGAGCCTTCACCTACATCACTATGGATCATGTCATCAGGTACCTAATGAGTATTATTGCAGCTTATAGCTTCCTGTGTTCTATTGTAATTTAATATAATTTAATAGATATTTTTTGCTATTTTCAAGTACTAGGCCCTTAACTATATATATTTTTAAGTTTATAGGACCTTTTCAAAAATTGTTTTATTATTTTGGTTTCTGTCTCTTTTTCTACCAAAAGAGTTTAAAAACTCAAATACCATAAAAATTGCCTTTGTAAAGGAGTTGGGGGGTGGGCAGAACTTGCTAAAACTTTGACTTATTTATTCTCTTCTTTTTGGACAAAACAAACAAACAACAACAACAACAAAAAAAAAAAACCCAAAAACATGATAAATAAATGTCTTTGTCAAAGTCATCGGGACAATAGTTACATAGTGTCTCTCAAGGGCTACCCTGTCTGTCAAGGAATGTCTCATAGATGTTGAATATGCTCTTGCTGTTCTTGTTGGTTTTTAAGGCCATTTCTTTCTCCAGTGGGTGGAGTTGACCAGGTGTGCTGAACAGCTGGTGTTGGCCAGGTGCACTGAACAGATGTTCCGCTTTTGCCTCGATTAGCATGTGTACCGCTGTAGGCTTCCTTTACCCCTCCTTTCTGCACTATCCTGCCTATGTAAAGAAGATGCATCCCCGAGGGTCTGTGAGTCTGTCTTTTGAACATAGGGAGGAACCGCATAAGCTGGGTGTGGTACGTTACAGATACACTCCTGTAATCCCAGCCTTTGGGAAGTGGAGGCAGGAGGACCAGGGGTTTAGGATCATCCTTGTAGAATTCAAGGCTAGCCCAAGATGCGTAAGACCTCATCTCATTGAAATTAAAAGCTTTTCTTTTCCTTTCTTTTGTCTCTTCTTTGCCCTTTCTTTTTCTTTCTCCTTCCTTCCTTTGTTTTATTCGTTCATTCTTCCCTACACCCTTCCCTCCTTCCCTCCCTCCTTCCCTCCCTCCCTCCCTCCCTCCCTTCCTTCCTTTCTCCCTTTAATTAGAAATGTCTTGGGCATCAAGAGAGGCAGTGGGGAATATACTTGTTGGCCCAGAGACTTCTACTCAAGTGTAGGTGGGATTCTTGCCTGTATAGCAGAGACGTATTTCAGGATGCCTTGGTATATGAAGTAAAGTCATGCAGGGTTGATCCCTGGAACCCACGTGAGGCTGGAAAAAGAGAATAGACTTTGTTCTCTGACATGCATATGTGTACTGTGGCGTGCACACCCTATTCACACGCACACAATAATAAAGAAATAGTTTTCTTAAAAAAGTCAGTACTCTTAATATAGATTTAAGTGTTTGTGTGAAGGGCACATTTGAGAGCGATTTTGGGAAAAAGTACACACTTAACTGTGGATGTATGTAGACTTCTCAAGAGAATATCATTCAAAGAGATCTTAAATAACCCTTTTTAGAAAGAATTTATTTTTATTAAGTTTTATTATGTGTGTGTGCCCGTGGCTATGTGCAAATGCATACAGGTGCCTGCAGAGGCGGAGATATTGGATCTACGTGTGCTGAGGTTACAGGCAGTTATGAGCTGCCCAATATGGGTGCTGGGAGCAAAACCTCAGGCTCTGGAAAGGCATCCTAACCACTGGGCTGTCCTTCCAACCCCGTGAACCTCATTTCTTGGAAAATAAGATTAAACAGTGGTTTCTAATGTGCTTTGGACAGGATTACAAGCTGATAAAACAAATACCATTGCAAAAAAAGGGGAAAAAAAAAAAAAAAAAGGACTTCTTAGTGACCGTAGGACCCAGGAAGGTTAGGGCTTATGTGTTGGTTGTAACCATGGATCTGTCTTACCTCACTGAAGAGACTCCCATACCAATAAAAAGTTTAGATTCAGTGTTTAAATTAGCATTTCCCAAGGTTCATTGTTACTTTAACATTTTTAGTTGAAATATCTCAATTGCTGTCTTTATAGTCAAGCTTCATGGCAAATTTTGTTAACCTTCTTGAGCCTTTGAGATAGGATCTCATGTATAGTGAGAATGGCCTTGGGCTTGTGATATCTCCACCATCACCACCTGGGTGCTGGGAACAGGTGCGCTCTGCCACGCCTCGTTTGTGGGGCTCTAGGGAAATGAACCCAGGGCCCTGTGCACACTGGGTAAGTAGCAGCTGAACTACATCACCCCCCTGTTCTTCTGTCCTGCTCAGTGAGATGCCTTCCGGTCTCAGCCTGATGCTGGGGCTTGGATTTCTACTTTATAGCACTCTCCTGCAATTCTGAGCCCTTACCTCTATGTATCCAGGAATCTCTAACAGTTGGCCTCACATTGATTCTGTGTGTGTGTGTGTGTGTGTGTGTGTGTGTCTGTGTCTTTGTGTGTGTCTGTGTCTGTCTGTCTGTCCAAGTCTGGAGTTCCCTGTGTGGTGCTGTTGGATCAAAAGGCCAACAGAGAGAGGCCCAGGAGCCCTTCTCCTTTGGGTCACCACTGGAATGACAAAAGTATTGAATCTTCGCAGAGAAGCTCATTCCCTTCGCCAACTGGGGAGTCCAAGAGGCAAGAGCTGGGCTGGGAGCTTCTGCGTCCCTTTTTACCTCCCTCAGTTTACACACACAGTGATACAGGGAGCAAACCAACAGCTCAGGTGTGAACTTCACAGAGGTGGGGCTCTGTGCGTGTGCCCCTGTCTTAGATGAAGCCTGTCTTTCTATTTCTGTGCCCTCTTCAGTATACAGAGGGGAATGGCGGGAGTCACAGAGCAGGCTGCATTTCAGTCTCTTTAATTAGATGTTAGCCTTAGTTTTAAGAAGTTCGAAGGAGCCGTTTAGTTTCCTGCTTGTGCCCTTGCCTTTTCCCCCAGCCCACCCCCAATGTAAAATGTGTTTGCATGGGTAGAAACAAGCAGGAGACATGACTTAGACTGTAGCTGGAGGACCCTGGGTCCAGTGCCAGTCACGTCCCTGTCTTTGACTTTGTAAGTCATGGCGGAACCCTCCCGAGAGGATGTGCAAGGGCCAGTCAGCACATGGAGAGGCTCAGCTTCAGGACTCTGCCCACAGGGGTAGGGGCAGCAGAGGGCTGGGAAATGATATATATGAAAAGCAACTGGGACCTTAAAGGATTAGAACCAGCTGGGCAGTGGTGGCGCACGCCTTTAATCCCAGCACTTGGGAGGCAGAGCCGGGCGGATTTCTGAGTTCGAGGCCAGCCTGGTCTACAGAGTGAGTTCCAGGACAGCCAGGACTACACAGAGAAACCCTGCTTCAAAAAACCAAAAAAAAAAAAAAAAAAAAAAAAAAAAAAAGGATTAGAACCACTTTGTCAGTCAGGGTCACTTCTGGGTACATACCGAGGTGGACTGAGAGAAGGCAATACCTGCCCACCTGTGTCCACATCAGTATCTGTGTTAGCAAAGAGGTAGAAGTCACTCAGACGTCTATCAGGAAGCGAATAGATCAGAAGAGTGTATATGTACACACACACACACACACACACACACACACACAGGAATGTCATGAAGCCCGACCAAAGAGATTCTGACAGGTGCTCTCAGGAAGGAACTTTGAAGACATTATCCTCTGTAGACTAAGCAGGCCACAGGTGGATCAATATTTTGTGATTCTTTTTTATGGTATGCTCGAATGTGTCACGTTCATGGAGACAAAGGGTGTAGAGTCCTGATAGCCAGTGGCTTAGGGGGTGAGGGCCTCACTGCTCAGTGGGCTACAGAGTTCCAGCCTGCAGGGAGAAAAGGATTATAGACATGGACGGTGACAATGACAGTATGATGACACTTAATGTTGCTGAGCCGAAAATGGGGAAGGTGGTTAATCTTGTTACGCATGCTTTGCTATAATTACAAAATGGACTACAGAAACCGAACTCTCAAAGGTCACTCCAGACCTTTCTTCACTTTGCCCTTTATGTCTGTGAGAAAAATAAAGGCTCTGTGTTGGGCAGAATGCCACCTGGTGACATTCTCCATCCCAGCCCTCCCCTCCCCTTAGAAGGCCACCTTGTCCTCCTGAGGTTGACCTCTGACCCCCACCAGCATATGCTTGAGGAAAAGTCAAACCCATGGATGAGGTCAGCCTCTGTCACCTAAGACTTTAGCCAAGAACTCTCCTTTTGTTTCTATTGTTTGGTCAAATAGAGAAACGATGAGTTAATCTTGTCCTGCCAGGGGGAGGGGGCGGAGGGGCACACATCCCTACCGTGTGTCTTGTCAGCAGAGCCTGGGAGCTGTTTTCCTGGGAGTGGTGACAGATGAGCCTGACTCATTTGAACGTCCTCACCTGCCGCTGCTGAAACAAAGGCTGACGTCAGCTGCAGCCTCCGAATGCCAGAGTCTGGCTTCCTTTAGCTCTCCAGTCTTGATCAACCAAGAAGTTCACAGATGTCTGCTTTATTCTCTCGACAGTATTTGTTTTAGGTTATTAAGTTGTTTTCATTATTTTATCTATGAGGTGGGAGCTTGCAGGCCATGGTGTGCAGGTGGAGGTCAGTGAACAACTTTCAGGGGTTAGTTCTCTCTCTATCTCATGGCATCCAGGGGGCTGTCTCAGGCCACTAGGCCCTGGCAGCAGGCGCCTTTGCTTGCTGAGACATTGACAGGTGATTTTTGAACACCAATACTTTATTTCTGCCTAACCTATATTAAATCATCGGGTTATTTAAATTTTAGAGATAGGGTCTGATGTAGCCCAGATGTGTAGCCCACTACCCCAAACTTAATGTGGAGCCAATGATGAGCTTTAACTTCTGCTCCTCCTGCCTTTACCTCCCGAGTGCTAGCATTATAACCATGTACCAAAGTGCCTGTTTTTAAGCCGCGCTGAGGACCACACCCAGGGCTTTGTAGGAGACCAACCAACGGAGCCACATTCCAACTCCGTTTCTTTGCTTTTCCTTATTGGAAGTTGAGTATAAAATACTTGATGGAATTTTCACTTTTTTTTTTTTTTTCAGGATCACTTCATGGACGCGCCTGTCACACCTATGTTTGTTCAAGACCTGCCTTGTTCCCAAGACCATGTGAAACCCACTGAGCTTTAACCTCCCTCCTAGCAAAAGCCAGGCTGCAGGTAAGGACAGCTCAGAACCCTGGGCCTCTCATAAAGTACATGACCCATGGAGTAATAAAGAAAGGGTTCGTTTGCTCCAGTAACTGGGTTTTTCAAGGGTCTGATAACTGCCACCAACCAGATATCCATCCATTTGATTTCTGCTTTGTGACTGTGTACTTCAGTGTGCAAGAAGGAAGAATTTAAAAACCTGCTAAATATGCTTACAGCCCGACAGGAAGTACAAATGCCTTTGGCTCAGAATAGTTCTGTGCCGATCAACATTAAAAGGGTGTGGGGGAGGGCTGGGGCAGATTTTACTTTGCGTTTTGCTGACCTAATCAACTCTGTGAGCTAACTGGAACTTTAAAGGAAATTTAAAGAGACCACTACCTGGCTCTGTGGCCCATGTTCTAACCGGTATGAATTTGCATATTTTTCTCTCACTGCATTCTAAATTAAGTCTACAAGTCTTTTTTTTTGGGGGGGGGGGGTTGAGACAGGGTTTCTCTGTGTAGCCCTGGCTGTCCTGGAACTCACTCTGTAGACCAGGCTGGCCTCGAACTCAGAAATCCACCTGCCTCTGCCTCCCAAGTGCTGGGATTAAAGGCGTGCACCACCACTGCAGGGCCAAGTCTACAAGTCTTTGACAAGGACTGGAGATTACCTTTATAAAAATGTTTTTCCTCTCTCAAATAAAAGCTCTTATTTCTTCCCCATGCCTTTTTAATCTGACACATAATTTTGGGACCTTCTAGTCTTTTCTCTAGCTTAGACTTGAAAACTCCCATGAAGCATGGCACCTGGGTTCCAGCACTGGGGCTGTGGTCATGTGGCAACAGGGACCTGGATAAGTCCTCTGGGACCAGGAGTTCTGCACCTATAGATTCATCTAGTTGTCAATTGATATGTTTTTAAAAATAACATTACTGAACATGTACAAACAGTTATTTGGGAATGATTCAGTGGGAAAATACAGAGCGACACCAATCCCCATGGCATTTCCACTGTCAAGTGTTGTATGTGTAATCTAAGAGGGTGTATATTGGTGATGTGCAAAGACCACACTCAAAGACTTGAGGATTCAAGCGTTTGGGCCCTGAGGCCCATTCCCCAATAGTATGTGAGTTATTGCCTTCAAATATAATGCCTATGTAATAAAAACGTAATTTCTTTGATACATCTCCAGTGGCATATCCATGTGTGGAGACTTTCCTTCATTTTTCTTCAAGGATTTTTATCCAACATTGGGCCTGAAGATGGTCTCCACCTTTAGTTGCTACTTTTTCGCCTCTTCAGGTTTAATAGTGTGCCACTGATAGTGACTTAACATCCCTAGTGTACAAACATGTAATATTGTCTGTGTGGTCAGTGTTGCCTTGCACAGTCCAGTACATGACTCTTATTTCTGCTCCTTTGAATCTTGTCAGGCGTGGAAAGAAATGTCCCATACTCCCCATCCCGCCTGTTTAATATTTTACTAGACATTATTTTACTACTAATATTATCATTATTATTTAGGAAATCCTGTTTTACTGCAGTGTAATTTAGATCATGGCCCATATTGATACAACCATTCTCAATTTAGGTTAAGATGGGAAACTCCGAGAGTCAATATACCTTCCAAGGATCCAAGAATCATAGCAATACTGTCACTGGTGCTAAGCAAAAGCCTTGCTCTTTGAAAATACGCAGCATTCATGCAAAAGACGAGAAGTCCTTGCATGGTTGGACTCATGGGAACAGCGGAGCAGGCTACAAGTCCAGGTCCCTAGCCCGGAGCTGCCTTTCTCACTTTAAGAATCACCAGCCTTATGCCACCAGACTCAGTGGACCCACCTGTAAAGTCTCAAAGGGCACTGCCTACTCTAAGCACAGAGCGAATGCCCTAGGAAATGATTTCCGGGGCAACAATGGTGCTTTCTTACCCGAGAATGGCTTCCACTATGTTGGCCGAGAGTCTGGGGAGAGCCACATCACCTCCAGGGACTGCAATGGACATCTTCTCACCTGCTATGGGAGAAATGACAGCCTCACCTCCACCCCTCCAGGCGAGGACCGCAGGAGCCCCAGGGTGCTCATCAAGACACTGGGGAAGCTAGATGGGTGTTTAAGAGTTGAGTTCCACAATGGTGGCAACCCCCACAAAGGGCCCTCTGAGGACCCCAGTGGACCTGTACAGCTGCTGAGATACTCCCCTACGTTAGCATCGGAAACCTGCCCGGTGCCAGAAACTAGGCGGCATTCAGGTGCAGGCTCCTCAGCCAGCCAGCGGCCTTCTCCCACTGACTCTCGCCTGCGCTCCAGCAAAGGCAGCTCCCTGAGCTCGGAGTCATCCTGGTATGACTCCCCCTGGGGCAACGCTGGCGAGGTGAGCGAGGTGGATGGCTCCTTCCTGGCTCCCAGCACCCCAGATCCCAGCCTCCCCAGCAGTTTCCCACCCAGTGACACCAAAAAGCCTTTCAACCAAAGTTCTTCTCTCTCCTCCCTCCGGGAACTGTACAAAGATGCCAACCTGGGGTGCCGCTCACCTTCCGGTACCTGCCTTTCTTCCAATGAGTACATTAGCTCCCAAGTCAGCCTGAACAACCGAGTCTCCTTTGCGTCTGACATGGATGTGCCCTCCAGGGTGGATCACAGAGATCCCGTGCACTACAGTTCCTTTACTCTCCCGTGTCGAAAATCCAAAGCCTTAACTGAGGATGCAGCTAAAAAAGACACCCTCAAAGCTAGAATGCGCCGCTTCAGTGACTGGACAGGAAGTCTCTCCAGGAAGAAGAGGAAACTGCAGGTGAGAACGCCCTGGCTTTGGTGGGGTGGGGGGAGTTTTTCCATCTGTATCTGAAGCTATCCAGAACCTCAGGTGAGCCGGGAGAAGGAAGAGTTTATAACAGAAGACCCAGCGTAGCTTATTTCCTGGTGGAATTTTTCTTCTTTGCTTCAGTCCTCCACTCTAAGTCTTAGCCCCCATCTTCAGTGACTCTGAATTGGGGGGTTGGGGTTGGGGTAAGGGTGGAACAGAGTACTGTACTACTAATGGGGTGACTGAAGGATGGACTGCTATTTCATAGTTCCCAGGTTGGAAAGTCAGGGGCCACTGTAGTGAGATTCTGGGTAGGGCCTGTTTGTTCCTGGCTGCTGGAGGTTCTGTCCTTACACAGCGGGAAGGGAGAGAGCTCTATCTAGTCTCTTTTTCTTCTTACAAGGACACCAGGACCTTCAGGACTCCAGCCTCTGTCTCTCATCTAAACCCAGCCCCACTCCAAGGCCCCCATTACTGTCTATGTGGGTCAAGGTTTCAGCCTAGGCTCTGAGGTGAGAGAAGACAGCACCACCTTGAGCCGGTAGCACCCAGGTTCTGCACTAAAATTGCCTTGGCTCTCCCACAGGCCTGGGCCTGAAGCCGGTCCAACTGTTCTTGGAAGCATAGAGCTGGCTGAAGGTCCAAGGGGACTGGCAACAGAGGCTGTTGCTAGACCTCGGTTAACAAGTCCAAAGACAGAGGGACGGGAGACAGCCATTCATTTCAGATAAGGAGGCCTTCCAAAGTGACATAACTTTATATTTAAGTCAGTTCATTAAAAAAAAAAAAAATCTAAAAAAGTATAAGCCACAGAGACTTTATGTGTGTATGTGTGTGTGTGTGTGTGTTGCTGGGGATGGGGCCACCTGCCTTACACATGCTGAGCAAGGGCTCTTACCACTGAGATACATCCCCAGCCATTTGGTCTTTTTGGTTTTATTTGCTCTGTGAGGCCATAGAGTTGAAGGGACTCTGATTTGGTAGTGTATCTATAGGGGGATGTTGTCTTAACCCTGCAAGATACACATTTATGTGAATATTAAAAAAAAATCATGGGGTATTAAGAGCAGGCGACAACACAACCTGTCCTGGTAGATCATTTCCTGTTTATAAAGTTTACCATTGGTTACTTCCTTCTTGTGTGTCTGCTGGCACCACCTTCTCTCCCAGGGGACATGGACAACAGGTGGCCACCATTCTGTCTCCAGGACCTTTGTTTATATCCCTCAGGGTAGTAATTTGCTTGTTCTTGAGTTATGGCCCCTTAAGCCAAATCACCACCAGGCCTGAAGTTGCTCTGGGCTTTTCCCTCCCAGCTCCGGTTTCTCAGCCTCTCACAGTCCTGAGTATATAATATGTTGTTCAGCACTGCTGCCGCTTGGGCTCCCAGTACAGAGCTGGTTATGTCCAGCTGGTGACCGCCATGCCTCCTCATGCACACCGTCACAGAGTACCACTTTCCGTTTGTCTGAAGCATATCTGTGTTTGTGGCCCGACTCCACATACCGTGATCCTGTTCACTAAACATATTCAAGTTCTATTTCCAAAGCAGACCTGTTACCATGGTGTGTGGATCAGGCACTGGGTATCCAAGCTTCCCAGGAAGCCTGAGCCTCCTACAGTTCTGTGTCATGTGCAAGCTTACCTCTGATCTACTGTGTGCCATGTGGAGTTACAAGCAAAGTAACCAAGATTTAAAAAAAGAATTTTAATGCTAGCAAGGACTCCCCCAAATTTTAGAGACGAGGAAGCTGCAGAATCAAGACGATGAGGTCTGCCTGGAGACACAGGGTCAGTTAGTGGAGAAGCAAGTTGAGGGCCGCATTTGTAAAACCTCAGATATTATTGACTACTAATAATTATTGTTGAATAAAAAATTTAGACTCTTATTTTTAAAGTGACCCATTAGGACCGCCTTTTGAAGGTTTTGTCTGTAGATTCCCCAATAATTGATTATCTATAGATATGAACAAGATTGATTTTTTGGGGGGCAGTAAATACTCCAGTCCTAATAGCCAGACATTTCTTTTTTCTTCACTCAAAGAATTAAGGTAAGGTCCATATAGATGCAACCCCGTCATGTATGATGATTTAGAACTATCATCCCAGCTGTGTGGGAAGCTGAGGCGGGAAAATTGAGGCCTTCCTGGCCTGCAAAATGAGTTCAAAGCTAGCCTGGGCAACTTAGTGAGACTCTGTCTCAAAGCAAAAACAAAATAAATAAAAAGATGTTTATGGACGTGGTCCAGTAGAACAGTGCATATGCCCACATGCCTGAAGCCCAAGGCTCAGTCCCTAATATCACACACACACACACACACACACACACACACACACACACACACACACACACACACACACACACACACACACACACACACAGGCAATCCCTGCTTAGGAGGAATCTGATAATATGCTCTAACAAGGCACTGAGGCAGCAGCTACTGTCTCTCACCCACATAAACTTGTGTATGCCACCAGACAGCAGAGAGATGACTCAGAAAGCTTTGCTTGATTGATAGGTATTTGTTTTGACGTTAAAAGATGACACAAAAAGAACAGCCCCTGCAGTACAGACCTTTAAGCCTACCCTCATATGTGTAAGCCTAAAAACCAGACAGATGAAAAAGGATACCGCACTAGGAGACAGAGACATGCTCTAGAGTGCCTGGTAAACACCACATATAAATTTCAGCTGACAAAGACCCTCACCCTGCCTTGGCTAACCATTGTGTTCTTTGAGTCAGGATAGGATCGGCTTGGCTGAGTTAACAATGTCTCCTGTCCCCATCTCTGTGACTTAGGGTGACCAAAGTTTATTTCCCTATTTTCACGTTCATCGTAGTCAGCAGGTAGCTGGGGTCTGTGGTATTCTGTGGGACCCTCAGCTGACAGAACAGCTGCTGTAAACAGCATTAGAAGCTCCTGCAGTAGACAGAGAAGAGAACTGGGTATTGGCTTTGAAAGCTTTCTCTCACAACTGACATGTTTAACTTCTGCTTACATTCTCGAAGCACAGCAAAGGGTAAGTCCAGGCCTGACTTCGGGGGGGGGGGGGGGAGTGATCCCATCATGCGCCAGAAATGTTTCATGGTATCCCTGAGGACCGCTGCGGTTTGTCAGAGTATTTAGGACACAAAGACTCAGTTTCTGATTTGATTATAAACTCTCACTTCTATTCTAAAGTGCCATTGTCTCAGAGACCAGTCCTCTTTTCTGGGTAAGAGGAGTGGAGTTCGAGCAAGCACTTTTCCTAACACATGAGGAGATGGGGGTTCCTTTAAGGAGTTAGGCATCATTTTTTTTTTCTTTGTATAGCTTTATTGGGTTATAACTGATTACCAGAAATTGAATGTTTAATGTGTATAACCGGATGCCTTGACATACAAATACAGCGAGAATGATCCCATAAACAACCTAGTTAACACAATCACCACTAAGCATAGTTGTTGGGTTAGGTCTATTTTATTGCGAGACTGTTCACAGTCTACTGCCTTATCATGTTTCATATGTACAGAGGGACATCGGCGGCAGCCATCATGCTGTACAGGAGGTCTCTAGAACCTGCTGGGCTGCTGTAACCGAAGCTTTGTACCCTTACATCTTCATCTCTCATTCCCCAGCTGCTGTGCAGCCTCTTTCTTACCCTCGGCCTCTCTGTGCCTAACTATTCTGGATTCTCAAGTAAGCGAGATGGATCACGCAGTTTCTCTGCATAGTGATGTGACTCTCATTCCCCCTCTACTTTGATTGTCAGTGCCCTGGTATCAAGTTCCAGCAGCGACTGCCTATGGTTATGGTTGAGTAGAATTGGAAATCAGAGGCTCTTCGATCTCACACCCATAGCAGTTACTAGGAATTGTGTCTGGACCTATGTAAAGACATTTTAGTTTTCAAAAAATTTTTCTTCTTAAGCTGAGATTCTTTCATTAGCAATTAGGATTCTAGATGGAAATTTTTGGATATTGACTTAGAGTCCTGGGAAATTCATGCCCATGTGTAAGAGTCAGTGATAAATACCCACATGTGCTATCTGTTCATCTCTCACGGGGAACAGTCTTGCTTTGTTATGTCTGGACATTTAATAGCCTTGCCACACGAAGTCTCTCTCTTAGGAGATTCGACAACAGTGTTTATTGGTCACATGTAACTTGAGCCTGTCTCTCTGCTGGAGATTTGCTGGTTTTGAAACACCCTATTGAGGTTCTTGCAAGGAAACAGATTCTCCCAGTTTTGGGGGCCAGTGAGTCAGAGACCCACAGTCATAACTGCAGTAGCATTGATACTGCTAAGCGAGGAGCATTCCTTCCTGTCCTGGGGTTTATGAAAGTCTCACCAAAGTGACAGTTAAGAGAAGTATTCTGAATTTCCTGAGTGACTCACAGCAGCTGTTTGATTCAGTCTTTGAAGCAGAGGTGTCAGTGCATAAATAAGAATGACCACAGAACATAGTGTAAACACAGTCCTGGAAGATGCTATCATCATTAATAAGAGCGTTTTCTGTTTGGGGCTCTGTTTTGAGCACCTGGGCCTTGGAAAACATTCTTCAGTTGCCTGGTGACGATTTTCCTATAAAAAGACCTCCAATAACTGTGATCTGATTTTTTTTTTTTTTTTTAAACAAAATTTCCAAAGGAAAACATCTCCACAAGGTGGAGTGTTCAAGATAGCTCCCCGCCTCAATGGCTCCTGACCCAGTTTCTCCTCACTTTAATTTTGATGATAAGGAAATTCCAGAAACCCATCAACAATGGGGTATAGTTGACTGTTCTTAATCCTTCCCTTATAGCTATTTTAATTCAAGCTGGAGATTTGGGATGCTAGCGCTTTTTGCATTAATAGTGAATTTACTGCTCTTAGTTATTAAATTAACTTATTTAGTTTTGAGGTAGGATCTTTCTCTGTAGCCCAAGCTGTCCCAAAACTCACTAGGAAGAGTTAGTCAGAACTCATGCCATTCCCCCTGCCTCGAACTCCCAAAATGCTGGGTTACAAGTGGAAGCCACCATTGCCAGTAGCGACTATTCCACGTGTCGGCTGCTCTCCACGGAAGGTGTCAGGGTGATTGTCTTGTGTTTGCAGCCTGGCTCTGTAACCCGATGGCTGTATGCTCTGTGTCCCTAGGTTTAGCAGGAGGCAGCAGTTATGAGGTAGCACTAGAGCTTATTCGGAGTGGCTTGTTTGACTTTGTATTACAACCAATATTGAAGTCACAAACCACTTCTTAGGTGTTTCTTAGTGTCTAGAATAAAACAGATAAAAGGATATAAACAAAAGAGGTTGCTTTTCTCATAAGATAAATTCCAAAATTAAATAAAAGTAAATCATCATCTTCTTTCTTCTTCCTTCTTCCTCCTCCCTCCTCTTCCTCCTTCCTCCTCCTCTCTCCTCCTCCCTCCTCCTCCTTCCTCCTCCCTCCTCTTCTGTCTTTCTTCTTCCTTCCTCCTTCTTCCTCTTTCTTCTTCCTCCTTCTTCCTTCCTCCTTCCTCCTTCTTCCTTCCTTCCTTCCTTCCTTCCTTCCTTCCTTCCTTCCTTCCTTCCTTCCTTCCTCCTCCTCCTCCTCCTCCTAAAAAAAAAAAAAAAAAAAAAAAAAAAAAAAAAAAAAAAAAAAGCCAAACTACAGTTCATAGGCAGTACCACTAGTGGGTTATGAACTCACGGGTGTTAAACTCAGGCTGTGTTTGGACAGCCAGCGGCTTCTTCTTTACCTCTTCATATTTGACCCTACTGGTGTATGTGAGATTAGGTTGTACTCTTTAAAAATTCTTTCTCTTTTGGAAATGTGACTATCCAAATTGAGTTGTGGTTACAAGACTCTTCGCAACACCATTGTTGGATGTATCCCACATTACACTGAGGCCCCACAGAGGGAAGTTGCCGTGGGTACCGCAGCCCGTGATGATGACTGGCTGGTAATTTGTGTTGTATCCAGGAACCCAGGTCCACAGAGGGCAGTGAGTACTTCGATAGCCACTCAGATGGACTGAATGTGGAAGTGCAGGCGCCTGCGCAGACATCTGCCTTACTGTGGTCAGGGGGCTCGGCTCAGACCCTGCCTCACAGAAGCGAATCCACTCACGCGATCGGCGGCGATCCCCTCCGACAGAACATCTACGAGAATTTCATGAGAGAGCTGGAAATGAGCAGGAGCAACATGGAGCACGTGGAAACGTCCACAGAGACCGTGGAATCCAGCAGCGAGTCCCTCAGCTCGCTGGAGCAGCTAGATCTGCTCTTTGAGAAGGAGCAGGGGGTGGTCCGGAAAGCCGGGTGGCTCTTCTTCAAACCCCTTGTCACCTTGCAAAAGGAGAGGAAACTGGAGCTGGTGGCTCGGAGGAAGTGGAAACAGTACTGGGTGACCCTGAAAGGTACGTGGATCACAGTTTACTGAAGGCTTGCCCTTCCTTCAGCTTGTGTCTAAGCATGTATGTGCATGCGCATGTGTGTGCACGCGCATGTGTGTGCACGTGCACGCGGACTCCAGAGGACAGCCTCTGGTCATTCCCTAGGTACCATCTGCCTTATTTTGAGATATAGTCTCTCACTGGCTGAGGATTCTCTAATTTGGCTAAACCAACTGACTACTGAACCCCAATATCCACCTGACTCCATCTGAGATTATAACAATCTATTACTATGCCTAAGTATTTTTTGTTTGTTTTAATGTGGATTCAGGGGATCAAATGCAAGATAGAGATCCCCCAGCCAAATGGGGGTCAAGAACTTTATGAATTGAGCCACTTTCCCAGACCCAACTTGGAAGATTGGGATCTATCATCTCACAGGTCTCCTGAAAATCTTAAGTCTGTTTAATATATGTGTTACTAAATCTAAGAAATAATACTTTTTAAGCTAAGGAATTTTCTATGTATATTTCTCTGTCATTCTCTGATACTTTGGGTGTATCTAGAATAAAACACACCCCTAAATAACTGCCCCAGATACTTCATTTAATTGTATTTTCCATCCTGCACATGCTCAGAACTCAAAAGCAGTGCCCTTCCTAGACAGAACGTTATCTAGAAGACTAGACTTGTACCACCCCTTTTATTGACTCCGAAAATGTAATTGTTACCACTACTGTACATCTGCTTCTTTATTCACTTGCTTGATGTTGGATGTTGGACCTGGGGGGGTGGGGTGAGACATGCTAAGCATATGCTGAGAGACCATGCAACACTCTCCGCGTGACCTCACTCCGTCTTTCTAATAGTCCTCCCTTCCCAGTGTTCCTTTCTCAGACCAGAAATAGGAGTTTGTCTTGCTAAGGTAAGAATGGCTGGCACAAGCATTGCTAATTAACAGTGGTGATTGCTTTGCTCACTGTGGGTGTGCAGTCTGGAAGAACGCCATCTTGTGAGGCAGCGAGATGCCTCTGTGAGCACGGTCCTGATCTATGCAGGTGCAGACAGAAGGTACAGCCTCAGCCTCTGCAAAGGCCACCTGTAATTGTCAGAGGCACCAAACAGGATGTCTCAAGTGACGATCAGATGTTCCCACCTGTTCTTCCATCAGGGAAGGGAGCAGAAACATGACTCATGTTTGCAGTAGGTGTGAACTGCCTGTGTGCCTCCCTCAGTACCCCTGCTTAGCTTTCCTCGGTTCTCTATTTAGTAATTTCTGAATCCCTTCTCCAACCTTGGTGGGTAGGCTTCATTTCTTAATTGCCTATAAGGTCCTCTAGTAAGTTCCCCAGTGGACCATGTGTGCTGTGTGTAAGCCCCAGGACCCAATAGCTTCCTGTTACGGGTTAGGATCCTTATGGTTCATGATTGGCTGGGGCATGTATAGAACTGACCCAATTGTTAATGTCTCAGGCTCTTAGACATAAGCAAGGAGATTTAAAATGTTAAAATAGTGGATCAGATCTAGTAAAAAAGTTTGAAGGGATAAGAAAACAAAGCCTTAGCTGCCTCTAGATAGGTTATGAAATTTTTTTTTTAGATTTATGTATTTATTTTTTATGTATATGAGCACACTGTTGCTCTCTTCAGACACACCAGAAGAGGGCATCAGATCCCATTACAGATGGTTGTGAGCCACCATGTGGTTGCTGGGAATTGAACTCAGGACCTCTGGAAGGGCAGTCAGTGCTCTTAACCGCTAAGCCATCTCTCCAGCCCCGGGTTATGAAATTTTGTGGAAACATTTTGTAAGTGGAAAAGGTTTATGGGTTTGATTTGCAGGCCACGGGGAATATGTTTCCAGGGTGACGGGGTGGAAGTAAAAGTAAACATGTCTTCAAAGGTGGCCGTCCCCTTCTTTCCTCCTGGTACTGTGTGACAGACTTACCAGAGAAGTATAACATGCCGATAGCACCAGGCATGGTATCTCTCCTGTGGAGCAGGCATCCAATCCTATCCACAGCCTTGGCTCCCTACCATAGCCTTCAAGTCTCCTCCTCTGCCCTCTGGGAATTCCCTGCGCTAAGAGCAACTTTCTGGGCTTCAAGACTGTAAATTATAATGCCAGAACTAATGTATTTGGGGTAATCTCATTTGAAAACAGAGATGTGTAAATACATACACATTTAAGTAGCGTTTGGAAATTATTCTTGAAGCAATCGTGTAGATACATTGGAAATGGTTTTCTATAGAGAGGGATCATGGCTGAAACATCTTATGACCTGCTGTCACTGATGTATACAGTGCTAAGCAGACAGAGATTCGAGCTTGGAAGGTAGAGCGTTTAACGGCACCATCTGCCTTTTGCAATGGGTGGATCTTCATGCAGTTCACAGGGACACCCTAGGCTGAAGAGTTGTCAAGGTTACTACAAATGCACAGTATTCCCTGTGGTGTCAGGATAAGAGCTCATCAGGATGAGCGGGTGGATTTGAGGGGAGGCCTAGATTAATTGCTTGTTTTCCACTTCGGGGTTTCTAGTATTTTCTATTTTATTCACTGCCAGTCAGGTGTGTTCTCCTCTGTACTACTATGGCCAGAAGAATGTCTACTTAATCCCGTTAGGAACTGCTAGGGCAGGGGTAGGGCTGATGACTGCACCGCAAGGGTGAATTGAATGAAGGTTTCCTGGACATGAGTTGGCTCCTTTTTGTCAATTCCAGGGCCATCTTCAAGGTACAGAATCCCCTGCCATTACAGATCAGTACAACCAGGGCAAGGTTGACTCCTTTACCAGCCTATGATGCTGTGACTTGGACCTGTTTTTAATTGGAATGTCCCCATGGCACATATCTGGAGCTGAGATGTTTGGTGACCTCTTTTGGTCTTTGCTCAGGTTCTGGATTCATTTTCTTTAGATAAATTGATTCAAATCATGGCTGCTGGTATGCAACATCAGATAAACTGGAAAGGAAACAGGAACCCAGGGAAGAATTTGGTCTTGGGTGCAGCTGGCATGTGGCTCCTTTATTCTGAGCCTCAGATCATGGTGTTTTGCATATATAAAGGAAAAGGGCTGGGCTTGTTTTCATGGTCATTCGTGTCTGGGAAGAGAGACAGGTTTAGACCAGCAGCTCTGGCTATAAACCTCTTCTGTCTCCTCTTGCCTTTGGTATTTGATTGTGTCCACCTTCCTAGTTTAGACAAAGCTTTATTTGTTTTGAGGAGAGACTGCTCATCACTCTTGAGCTGGTGAAAAGCTATGACAGGGATAAAGTGTCCATTCGGGAGGCTGCCCTTAGGCTAGACCTCTTTCCCCTGGCTCTCTGCTACATTGCTGGTTCATGTCAAGGCTTAAGAAAGCAGTGAATGGGGCTGGAGAGATGGCTCAGCAGTTAAGAGCACTGACTGCTCTTCCAAAGGTCCTGAGTTCAATTCCTAGCAATCACATGGTGGCTTACAACCATCTGTAATGGGATCTGATGCCCTCTTCTGGTGTGTCTGAAGACAGCCACAGTGTACTCACATAGATAAAATCATTTTTTTTTTAAAGCAGTGAGTGCAGCAAGAGGAACACGGTGCATGTGTGCACATACATGTGAGCTCATGTGTGAGTGGAGATAGACAAGGTAGGCCTTACACATGCTAGGCAACCACACCCTCAACCTAGGAGATCATCTCTAAAACATCTGAACTTGAACGAGGACAGAACACAGTGGTGAGCTCTGTTCACTCTCTGCTGGAGAAGACAGACTAGGGGCTCCCCACTGTTGATGGGACGGGCATGCATCCACAGGGACCATGTCATTGATATGTGTCGGTGCTTGGTGCATAAAATAATGCTTGAACTATTTCACTGGGGCTAGGGAGATGGCTCAGTCAGTAAAACCTTGCTATAGAAGCACGGGAACCCTGAGTTTGATCTTTTTTTTTTTTTTGGTTTTTCGAGACAGGATTTCTCTGTATAGCCCTGGCTGTCCTGAAACTCACTCTGTAGACCAGGCTGGCCTCAAACTCAGAAATCCGCCTGCCTCTGCCTTCCGAGTGCTGGGATTAAAGGCGTGTGCCACCACTGCCCGGCGAGTTTGACCCTTAAAACTGTTATTTTATAAAATGGACGCAGTGGTGTATGCTTGTAATCCCAGTGTAGTGTAGTGTGTAGTGTAGTGTGTAGCACAGTGTAGTAGTGTGTAGTGTAGTGTAGTGTAGTGTAGTGAGACTTTTGGTTTCTTAAAAAACCCAGTTATATTATATGAACATGTTTTTGTTTTAATCCCAGGTGTGGGGTATGGGGCTGCCTCAGATTGTCCACAGCAGCAGATTGTTTGCCTTGTGTGTGCTCTGGGAGGGGCATGAGCTTTGTCAGCTGCAGGTCGTTTAATTCTCAGAACCCTTGAGCAGGTATAAATGGGAGAGGCCCAAGCGGTCCGTCGGTGGCTGCTCCCCATTGCTGCCCCCACTGCTGCATTTATTATCACTGGTTTACTGGACTACTGGATGTCCTGATGACAAAGACCTGGGCTCTCCCCCAAGGAACTATGTCCCTAATCAGCAGGAATTTGTTGGCTGAAAGAGGTCTTCCCCTCTAACCTTTGTCTCCTGCCTAGCGTTGGGGGTTTGGAAGAGATTAAGGTGAAATAAGGGTTGAAAGGTGGTCAGAAATAGAAGAACCCAATAAAATAAATAAAAAGATTCGCCAACATTCCAGACTAGCCAAATAAATGAAGTAATAAAAACCGGAGGAAGCCTGGCTCAAGGGTGAGCCTGGATGAGGGTGGATAGTGCCTTAAGAAAAGACACAAAGTTGACCTCTGACCTTCACAGGCAAGTGCTCATATATGAGTGCATGCATGCACACACAAACTTTTCTTGGGTGAAAGTTTGAAGTGGCCTTATACTAGGGAACCTACTCCTGTGCTTCTTAGAAGCAGTGGTTGGCTTAATAATTGCATCTCATTATAAAACTGAAGTGGAATCTTGGACCTGTAAGTCTTGATTAGCTTAATAAGGAGACTAAAACATTAAAATCACAGGTGCTGACATTTATAGAGTAGTGCTTAGAATCGAGTCATTTTCTGGCTTGTGAGATTGTTGGGCACACTACATTTGAAGGGTCAGCTTGATAGTTTCTTGGAACTGGCCAAGGTCAGTTGATATTGCCAGGTTCCAGGGCCACGAACTGTAAGTGTAGCTAACACACTTGGGATTTCTTCAGCCTACCACATTTAATAAAGACATTTCAAATAACACAGTTATGTACTTGAGATGGAGGGTGTTGAGGCTCAAGGGCCTAAATTCAAATCCGTGCTCCACTATCATTCTCGCCTGGGGCTCCATCCCCAATTTCTTATTGGTAGATAGGAGTATGGCACTTTGACAACTTTGTAGGACAACTGTGTGGCGAGAGTACCTGGGGAGTCAGGTGGAGGTTCACTGATTGTTATTGATCGGTGAAACCGTGCTGATTACATCATCAAGTTTTTGTTTTGCTCCTGCGAGTTTAACTAGGCATGTTGTACATGCCAAGGTTTCCTTGTTTAAACACTAGCCTTTTGCAGGTGTCTGGGGGACATTTTGGGATTGTGACATTTACCTGTCACGCCTTTTCTCTACTCTCTAGTTGTGTGGCAGGGACATCATTCTGCTTTCGTCTTTTCTAGGCTGTACTCTGCTATTCTATGAGACCTACGGAAAGAATTCCACAGACCAGAATAGTGCCCCACGGTGTGCGCTCTTTGCAGAGGACAGCATCGTGCAGTCTGTCCCCGAACATCCCAAGAAGGAGCACGTGTTCTGCCTAAGTAACTCCTGTGGGGACGTCTACCTATTCCAGGTACCACTGCTGCTCTGCAAGTGGAGGGGTGAGGTGATGGTGCGTGAGAATGATTAAGACGAGACCGAACAGAATGAAACAGAAAACATTGACATGAATTCAGCAAATGTTCCATTAAGCTTTGGGAGTAGGGTGTGGGCAGGAGACCGTGGCTTCTCATACTCACCAGTGCCAGGATCATGGCCATTTCTATAACAGGCATTTGTCTGATGCTTCGTGAAGTCTAAGGCTACTACTGCTTTTCCTATCCATGCCAGGACAAAGAAAATATTGTGATCTGTGCTCTGGGTAACACATGACCTAGAGAGGGTAATGTCTGAGAGCTCCAGAACAGAGATCTGTTAAAGCCTGTGGCCAGGGAAGCTTCAGCTGCTCCCAGGAATCCCTAGTGAAAAGCTTATGCCCAGGATGGTAATACCCAGGGTATCTGCCATAACGATGTTGATTCGGGCAGACTAAACTGACCTGTGCTACCATTGCTCAGCACCTGTGTCTTCTTGGAGCACTTAACCAACTTCTTGACACTTTGGACTTTGAACAGGAAGGTTTATAAGGGTGCACAGAAGCCAGGCATGGGATAACTCACACCTGTAATCCTAGTCCTTGGGAGGCTGAGGCAAAAGGATGACTGTGAGCTCTAGGTTATCCTAGGCTACATAGTGTGTTCCAGCATAGCCTGAGCTATACGGAGAGACTCTATGGTGAAAAACTATCACCATTACCACCACCGCCAACAACCAGAAGAGCGTACAGGATTGCTTTTAGCATGAATGTAATACGTGTGATGTAATGTCTGCTGCAGGTGGATAGACCCTTGTTTTCTGTCACTAACTGTGGGCTGTTTTTGTTCCTTGTCTTTCTGATGGCCACACTAAGGTCTCTGCCTTTTATTTCCACGATGAAACACCCAGACAAAAGTCAACGGAACAAAAAGATATTCTTTAGTTCATGATTCTAGGTCCATCTCTGTGGAGAAGTCACAGCTTTGGGGGGAGGGGTTGAGATGGCTAGTCATATTATAGTCAGTCAAGGGCTGAGAAAGAAAGAAATGCACACACAGTTAGTTAGTGCACAGCTCACTTTCTCTACTCTTACACAGTCCACGACACAAAGCCAGGGAATGGAGCTTCCCACTTTCAGCCTGGCCTTTCTGTATCAATTAAAGCAGTCAAGACTGTCCCCCATAGATATGCCCACAGGCTAGACTAACCTATACAATGCCTCATGGAGAGACTTGCTAGGGGAGCCTAGGCTCTACCAAGCTAGCAGTTAGAACTAGCCAGTATAGACTCTTTGAACCTGAGTTGGGTGTTTACTTTTGGGAAACTAAACATTTGGTTTGTTTTTGGTTTTGTTTTTGTGTTTGTGAAGAGACCCTTGGGTGTGACACATCAAAGCTTGCTCTTCCATTTTGGAGAGAACTTTCCTCTTCAGATAATCTCCAACAGTTCTTCCCCATCCCATGTTTAGGCCACTAGCCAGACAGATCTGGAAAACTGGGTCACTGCTATACATTCAGCATGCGCATCCCTCTTTGCAAAGAAGCATGGGAAAGAGGACACAGTGAGGCTGCTGAAGAGCCAGACCAGAAGCCTGCTTCAGAAGATAGACATGGACAGCAAGATGAAGAAGATGGCGGAGCTGCAGCTGTCTGTGGTGAGCGACCCCAAGAACAGGAAGGCCATTGAGAACCAGGTACCGTTGATTGCGTGCCGCCCGCTAGCCACCTACACACACTCTCCTGTGAATCATCATCTTCCCTTCTCAATTCTTCTTCATTACTTATATTCTCTAATCTATCTAATATTGATATATCTAAGAGATGCATCTGACTTGAACATGCAAAAATAATTTTGAAATGGGAATCTTATTTCTAAGAAGTGTATAATCTAGTTAGGAAGCAAGTCTGGTAAACATGACAATAAAGAACCTTCTAGAATGGTGGATTAGGTGGTTAGATTAGTCTTCAAATGCTGTGAGAGGCCACAGGGTTGAGGTTGGGTTGGGAGCTCAAGGAAATGGTAGAGATGGGCTCCTGGAAGAAGGTGGCCTGAAGACATTGTTGAGCTATGTGGGGGAGGGGATTTCCTAGGTAGGGAGGAGGACAAGAGCCGTTTGGTTTAGGGTAGAAGTAGTAAGAGAGGTGGCTTGGGGCTGTGTGCACACTAGCATAGAAGTGCTCGACTGTATGCATGTACTTGACCCTCAGCTGGGATCAGGGCTGGTGTGATGTAATGAACTCCATAAACAAAGTGGTTTATGAACAATAGAAAGTTATTGTTCATGCCTCTGGAATCATCAAGCCACGAGTGGGTCCCATGCCAGATGGGGCCAGCTTCCCTGGGTAGAGATGGTGTTGTCTTGCTGACTGTCTTGTATGATGGAAGAAGTGAAGGAATTTTTTTACTTCTATTTATTTATTTATTTATTTATTTATTTATTTATTTATTTATTTATTTATTTGGTTTTTCGAGACAGGGTTTCTCTGTGTAGCCCTGGCTGTCCTGGAACTCACTCTGTAGACCAGGCTGTCCTCGAACTCAGAAATCCGCCTGTCTCTGCCTCCCAAGTGCTGGGATTAAAGGCGTGCGCCACCACCGCCCGGCGTTGGCTTCTCTTTATAAGGGCACGGATCTTACTCATGAGTGCTCTGCCACATGATCTACTTACCTCCCAGAAAGCACAACTCCCCAGTTCTTAGGGATCAGGACTCATCTGACATGGAGATTTGGGGAGACACACAATTCCGGATATTTTGATCTTGACGCTAAGGCATGGATGGGCTTATTTTATCCTCTGGTTGTGAGTTAGATTTTAAAGGCCCCCACACGTGTTGAAGGCTAGCTCTCCTTTCAGCAGTGTCCACAGGAAGAACCTTACATCACAAGAACTGTGGCATCATGGACAGATTAAGTAGTAAACGCATTAGGAATTGGGCCCTCGTTGGATGAGGGCCTGCCCTGAAAGGGTTTGTCTCTGGTGCCTTCCTCCCCTCCTGCTTCCCAGCCATCATGAGGTGAGCAGCTTTGCTCTGCCTTGTGTAGCCCACCATGTCTGCCTCTCCACAGGCCCAGGCGACACAGCCAGGTGACCACACTCTGGAATCTCAGAAGCTGTGAGCTGCGTTCTCTTCCCTCACCCATGTTGTTTTTCCGAGGTGTTTTAGCACAGTGATGGAGACCTGACTGCATTCTCTGCATTGAAGGTTGGAGGTGGACGCAGTGCTTTTAAGTTGGGGAGAAAACACTGTAAAAGTAGCAATTTTGGGAAAGGTTTGAGGGACAGTCTGACTAGGGAAAGACAGTGAGCAGGAAATAGCAGAATGCAGTTTTCTGTAACTCTATAGGATGTGTGATGCCGAATGGATCTGTTCTTAGGGAGGGTGCTTCTCATGCTCAGAGTCCCTGCTAGCAAAGCCCAGAGGGAAGCAGAGCAAGTGAGGGCATGCATGGAGCTTTGACCGGCAGACAGGCACTCCTACCTGGAGCATAGCTTGAGTATCTCGTGTCTCTGTCCTGCTTTTAACTGGGAAGACTCACCCAGCAGATGGGATAGGGGAACAGAACCATTCTTCCCAGGATCCATCACACAGGGGCAGTTTCTAGGAGAGAGTCCCAAGAGTTGTCTCGAGCAAGGGAAAGATACAAAGACTTCTCCGGTAGAGGTGTAATGGCAGTCATGTCTGCAAGTCTCTTGTGCTCTTCATGCATTGCATGATATTAACTATAATCTGTGATCTCCATCTTAGAATCTGATTTTTTTTTTTTTTTTTTTAAAAATGAGGTATAAGGATTGCTTGTGAGTTCTAGGCTAGCCTGAGCTACAGAGTGAGACCCGCCTCAAACAAACAAACAAAACCAAGAAAGAAAAATGTTTACCTTAGTAACAGTTTACATGTGCCAAAGAAGAGTCCCTAGATATTATTTTTTAAAAAAGATTTGTTTATTTTATTTATATGAGTACACTGTCGCTTTCTTCAGACACACCAGAAAAGGGCATCAGATCCTGTTACAGATGATTGTGAGCCACCATGTGGTTGCTGGGAATTGAACTCAGGACCTCTGTTAGAGCAGTCAGTGCTCCTAACCACTGAACCATCTCTCTTGCCCCTCTAGATATTATTTTAAAACAAGCCAAGTTAATTAAATGTCTTGGCATACTTGAGTCTACAGTGGCACAGGTGTATTTTAGGGCTCTTCTTAGGTTAATAATCTGTTTGATAATTTCTTTTCATTTTTTCTTGCTTTCCGTAGTTTCATGCAAGGCCTCTTGAGCACACACAGCTTTTGAACACTGATTTGGTCCAGAGTCTGTCCTCAATCCTTCAGCTTCCCCGAACACTCACATACACACACTGACACATACACATGGAGCCACACACTCACACACACTCACGTACTGACACATACTCGCTCACACACGCACACTCACACTCTCACACACTCTCACACACTCACACACACTCACACACACTCACGTACTGACACATACTCGCTCACACACACACTCTCACACATTCTCACACATGTACTGACACAAACACATGCATAGACATACACACACTCTCCACATATTTTGCCTCATGTCAGTAGGTTATCTGTGATGTACAGGATGTGACTCTGTCCAGGGGCTGTCATGAGTGGGAGCTGGAGGGATAATAGCTAGCCTGGCATGGTCTTTGTTCCTCATCCTGCCTGTGGCCCTGGATACACACCCACCACATGCCTGTTATGGATTGGGAAGCCCAGTGTCACTGAGTTCTAAGTCTCATACGATCTGTGTCGGGGCAAAGTATGGTGTTCGTGCTTTCTGCTTTCTTAAGCTTCAGGAGCAGGTGTTGTTGCTCTAGAAGAGGGATGCCCAGTTCTGGTTCTTCCATGTAAGGAGAGAAAGGGGCTATTTGGCAATATTGAGAGGGTTCTGGTTCTCTCTCTCTCTCTCTCTCTCTCTCTCTCTCTCTCTCTCTCTCTCTCATTTCTGTGGGTATGTTTCTGTGTGTGGGTGTGTTTCTGGGCCTCTATGTGGCCAGAGAATCCTAAACAAATGCTTTTTAAATATTTAAATTTGGGCTAGAGAGATGGCTCAGTGGTTAAGAGCGCCATCTTATCTTCCATAGAACCTGGGTTTAATTCCTAACTCTCACATGGCAGCTCACAACATCTGTGACTCTAGTTCCAGGGGACCTGATAGCCCTCATCTGGTCTCTGTGGGCACTGCACATGTGTGGTACATAGACACTAGACATGCAGGAAAAATTCATATGCATAAAGTAAAAAAAATAAAAGATGACAGAGGTCTCTGCCTGTAAATACATTCAACACACACACACACACACACACACACACATATAGACACACACTCATATGCACATACACTGACACACAGATGCATGCTCACACACACTCATACACACTCACACACACATACTCACATATGCACACAGACTCACACACTCACAAACACAGTAACACACACATTCTCCACACATGTTTTTGCAGTGTCCGCAGTTTGTGAATGAATTCTAGAAGGTGTCTGATCTCTGATGGGCAGGGGGTGCTACTGTATAGCTTTTTACACAAATCTGAGAGTCTTAGATGGTTAGGTGGTCCAAAGAGGAGTTCTTTTTGACAAATTGAGAGCAGTGGAGCCTGGTGCTGTAGGCCTGTGGTCCAAGGTAGTTGGAAGGAAGATTATAAATTCAAGCCATCCAAGACACATTGCAAATGACTGGCCGCCCTGGGCACCTTAGCTAGACCCTGTCACAAAGATGTGACGCCATGCAGCTGTTGTAGCGTACATGGAGAGCATCTGTGTAGCTCATGCAAAGGTGCAGGGTGTTAGCCTTCCGGGCCCATCGCCTGCTCTTTGACAGAGTCATAGTAGTCATTTTCAGTATACCTTTCAGATGCTACTAGCTCTTCACTCTGCTTTTAGCTCACCCCTGCTCTCAGCCCTAACCTCTCCCTGCTTCCTCCATCCTCCTCCCCCCACCTCACCCCTGCTCTCAGCCCTAACCTCTCCCTGCTTCCTCCATCCTCCTCCCCCCACCTCACCCCTGCTCCTAGCCCTAACCTCTCCCTGCTTCCTCCATCCTCCTCCCCCCACCTCACCCCTGCTTCCAGCCCTAACCTCTCCCTGCTTCCTCCATCCTCCTCCCCCCCACCTCACCCGTGCTCCCAGCCATCTTCCTCCACCCCCCACCTCACATCGCTCTTTGGGTTCCTGGGAAGAAACTCTTTGAGTCAAGCTTCAGAAATTCTGCTTCATTGTCTTGTTACCATGTTGGAATTTTTTTTAAAGGCCTAACTAACACAGTCACCTTTCCCGAAGGGCCCTGCATTGGGTAACAGGAGTTCATCCGCTGGGCTCACTCTTCCCGACTCATCTGTCAGGACGTTGTAGAAAGAGCCATTTGCTCTCATTGGCTGGACCCAAAGCCTAAGGAAAGCACATGTGTTCCGGGCACGGATTGGCATCCAGAGGGCACCTGTTATGCTTTTCAGATTCTTGTGCCTCAGAGAATAGGTCTCAGGCAGATATGTACAGAGGTAGAAATAGAGGCAGTTTATTAAGGGTGGGAAAAACACCCCCGAGAATGTCGGTGAGTCAGAGAGAGCGCTCAGCTAGGAGAGGTGTGCCTTTATGTATTGTTCACACTGTGCCCCCTCCTGTCCCGTCTGAGCACTGTACTCTCCTCAAACGTGCTGGGTCCCTCACACACGTGCTCTGGTGTAGGAGGTTCTAGTCTTCTGTTACCTGGTTGATTCACGTGTTACCCTTGGTACATCTTTCTCCAGGTCTTTCTCTCCTAGGCTTGTGATTACTTTTGAGTCTCCAATTAGGAACACATTGTGCCAATACAGTTATCCACAGGCTTGGACCAAGGAGGCCCCAGCTCCCGTGCATCTCTCATGTGTTGGGCAAACTGCCCATTGACAAGTTCCCATTGTGAAGGAATGGTCTAGCTCATTGCCATTTAGATGTCGCTGCTGGGCTGTGCACTTCTGTTCAAGTAGCATTTTGTCCCAGAGACTCCAGAAACTTCTGATCTAGGCACATAATACCAGATCCTACGGTGTAGATGACATCATGCAAGATAGATAAAGTCCCTGGAACAGGATCTCTTTGAAGTGGGTGGGTGGAGAACACGGTTGTCAACACCCTTTTCTAATTAGAAAGACGCTGTCATGGCCACAATGGCTGTTTCATGCTGCTGCGGAGGTCACACGCTTTGCTTAAAATAAACCCTGCTATGGTCCTGTCCTCTGTCCTCTGGGCTATTTCAGAGGACAGATGATGCAACGTTCATTTGAGCGTGACCAACATGCACCAGACCCCTCCGTGCGTCCGCACAGGGAGTGCCTTTGAAGTCTCGAGGAAGGAAGCTTTGTAAATTAAGCCCAGTTAGTACTTTATTTTCCTTTCCGTTTATTATTCCAAACAAGTAAATGAGGACACAAGCTTCACCAGCCTGAGGCAGTCTTGGCATCCTCCTAGATGGCTTTGCCACCCCCATCCCAGCCTGCCTCATTGTGGGCCCTTTTCAGGGACCAGGAGTCTGCCCACTGAAGACTGGGCTGGAAAGGAGAATACAGGTGTGTGTGCTCCAAGGGCTGCTATGGTATCCTCTCCCCCCACAGTGGGACCACACCCATCACTCTGGGCTGGGCATCTTTTTAAATATCTATTTAAAGGTTCAAGACGATCAAAAAGGATGCATTGTGTTTAGGCCTTTGGAAACCATGGTGAAGGGGCAGTGTGGATACCGCCTTTAAAGGTGACATGATGTGTGTGGGGGGAGGGGTGCAGCTTGTGGAGGAGAATGGAGAAGAGGTGTGGAGGAGCTTGGGGACAAGGCTGGTTGACAGAGGTACGATGCACAGATATGGGCTTTCTTTAGTGGTCAGTAGGGAGACGGTGGGAGTGTTTTGGGCAGCAGAATAGCCTAGTTCAGAGACCTTTTATGCAGTACACACTCTAGGCTAGGCACATATGCAGACTGGGAGACACCCTGTCCTCAGAGTATCCTCCCTCTCGAAGCGTGACAGGACTGGCCTGTAATCTCAACACAAGAGGATAATGCTAGAGCTGTAGTTTCATGGTGTGGGGCGAGAGAAGCTAGAGGAGATTTAATATCCTGTGTGTGCTTGGGAGACTTCTGGAGGAGGGGCCATCTGAATTGCTTCTTAGAAATGAGGCTTTAACCACAAGAGGGACAGAGAAAAGTGCCCCCGGGCAGGGTGATATATTTCCCACAACCAACAGTGTTCACATGGAACCAACACATCTAGTCACGAGGTTTCCTGATTTCAAAGCCCTCTGGCGTTCCCATGGCATTGAAGATGAACCGCTGTCCACTCTGACCTGCGTCCAGAACCCCCACCCCCACCCCCCGACACACACACTTGGCTGTTTTCTCTTCGACTGCTTCTCGACTCCTATCCTTTCTAGGGACTCACGAGCAGAGAGGACTCTGTGCATGGTGCACATGCATGCATGCTACCTCCTGTCACCTGGCCCACTCTGCACATCTCATTTCTCATGAAGGCCTATGGGCTACTCCCTCCAAGAGTGCCGCTGACTCTCCTCACACACGTTCTGTCTGGGATGTCACATGGCTCTTGGTCCTTGCTCGGCATGCAGCAAGTTGTCTCTTGTGTCTCCACTTGCCCCTGCCGCAGAACAGAGCTCTTAAAGGACCCTATTTCTCACGTCGGTTGTTTTCTGGATGTGGTGAGTGATTAGGCATCCATGCGATGTTCTGGGCACTTCCCTTGTTGCTGTGACCAAATGTTGTGCTCAGCCTGTGGAATGGTGCCTCCCACATTTACGATGGGTCTTCCTGACTCAGTTGTTCTCATCTGGGTAATCCCCCAAAGCTGTGTTCAGAGCATGTCTCTTGGGAGATTCTAGATACTGTCAAGTTGAAAATCAGCATTAACTGGCCCCTTCTGTGAGTCAGGAGTCGCTCTTCCTCATTGTAGAAACCCCACCTGTTCTGAGTCCGCCCTTTCTCTTCCTTTCTCCCTCCTGTGCCTTCTGATCTGTCTACCGAGTAGGGATGGGCAGACTGCATCCACTTGAGAGATGAGGGAGCAGACCTTTAGGTGGGTGAGGTTTCTGATGGTTCACAGCTGGTAAGTGGCAGAACCAGGAATGAACCCAAATCTGCTCGTGAGTGCTCAGCTACCGCTCCATGGGCCTTCAGTAAGGCACATGATGCTTTGCTTGCTGACTACATGTGGGATACATGCCTTAGTATGAATGAGCAATAAATCCGTGGTTCCCTGGCTCCCATAACATGGAGTTTCCAGTTAGATTTGAAGGAAAATTTACTGGCTATAAAACGGGTGACTTTTATCTCCAAGGAAGCAAAGCAAAGTTAGCTGGCTTCTGAACCATGACTTGATTTTCTAGCCTCTAGTTAACTTCAGTAGACCATTGTCACTGGTTGGGGTCTTCGGTGAATGCAGGTCTCCATGTGTGCAAAGCACAGAGTGGGTGTTTTGAAAGGTCACTCCCCCAAAAAGGAAAGAGTAAACGCTCTTTTAGGGCAAGCCTAGGAACGGACAGTTGGGCCAGATGTTACGAGTGAAAGAGTAAATGAGAGAAGATTCTTTCCTCAGAGGGTTGGCGCTGCAGCAATGCTGCTGTAGTTCTTTGAATGCATCAGGTGCTCTTTGACGTCATCATCATTTTTATCTTCTGGCTTCATCTCCCCCGCCCTCCCCCGTCTGTTTTACAGCTCTCTAGAACATCCCGGGGCTCACACTGCACACAGCTATGTTACCGATAAAGAGGAAACTCTTCATTGAGTTTGTGCCGGTGCTTAGACCTGGGAGTTTCCTGTGGGATTTCATCATTAAACATTTCCCTCAGTGTGGGACTGGTGATATGGCTTTAATAGATGTAGCCTAGTGACCCGAGTCTGATCTCTGGTACCCGTATGGAGGTGGAAGGAGAGAAGCAGCTACCACAAGTTAACTCTGACCTCCACACGTGCAGTATAGAACTCATGTACACACATAAGGGGTAATGAAAGTGTCATTAAAGTGCCCCCATCTATTGTGCCATCCATGTCATTGCTCTGTTGTGTTGTGTGCCCCACTAAAAGGAGTGTTCACTTGTAAAGTAGGCTTTATGCACGCGCGCACACACACACACACACACACACACACACACACACACACACACACACTATTTTAAAACTTTTTGCTCTCTGGACTGCTGAAGACGTCCTTAAATGACTGATCTTGCCTACGCCTTCTAAACGCTGGGGGCATGGGCGTGCACCATAATGCCCAATTTGTGATCTAGCCCCAGGGCTTTGGGAATGTGAGTAAGCAAGTGCTCTACCCACTGAGCTATACTCCCAGAACTGAGCTACACTCCCAGAACTGAGCTGCACTCCCAGAACTGAGCTGCACCCCCAGAACTGAGCTGAACCCCCAGAACTGAGCTGAACCCCCAGAACTGAGCTGCACCCCCAGAACTGAGCTACACCCCCAGAGCTGAGCTACACCCCTAGAGCTGAGCTACATCCCTAGAACTGAGCTGGACCCCAGAACTGAGCTGCACCCCCAGAACTGAGCTGCACCCCCAGAACTGAGCTGCACCCCCAGAACTGAGCTGCACCCCCAGAACTTGTGTTGCATTGTTTCATACAGAAAGTTTCGTGTTGAACTTGTAAGAAGGAGATGAAGAGAACTTAGAGGAAGTCTGGAGAACACCCCAAATTTTTAATTTTTGGAAAAGACTGGATGGGGGATGGTGTCAATGCTGGAAATCTTTCTAATGTCATTTATTCAGAATGGATGACTGACGTGGGGGATTTTGTCTGGTTCTCTGTGGATGCTAAATAACACAGCTGATAGGAGACACCACTGGCCTTGAGGAAATCTGTCACCCTTGATAGAGTCCAGTGCCCAGTGGTCATAGTAGGCCATGTGGAGGTGGCCACCAGGGCCTGCGGAATGTCATCTTCCTGCCCTGCTCTGAGCCTTATGTTATCAAATCCCCTGCGCCTCACTCTGCCTGTTGATCTGCATGAAAACAGAGGTCACATTTTTTATAAACTTATGGCTGTGATGTGTTGGGAAGACAGGAGAGAGGTCCCTAGACAAATACCATTTGATGGCATTTCTTGGCCAGCTCATAACTCGTTGTGTAAATATCTGTAGCTGCTTTAATTTTTTTCAGATGTACAGGTGGCTGTTATTCCCCTAGACACTGAATAGCAGCAAGTGCTAAATGTCTGTCCTGTCTCTGAAGAGCACTTGCTTGTCATTGCTTTGGAACGTCAGGTCCCTGCCACCACACATGCTGTGTTTGTCTGTGTGCAGCTCATCCCATAGGGCAGTGCTTCTCAACCTCTCTAATACTGTTGACTCTTTCATACAGTTCCTCACATTGGGGTGACTCCCAGCCATGACATTATTTCATTGCTACTCCATAGCTGTAATTTTGTTACTGTTAGGAATTGTAATATAAATATCTGATGTGCAAAGTATCTGATATGTGACCCCTCTCAAGGGGTCATGACTCACAGGAGAGGATCTGGGGGTATAAATGGGACGAGACATGTAACTCACCCCCCATGGTGAGTCAGCATTGTTGCTCTGTCACTAGCAGGCACTTTGACATGTCACTCTATTGGGACCCCCAGCTGCCTTTGATCTTGGCTCTCCTGATGAAGTATAGCCGAGTATGTGTTTAGGACCAAGACCTAGTAAGTTCCAGCAGGAGGGTGTTACATGTGGGGACCAGCAAATTGAAACCATACAACCCCAGCGGCTAGTAATTTTTCCTTGAGGGCTGTGTAAGGGATTGCAGTTAGAGCCACACAGACTTGTAGCTAAGGTCCAAGTCACCTCTCTTCTCGTTGTTTAAGATCCGGCAATGGGAGCAGAATCTGGAAAAATTCCACATGGACCTGTTCCGCATGCGTTGCTATTTGGCCAGCTTACAAGGTGGGGAGTTACCAAACCCCAAGAGTCTCCTTGCTGCCGCCAGCCGCCCCTCCAAGCTGGCTCTTGGCAGGCTGGGCGTCCTGTCTGTTTCATCTTTCCATGCTCTGGTAAGTTCCTGGGGAGAGCTGGGTCAATGGCTTGCACCTTTCTGCAGCTGGCTAATGCCTCTCTCTGCTGGAGGGTAACCTAGTAACTGACAAGGGTCAGCAGAGGCTGGGTACTGGGGACCAGCAAAGGAGACTGTAGTTTCCAGATTCTCAGATGTTTACTCTAAGAGTCTAGCTGTTAGTTGGAAGTTACTCCATATTCTTATCTTCCTGTGTATCCCTCCTCATGCTCTTGGGAAGGTGGGGGTCCCTGAGGTCTTACTGGGTAAAAAAGAAAAAGATAGATTAAATGTTGTTAACCTAGGGCTAGAGGGATAGTTCAGTGAGTATAGTGGCTTCCTTGTAAGTGTGAAGACCTGGGTTCCATCCCTAGAACCTATACTTGGAGAGCAAGTAAGCAAGAACCTATCTCCAAAAAACAGAAGGGAAAAAAGGAAAAAAAGATGGAGAACTAGGGAGGTTGCTCAGTGGTTAGAGCAAGAAGAAACACGTTCTGATATGTGCCCCTGAAAATGCTGGGATGGCCCTGGCTCCCCACCTGTCATTCCAGCCATTGGGGAGTAGAAACAGGATCCCTAGAGCTGAGCAAATTGGCTAGCCAGGTTAGTAGTATCAATGAATTCTGAGATTGATTGATAGTCCATGTCTCAAAGAACAAGGTGAAAGAGGGATTGGGGAAGATTCCTGACGTCAACTTCAGGCCTCCGCTGCACACACCCATGAACATGTATGTACACAGGCACAGTCACCATGTACACATAAAAAGGAGAAAAAATGAAAAGAATAAACAAGGTGAATGGCGCCTGAGGAGTGACCCTCAAAGTCGACCTTTGGGTCCATATGCTCCTGCCGACACAGAAGCACATATATAACACAAAGCATAAATAATGGCTGCTTGGCCTGCAGTGCTAGGAGCCCCATGGGTAGGGCCTGAACTTGCTTCTGGCTCTTTGCATTGAACTAGCTCATCTTGAAGAGCTCAGAGTGGTTTGGCTGACTCTGCTGCCTGTTGTGGACCCATCTGAATGTTGGCTTGTGCTACCTAGGTAAGGCCTCTGTGGCGGCCGATGTCTGTGGGTGAGCTATATGTAGCAGACTCAGACACTGTCAGAATCACACCAACAGCCAGGCCGACATCTCCACAGTGCAGACACTTCGATGGGCTCTAAGATGTTTCTCAATTGTGTTTTCCATTAGGTGTGTTCCAGAGATGATTCTGCTTTCAGGAAAAGAACACTTTCCCTTACCCAGAGAGGAAAAAGTAAGAAAGGCATATTTTCTTCATTGAAAGGTCTGGACACCCTCGCAAGAAAAGGGAGGGAGAAGAGAGCTTCCATAACTCAGGTGAGTTCTTGACATGGGAGGAACAAGAGGCTGGGTGACACTTTTGACACCTCCATTTCTGCTTGCATTTTTATTTACTTGCAAGAAGTAGCTATTTGTGGGTTATAGGTAGTGGTTAACTGTAGTCCACTGGCTTATATCAGACCTACGTTTTCTGAATGGAACTGCCATAATTATGTTCTGTATATAATGTCAAGGTCAATTTTTATATTAATCAAGATAACTTCATGTAATTAAAATGATAAAGTGATAGATAAGAGGATAACTTGCTTATTTTTAGAAGTGCCATTCAGTTAATTAAATGAGCCTTACTGTCGCCTCAGTGTATCTGCTAAATGCTCTCAACAAAAGATTTCTTGATAAACAAAAGCATTTGGTTGAACATTTTTATTTTAAAAAAGATGTAAAGTAGCTGGGCAGTGGTGGCGCACGCCTTTAATCCCAGCACTTGGGAGGCAGAGGCAGGCGGATTTCTGAGTTCGAGGCCAGCCTGGTCTACAGAGTGAGTTCCAGGACACCCAGGGCTACACAGAGAAACCCTGTCTCGAAAAACCAAAAAAAAAAAAAAAAAGATGTAAAGTCAGTACTTACACAGCTGAATGAAGTTGATTTATTAGGTATTCCTAGTTGAATGTTTCATGTTAGTATTCTATAAAATTTAGAAAATAGGATTTACAAAAGTAAAAAAAAAAAAGATTTCTAGTCCTTTTGGCTTCAAACAAATGTCTATTAACATATTGTCTTTTAGGATTTATTCTAAGCACTTTAAAAACAGTTATAAGATTGACTTTGTGGGTTTGCCAACTCTGTTCCTCATCTTCTGAAATGCATAAGTACTTAAAAAAAAAAAAAGCAATGTCAAGAAAATTCAAGATGATTGAGTTCTGTGAAGCATCACAGAAAAGTAATCATGGAGCTGTGTGAGGGAATAAAGCAGAGTCCTCTGCACAGGGAAAGCTTCATGTTTGAGTATTAGTACAGACTGTGAAATGGAGATGTTGTAAAACGTTATACAACTTCAATCTTTAAACTAAAAACGTGTGGGTGCCAAGGACACCGCAGAACCGTTTCATTAGTCTTTTCTTCCTTCTCTCTGTCAGATGTTTGATTCGAGCCACAGCCATGGATTTCTTGGAACTCAGCTACCTCAAAACTCCACTAACTCCAGTGAGGTAAACATGGCAGGACAGGGCAGACATCTTGGCAGCCATCTTGTTTTATATTGACTAAGTTGAGGAACACTGGTTTAGAGTCTTCCCATGGATCTGTTAAAAGACAAGGTTAGAATTCAATGGTCCTACTAAGTAAGCTAAGAGGTGTTCCCTGAATGCTAAGAATTTTTGGAGGCTTTTAAACTTGTGGCATTACCACCTTAAAATTAGTACCTTGCCAGAGCTGCATCTTTGGTGTAGACTTACCTGTTCCTCAGCAGTTCCCAACCCTCCTTTGAATATTAGTGAATATCAAGTTACAGCTTCCTCCATGACCTTCAGTGCCTTCACACAGATGCTTCTCTAGGCATCCTCAGTGGGCTTGAGCAGTGTCTTCTCTGGTCTCTAGGGTTGCTTCTGTTTCTGAGATCAGGAGTGTAATCAGGAGTGGGTGTACTACTTGGGTATGCTTTTTTTACTTACATTTTGTGCTTTTTCCAAACTCCTGTCCTTCTCACAAAGCTGTGGTTCCTATTATTAGTCAGTTTCTCCAGCTTTCTCTGTACCAGATTGCTTCATCTTTGACTTTATTCCTAACAGACATCTGAGCTACTCATCAAAGGTTAAAGGTCAGTAGTGGGACTGGAGAGACAAAGTTCAGAGGTTAAGAATATCTTCTGTTCTTCAACAGGCTCCAAGTTCATTTTCTAGCACCAGATGGTGGCTAACAACTCCAGTTCCAGGAGGGTTTGATGTTCTCTTCTGGTGTCAGAGGACACCAGGCACATATGCAGGCAAAACACCCTTATATATAACATAATAAAATAATTTTAAAGCACTGATAATGGGGCTGAAGAGATGGCTCAACATTTATGAGAGTTTGCTGCTCCTACAGTGGACCTGAGTTTGGTTCCCAGTACCCACACGGCAGCTCACAACTGCCTATAACTTCAGCTCCAGGAGACCCTGATACTCTCTTCCGACCTCCATGGGCACCTGTGTACAAATGGCATATACACACAGTCTCTCTTGCATCAACATAAATTTAAAAATATATAATAAAAATTAAAATAAGAAAGCCTGATAATAATCAGCATGGACAGACCTAATCCGTCTTTGCCCAAACCACCCAACACATTGATGGAAATAATTTGATAAGTTGGAAGTTTAGTCTGAAAAAAAAAATCTGAGTTAGACAGTAGCAGTTGCTTTGAGAGGGAGTGGGGTACTCCCTGGTGATATAAAATACTCAGTATAGACATCTATGTGTTCTGCCTCCTTGTGAAGCGGGTACAGCCTCTTCGGTGTGCCATTGTTGTTGCTAAGACTTTTCCTCCTGCGTGGTAGCTCAGCCTCAGGGGCCCTGTCTCCTGTAAAATGAGTGTGAATGGGTTACAGAGTCTATGGAATTGTATTTCTTCTCATCTGCAACCTCCCAGGACCATGGTTGTGTGGTGGCGTGGCTTGAACCAGGAATCTCCTGTTTGTGTTCTTTTTTTGCTAAAGTTTCCAAGCCATGGGTAGACAAAAAGCTGCATCCAATTTTTCTCTTCTGTAGAAGATGCTAAGTGACCACTGTTTCGTAAGGAACGTTGTCCATTTCCTGCCCCGTGGCCTCTGTATACTCGCAGAGCTGATTTAAAACCCGTCAGAGTATACTGTTGTTGGAGAACTTGACATAATCTTGGGGTAGATATGTCACCAAGGTTTGCTGTATTCCTACTGTGTGCTGCCTTGTCCTATTAAGTCACATGTGTTTGAGTGTGAGTGTGTGTGTGAGTGTGTGTGTGAGTGTATGCATGTGAGTGTAGGAGTATATGTGAGAGTGTGTGTACGAGTGTGAGAGAGTATGTGAGAGTGTGGGAGTGTGTGAGAGAGTGTGGCAGTGAGTGTGAGTGTGTAAGTGTGTGTGTGCATGTGTGAGTGTGTGCAAGTGTGTGAGTGTGTGGGGGAGTGTGCGTGTGAGAGTGAGTGTGTGAGTGTGTAAGTGTGTGTGCATGTGGGAGTGTGTGCATGTGTGTGAGAGTGTGTGAGTGTGTGTGTGTGAGAGTGTGTGTGAGTGTGTGTGTGTGAAAGTGTGTGCAAGTGCGTGCATGAGTGTGAGAGTGTGTGTGTGAGAGTGAGTGTGTGTGTGAGAATGAGTGTGTGTAAGTGTGTGTGCATGTGGGAGTGTGTGCATGTGTGTGAGAGAGTGTGTGAGTGTGTGTGTGAGAGAGTGTGGGAGTATGTGTGTGAGAATGAGTGTGTGAGTGTGTAAGTATGTGTGTGCATGTGGGAGTGTGTGCATGTGTGTGAGTGTGTGTGAGTGTGTGTGTGAGAGAGTGTGGGAGTGTGCGTGTGAGAATGAGTGTGTAAGTGTGTGTGCATGTGGGAGTGTGTGTGTGAGAGTGTGTGGGAGTGTGTGTGAGAGAATGTGGGAGTGTGTGTGTGAGTGTGTGCGAGTGTGTGTGAGTGTGAGAGTGTGTGTGTGAGAGTGAGTGTGTGTGTGTGAGTGAGTGTGTGCGAGTGTGGAAGTGTGTGTGTGAGAGTGAATGTGTGTATATGTGAGTGTGAGAGTGTATTTGAGTGTGTGTAGTTAGTGTGTGTGAGTGTGCGTATGTATGAGTATGTATATGTGAATGTGTGTGTGTGTGTGTGTGGTTTTGAAGAGCTTTTCACAAGCCTTGGCTCTGTGCCGTGTAAGTGTTTTTGTGTACTCTAAGCCCACAGCTCATGTCAACATTAGGATACTCAGTGTTTATTAGTTAATCATTTGTATTAGCCGGAATCCTTTCATGGCTGAGAAGTTTGGTCTGTGACCAAATCCCAGCGTCTTGAGATTGCATCTCTTTAAACATTGCGCAACAAAGAAAGTTCTTATTTTAAAAGTTTAAGGAGTGAGATCGTCCAAGCGTTATTAGGACTCAAGGCAGACTTTGAGAGGAAATTTTACTAAACTAATCATTGATGACAAAGGTCGGTGCTTAGTTAAATCAGGTCCAGGTTCCACATATTCCAGCTGAACCCGCAAGTCCCACCACAGCTATCAAAGACATCTCTTCAGGCTGTCTCTCCAGCCCCTGTGTGCTCCATTTAAGGATGAAACCCTGTGTCTTTAGGGATCCAGGAGGCTTTCCATCTCTGTGTTGGTGGCTTTAATGGTACATCTTTCTGTCCTGTGTCACAGTCACAGAACACCGGTCTACGTTCAGATCAAACTGCAGCTTAAAGTAAAAAGAGGACTCCTTTTTTTTTTAAATACCCCTTTGGCTGAAAATTCTGGTTGTGGCTGGGTGAATAATTACAATTATCATTCACTGGTTGTCTTGTGCTAATCACGGAGAATTTTTGTAGCACGCAAACCATCTGTTTTTCTACAGTAAGTACATTATGTGCGTTGAAGTCACACAGAAAGGCCATTGTGAGGGAGGAGCTGAAGCCCTTTTTAAATAGCCCACCATAATTGGTACATCCTGTGAGGGTCTCACAGTGAGTCACCCTAATTGGAAGTCTGTTAGCGCTGGAGGAAAGCCAGCCTTTTGGGGGCATTTTTTTTTTAAAGGACACCTTGGCTAGCCCCAAATGAGAGCTTTTCAGAGCCTCCTGGATGAGTAATAAGAAGTCTCAGACTGCATTTGGCAGGGAGGTGTTTGTTATGGAGATGTGTCAACAAATCTCCCACTGAGCTAGGGTGGCAGCTGCCCCAGAAAGCCACAGCAGCAATCGTGGCAGCTCCTGGCCTTGGCCTCTGCTCCTGTAAAACTGTCTGGGGTGTCCTGACTTTTCTGTGGCAGTGAGTGAATGAAGTATTGTCACATTAGTTACTAGCTACAGACTGGGTGGTGAGGGGTGGGGGATGGGGGGCACCCTGGTGTTGGTTTCTCAGATGGAAAATGTGAATGGAATAACCAACTGTTGACCGCGGCACAGTCTGGAACCTTCCACGGTCCATGCACATGTGCGTCTATAGACCGTATCTGTGTTTGTCTCTTTTCATACACAGAGCTGGCCGGTCGGGTCTTTGTTTTTCCTTCCTAACCACTGGTGTCTGGGCATCTGCCCAAGAAGGAAATCAACACTACATCCTCCATGATATGGAGCTGTCAAGAAAAGCCAGAGCAGATCATTTCTTTTGTGCTGTCCCCTCATCTCACTTGCTAATAGACTCTCCTTTTATCAGCGACAGGGGTGGTGGTGGTGTGGGCCCCCGCTTTTTGACAGACACTGTGATTTTGCTACTCACGTCCTTACAATGATCCAGGCAGTAATTATAAGCCATTGGACCCAAAAGCATCTGCTGCGAGAATGCACAGGGTTACCATTCTTTTTCTGTGTGACATACTGAGTAAGTAATTGGACATATGGTTTCAGGACCGTTAGTGCGATGGTGATGGTGGTGGTGGTGGTGATGATGATGGTGGTGAGGAGGAGGAGGAGGAGGAGGAGGAGGAGGAGGAGGAGGAGGAGGAGGAGGAGGAGGATAATTCACCAGTGTAGAAGTTGCCCTACCAGGAAAGCTAGCTTGATTTGCAATTGCTAAGGTGGCATATTGTGGCTGGGGCTGGAGTTCACTGGTGCTCCCAGTTCCTAGATGGCCAGCAGGAGTTGGGCTGTGAGGAGACAGCACTGCGCCCCACCCCAGGTTCCCCAAGGTTTTGGAACAAGGAATAATTCTCTACAGTTCTAGACAGTGGCTGTCACCGAACTGTGGGGTCTATGCAGGTACGGTGCTCAGACTCTGTCCAAGCTGACTGAAGGGAGATGTTCAGTATGTCTCCCAAATGTCATTCCTCATGGGGTGACCTTGTGAAGCTGGTATTTGTGGTGGTTACCTCCAAGGGCAGGAAGGTGTTGAGAGAGTAGGTCACCAGGCCGCCTAAGGGGAGCAAGATGAGAGATTTGACCCGGACTCATTTTGCTTCTTTTCTTTGTATTCTCTGGGAACTGAGAACTTTGAACTAGGCTTTGGAAATGATCTTTTGGCTGAGGGAGGGACGTTAGAGTAGGAGAGAGCAAGTAGGACATGCAGCACTCGGTTGGAGCTAGCCAGCTGTGGACCTTTGGATGAGTCCTTTTAAAAGCACCTTTGGGAAGAGCTTGTTGGTAGGAATCTCCCAGATGTCCCATTTTGTGTGTGTACGTTTAGTTTTGGGATTTTCTCTTTTATGAAAAAACATATACTTTTTTGTCTAACTCTCTAAGCTGAAGTATGTGTGGTTTCAGCTTAGATGCTGAATGAGGAAAAGCAGCTTTCTCTCCAAAAGGGCAAAGTTTAAAATAACTTAGAAAATCTGTATTCATCGAGTAGACATCCCCCCCCCCGTTCTAATTAATCCATCCCACATTCTTTAACTTCATCGATAACCAGGTCTCTCCTTTTCTATATTGAATACATGTGTGTACATGCATGCATGCAGACGTGCATGCTTGCATGGTACAGCAAAAAAGCACATCTAATTTGTCATCATGGGAGGTCTCTTTAGAGGCTTTAAGTCACTGGTGGCCTTGGCTTTGATAGACGTCTTCTGTGAGCCATGGAGCCGAGGAAATGAAGGCTCCTTCCTGCAGGTGCCGGTTCACAGTCACACTCAGCCGAGCAAAACAGGACTGTTTCTGCCACCCTTTCTTCCACCCCTCTGTTACTTTCACACGTCTCTTTTGTTCAAGCCTTGCCTTCTTTGAACCATCTGGCAATTAGTCTCTCTGAAAGTTGGGACTAGGAAGATGTGGATGCTGGAAAAGCAAATTTGAATCAGATGCAAATGGGGAGCCTTGACCTTTCAGCTTTGTTGAGTGTGATAACATCTATCTCCTCAGTACCCAGGTGTATTCTGGGTGTGAGACACCCACCGTGTTAAGGGCTGGAGGAGACTGTGGTGGAGAAGCAAAGACCTTACTGTCATGTCTCTCACCACTTAAAGTGGGTGGGCCCAAAGCTAACCCTTGTGTGAGCTGGATTCTGCTCTGTCAGGTACTTAGTTTGGTGGGTTCCCCTAGCTAGTGATTCCAGCTAGAGCCAGGGAGCCCAGAGCGACAGAGGGCAGTAATTGCAAGGAGCCGAGGTGTAGAGGCAGAGGAGTACCTTGCTTTTAATGAGAAGGCCTCTTGAGATGGTTTGTTCAACAAGAGCACGGTTTGTGTAGTAGAAGTAGGAAATGAATCTGGGCCATTAAGCCCTGTTCACTGTGGAGAGAAGTTATTTGGCAGGCTGCCATTTCTATGTGGTGTCAGAGTGGGGAGACCTGCCTCATATCCAGACTTCAGGGGTCAGAGCCCCTCCATACCATAAGGATTAGTTGTGTGTGCTTAAAGGTCCTTAGAACTTCTGTACCCCATTTCCCTCTGGAAAGTAGAGGGGGATGATGGTGCTTACCTGAGTAGACTCTGAGTAAATTGGTAGCAGGGTGGGAGTTTATTTTATGTGAAGAAATCTCCCCCTGAGGGACAGCCAGGGAGGAGAAAGGGCGGGAAGCCGTGGGTGGCATGGACTTGAATTTCCTCAGTCCCTGCCCATCTTGTCCCCTTGAAGGACAATAGGAAGTTGTTGTGATGTGGTTTCTGGTCTTCCTTTCTGTGGCCTTCATGTTGATGTTCCTTACTCCACAGTGACCTCTGCTGGGCTTTCGGTTTGAGTTTTCAATGTGCATTAAGAGTGGAGCCTTAAAGCAGCATCCATCCTTACCTGGCGGCTGGATAGAACCACTGCCAAAGTGACCCAAGAGCCCAGGAGAAATGAGCCAGAGAAAGCCCCGACTCATGTGACAGGCCCCCTTAGGAGAGGGTATCCCAGCCTGGTGTCCTAGGCTCAAGGCATCTGCCCGTCTCTTCCTTTCTTCCTCATGTGAGGGGAGGTTGGTTCTGGCTGTGAACATCTTTCTAGGAAAATGTGCTGACATTGGCAGATCCATGACAGATCCAGTTATGCCACTTCAGAGCTGAGCATCACATTTCCAAAGACAGAGAGACGGATCCTTCTCCTTTTCTGCCTGGGCCTGTTCTTCGGAATGTCTTTATTACATCAAATTTGGCTTTGAGCGGTTTACTTTGAGTTTAAAGAAATGCGTGGAGTCAGCAGTGAGATGACCCATCAGAGTGCTTGCTTTGAGCTCTGAGTTGTTTGTAGCGCTGAGAGAGCGCTGAATCTACACGTCCCGCCTTGCTTTCTGGCCTATAAGACATCTTCGTGTGTGTGTGTGGGGGGGGGGAGAGTGGGGGCTCCTTCGCTCATAAAAGCTCGCCTTGTTAATTAAGAAACATCAGTAATGAGAACAATGCTTTGCGTTTTGCAAAGTGGTAAACTGAGGCTGAACAAGTTGAAATTTATCTGTTTTGAGACGGGATCTCACTATGTAGCCCTGGCTGTCCTGGAACTTATTTTGTAGATGAGGCTCAAAATGAGATTTGCTTCAAACTCAGAGATCTCCCAACCTCTGCTGGGATTCAGGGCATACACCAACATGTCTACCTAAATTAAAGGTTTTCCCCCAGGGGCTGCTATTGTCCAGTTAAGTAGCGGCTTTGGAGTTAGGTTCACCATAGCGTTCTGGCAAGGATCTAACTCAAGGAAATGTTTGAGCTGCTTAGTATATGAGTAGGTTAACCCAAAATAACTGGCTTTGATGGCAAGGTTTACAGAAGTGTTTCGGGAAAAGCTCCTGAGGGTGGTGTGCTTGGGGATGGTTTCCTGACAGAGCGGCCATGTCCAACATAGCTGAAAGATGGAGAAAGGATGTCCTCTTTACTAGAATTAGATTTTAGACATTTAAACAGGAGGAAGGAAGGAGACTCACACTTGTGGAGAGTTCAGTTTAGTGCTGAGCTAGGGCACAGACAGACAGACAGGCCAATTGTTGTAGCTGAGACCCTTTGGAAGCCGGAAAGGGACAAAAGATTAGAGGTACATTTCCCAGTGACCCTTCTCCATCAGGACTCTATGGTAGTGAGACCGAGCTGTTCTGAGTTGACCCCGTTGCAGAGTAGAAGGAGTCTGTCTTCCTGGGCTTCAGCTCCATCTGTGTAGAGAGTCTGAAGAGCTAAGGACTGGCAGATCTGCCCCGGAGTGGTGTGGAGGGCCAGTTTGGGACGTGTGCAAACCTTATAGTACTAGCTGCTTGCATTAAGGGAACATTTCCCCCTGTGGTTTCTACTTTTGCTTAGCCAACCTGTCTTCATTTTCTCACCCCACACAGGTCCACGACCCGCATCTGTATGGCTCCGCAGTAGACAGCACTCTCCGAGACAGCTCTTGGGAAGTCCAGACTTATGTCCACTTCCAGGATAACGAAGGAGTTACTGTGATCATCAAGCCAGAGCACAGGGTGGAAGATGTTCTAACTTTGGCATGCAAGGTGATGAATTTTGCCGTAGAAATACAGACTTCTGAGTAGAGAGGGTTTGCTAATGGTGCATTACTCTGCATTTGGTTTTGTGGGGGTGTTTAAGACCCAACTTTCTACACAGGGGAACATACTAACATTTCCTAGCTAGTGTGTTAACTCTCCACCCTTCAAAAGAATGAATCCTGGGGTCGTGATCCCATGCTTCTATGAAGACCCTGAATTAAGCCACATCAACTTTGAGTCTGCATCTAGAGTCACTCTGACATCTGTTGCTGTTCACGTTACATAGAGATGAACTGAGATGACTCAGGACCACGCACAATTGCTTTATGATAGAAGTTCTGGTTCTTCATTGTTCCAACTGGGCTTGATTTCCAGTCTAAAGAGGAAGAATAGCATAAACCCATTCAGCACCAGCGTGCCTAGTACTTTCCGACCACCAGGTGGCAGAGTAGAGCTGAAAGAGTTCCATACACTGGAATAGTCTGCTGACTTTCCTGGTAGACACTGGAAGGGTATTTTAACTTTTTTGTACTTGGCCTTGAGGCGTTAGTGTTCCCCAAATTTTGTATGTGATTATCTTTATAAACTTAACTGCATCCCTCAAGCCCAGTATGTAAGCCTTTTATTCAGAAAAGCCTCAATGTTGATCTGCATAGGTGATAAAAATAGTGATAAGCTTTCTGGATGTTAAAAGGTGTGGGCGGTAGGAGGTCAGCTAAATCCTGTTTGGAGCACAGGCTTGAGAGAAATGCTTTTCTGTCGAAAGTGCGGAGAAGAAAGAAAAGATGCAAGTGAGGGAAAGAGAAGGAGACACACACAAACACAAACATACACACACACACACACACACACACACACACACACACACACACACACACACGGGGCAGGGGCAGGGATTAGAATTTATCTGCACTTAAACATTTTCCCTTTGAAAATACCTGGAAGTATTAAATTCTGAAGTCTGTATAACTAAAATCTCTCTACTTTCCTATTGACAAATAACTTAAAGTTAGTGACCAACACGTGGCCGAGAGCTAGCCCTCTGACCAACAAATGGCAGAGAGCTAGCCCTCTGAAGGGAGCTGGGTTGTGTGATAAAATGTATCCCTTCCTAGCCGTGAATCTTATACTTTGTGGTGAAGGCATTTAGAGGCGACCTTAACAATGAATTTCCACCCTTCCTTTTCTTGTTTGCACATTTAAATTTCATGTTTTCCATAGTTCTAGAACGAGCAAATTATACGCAGTTGTGTTTCGGTATTTTGATAGGGGTCTGTCACGAGCCTCCTGAATGCTGTTGGTTTTAGGACAGGGCAGTTAGACTCCGAGTAACCAATCGTTTTCTTTGCAGATGAGACAGTTGGAACCCAGTCACTACGGTCTTCAGCTCCAAAAGGTGGTCGACGAAAGTGTGGAGTGGTGTGTGCCTGCACTGTATGAATACATGCAAGAGCAGGCAAGTGGACCTGGAGGTCAAGAGGGACTGTCCAACCATATCCATGCCCAATCTCAGGTAGCCCAGGCTGGCCTTGAACTCTGAGTAAACATAGCTCAGGCTGGCCTCGAACTCTGGGTAAACATAGCCCAGGTTGGCCTCAAACTCTGTGTACCTGAGAATGATCTTGAGATTCTGACTCTCCTGCCTCCACATCCCGTGTGTTTGGACATACCAGTGTACGCCACTACACCCAGTCTGTGTGGTGCTGGGAGTCAGACCCAGAGCCAGACATGCTAAGTGAGCACTCTGCCATGGCCTCTTAATTTGGGGCACTGTAATTTGGGGGGAACTGTTCGGGTTTGGCGTTTGGTTTGTAAACAATCCTTATGTAAACAGTGTTGTACGTTTCCTGTGAAAACTGTAATTCTGCCGGGTTGTATAGTGTTAACCCCTGACTCTCCGGCTTTCCCCTTAGGTTTATGACGAGATTGAAGTTTTCCCACTCAGTGTGTATGATGTGCAGCTAACCAAGACTGGGGACATGACTGACTTTGGTGAGTGTCAGGGGCCCTCTCCTGCCCCCAGGAGACCGATGCTCGCCTTGCCCTTGGCCTCTTTCTCTCTTTTTTCATTATTATTTATTTTAGTAAGATGGGCTGGTATGTATCAATATTTGGAGAGATAGCAAGACGATTTCAGAAAATAACATAAGAGTTGGTAAGGCATGTGGCGTGCTGGGGACAATGCTCACAATAAATTAACTACCTGGTGCTACTCTCAGCTGGTTCACCCAGGAGCTAGACAGGGCTTCTTTGATCCATTTTGTTGATTGAGGTTTAAACTTATGTGCCAGTTGTGCAGCGCCCAAGGAGGCCAGAAGAGGGCGTCTGATCATCTGGGGCTGGAGTTACAAGGTGACTGAGCTGCCCAACTTCATGCTAGGAACAGAATGCGGGTCATCTGGAGAGCAGCAAGTGATCTTAACCACTGAGCCATCTCTCCAGCCCCATGAGACTTCTTTTTTATGTCTAAAGTCTTACCAACCTGGAATGTTGTTCTTTCCCAGACTTTTTTTTCCCAGGATAGGAATCTTACCCGCCCTTTAAGATCTCATGGACAGTTTAACTGGAATAAGCCAGGCTTATCTCCCTCTAATCTGATTACTGGCACTGTTGTTTAACTCTTTTTTCCCTTGGTCTTTATAGAATCTCTGCTCCAAGGTCTTTGTAGACTGTGCTCATGTCTCACAGTGCACTGCAGACTTTGACTGCCTTTCCCACCAGAAGTCAATAATTAGAGAAGGCCAACAAATACTTCCACAGAAAGACTGTGTCTGTTATGTTACAAATATTGTCACGACATAGATGTTTGCTTCAAAATATTTCAAGTTGATAATATGCTCAAACTGTGGTATGTTAAAATTTTATGCTCTGGACCCTTTGGTGATTACATGGTCAGGTTTGTTGGTTGATTTTGAGGCAGAGTCTTACTTTGTAGTCCACAGTGGCCTCGGATCCCAGGATATCCTCAAAGCTTGTAGTGATCCTCCTGCTTCAGCCTCCCAAATGCTAAGTTTAAGGGAGAATCCCCATGTCTGCTGTAGGTTGAGGTTGATCAGTTGTAAGCTGTTTTCGTGTGGAAACCCTCTTAGCCTTTTGTCTGCTTCCATGGCTGCCGTGAGCGAGTCTTCTTCCCATCTGAGTGAATGAATATAGGCACAGGTTCTTTTGTCACCATTGGCCAGGTGCTGCTTAGGGCTTAGAGAAGACATGGGGAAAGAGGACATCTTCCCTGTTCTCTGGGAACTGATAGCATTGGGGAACCCGGATGTGTAAACATAGTTACCACCATGGCAGTGTCTGAGGGGACATGCGGTCTGAGCAGGACATGTACTGGGTCTTGCATCTCAGCCTGATACAAAGCACTGGATCCATTCAGGCAGATTTTCCACCTTCTCTCTCTCTCTCTCTCTCTCTCTCTCTGTGTATATTTGTACGAGTGTGTGCATGTGTGTGTATACATTTCTGACCTGCAGTCTTCTAAGCCTTGTTCAGCCTCAGTCTCCTGTAGGGATTGCCCGTAGACTAATGCTTCTGCTGTGCGTCTGGCTTCTTACATGGTTCCAGGAATTTGAACTCTGATAGTTATGCTTGTGCAGAATGCACTGTGTCTGCTGAGCCACCGCGCAACCCCTGCCTTTAACCGTCTTAAGATGTTCCACTCTGCTTCAGGAAAAGTATCTTTTAGTCTTAACTTAAAAAATAAAGCATCGTTTTAACCCTTACTCGGGGCAGCAAAGGATCTTCCTGTCCGTCCGTCCGTGAATTGTCCTTCCCGTCCCCTTCCCGCTCCCTTCACTGGCAAACCTGCAGCTTTGTATCTATATGATGCTGACTTTCTGTCCTCTTCCCCGGCTCTGTGACAAGCACATAGTATGCCCTTTGTCTTTATGAATTTGGGAACCCTTCGATGTTTGCCTTTTTGTGCCAGATTATTTCGCTTAGCATTAATGTCTTCAGGGTTCATCCCATTACAGGATGTGCCAGATTTTTTTTTTTTTTGGGGGGGGGGCTGAGAAATGTTCTATTGTCTGTGAATGCCACATTCAGTTTGTCGTTAATCTCCTTCTCTATCAGCCAGGCTATTCCCAGTGGCCGGCTGCTATGAACGAGCTGCTATGTCTGAAAACAGTTGTAACTGTTGAGTAACATTGCTCACTCCTGTGTCTAAACTCCCTGGTCGGTGGGTTCCTCTTTTCCCTATGCTTGCTCAATAATACTACTTTCAAAATAATTGAAACTTACTTTCTCATGCTTGCATTAACAAGAGTGTATGTTCACCGACTCACCCTAACAGGGTCCGGTGAGATGGGGGGAGGTGCACTTACACTTGCTCCTTGTTTTCTCCCCCAGGGTTTGCAGTCACAGCTCAGGTGGACGAGCACCAGCATCTCAGCCGGATATTTATAAGCGATGTTCTCCCTGACAGCCTGGCATACGGAGGAGGTCTGTGTGGCGCCGTGTCTGCACACTCTGAGTTTCTAACTTTGGGACATTCTGCTTCATGAGGTTGCTTGAGGGTTTTGTCAGATTATGGTTTCTCTGGGAGCTTTTGAGAAATAATTGACCTGAAAATACATACATGTGTGTATGTGCGTATATGCATGAGTTGTGTGTGCACATATAAAGAAAGTATTCATACAGATGTGTGCGTATGTATATAAAGAGAGTATTCATATAGATATGTGTATGTAAAGAGTATTCATACAGATGTGTGTAAAGATATTCATACAGGTATATGAATGTAAAGAAAGTATTCATTACAGATATGTGTAAAAAGATTATTCATACAGATGTGTGTATGTGTAAAGAGTATTTATACAGGTGTGTGTGTAAAAAGTGTCATACAGATATGTGCGTAAAGAGTATTCATACAAATATGTGTAAAGGGGTGTAGTCATACAGATGTGTGTGAATGTGTGTAAAGAGAGCATACATACAGGTGTGTGTGTAAAAAGAATAGTCATACAGATGTGTGTGTATGTGTGTGCGTGTGTAAAGAGAATATTCATACAGATGTCCAGGTAGAGGGAGGGAAAGAATTGTGAAACAGAGAGACCCAGAAAAAACCAGCTGATTAGCAGTTCCTCAAATTGTGTCACATCCAAAACAATCTGCCTGACACCAACGTGAAGCTGGGCTTTCGTTTAAACCTTATGTAATACCATGTTTCCCACCTGGTCAGTGGTGGGCATTTGCAGTCTGCTTTCATCTTAAATTCATAATCTCTTCTCCCTTTCTTCCTGTTTTTCCCTTTCTTTGCTCTCAGGGCTGAGAAAGGGCAATGAAATCATGAGATTAAATGGGGAAGCAGTGTCTGACCTTGACATCAAGCAGATGGAGGCTTTGTTTTCAGAGAAGAGCGTGGGACTCACTCTAGTCGCCCGGCCTGTGGACACCAGAGCAACCCTGAGTACTTCCTGGTCAGACAGTGACCTGTTCTCCAGGGACCAGAAAAGTCTGCCACCTTCTCCCAACCAGTCCCAACTGCTGGAGGAATTCCTGGACAACTTTAAAAAAACCTCCACAAATGGTAAGTCTGTGTTCCGTATCGGTCGTGACCTGTTGGTACCATTGGCCCATATTCTTAGGCTGCAGCTTTCATGGCAAATCCAGATTGTACAAGCTACTATGGTACAGTGAATTTTTTCTCACTTACTGAGACAAGAACACAGATGCCAACTGGGATAGATTTATCAAGAGCCCATGAATTTCAGCAATTAGAGAACCTTCAAAAAAAAATATCTTTTTTTGGGGGGAGGCACAAAATAGTCTTTAAGAAAAACACAGGCTCTTTGAAAGCCATTCACAGTGTCCAGTATTGCTGTTGCCTGTAATTGATTGCAAGCATTAGCCAGTATTGGAAGACTTTGTTTTCAGTCAGTGGGGTCTAAGGTGAATCCATTTTACAGTGTTCTGTTTGGGTCTTGGATGGTATGGGTTTTTGCTATCCGGGAGGACTGGTCCCTAAGAATCAGCAAACTTTAAATGCAGTTCATGGGCTGATTTCAGAACCTTGTGAAGGCCTGTACCTGAGAGTGCTGGTATAGTTTCTTCCAGTTGAAATAGCTGTCTGAGGAATCACATGAAGGTGGGGTTTCTGACTTTTATGTTTCTACCTCCCTTGGCTGTTGTATTTGATCAGAGACTTGAGCTGAGTCCCTGTCACTTCCCTCTGTCCCCATGGAGACTCCCTGTTAGGCTCCCTAGGTGCATAGAGTGGATCTGGATCCTGAGAATACCTGAGTTATTTATCTCACACCATCCTGCATTCCTAATGGATTTGTAATAAAAAAAAAAAAATCTGTGTGTCAACCAAAAATGAATGTGAAACACACAAGAGTGATCTTTGGGATGGATTTAATGATAAAGTTGTCTGTAATCAAACATCAGATTGTAAGATTTTGTGATTCAATAAGGTAGCTGGAGTTTCTTCCTCCTTCCTGGAACTTTATTCTCATTTAAAATATCATGAGGTTGACAGTTGGCCTAGGAAAGTGGGTGGAGCTACTAATGATTGGCGCTATTGGGACCATCATTCAGCTCACCCTAGGCTGCTGTTCTAAGCCTGTGTGTCCCGTGTCCTGTACCCATTGTTGGATTGATTGTCCTTGAGGGATATTCCCTACCTGTTATTCCTCTGCATTTTGTCACAATAAGAAGCACTGCAGCCTGTAATATCTTTCCTATCTGGGGAATGAGCAAAAGATGGCGGATTTACCTCCCTGCTTGTCCACCGCCTTTTACAGTCCTAGGTTCTTGCTGTCAGGCAGAGGGCATCCTGTGTGTGTGCACAGGGAACTCAGAGACATGCGAGTGGGAAACTCATGGGCAGCCTTGTTGTTAGCGGTGCCCTCTTGCTTACAAGAGGAGCTTGTGCTATGGGTGGGTGCCGTCACACAGGTTCTGAGTCAGATCTTGATTTGAGGACTGGGTAGTCTGGGGTGGTGCAGACATCGCCTGGCCCCTGCCCTGCACAGGCCTTCCCCTGCAGCTAAGCTAGAGTGTGCTGAGATTTATAGCCCTTTTCTCAGGCAGAGCACAGGCTCTCAGGCCCCAGGTCTAGGGTGCATCCTAGTGTTGTATATTCCATGGTGGTATTTAATCTCAATCAGGGGTTACTACCTTGCCTTTGATCATTCAGTTCCTGGATAAAAGACACATAACTTATATATATATAATAAGCCTTTAATGCACTAGAGCTTCTCTTTCCACCTTCTTCCTTCTCATCCTGTGATTTCTGCCTCAGACCCCAACCCTAGGAACAGAAACCCCGCCTATCTCTCTTCTGCCCAGCTATATATAGGCTGTAGGTATCTTTATTCACCAACCAGGGATAACTTGGGGGGCAAGTTACATAGCATCACTTGGGTATTCCTGCAGATTCTCTTGTCCCTGGGGGCAACCAGGCTTTGGGGGCCAGCATTTAGCATTACAGCGCATAGCAACAGACCAAAGCCCAGCGCATGGTCATGAGCCTGTGCGCCATGATGGGTTGCTTTTCCATACACGTTGCAAATGTGAATTTTTTTTTCTTTCTTTTTTTAAGCATTGTGTTGCTTAAAGAAAACTGAGTGCTCGGGAAGCTGGAAGGCTAAATGTAGGACTAAAACCTGGGGTGAGTGGGTAAGAAACTGAACGGACAGACAGACCAAGTTTCTCATTTGGATGCAGTGTCTTGCTTACAAGAGGAGCTTGTGCTATGGGTGGGTGCCGTCACACAGGTTCTGAGTCAGATCTTGATTTGAGGACTGGGTAGTCTCAGGGGTAGTGCGTAGTCAGTGAGCTCAGGTCATGGAGGATACTAACTCCCTTCCCGGCTTGCAGAGACAATTCTGGGATGCGTTCACAGAATTCTTCAAGTGGCCCCCGGAACTGGGTCGTAAGTGCACAGAGAAGCACTTCGCACACCACTCATAGGCCTTCTCCTCTTTTTCCTGCTCGTGTGGTCACTTTTCCAATAACCTCTGGTGGATAGTCCTCTGCTTAAACTCTGCCTCCGTGAGAGCTTCCATGGTGTCCCCAGCTCTGGGATGGCAAGGATTCTAAGCTGGTGACCCACCCCCCTTCCCTGTTGGCCCCAGCTTCCTCTTTAATTAGGACTCTGTTTAAAAGCAAGGTACAATGTCTTCACCACCTGGCACCTAAACACATGGAAGGCTGAGGCAAGAGGACTGAGTTCGAGGTCAGAGTGGGATACATCATAGTAAGACCCTGTTTCAAAACAAACAGCAACCACAGTGAACTTACTTCACTTCAGTTTACTTTTACTGTGAAATAGAAGTCATCCTGTCCTCTTACTGTACAATTAAAATTTACACAAGTAAACACTGAAGTAGCTTTGGAGAAGGGATTTGAATAGGACTTTGGGCTGTCCTTAGGAGTGGTCACTTCAGTGTGTTTATTCATATGTCCCCAACCGTGGGCGTTGCCTGAGGGCGCTGTGTCCTTGGAAAGGAGGAAGAGAGATAAGGAAACCCATTTCACAAAGCCTGTGTCTCCACTTACTAACCTTTCTGAAGGTTAAGACTGACCTTTTTAAAAGGGGAAACTAGACGGTCCCATGGGAAGCAGGAAGAAAGCTGTCTGTAGTTGTTGGGTGCGTATCTGATCATCTTAGGGAATGGGTGCAGACGGCTTCCTGTCTTCCTGCCGGGGGTTGAAGGGTAAGGCCCTAGGAAAGGCTGCATCTGGCTCTGGTCTATTTCTGGTTTGAGTTAACATCCAGACATCTACGTGGGTCTCTCGATTTGCCTCCAGTCATAACAGAAATCGTTCTGTGTCTGACTGAAAGAAGTGTGGTCACAGCAGGGGGTGAGGAGGGTCACAAAGTAGCTAGGAGGTGTTATAGATTGCTGTTCTTGGTGAGACATCATACTCATATTTGAGAGTCCTTGACAATTAGGACATTTGGTGAAATGAGTCTCAGGG
>CM052717.1:23179085-23232070 GCA_028551405.1 Uromys caudimaculatus | reverse complement strand
TATCTCTTCTTCAGTTAAGGATTGCGCTTGACCCACCACCGCCATCCTTCACAATGCTCTGGAAACCGCTGGTCATTGTTAACACCCCTCCCTTGCTCCTCTGACCTGCCGAGGGCACACAGATCCTGTTGATGTCAGATGCTGAGAAGAGACTCCCAGCTGTCACCTTACTTTCCTGACTCTGGTCTCCAGCAGAAGCCACAGGGCTGCAGTGTTAGAGTGGAGTGCCTTTGACTCCTAAGACATGAATGGCTGTTTGATTTCTGCCTTACATATTTGAATTTCTGAATAGTTATCCATACCAGGGAGAGAAAATGTCCACAGGCTATATTTGACTCCAGTAGAAATACTAGTAAAGACTTTTTAACAGAGAGAATTAATTTTATCACTGGAATTTCCCAAAGAGACCAGTGTTATTTTTGACCCAACAAGGCCACCATTGAAGGAGTTGGGTGTACCGCTGTTTGTGCTCAGATCCTGTTAAATGCTGCTTTTGTGACTTATGCATGAAATTCCATTCTCTGGTGTTTGCTGGCTTTTGAGCAACCTCAGTGGCTTTTGGAAAGTCTCCTCAGGGTGTAGAGTTTGTGAATGAAGTTTTTATGTAAACACTAGACTCCCTGTGGCACTAATGTTTTCTCCATACCAACAGCTGTTACTATGGCCTTGGGAGGGCCAGAGGTTCATATAGCAGGAGGGAAATAGAGACCAGTGTTCCTGCTATGTGGGCTTACAACCAGTACTTTCCAGACACAAAAGGTAGCTATGGCCAGAGGTGTTTGTGCAGCCCCTGAGCCCCTTTTGAATCACTCGTTTTGAGTTGGTATCTGAGTGGTGGAGAGTTTTAAGCTACCCAAAATCACTTAGATGTAAATTTGGGGTGTGTGTGTGTGTGTGTGTGTGTGTGTGTGTGTGTGTGTGTGTGTGTGTGTGTGTGTTTGTAAAAGGTGAAAGGGTCTCATTATGTAGCTCTGGCTATCCTGGAGCTCACTATGTAGACCAGGTTGGCCTTGAACTCACAGAGAGCTACCTGCCTCTCCCTTGTAAGTTTGTTCTTAAGAGTGGCTTGATCTTGGGAATGTATGTGCCCACCATGCTGGAGCCAGCTCCAGTGTGCCAAGTCAACTTACTTCCTGTTTATGGGGGAAGGCAGTTTGGTTTCCATGATAGGCTTTCAACTTTCAAAGCCTGCGTGCAGTGACATACTTCCTCCAACAAGGCAGCAGCTCCTAAGTCTCTCCAAACTGTGCCACACACTGGGATCATAACTAGGCTTCTCTCTTTGAGCTCTAGATGTTTAGAGAGAGAGGCAATAAAATAAATAAATTCCCAGAATCCAGGGCTGGCAAGCCTCTTTTCATGGCCCCCATGTTCAACCTGTGCTACAGGTTGTCTGCTCTATGGGAAACACTCATCACTCTTCCGGGTTTCCCCTCCCCCAACAGTTCTGCTGTTGTCAGTATCAGTTTTCTGGGTTGGTGATACATGCACATACTATAAAATTCCACAGTATAAAAGGCTAAAAGTGGGACTGGGGAGATGGCTCAGTGGATAAGAGCATCCTCTCCCAGAGGTCCTGAGTTCAATTCCTAGCAACCACATGGTGGCTCACAACCATCTGTAATGGGATCTGATGCCCTCCTCTGGTGTGTCTGAAGACAATGACAGTGTACTCATATACATTAAATAAATACATCTTTTTTTTTTTTTTTTTTTAAAAGAGGCTAAAAGTGATGGCTAAGTCCCCTGAAGCTGTGAGTACAGTAGTTAAAGGCATAGGTTTTAGCTGAGGAGCCTACATGTAAGAACTGGTTCTGGGAAATGTATTCATGTAGTCACTGGGTATTCACTGTGTGTGCCCAAAAATGTCAATTAATCTCTCTAATTAGTTTTAAAAACTATAAAATGGCCTAGGAATTTTATGAATTAATAGGCTGATACTTGGGAAGAACTAGGAGTGCCTGCTACGTAGGAAGACTAAGAAACTATGTCCATTCAATAAGTAGATACGTTTCTCTTGCTGTATCCGTAGCATTGAGTTTTTCTTCCAGGGTTAATTCTTAGTTTCTTTCTCCTCTTGACCTGGAGAAGTGTACACACCGGGGAGCATGCTGGGACACTTTCCTGCTTGCAGGATTGCAGGCATGTTTGCATCTAGATTTTGAGGTACTGGGGATAGAACCAGGGCTTCATACATGTTAGGAAAGTGCTCTGTTAACTGAGCCACATCCTTAACCTTCTGTCTTCTGTTCTGCATTGTCTTGGTTATGGCAGAAAGTGTTCAGTGTAAGATGGCCATTCCCTAATTAGCTGAATTGTGAATATGAGGGGAGGGACTCTGTGGTGAAGGGTCTTCAAATAAGGAAAGTGTCTTACACCCGAGTAGCCCCACTGGTGTCACGAGGACTGTCTTAGGGAGGCAGAAGAGTCTGAGTCGGAGAACTGAGCCAAGGACTGCTTGCGACTTCTAACAGAGCCCAAAGGAATAGATCCAGGGGGAACTCACCTTACTCTCCTTGATGGAGGTCTCACCTCCAGGTTGTAAGAGAGTCAGTTTGTTTTTATGGGATAAGTCCTGGGTTTCATGGCAGTCATACAAAGTTTAACGTACAGTCCTACTTTTGTAATTTTGTGGTGGGAGATGGACTTGGGGAACTCACATCATTCTCACAGACAACTTACTGTTTAAAAGTATGGCTGACCCCCAAGAACAGTAACATTGTAAAAATGTCGAGAAACTGACTGATACACTGTCTTTTAGCATCAATGTATCACTGGACATGTAAGTATAGCCACCCAGTGATTACTTAGTTAAATACACAAGATACACGTGCCTGCTATATATCCCAAGGGTTTATTTCAAGTGCAGAGCATCATACTTGTAGCCAAGAAGGGAATCCTGACTTTGTGGATTGCATGAGTTCAAATCCATGACGAAGATACTTGGGTTGGAGGGGTTCTTGTTTAAGCCTTGAAGTTGGGGAATAAACTTCTGTGCTTAGTCCTGAATTCAGGAACTTCTGGTTCGGTTCCTGAAATGAGACTTGTGACTTCCTATCACAGTAGAGAGACATCCACTGTCCCTGCTGAGAAACCTCTGTCACCAGGAAAATAGACCACCCCTTGTGTCATTTATTTGATTTTTTTTTTTTAAATGGCAATGATTTGCTCTGTAGTCTAGGCTGACCTTGAACTTGAGATCATTCCACTTCTGTGTCCCCGCCCCCCCCAAAATGTGCCCAGAATTACAGGTGCTTGCTACCATGCCCAACTCACTTTCCTTTCTTCTTCTTCTTCTTAATGTATCCTTCATGTATTTGTTTAAGCACAGCGAGTGTGTGCTGAGTGATAGGGTTTGCTGGAGGAGCATTGGAAATCAAAACAATGAGCTGAGCTGATGAAAAATTCTCACCCACGAGGAGTTTGGCTGCGTCTCAAGTCCACAGAAACAGAGAACAAGGAAATGTATTTCAAGAAATTATAAGAAATGTGAAAGAACAGAGGATGGTCAGGGCAAGAGGGACAAGATCAGGGATGAAGGAGGACACTGGTGACCTGGTTAGTTTTTCTTGTCAACTTGACAGAAGCTAGGGTCTTCTGAGAAGACAGAAGCTCAACTGATAAAATACCCCCATAAGATTGGCCTCTAGGCCAGTCTGTAGAACATTTTCTTGATTGATGGTTGCTGGGGGAGGGCTTACCTCACTGTGGATGGTGTCACCCTTAGGCTGGTGGTCCTGCTTTGCTATAAGAAAGCAGGTTAAGCAAGCCATGAGGAGCAAGCCAGTAAGCAGCATCCCTCCATGGCCTCTGCATCAGTTTCTGCCTCCTGGTTTTTGCCTGACTTCCCTCCGTGATGGACTATAACCTGAGAGTTATAAGATGAAATAAACCCTTTCCTCTATTTAATTATTGGCGGATTTGGGTGAGAGGGATAGTCAGTAAGCTTTGGAGATGCAATTGCAACACATCGGTTCCTCTCACTTCAGACAGTTCAGTTATGCTCTTTTATAAATGGATTTCTGACGCAGCACGACTCAGCTATGATTATTTATACATTGTCTACTCCTATGTAAATCCATCCCATCTTTCATCTTTGCTTTCTCTCTTGTCCTTGGCATCTTTGACTTGTTATAGGAAGCTATGACACAGTTCACGTCATTTCCTTTCGTGACTTGATGGTAGCTTTGAGTTATTTCATTTGGAAATGGACTTAGGAAATTGTGATTGTGAGTCTGCTGCCAAAAGCTCTGGCTAGCTGGCCCTGGAGCAGGGAGAAGAACTCCAGCAAAGTTTCTGGAGAAGCAGGGTACCTGCCCCTGGCCTCCCAAAGGCTGGCTGTGGAAACTGGAGTTCCCAGGGATACTGTCATCTCATCAGTTGCTAATTGCTGGCTGGTCCTGGCTGCTTACCCTTTCTTCCAGTAAGCCTCACCCTTCAGCTGCCATTAGTGTGCCTAATTCGGACTTTCATGAGTAATAAGCAGGTCAGACTTCTCTGATGTCTGGACCCATTTGTATAGCAGAGTTAGCACAGTGCTTTTGAGTGTCTGCTGAATCTATCATGTGTGTATATAATGTATGTGTATGTGTGTTCATTGAGTGTTTGCACATATGATAGGTGTCTTCTTTGTTCACTTCTTCACCTTATCTTTTGAGGTGGAATCTCTTATTAAAATTGGATCTTGCTGACTCAGCTAGATTGGTTGGCTTAGCAAGCTTTCAGGGGTTCACCTCTCCCTTCCCTCCCACCCCTGACCCCCGTGCTGGGATTGCAGCCACACAAACCTCCATCCAGCTTCGATGTAGGCGCTGGGGGATCTGAACTCGGGTCCTCATACTTGTGGTAAGCAGTTTACTGACTGAACCATGTCTTTAGTCCCTAAATGTCATCATTTTTACTTTAGAAATATAACGAGCAAAAGGGGCTTCAGATGAGGAACTTTAGCATTCTGATCTGAAGATCAGAATACCAGTCATTAGATCTGCTTGACCACTGATCATTTAGCCACAAGGTTGTATCTTGATCTTCTGTAGGTCCAAATATATTCCCCTGGGGAGGGATGGAGGAGATTAGAAGTTTGTAGAAACTGCCTTGCCTTCCCTGCTTCTGTTTAAGGATTGCATCTGTAAGAAATAGTGAGCTGCCTGCAGGCTATGGGGAGAGATCACAGGGTTGTCGTGGTTTGAGCTCCCAAAGTGTCCTGTCTGTCTTCTGCCATAGGAGTCACTGTTTACTGCCTTGCAGAATTGCTGTATGTGTGCTTCCTGTCATTTGCCCAGTGGTAACTTGAGGGGACAATGAGGGGCTTAAGACATAGCAGCCTGTGCTACAATTGCAGTCACCACAGTGTGTAAGCTATTTAGAGACAAGAAGGCTTTGAAGATTCTCTTTTTAAAATTTAATTTTTGTGTTGTATGTTGTGTTTGTGTGTCTCTGTCTGTCTGTCTCTCTCTCTGTGTGTGTGTGTGTGTGTGTGTGTGTGTGTGTGTGTGTGTGTGTGTGTGTGTGATGTATTTGGGTACCCCAGAGAGCAGACGTGGATGTTAAAAGGACTCAACATGAAGTAAAGGCATTACTGATGCGAGCGGCTTATCGGGGTGGTTATCAAAAAGAGTCCTTGGAACCCACACTAAGCCTTCCAGATTGGTCAACCCAGGGTGATGAAATAGTGGGGCGCTGACCTCAGAGCATCTTCAGTTAATTGCATGCCCACACGAGGAACTCCAGGCTGGCTCGAGGCTGTGCTTGGCAGAGAGCCAGATGGTCAGGCCTGACTCTGCCAGCAGTTATCCTGGGAGCCAATGCTGTCTGGACGAGCTGCTTTTCATGTCTGCCCCACTGTTTCTGCCTTATCATAGACAAACCCAAAACCACATGTAGAAGGGGCATTGGCTTCCCATCTCCTGGGTAGGTCAGTTTTGAGCATGTGTTTGCTGTTAGCATGTTGAGCATGTTAAATTGCTGGCAACAGCATTTATGAAGGGCTATGGGTCCTGAGCAAGGACACTTGGTTCTAATCCCTGGCCTTGTTATATGTGACCTTAGGCACAGCCCTCTATTTCCTGTCTCATCCCCTCGTAAGATGAGGCTTGGGGAAGCCAATTAGGGCTTTTTCTTCTTCTCTAATGTTCACTTATGACAGGATGTAAGTAGCAATTTAACTTCTATCACGATGCCCATGTCCTGTAAAAGTTTACAAAGTCAAAAAAAGGAAAACATTAGTGTTTTGGTTTTGCAGCAAATCCCATTACCTCTTTAAATAGAGCCAGGTCCCGGCTGCTGGGAGAGGTGTGGAGACTGTGGTAATAGCAGGCTGTCTCCATGCAAAGTTCACATGGGAGCCCCAGGAGCTCTAATTATCCTCTGCTCAGTCTGGTGGAGCAGAGACATGTTATTATCTTACTCAGGGTAAATCAAGGCACAGGCACACAAAGCCATTGGTAACTCAGACAAGGTCACAGTCAGTCTTAGAGGATACCATTGAGCTGTTCTCTGTCGGGGTGGGAAGTGCTTGCATATTTCACAACTTTTCTTATGTAGTAGATATAACCGTGAAGCCCGGTCCTTTTTTTTTTTTTAAAGCCCAATGTTAATTTGCCGTGTGTAGCAAATACAGAGGGCAGGATGAGACTGATGCCAGCTCTTGCTGTCATAGTCCCATTTTATCTGGAGCTAATGGCGACAGTTAAACCACCTGCCTGGTGGTGTTTGGGGATTTCTCCTCTTGGCAGTGAGTTATTGGGGATCCACTGTTCACAGTGATGGTTCCAGAATATTCTTTCTTACGCTGTTTTGAGAGTTCATAGTGATCCTCACTAACCCTGTGATGTTGTGGCCACATTTCCTGTGACTTGTTTTTAGAATTCCCTTACAGTAGAATTGTATTGTCAGTCCTAATTTGTTGCCTGTGTGATCTGCATAGGTTTGTAACCCTCCCCTGAAAAGGTGTCGTGTGGCTCACACACTGTGGGGTTTACATTTATTTATTTATTTATTTATTTATTTATTTATTTATTTATTTATTTATTTTTGGTTTTTCGAGACAGGGTTTCTCTGTGTAGCCCTGGCTGTCCTGGAACTCACTCTGTAGACCAGGCTGGCCTCGAACTCAGAAATCCGCCTGCCTCTGCCTCCCAAGTGCTGGGACTAAAGGCGTGCGGACTACTGCCCGGCAGGGTTTACTTTTAAAGCGTACCCTTCCGTAAATTTTTGGATCTTCATGAAATTGTGTGGCTGCATCTGCTATCATTTATTTCCACATTTGTGTTGCCTAGAAAAGAAGCCCTGAGCCCCCCAGATGTCAGTCCTTGTTTTCATCCTCTCTTCCAGGAAGTCATGCTGTGTAAATTGAGCCGCTCGGCATGCCGCCTGTCATGCCTGATCTCTTCAGTAGCCTGTCATATTTGCTCTCGCCTCCCTAGTGTTAACTTATATTCGAGCATTAATCAGCCTTTCATTACTCTTCATAGCAGACTAATACTCCATTTTACCCTGTTTTATGCAGCAAAATAGTAGCTCTTGCTGGACCGGGCATTCATTGTCTCCCTCCCCACAGCACCACTCCATCTTCTACATATTTTTCTTTTTTTTTTTGCTAGGCTTCTTCTCCAGGATCTTTCAATAAAACTCCAAATCACTAGCTTCGAAGGCCTTGAACTTGAAATCCATTTTATTGAGTTTCTTTAGGGCTGGGACTATACCTCAATTGGTAGAGTGCTCGCCTACTGTACCTAAGACTCTTCTTCAGTCCCTAGCACCATATAAAGTAGGCAAGCCCCACACCTGCAGTCACAGCTGCTCTGGGCTATATGAACCCCCGCTGGGAGATAGGGGGAGGGAGGGAAGGAGGGAAGGGAGAGTGAATCTCTGAGTGGCTGGAATACATGCTGTCTGTCTGTCATATGCCCCTGATGTAATTGTCACTTGGCTCTTTTTTCAGAGGGTATCTGTGCCTGGTGGGGTTAAGTATACTTTGGGAATATTTCCTTCATTTCCCACTTCCCTTTTCTTTGGGCTTAGACTAATTAACCACAATTCCCAAGTCACAGACATAGCCCTCCTGGAGGACAAGAGTGTCCTGTGAGGGAAAGTAGCTTCCTCTTCAGCTCTCTGTTCGCCTTCTAAGGATGCCTGGGTGTTGTACTAGGCATGGTGGTAGCCAGCTGCCATTGCTACCCTGAAAACATTGGCCTCAATTCTTCTCTAGGACTCTCAGGAGATTTGTCATGAGACATTTGGCTCAGACTGTGGCAGCCTGCTCTTAAGGAGCATTTGTTACATGCATTTTTTAATTCTGCTCATCACCAGTGCTTGCTGCATTGACAGTAGTATCACCCACTGGATTGTGACCTTGGGTTCAGTAGACTTGGGAACTTTATGAAGTTTACATTTTTTCTGGCAGGGTGTGTATGTAGCGATAGAATCGATTTCTCTGCAAGCCTTACAATGACATTCAAATGGCTGCTTTGAATGTCTTAGACACAGAATAACAATGAGTTTTAAAATGGAGGGCCTGGGAGATGACTTAGTTGGTAAAGTGCTTACCACACAAGCATGGCAACTTATTGATCTCTAGGACCTATGTTAAGTAAACCAAACAAACAACTAGCCATAGTGTTATATGCTTGTAATTCCTGTGTGGCAGAGACAGGCCAATTCCTGCGGTTAACTGGTCAACCAGCCTGGCCTACTTGGAAAATTCCAGGCTAGTGAGAGACCCCTTCAAAAACAAACTAGATATTATCCTGAAGAATGATACCCGAAGTTAACTTCAGGCCTCTACACACGTGTGTACCCTCCCCTACAGGAGCACCTCTACACATATAACAATTCACAGCACACGCACAGATTTTTTTTTTATGTAGTTATAATGTGTGGTTTAAATGATCTCTTGGTTGGGTAGTCAAATCTCCTAACCTTGAAGGGGGTCAGTCCTATTATTTTTCAAAGCCTCTGAAGTGCGTATTTATGATTTCATTTAAGTGTCTTATTTTCAATCTGTTTCTCTTGACAATTAGTAAGTGATATTTGCCTTGATGACAGAGCACAGCAAAATGTCCTTAGTGAGAGATGTCACAGGCCATTGCACTTTAAAGTGAAAACATGAATAGAACTTAAGGAAATTGAAATTAGCTAAAAATAACCCCTGCTATACAGAGCTCTCAGATTTCAAATTCAAATGGAGGAGCTTCGAAGCGTTCTTTGCCAGTGGACTTCACGTTTGGTATGTTTCCTTGTGCTGCCATTTCGTATGTGAGGTTAACAAGGAGCTGTAAGATAATTGGTGTAACTTGGAGAACTGGGAGGGGAGGTCTTAACTTCGTATGTACAAAGCTTTGTTCTTCAACTGGCAGCTTCAATTTACTCAACATATTGATCTTCTCTTAAAACTGCATTTGTAGTTAAGGCTGAATAAAGCAAAGATACAGGGAACGAAGGAAGTGAATGGGATAAGAATTCTCAGGTTCTTATTTGGTTTTTTCGGAGCTCTTCATCTGTTGAACTGTGCAGTGAACATGCTGAGAAACCAGGAAACAGTACAGATTAAGACATAGTTCACACAAACTGTCAACTGAACATCAGTAGATAGAAAGCAGGATACGTTAAAACATCAAGGATGGGGGCTGGAGAGGTGGCCCAGCAGTTAAGAGCCCTTATGTTTTTCCACTGCCCACCAAGTGACATTTTGAAGTCTGGTGGCTGTGGTTTTAACTATATGTTGTCTGGGGACATGACTGATGAGTCTCTTGTAGTATTCTAATTAATCTCACATGTTACAGGTGGTTTTCAGTGTATTCGTTAGTGTCTTGTTCCTATGTTAAAATACTGTAGCCATGAGCTTTATTTCCCATCTTCTTTGTTCCCCAAAATTATGACTGAGACTTAATATTTCATGAATAAATGCCTAAGCCAATAGCTTTGTCTTGTTCCCTGACTAGCTCATAACTTAATTACCCATTTATTCTATTCTAAGTCCTGCCACGTGATTGGTTACCTCTCCTGAGTTTCATGCAACCATCTCCTTCAGCACTCCAGGGCAGATCCCTCACACCTGACTGTATCCCAGAAATCCTCTCTAGATCAGAGAGAGCTTCCACCACCCTATTCTGTCCACACTCATAGGCCAAGAGCCTTTCATTGACAGGTGAAGCTTCTACACATTGCACAAAAGATTCCCTCTACAAAATACCAGGAAAAACAGCGTCTAGTTAGAAGTGATCTAGTTGATCGTGGCAATGAAGGCATGGTGGTCGGAGTGTGAGGCAGGTCATTCTATTACACCCACAGTTGGGCAGCAGAGAGAAATCAATGCTGGTGCTCACCCCTTTTTTATACAGCCTAGAGTCTCAGCCAATGGAGTGGTGCCAGGCACATTTACAGCAAGTCTTCTCACCTTGAGTGCCTAATCTAGAAAGTTTTTAGAAACATGCCCAGAGACTTGTCTCCTAAATGAATCTAGTTGATAATATTAGATCAAAAATAGATCAGGTTGACAATATCAATCATCACATAAGTGGAGGAGAAAGCACACATGAACTGAGCCAAGAATTAGCACCATTATTAAGTAAATGTCAACAAGCTCTCTGAGGCTGCCGGGATCTTGGCCTTTCTATACAAAGCTCAGACTCCATTTTTTTTCCTTATGGCATTCTTAGGGCAGACTATTACCCTTTATGAATCGTGGAGATACTACTATGTTTTTTGTTTCAGTCTAGTAGAAATACATTATTGAAAGAAGGCCCTCGGGCCTGACAGATTGCAACCAGTATCCTTTCGTATGCTTTGGAGTCGGGGAGAGGGACATTGTTCACTGGTAGTATGAGTCTTCAGGACTAAATAAAAGTTTCCATTCTCACACCCCACCCTTCCCACTGCAGGTGACTGTCATCCCCACAGTGAAGCAGAGCTTGTCTGGTGCTGTGACTACTGTCTTAGTCCATATATGCTGCTCTGGTTCCAGAGTCTGGGTCATTTCTAAGCAGAAATGCATCGGCTTATAGTTCTGGAAACTGAAGTCCAAGGTCAGGAGGCATTAGGTTTAGCCATTGATTCTACAGTGGCCTTGACTTCTGCATCCTCATGTGGCAGAAGGCAGAGAGGAGTGTGCACACACCTCGAAGGGTCATGATCTAGTGCATTAATGCCATGTCCCAAGGACCTCATCAGATTCCCTCTCCTGGCACTTTCAGTGGCAGCAAAGTTTCCAACACATGGATTCTGGGTTACACATTCATATTGCTGTGACTTCAATCATTAAATTCTCAAGAATTCGAGCAAATGTCCTACAATTTGCATTTCTTGTTTGGGGCATGGCGATTGATGTCCTCTTGAGGTCTTCTGTCTACTTTCATTTACAGTTGCTGCTTCTGAGGGTCCAGGGACCATGCTCAGACTTGTGATGGGGTGGGTCATAGGTCATTCTCACTTGAGACAGTTCTCCTGTCCTACATAGGCTCCATCCAGGCTGCTTCAAGGCCAGAACCAATATTTCTGTCTGTCCTTGTAACCCCAAGCATCCTGAAGCCTCTTTCATCTGCTTACTGCCACTTGGGAGATGTCCAGGAGGTGGAAAGAATGTAAACCCTATTCCTTCGCTACCTGGGATTATGGGCTAGCACCAGCTAGGGTACAAGCTGTCTCCCAGTGTTTCCCATTCCACTGTTTTAGAGACCTTCCTCCTTGTTCCCATCAGGGTGTGCATGAGGTGTTGCTTCTTACAGGACAGGAAGTAAATGGGAAAGCAACTCTCTTGCATATTAAGTGTGCTAGATCAGATTCGGGAGTGATGTCATTGCAAACTTCGGATTAAAGTTACAAAGTATGTGAATGGGGCCGATCTTAACTTCAGCATTTCCTGGAGCTTCTATTTTTAAATTGGTACCCAAGACGCTATTTTAACACAAGTCTTGCCCTTTAATTGCAAAGGACTTGAAGCTTTCAGTGGCACTAATGGGGCATGTGCTGACGCATCGTTCAGGAAGACACTGTGAATTACTAGGTGTCTCATACCTAAAGCCTTGTGTTTTCCTTGCTTGTCTGTCAGGAACTCAAGGGCATATGGCAAACTGGAGAGGTGGTGTTTTTTCATGACAGACTGCATGGCATGTCATCCACCTCTAGAAAATGCTACTGATGAAGGGGACAGGTAGTTGAGTCTGGTGTCAGCATAGCTGTACCTGGTGAACGCTCAGTGCCTGGCACCCATCTGAATGGCAGACTCTCTAAATTAAATGTGAAGGAATAGACTACCTACTGCTTAGCCCTTTGGATCTTTGATCCCTCTGCTGCCAGGTAGATGCTTTTGGTGGCCCAAATTAAATGGTAGGTTTTCACTTTGAGAGATCTCATCCCAAACCTGGTTTCCACAAGACACACCAAGACAAGGGTAAATATTTAGCACAAGCAAAAGTAGTTTTGTTGACAGGATTATAATTTGGCCTGTACAGCACTGGGTGGGCAGAAGCATGTGCTTAGTGAGATCCTACATGTCACTGTTCGTGGCCTGGAGAGATTTTATAGGGGTGGATGAGGTATATGTCTTTACTTCCAGTGTTCTTGCTTAGGACGTGGGCAGCGTGTGGGTGGGGCTGTGGGCAGGCATTCAGTATTCAGCACACTTAAGCGGCTGTGTACGTGAGCATTCAGATTTGACCCGCCTATACTCTTTTTATTGCTGGATTTCTCCTCTAGAAACAACCCAATGGGGCTTGCTCAATGCAGACCATAAAGGTTAGTTACTACTCTGTTTGTTGCTGTGATCAGACTCCTTACTAAAGGAACCCAGGGAAGTTTTGAAGCTGCTATCCATCTTGGTGGGAAGTCAGCAGCTGGTGAGGGCTTGAGGCGTCTACCTAATTGCTTCTACAGCCTGAAGCAGAGAGAGCCAAATGCTGGTGCTCAGCCTGCTTTTCCTTATTCTGTCCACACCATTGAATAGTGTGCCTCCAACGGTTAGGGTGGGTCTTCCTACTTCAGCTAACCTAATCTAGACACTTCCCTGAGACATGCCTACAGGTTTGTTTCCTAGGTGTCTGTCTAATTGATTCTGTTAGCCATTAGCAATCATTGACCCTGTCCAGCTTGGCTTTCCAAGGGTCTTGTCAATCTCCAGGACAATGCTAGCTCATGATTGACATCTGGGGATTCTGTGTGCTCAGATACACGGTGTCTTGTAACACTTGGATGGTGGGATAGCTCCCAGCTTTTCTACCTTGGGATCTCAGGGGTGTCTAGAACATGGTGTGTCTAGAACAGGGGTGTCTAGAACAGGGGTGTCTAGAACATAGAGTATGGTGTGATGCCTCCTCAGGTATGAACTGACAAAGGAGCCCCACAAGTACCTTCAAGCTCCCTGCAGTTAAGGAGGCAAAGGTGGTGGAGGGGCTGTTTGGAGTGGACAGGGTTCTGACAGGAAATATAACCATGTTGTCACTGGGTACAAGTCATACCTTTCTCTTCCTTACCTGAGACACAGTCTCAGGAAGTGAGTGAGCATATGAGACCCACAGGGACTGGGAGAGTTTCCCATAAGTTCCAAAGTTTTGTGAATGTATTGGATGAATAACTCAGAATTAGCTCGGCACCCACTCCCACACCTCCCAGGCTATTTTCTCCTGCATCCATCTGGCCCCTCAGGCTCCAGTGCTCCTCTGCCCTTGTGTCTTTGAGCTCTACATGGGACTGGAACCTCAGTCTCATTTCTGTCTCCAGCATGCGGCACCCTCCAGGTGCAAGGGGGCTACTGTAGAAATCTCCACGGTGAATAAAAACATGCCTGACCTATGCATCATCTTTCCGGGGCTCAGTGTAAGTCTGAAAACAAGGGAGCTTGCTGTTTACAAGGTGAAGGCAGCAGAATGCTAATCCGATTCGGTTACCTAGGCAATGTACTTGCACATTGTGGAGCTTTGTGTCTATTTTTCTTCATGCTTCTCTAACTTACATGGCTATTTTTCTTCATGCTTCTCTGACTTACATGGCTCTTCTTAAGGCTCTCTTTTTCTCCTACACCCTTTGCATTGGTGTTTCCAGGGCCCTAATTTTTTCTTCTCTTTTTCCCCATTAATTAATTTTATTTATTCACTTTACATCCCAATCACTGCCCCTCCCTCCCCCATTCTTTTAGTTTTTACTTTGTAGACAGAGTTGCATGAATGTGCTCTGTTCAAGGATGACCTTGAACTTCTGATCCCCCTGTGTTTACCTCTGTAATGCCTCCCTCCACGCCTGGCTTATGTGGTGCTGAGGACTGAACGCATGACTTTGTACTTGGTTGCTAAGTAATCTACTAACTGGGCCACATCCCTCTGCCTGCCTTGGTCCTTCTGAGAGAATCTTTATTTTTTTTTCTGTGGTAGGGGTCATGCATCATGACTTTCCCAGGTATATTCCAATGACATCCTGGTCTAGATCCATGAAGACCTTTTTAGCCTGGCCACTGACAACCTCCTGCTAGAAGACCCAGTTGTCTCTTAGCTTTGCCGAAACCAAGGTTGAAACTTGCATGCCTTACCAGCTGTTGGGTTTCCCATCAACTAAGTCACCTGAGACATCAGAGCCAGCATCTCCTTGGATGCCTGTGCTCTCTGTTCTCACACTTAGTATATGGAAGGGTTGTGTGTGGGGAGTCCTCAAGCCCCATCATCTCGCTGTCCGTTTTTAAATTTTTCTCTATTTTGCTGTTGTCATATTTTGTAAACATCTGGATCCTTCTACTTCATTTACTCCCTGACTTGCTTTTCTGTCAAGGCTTTGCCTTCTCCACATTTCTACCTCTCGGGCCCTCTATTCTGCTTTCTGAATAGGCACGCCACAGGCTCCCCGATTGATTTCAACCCTTTGTACCATTTGGCTTTTCTTCGTTGCTTCCCACCATGGAGTCCTTCATGTTGCCTGCCCTGCACTGTTACCTATATTTAAGACAAGTAAGCATCCCCCAGATTTACAGCCTTATGTCAGGTATCTCCTTTTTATGGAGCCCTTTACTGTCCAGGGAGAGTGAGTTTTCCTTATGAGTCTCACTCAGCCCTGTGTGTTATTTTTAAGCTCATACCTTTACCTCTGTCACTCACCACTCACCTCTTCCAATTAGAGGAAGAAACTATAGACCCTGAGACTATATCTATCTTACATATCTCCCACTTCTAGCACTTCTCAGAGTCCCTTCAAAAATAGCTAGCACATAGAAAGCAAATATTGGATGGATGGATGGGTGGATGGATGGGTAGGTGGGTGGATGATGGATGGATGGATGGATGATAGATGGATGGATGGGTGGATGGGTGGGTGGATGGATGATGGATGATGGATGGATGGGTGGATAGATGGATGGGTGGATGGATGGGTGGGTGGGTGGATGGATGATGGATGGATGGGTGGATAGATGGATGGGTGGGTGGATGGGTGGGTGGATGGATGATGGATGGATGGGTGGATAGATGGGTGGGTGGATGGATGGGTGGGTGGATGGATGATGGATGGGTGGGTGGGTGAGTGTATGGGGAAGTGGGTAAGTGAGTATATGGAGGAGTGGGTGAGTGAGTAGATGGGTGGGTAGATGGGTAGATGGATAGATGGGTGGATGGATAGATGGGTGGGTGGATAGATCAATGGATGAATTGTGGGTGGGTAGATGGATGGCTAGATGTCTGGGTGGGTGGGTGTATGGATGGATGGATTGGATGGATGGATGGATGGATGGATGGATGGATGGAATGATACATTGTTGTGTTGCTGTGTCCATTGAATAGGGACAATTTCCTTTTGTTAATGGCATAGTTGGTTTCCCTTTTACAAAGGTGAGCACATGTCAGAGTAAAGAGACCACAGTGGAGGAACTGAGGTTGAGCCTTTTGGTTTAGTGTCTCATTTATCACATAGTGACCTGCTAGTGAGGGGTTACTTCATGTGTGATAGGGGCAATCCCAGGCATACCCGCCTTCCTCACAATATGGAACGTCCCTAGGGACTGTTCCTGCCTTTGTGATGGACCTCACCTTGGCTTATTCAATTTTATTATTACAATTTGTCTGGAATGTGACTTGGAGTCCTTGTAGGGTAGGATTGGGTGTTGGAAGAGGCAAAGAGAAAGTAGAATTTCAGATTTCTGTAGATCATAGAGATGTGTTCTGGAGACTCCTCTACTCACCTTCAATGTGATGTGAGTACTTGCATCCTTCCCCATCAGTCAACTCTCAGGGTACCCAGCTCTTCCTGTGGCTTTTTGTCCAGATCATGCCTAACAGTTTGTTTGCCACTGAGTTTATTTTTGAGCTCAGCCTATTCAGATAGGCTAGCTACTTGTTGTAGCTGCCTGGGATCTGAAACCATCTGGTTTCTCCTAGCTGAGGGGGACAGAGCTGGAAGAGAAACCCGTGTTGTTTTTTGTGTAGAGGCTGGTCTTTCCATCTCTCTTGATTTGTTAACTTGAAATTGAGTGGAGAGACTTGTTGAAGCTGGTGTGTATTTATAAGTGTAAGTTTAATGACTCGCCGCCAATACAAAGAGGTTGACAAGGGTTTTCTCTCAGGGTGAAGCTGTGGTTGATGCCAGAAATGTACTCTCACTCGTAAGTGAGCAAGTCGTGGCTCATCAGTGTCTGGGATAATTACGTCATTGGCTTTCCAAGATATCTCCAGCAATTTTGTCTTCATCCAAAAATAGGGATCTACCAACAAAGGCTCATTGCTGTTAGATTCTTAGTCCAAATGCATTATTTGAGATTAAAGCCTAGTGAAACTGCACCACAATGGGAAATGTAACAAAAGTTGGAAAAACCATTATTATGTTGGTCTCCTTCTTCAGAAGTGCCCGGAAATGAGGCTGTTACAGTCCTCAAGGGCCCAGATCTGGGTCTGCACACACCAGCTGTGTGCATGTCAGAATGCTGGTGTCTTTAAGGACTGCCACTCTTGGTTGTTGGCTGCATCCTTTTCTTCTCTATCTCTCATTGCTACTCACTGAGAATGACCACACCCATTCGTCTTTTGTCATTTTTTTTTCCTGCAGATTTCAGCAATGTCCCTGACATCACAACTGGCTTGAAGAGGAGCCAGACAGAAGGCACCCTGGATCAGGTGCCCCACAGGGAGAAGATGGAGCAGACATTCCGGGTAGGATGTCAGCCCAGATCACAAGCCAAGAGCCAGGCACTGGTACCTGAGGTTGGGGGTATAAAGGATGGGATTTTCCTCTTCTTGAGTCCACTAGCTGATGCAAACCTTTTGTCTTTTTGAAAGTTAAAGTTTCCTATGTGAGGGTACGCATGTGGTTTTGGATTTGTAGTTGTTTTGGTGTATGTGTGTATGATTTGGGGATGGGGGTGGGTTGTTTGTTTTTGGCTTTATTTGTTTTGTTTTTGAGACAGAATCTCCCTCTCCAGTTTAAGCTGGTCTGGAACTCACTGTGTAGTCCAGGCAGGCCTCGAACTCATAGTGACCCTCTTGACTCCATCTTTAAGCACTGGGATTACAGGTGAATCACCATATCTATTTGCTTCTCCTTTTAAGAGAGAGAGAGAGAGAGAGAGAGAGAGAGAGAGGTGTGGTGTGTGTGTGGTGTGTGTAGTGTGGTGTGTGTGTTTTCATGTGTCTCTGTGTATGTGTGTGTGTTTGTACCTGTCTCTGTGTGTGTGTGTGTTTGCACATGTCTCTGTGTGTGTGTGGTGTGTGTGTGTTTGCATGTATCTCTGTGTATGTGTGTTTTTGTATGTGTCTGTGTGTGTGTGTGTGTGTTTGTGATGTATGCCCATGTATGAGTGCATCCGCCCATGCGTGTCCCTGTGGAAGCCAGAGGTTGATGCTCATGTTTTTTTTATCACTCTCTACCTCGGTTTTTGAGACATGGACTCAGTGAACCTTTTGCAGTCTGGATAGGTTGGCTGGCCAGTGAGCCCCAGAGACTCTCCTGTTTTCTCGGGGGTTACAGATATCATTGCCTCACTTGGTTTTTATGTGGGTTCTGGGGATCGAACGTACATGGCAAGCCATCCTTCCAACCTTATTTATTCATTTGAAGTGGGAATTGATAGAGCCGTTCACTTTCAGCCTGACTTCTGGCGTGCCATCAAAGAGCAAGGGAGACTGAGCCAGTCCTGCTTCAGGAAGTCTGTTTAGAAATCCCAAGATGGGAATCCTAAGCTTACGTCAGGAAAGTCATGTTCGGTTACTAGCCCTGACTTTTTTCTTTTTTTAAACCAAAAGTAAATTATTAGTTTTTGCAATGTTGTCATTTGATTGTAGTAAAATATGTGTAAACAAGGGCCTGGAGAGACGGCCAAGCAGTCAAGAGCATTCACCCTCTTTTAACCATCTGCAGGTAGCAGGCACTCTCATGGTACACACATACACATGTAAGCAAAATACCCATAAACATAAGATATGAATCTATCTATATCTATATATGTCATGTAGTTTGCCTCTTTAACCACTTTCAAATGTGCACTTGAGTGGCGTGAAATGTACTCAGGATCTCCTTCCTTTTGCCACTAGAACTTTCTCCACTATTCCTGTTGAAGAGTCACTTTCTGTCTCCTCCCTCCCCATGATCTCATCTATATTTTCTTCTCTGCTGCCAGTTCCATGCACTGCCTAGAAAAGCAACCTTGTAAAGTCATCAGTCAGCATGGTGATGCATGCCTTTAATCCCAGCACCTACGAGGTGAACACAGGAACATCAGGAGTGCAAGGTCGTCTTCAGCTGTCTAGTGAGTTAGAGGCCAGCCTGGGCTACATGACAACGTTTCTTAAACACATACACACACACACACACACACACCCCAGACAGATACACATACATTTAGACACACAGACACTCAATACACACACTCAGAATCACACTCAGACATACACAGACATACACAGACACATACACCAAATACAGACAGACAGACAGACACACACACACCAGGCACACAGACACACACACAGATAAGACAGACAAACGTTCATGTGCGTGTGTGCGCACGCGCGCACACACACACACACACACACATACACACACACACCAGACAATAACAAAACACATCTCATCCTTTTGATCTTGACTTATTTCACTTAGCAAGATACCCTCCGTTCATCCGTGTGATACAATGTGTCAGATTTTTGTTCCTTTTAAAGGCCAAATAATAACCCCATTGCAAGGATGTACTACATTCTGTTTAGCCTTCCATCTATTGATACATTGATCTCTTGAAGTGATACTGCAGTGGCAGGTTGGCATACTGGCCTCTGCTCAGATCTTTCCCTTCAGGTTTGGGGCATGTCCCTGGAGTGGAGTTTCTGGAACATAGCTCTTCCACATTTGCCTTTTTGAGGGAAGGTACTGTCGCGGCATCCACAGCACTGCCCCTTCTGCCTGCTCAGCAACCACGGCTCCAGAGCTCACCCACACCCTCAGCGACATTTTCTGCCTTCGTTTCCATCCCTCCGTTTTTAAACTGTTCACCATCACCTTACCCTTTCAGCGCGGTCTAGAGTTTGAGATTACAATCCCAGTGGATGGTCTTTGTTTCTTACTTGAATAACACAAACCACAGTGGCAATGCTTGCAGAACCACATGCCAGCTGGGTTTAGATAACACCTCGGGCCTGGGCCCTTGGGGAGCGCCATGTAGCAATACCCTGCAGCCTTGACCACACCCACTGAAGTAGGGTCCATTTGATGAGAGCTCAGCCTCTCTTCTTTCCTCTTCAGCCCCGAGGTCTTCTGCAGTCTCTCCCCACTTCTGCCATTCCTCCATGGCCTGGAATGTCTGGTTTTATGCCAGGACACAGATTTTCGTTTTCTCTGAATTGAAATCCATCAGTGCTCTGGGCCTTGGGGTTCTATTCTGTTTCTGTTGGGCTGTTTTTAGAAAACTCATTATCATGGCTCTCTTTTCTGTGTGTGGAGCAGAGGATCATAGAGCATCTACCTGATGACTTCTGTTTGCTTCGGCTTCATTTTTTGAAGCCATATTGCCCAAAACACCCATGAAGCAGACGCTGTGCTGAAGGAGGGCACCCCAGGGCACAGGAGGGCGCCCCCCAGCCCAGTGCATGGAAGAAGAACACTCGATGCTATTAAGAATGATTTTCTTTCTGTGATAATTTGCTCGCGTTCCTAATAAGGAAATTAATTTTTATCTCCATTTTTCAAAAAGATTCACTAAAAGGGACATGAAAAATCGAAAGAATTAGCACAGTAAGGTCATTTTTAAAAAACTGTTCCCTGACAGTGTGTCATAGCTAAGCAAAAGGCAGTGAGCAGTTAGAATAGGAAAGGGAGAGCTGAAGGTGAGTGGAAATTTGGACGGCATGAGCTTTACTTTTCATTATAAAGAATAGTGAGGCCAGCCTGGTCTACAGAGTGAGTTCCAGGATAGCCAGAGCTACATAAGCGAGGTTCTGTCTCAAAAAACATCAAAAAACAACAACAAAAAAAGGTGAGGGGAGAGAGCTCACACACACACACACACACACACACACACACACCCCACTCTTTCTCATACTCACATGCTGTTCTCACACACACACACACTCACAGACATTCACATTCAGACACATACACACACCACTCACACATACTCAGACACACACATATACACTCATACTCACAAAGACACAGACACACACACACCGCTTACACTGAGACACACACAGACACACATACTCACACACTCATTCTCTCTGACACTCACACACAGACACACTGTCACAGACACTCACCTATAGATACATACATACATGCCACTCATACAGACACACTCACAAAGACACAGACACACCCAGCCTTCACACATACACACATTTACACAGAGACACACACAGACATGTATACACATTCATTCTCTCTCTCTCTCTCTCTCTCTCTCTCTCTCTCTCTCTCTCTCTCTCTCACACACACACACACACACACACACACACTCATATGCAGAGCAAAGAACACAGAGCAGAAAATATATCAGAAGAGTTACAGGCTGAGGATCTTGATAGATCTGTGTTCTGTAGGGGGTGTGTGGGGGAGGGGAGCCGTTTGTCAGCATGCAGTCCATTTGTGTGTCATGTGCACCAGGTACATGTGATACAGAAGCAACTTTGTACAGTGTTGGCGCTACACGTGTGTTTTAACCACAGCCTGGCACTGGAGAGCAGGGTGGGCCACTGCTTCCTCTTTCATGCTGGTGTGCTGGATTTTTCAGCCTTTTGGATGAGGAATGCTCAGCCTGAGCGGGCAGATGAAGGACTTCCTGCCAGAAGTCACGTACTCGTCGGGATGAATGTAACTACGTCTGGTGATGGGCTTCAGGTCCCTGAAGAATAGGGTGATGCCCAGCGGTCAGTCTCTCACATGGTCTCTGTTTCTTGGGAAGAGTAAATTCGCGATCACCAAAAGTCATAGCTGTAATGAATATAGGGAAAAAGGGAGGGAATTGTCAAATGAATGGGTCTTAATTTTTGTATGTGTGTATATATGTATACACACACACACATACACACACACACATATATATGTGTATATATATATATATACACACACACACATATATATATGTATATATGTATGTATGTATATATATATATATACACACACACACACACACACACACACACACCCTGTACTAAGGGTTGGACCCAGGGAATCCTCTTTAATGCTAAATAAACATCCATTTTGTGACAGAATCTCATTAAGTTGTCTAGGCTGACTTGAACTTGTGATCATTCTGCCACAGCTGCTAAGTAGCTGGTGTTACAGATCTGTGCTACCAGACCAGGGTATTACTATTATTAGTATTAGTATTTATATTTGTATTAATAGTCCAGAGATCAACACTGGGGATGGGTTTGATTACTCTCCAACATTTTCAATCTTTGATGTCAGTCTTTCACTGAACCACACCAATTCGCTGGACTGGCTGGCTAGTAAGCTCTTAGATTTACCTGGCTGGCAACTGCCATTCCTAGGGCAGGAAAAGATGCCCAAGACCTTGTCTGGGGGATCTGAACTCAGATCCTTATGCTTACTTAGCAGGCACTTTACCAGCTTGCTCTCTCTCTCTCTCTCTCTATCTCTCTCTCTCTCTCTCTCTCTCTCTCTCTCTCTCTGTGTGTGTGTTTCCGCGTGCGCGCATGTGTGCGTAGCCAGGGATCCTCCCTGTTTTCACAGAAGTGAATTGGGAGTCGCCATCCTGCCTGCTCCTCTCCTGTGCTGGGATTAACTCTTCCAGGGGCCCCTGCACACTGCCCTCTAGCAGGCACCTGCTCAGGCCTGCAGGAGGCGGTTGCTCTCCAGGGAGAGGACCTGCCTCTGCTTCCTGGATCTTCTTAGGGGTCATTAACTTCTTTTCAGATTAGATTCTGGTTGAACCTGGGCCATTTAGGGTGTTTTACTAACAAGTACTCTAGATGTAAGAAAAAGGAATAATTTCCATTGAAAATCCCGTGAAGAAACACAGCTGTGAGCAAGGCTTTTGACAGCCCCACAATTTCTGCAAATGGTTCATAATTGACTGCCTTGTCTCTCTTTAAGGGTGCCTATTACTGTCACAGCTCTTTGTGTGACCCTGTCAGCTTCTCCTGTGGGGGATTTTTTTTCTTTCCAGCATTGTTAGCAGTTGGCATATGCTATTATGATTGGGGGGGGGGGGAGTTCTAAGGAATAAATAATTTCTCTTTGGGTGAGGGAGCTGAAGGAGTTTGTGGATTGTTTGGGGGGACCTCAAGGTGTGTTAAGCGGTTTCTCCACAGACAAGCCACTGAGTACCGGAGACTGGCAGTGGACATATGGTACTTAGCGGGTCTGTTGTCCCTGCATCTGCTGTAACCTCCTGGTGCCTCTCCAGAGCAGGCAGGCTCACAGTTTGGGGTAGGAATCTAGTGGAAGGGGGTGTACCTTCTCCAGGCAGCAGAGAAAGAGCGTGGTGGCGCTAGGGCGTCCTTGTGGATGTGACAGGGAAGAACAGTTTGGGATTTTTTTTCCCCATTTCATTGCCTGGTGATGAGAGCCAGAGGGGATGCATCCCTTCCACACTTCCCAGCAGCAGTGGATGGTAGACGGCTTCCTTCTCCAGCCCTGAGAAGGAACAGGTGCCTCTGAATCGCTCCTTTTTATGTGCAAGCGTGTAAGTAAACGCAGGCTTGGGATTCTTGGGCACAGATTTTGATCCAAGTCCGGGCAGGTTTGCAGGTTTTCTTTCAGGACTGAAAAGTTGATTTGACTCTAAAAATGTCTAAAGGTTGTGGTGAGGATGGCAGGGTTCTTTCTAGAAGGAGTCCCGGGAGCAATCTTGAAGCACTCTGTATTTATAGGCGAGAAGAGAACTTTTGTATTCTGTGGCTCTGTGGTGTGTTGATTTTGCCTGTTTCCTTCTGAGGACTTGTAGTTGATCTCTAAAACTGTTTGGTCAGTTTGAAATAGAGGATGTCATAAAGACGTGTGTGTGTGTGTGTATGTTTCCTCTGTTTACTGTATTTAAAAATGGGAGAAAGAATTTGATTATTACAAAAAAATTTTATGCTTGAACAATTTCCTTGGAGCATAGCTCATGCTTGTATTGTGCTGAAAGCTGTGAGCTAAATACCTGCAAATGAAGACTTGTTTTCTGCCAGGTGAGCAGAGTTTTTGGTGTAGCTCCTCCTCCTCAGTCAATTTTCTAGATTTTACAGGAATTTTTATGTAATCACCTAGTGGAGCTGTGGCTGTGATTATTTTTTGCAGTTTGTAGGCGTTGTGTTGCTAGAACAGAGAGCATTGGGAATTGAGAGGTACAGTATAGCAACCGTGTGTTGTGTTCTCTGCAATTTGATAATTTTAAAGATGTGGTTTTGGCCCGTTATGCATTCAAGACAGAAGAAAAGACTGCAGTGACGGTTAGCCTCTCAGTAACCAGGGGAACATAACTTGTATTTAATATTTGCCTCCTGCCCACTCATTTTTGCTCCACCTTTTAAGTTTTTCACATGAATTGCTCTTTAAGAGCTTGCATGTCAAAGAAATGGAAGCTAAAGGAAAAGATTTGGGGGAACATGATTTGTTTCCCAGCGTTCCCTAAGAGTTTGGGTTTCTAGCATTACCTTGGTACCTTTTGGGTTTCGAGATGTTTTGTTAGAAAATTAAACTAAAGACCATTTATTTACAAACGGTGGTCTGTCTTCATAGATGCTTTTGGTAGGCTGGTGTATTCATGGTCTTTTCCTAAAGTCAAACATCTATTTTTAAATGCAAGTTGTCTGAACTAATTCGTGTCTGAATGGGCAGGGAGATGGTATCCTCAAGGCTTTGTTCCTGGAGACTGACTCAGGTGTGGCCTTCTGCCTTCGAGACCTTTCTCCAGGGACGATTTTACTTCAGGCAGCTCTTTCTTTCAGGTGGTGGTATACCAAAAAGAAACCTTGACTAGGTTAGAAAGCTGAGTTTGTAGCCTGTCATACCAGGATTTATCAGTGACCTGGGCGATTACAGCTCTTAGGTGACTAGGCAGCCTCCCCTGACAGGTCTACAAATGCACATTCTACTCAAGTCTTAGCATCTTCATCACGTGGTTAGGGGGTGGTGCTGGGAAGATTCAGCACCAGATAAGAATTTATATACAAATATATGAATGTCCTCATGAAATGACACCAAAACTAATATGTGTGTGAGAATTAAACCTTAGGTGCCCACCGGTCTTCTCGGAGTTAGTGTCAGTTGTCAAATTCTCCTGAGCTTTTTTATCCTCAGGGATAAAATAAAGAATCAGACGCCAGGGACTGCAGGGATTGGGTCCCCTTGGCACTCTGTTGTCTCTATAAAGAGAAGACATATCGATGTAGCAAAAGTTTCTCAGGTGTAGTGTCACAGATTGGCTGGAATTACTGAGTAGAGAAGGGGTGTGCTTAGTCTGCTTTCTTCCTCAAAGGCCGGGTCACTCAGGCCAGAGAGACACTGCCAGCCAGTGGCACAGATCTGTCTGCTTGGATGAGAGGTAGGGTGAATGCAGGCTGGAGAAGCACCAGGCTGCTGCACTTTTGTACCTGACTCTCCAGTGTAGCATTCTCTTTTAGCACTGTACATCCTTGGGCTAGACACTGGATTTTAGCAAGTTCACTGGGTTTTTGGAGGCAACTTTGCTGGGTTTTCACTGGAGCTTGAAAGGGCATCCAAACTCTTGATAGTTCCCAACCCCACATTCCTCCCTGCAGGCCGTTAGCACTCGTCTCTTCTGGGTCTGCCCTGGGTGGCCAACGGGGTTTGGCATGCGGAGCTCATCCTAGGGTCCTGCCCTGCCAAAGCTCCTTTAATCTCTGCAGAGTAAGAGATACCATGCTTCCCCCTTCCCTAGGTAGGGCTTCAGGGAAGGGCTCAAAGTGAGTTGACTGTGGACTTGAATTGTAGAGTGGCCTTGAGATCCCAGAGATACAGATGTGGCAGTACAGCTGTTCTGAAACCTGCTCTAGGTGGCCAGCACTCCTCCTGGGAAAGAAATCCAGTGGAGTCTGAAGCGGGGAAGCAGGAAGAAGTCCTGCCTGCTGCCCATGGCCTTCCTCCCTACTTCTTGCAGCCGTCCTTAGCCCTGACGCCATGGACGACGTTGACTATCATGACAGAAGAAACCTGAAATGTGGGCAGACGCTGTTATCAGGGGCTGAACTATGAGCCCGCTGGGGCTGGGATGCATAGAAATTGAGGGTCACCGAATAGATACTCAGCTGTCTGTGGAGCGTCAGACATGAGGACCCCTCAGGGACTGAGGCTTGGGCTTGAGTATGGCCCCAAGGCTGTGAGTTTGCCTGCAGTTTGGCAAGAAGCGTGCAGTTTTCCATGTTATTGGAATATATGGCTGTCTTAGCAGTAGAGTCACGTGAAAGGCAGAGGTTCTAGAACAGTGATTCTCAACATGTAGGTGATGACCCCGGTCAGGCCAAAGGTCCTTTCACAGACATCACCTAAGACTATCAGAAAGGACAGACGTTTACATTACGATTCATACCGACAGCAAAGTTGCAGTTGTGAAGTAGTGAAGAAAATGATTTTATGGTTGGGGGCCACCACAACACGAGGAAGGTGGGGAACCTCTGTTCTTGAACATGACCTCACAGGGAAGGTGGGCGTGAAAGTTCAAATACCAACCCTAGGAAGCCAGGCTCCCATGTCTTTCCTGGTTCTTAATGGTTCTCACAGGGAGGGGGATACTGGGGATCATGTGACTCAGGGAGGTTGGGGGGAATCACGGCGGTCCTTTCTTCCCTTCCTTCTCTCCCATTCCATCTTTTTGGGGTCTGTAGCTCCTTGTGAGCAGGCTATCCTCCCCAGATACCCCTCCGTCCTTTGTCTAGGACCCCAGAACCGTCCTTCCTGCTTCCCCATGCCTCTGCTTCCTCCGTCTTCTCTGAACTCTTCCTTTAGGTTCTATTTTTCCAGAAGGGAAAAAAAAAAAAAAAGTTGTTACTCAAAGTCAGCTTCGGAATCACAGATCAAAGAGGAAGGACAAAAGTGAATCCACAAAGAGGCTGCGCAGTAGGGTGGCAGGGTGAGTCACCCCGGAGGGCAGGGCTGGGGCAGCACTTGTCAGGTGGAGCCTTGGCTCTGAAATTAACTGGCTGTCAGGCACCCAAGTACTGAAGGGATAATTACATGCCCTCTCCTTGCTGCTGGGGTGGTGACTAACAGGAAAGTGACTTGGAGACACCCCAGAGCTGAAGCCTAGTGGGCAAGATGCTTCTCTGAAGGGGCACTCTTCATTTGGCCACGTTTACTCGCTTTTCTGGCAGCTTCTTCTTCTTTCTCTCCCTTGATGGAGCAGGAGCCATGACCGTCTGAGAGGAGACTCTAAGACGGATGCTCTTATCCTCCTGGGTGAAGGAAGCATTAAATTCAGAGTCGTTGGTCATCATAGGTGGTGGAGTGGGTGTGTGGTCTGTACTCCTCGCCTTCTGCTTTCCTTGTGGTTACACATGCAGGACAGTCAAGACGGGGCCGACTGGTGTGCTTCCTGGGCTACACCCCTCTCTCCATGCTTCCACCTTCCAGTTCTGTGTCTGTTTTCTTTCTAGACTCGCTGGCTGGAGGTAAAAAGTTATGGAGGACTTGGTATAATTTCCCTTTGAGGCAGAGAAGTACAGAATTTGAATCTCTCAGGTTAAACCCTCCCCTCAGTCTGAACCCCACTTGTGGGTTCTTGAGCCTTCTTGTGGGGACTTGGACCTAGGGTGGGGATGTGGTAGGACTGTGCGTGGCTTTTGCCCTGTCTGAGAGGCAGCCCTGAGCTGACACATCTCCCTGCCCATCCTTCTATTCGAATGTGTGATCTCGGGCAGTCCTTTACCTGACATTGCTGCTGCTCGTCCTCAGGAATGTGGAGGGCTGCTGAAGAAAAGAACAAGTCTCAGAGAACCTGAGTGGAATCAGCATGGGTTGTCTGTGGTCTGTCACAGCATTTCCTGAAGTTAAAACCTCTAAGATAGTGGTCCTTCACCTTCCTAATGCTGCCACTCTGCCATTCTCTTATACATACAGTTCCTGATGTTGTAGTGACCCCCAACCATAAAAGTATTTGTTTGCTACTTCATAACTGTAATTTTGCTACTGCTGTGAATCATAATGTAAATGTCTGATATGTAGGGTATCTAGTATGAAATCCCTGTGGGGGCCATGGCCCACAGGTTGAGAACCATTGCTCTAAGGTATATGGAGGTTTTAAGGTCACGATGAACCAAGGCTAGGCGGTTTGGTGCTTTATTTAGGAAGTATTTAGGGCAGATTTTTGAGAATGGGCTGAAAGCTCTAAAAACCTCTAGGAAATTGCTCATATGCCTGTATTTAAAACTGCACAGAATTCTGGGGTGTGTGGCAAGGATCACCAACATGATGGCGTTATGCATAGGTTTTCCCCTTTGGGATTGCTATGACCCTTGAGATTATAACCCTGACTTTGAGGGCTTGAATTGTCAGCCTTGGTGCTGATGCTACATTATGGACATTTCAGAATCAATGTCGAGTACTGATGATATGAAAAGCGTCATGTTTGTTCAATCCTGTGGTTTTGTCTGCATTCTGTCCATGTCCATATGTGAAAGTGCGTGCTCACATGTGTGTGGAGACAGAAGTCAACCATGGACGTCTTCCCCTGTGACCGTCAACCTTATATTTTTTTGATATGAGGTCTCTCACTGAGTGTAGAACTTAGCTATTTAGCTAGGCTGGTTGACCAGCAAGCTCCAGGTCTAACTTTTCAACACTTGTATTGCAGGTGCAGCTTACAACCCCTGGCTTTAAAATCGGGGGCAGGGGATCTGAACTTAAATCTTTGAGCCCTCTGAGCCTTCTCTCCTCCTTTCTGTGGGCACTTTGAACTTTGTTTTCATTTTCTAGTCTGCTAGACCAGGTGAGGCTAGCTGTTAATGCTCCACTTATGCCCATTCATGAGCTGAAAGACAAGGCGAGGGTTAGACAATAACCCCTTACCCAGATGGCAAACAAATTATCGGGTTGAGACCAGAATACATTACACTGATGGCTGAGTGGCACTGGCAGATATCATAGGACGATGCTTGGAACTGAGAAAGATTTATTTGCTGTAATTATGGGGCTGAGCGGGTGGGGGGAGGGAGGTCGGGGAAGTGAATCTGGAAAGAGTAAGATATGAAATGCTGATCCTCAGCTAAACTTTTATAGGCCTGGTTGTTGAGATAAACAGCTGTCTGGTGGGTTGTAGGGGGTAATTAAGTACTCAGCACAGGGGTGCTTAGGTGGTGGTGGTCCCCCAAGGCTGCTGTGAGTAGAACATCATGCTGTGCTCCCCCCCCCCCCCCCGCCCCCAGCAGATCAGTCTGAGGCTGTTTCTGGTTCCTTTTCTTCTAAAGGAGTAATAGCACAGTTATGGTCTAATTTGGGCATGCTGCTGTTTGGGTGCCTTGAATGTTATCTAATCTTTAATATTTACCAAGAGTGGGGAGGATGGCATCCTGGAGCTCATTCATTAAAAGCTGCTCCACCAAGGCCTGCTCAGACGAGAGCCATTGTTAAGAGGTCGGCACAGTCATCTTGAGGCCTTGTTTCAACAATCTTGCTTGTGTGCGGGCTGAATGAGGGCGAGTTCACGTCTCAATGCAGCTTGTATGCTTCTCTCTACTCTGAGCACATTATCAGCTTTTCATAATGCCTGGGTTCCATGATGCAGTAGCTCATACTTAAAAAAAAGTCTGTACAATTGTTCTGGGTCATTTTGTCATTTCCTCTAGCATTCTGCTCTAGGAAGACTCAACTGTCACCGTCAGGATCTCTAGGGGCTTGAGATGGGAGAGGCTGAGAACCCCACCCAGGAGCCCTGCTCCCAGGCACACAGTGTGGCTTTTGCCTTCAGTGGCCTTCCTGAGTGCCAGCTCCCAACTGCTGAGGGTAAAGAGTGGATATTTCAGTTTCGAAAACTCAATTTCTCACTGTTCATGATGTAGTGCAAAGATCAAAGAACACAGGTACGTTACTAATGTGGGGGAAGAGGAGAGCACTGCAGATTTAAATTTTTTATTTATTTATGTGTTTTATATATGAGTGCTCTGTCTGCATGTATACCTGCAGGCCAGAAGAGGACATCAGATACCATTATAGATGGTTGTGAACTGTCATGTGGGTGCTGGGAATTGAACTCAGGACCTCTCGAAGAGGCGCCAGTGTTGTTCTTAACTGCTGAGTCATCTGTGCAGCCCTGGATTTTAAAGGTATCCTCAGGGCCTGGATGATGGCTGAGCAAGCATAAGAACCTGAGTCCAGGTCCCCAGCAATGTACAAAGCTCAAAATGGCGCCATACTCATGTAACCCCAGTGGGGCCATACTCATGTAACCCCAGTGCTGGGGAGGCAGAGACCAGCAGATCCCTCTGAGGCTCATTTGCCAGCCAGGCAGCCATCCTGGCCACATTGATGAGCTTGAGGTTTACTGAGAGACCCTATCTGAGAAAATAAGGTGAAGAGAGGCTGAGAAAGACATCCCGTGTTGATGTATGGGCATCCACACGCATGCATACAATCACGGACACACATACATATATACACACAAAGGCACACTATGAAGGGTACCTTCAAATGCACTTTCTCCTTTTAATCCGCCTGTTTCCTGCCCCACCTCCGTCTCCCTTCCATTGCTCATTCAGCCGCAGTGCACCCTCCTTCCCTGACTCACTCCCCTCTTTGGGAGTTCTCACTCTCCAGCTCTCTGCTGCAATCTAAGTTCTCTAGTCTTGTCAGAAGCCACCTGGCAGTGAAGTAACCGCTTCCGGGCTGGTGGCTGTACGGGTTGGCGGTTTCATGGTGGGCTACTTACGAACCATGAATATACCTCAGGAATAGAGGTGTCCTGCTGACAGCTTACAGGCCGGCTTGGGCTAAGTACAAGCTATCCCCTTCCCAGTCTGTTTTGTCATAAGGTCAAGGACTGAGAGGAAAGGAACTTATAGCTACCTTGGCCTGGCAGTTCCCACTGTCAGGGGGGAGCCTGTGCCTCTGTCCGCTTGTTTGAGGACTGATTCTTTCAGCAATGATTTATCAAGACAGAAACTCTGGTTATTCAGCCATGACACAAGGTGAGGTTTGAAGACTGTCTCTGTCTGAGGTGTCAGCTAACATTTAGTCGCCATGTTGTCATTAAAGGCTTGGGCTCCTTGCTTGTCTGTCCATGTCTTTGCTGGTTTGTTTGTTTGTTTGTTTGCATGGTATTCTTCTCAACCCAAGGAAATGGTGCTTGAAATGACAGAGGTATTTGTTAAAAATACTGATGGTAGCAGTTTCAGGTCTGCCTCTCCATTTTGCTCCTGTGGTCAGCGTCAGGATGTGAAGGTGGGTTTGTATGAAGTCTCAGTGGCGTGGGTGGTGGATACTGAGCCTCACGTGATTGTCCGAGGGGAGTGTGGAGTGAATGAACAGAGGTGACCACTGCATTTCCAAATACAGTATTACTAAAACTACAGTTAAAGTGCTATGGGGTTGTGTGTGTGCCCACTGGAGACACACAGCCCAGGCAAGGCTGCCAAAAGGGGAAGAAACAATTTAATGTTTTACCTGCCTAGGACTTTGCTTCTCAAAGGCTGTTTCTGAAACCAGGTTCAAGTTGTACTGTTAGTAGGACAAGTCAGGGCCTCAGGAAGGCTGTGTGTGTGTGTGTGTGTGTGTGTGTGTGTTAGGGAGTGGTTTCAGTCAAATTCTGGTCCCGAGTTCCCTCTCCCTGGCTCTGTCTCACTCTTCTTGAATGACTGGGTTACTGCATCCATGAAATCTAGAGAGAGGACACACAGTGGAAATGAAGCCCAGTGGCTGAAGGAATTATAACAGGACCCTGCCTGAGGAGAAAACAGATGGCTTCCTGGTGCTGTAGCCCCTCAGGCTTGGTCGAGGCCCCCCGCACCCCCCACACATGCTAAGCGTCTGTAATGGCGTAGCTTCTAAGTGGGAGCACAAGACTATAGATGGCAACATTCAAATAACCCAGCCTTCTAAGAATTCACTGCTCCTCTGCAGCAGCTCCAGGCAATAAAGGGCCTCCTTATACCACCAAACCGGAGCCTGTGCTTCCGGCTTCCTGCCCCCAGGCTGGCTTGCTGTCTGATGGCGACCATTTAGGAACTGGTCAAGCATGTTAACCCGTGGTGCCTGGTCTCTATGGGTGAACATTCCTGTCATTTCCGCTTGTCCTATGCCTAAGAGGCTTGTCCCAGAAGTACATTTATCTTGCCCTTGGAAAGTGGATATAAAGGACAGATTGGAGCAGTGACGAGAGGTATTTATCTCCTGCTGCAACTAATTGGAAAGTACATTAGGCAGAGGGCTCTTAGTGTGAAGTAGAAAGACCAATGGGCCAGGAGTGCCGGAGCTTTTGTAGTCTTCACTGGGCTCTGGGAAAATCCCATGGTCCCCTTCTCTCCCCCCCCCCCCCCAGTACTTTTAAAGAGTAGCTTATACTACAGGCTCACAGCTGAGAGGAGAAATTAAACTAGGCCTGTGTATATAAATGGTATTAATTGCAAAGAGCCTTGAGCAAGATGGCTGATATCTCTATGCATATGCTATGAACTTTTTTTTTTTTTTTTTGAGACAGTCTTATGTATCCCAGGCTAGCCTTGAACTCACTGTGTAACTGAGGGTGATCCTCGGCCTCCACCTCCTGAGTGCACTGCAGATGAGTACTGGAGTTACAAGTGTGTACCACCATGCTGGGTGTAGGTCGGTCACCCTGAGGACTGAGCCCAAGAGTTATGCTTGTTACATAAGCACTTTACCAACTGAGCTACGATCCCAGACCCACTATGACTGCAAACACCTCGCCTCACTGAAGACCAGTTTTCCCCACAACCCCATTGATTCTCATTACAGTCCTTTTAGCAGGCAGGAGTTGAGGTTGGCCATTAACTAACAGGCCAATATGTCATAGGCAGTTGGTCATTGAGAAAGCTAACATTGAGATCGTTTCTGTCAGATTTTAAAGAGGATTTTTCCCATGATACCAGTTCTGCCCAGCAAGGATTTTAGTACCTAGTGGTGAGGCACGTGCTTTGTGTAAAATTTGGGTCTACGTGAAGAACAACCAGTTATTGCTAGAACTACGGGTGTGACCATTTGGTAATTTAACTCAAACTTCAGACTTTATTAGGTTACACAGACTTTGCAGTTTCTTTTACTTTTTGTTTGAAAGAATCTATTTCATAGATCTAGAATGAAATTTTCACTAGTTGCCAAATCATTTGAAATACTGGGTAGGAAGGCTTGTAAGTCTTGGACTGCTCACTATTCATATAGGTGATTCCGTCTGAGCAGCCATAGGCTGATGGCTTGAAGTCTGTAATGACACTAACATAGAATAATGCCACCTTTGTAAAAATAGCCATTTAAAATACCTTTGGGGCACAGAAGTACAGCAGTATTGGGGGGGAACAAAACATTATGCTCTTTGCAGAGCTGGTCAGACAGTGCACCAGAAGCTAAGTGTCCACTCTGGGGAATGAGTGGCTGCCTGTGGTGAAGGCTGTTGTAACAGCAACTCCAGGGTTTCCGACAGTAATTGCTCTTCTGTATGTTGCTTTGGCTTCTGTCTGATCATGCTCTTGTGAACTGTTATTTTTCCCATGTGTGCTGTCTGTGTGTAGAGTCACATTACAGGGAACCAAAATAACCTACAGATTTGTCAGAATCCAAAATAAACCCAAAGACCCATCACCAAAGGGACAGGTCTTCATTAAGGTACTCTTCGCACAGAGCTTTTGCTTTATTGCCCTCCCCCTAACCTTGGGAGTGGGGAAGGTAGCACCATTCCACAGCCAGGGCTCTGCAAGAGGAGTGACCTCCTGGGGTGGGTGCCCTCAGGGGTCTGCTATGCCACTTGCTATGAGTCTTCATAGGTTCAGTTTACCACACGGTACCACTGTATTGACAGCGATGCTAGTTAATAAATGGTTCTTGTTGAATGGTAGGGTTCCAGTTTAAGCAACGCAGAACAGAGGTGAATGCGCTTGGCTGAATTCCAATAAACCTATATTGATAATAATAGCCAATAGGCTGGATTTAACCCACAGGACTCAATTTGCTGACCTCTCTCGAGTGGTCTTCTTTTAATTAGTTGTTCTAGGGTGGGATTATGGAAGTCTCTTGTGTATGTGGGTGTTGTGTTTGGCACCCAGAAGTTAAGGGAAATTTTGGCTTACATGTTTCTCTTTGGGTGGAGAAGCCATCTCTTTCACATGAATAAATCAGGTAGAGAAACCCAGTACCAAGCCAGGAGACACTGATAGACTGGCCGTCTTATGCAGCTTCTGTCGGAGGAGCATTCAAACACAGTGTTTTATGGGAAAGAGGTGCTTGGTTGTATTGAAAGGCTGTTTACTCCTTGAAAGGTCCCTGGCAGAGGGATCTTCTCTTCTTCATTCCTGAATCCTGACCAGACTGCCGTTAAATAAGGAAACCAAGCAGAAGGCAGGCGACGAGGACACAAGTAGCCTTGGCACTTCTCCTGTTACCGGGAACTGCTAGGCTGTTCCTGTCCCAGGAGCAGGGTGCCTGCCAGGGGCTATGGTGTGGAAAGCCATGTGGAGGCAGCTGAGGTGCCTCTCTCCTGAGACACGCTGCCCTCCTCCTCCTCTGGGGCCCTAGATAACTGCATGGCATACTAAGTGCCACCTCTGCTTCCTCTACCTTGCCCGGGGCAGTCTTTCCATGACCACTTCCGTGGCTGCGTGTGTCCTCCCTCGCTCTGGGCCAATTTTACCTTGCCCTGTTCTGATACCCACTGCAGCTGCAGCATTCCTGCCCAGCCCTCCTCCGTGCTTCCCCCACAGCTCTAGCCACTCCTGTTTGAGATGCCATCATGTCCTAGTCGCCATTCGGTGTGGCCAGAGGAGGAGCTTCACAGAAAACATCTGATGAATTTGGACTGCTTTGACTCGTCCTTTGGGGCAACCAGAGAAAATATATCCTTTCCTAATTCTGAAGATAAAAGAAGTTGAGATGTTAGACTCTAGAGATGGCTCTGCCCACTGAAAAGCACTTGCTGTGAGAGCCCGAGGACCTGAGTTAAAATCCGTGGATTCGATACTGTGCGTCTGTAATCCCAGGGCTTGCACCGTAAGACAGGAAGCAGAATTCTTGGAAGCTCATGAGGCAGCTAATCTGGGGTGTGCAGCAGGAAAAAATAAACAACCCAAAACAACAACAACAAAATACCCCCCCCCCCCCGAAAACAAAGAAACAAATAACAACAGAATCCCGGAACAAACCAAGAGACTATGTATCAAATGAGATGGTGGCTGAGGACTGACACTCAAGGTTGCCCTCTGACTTTGCTTTCATGTCATATACACGTGTGCACGCACTTGTTTGTGCAACACACAAGGATTATAAAAGAAAAACGACAGTTCGCTGGGCGGTAGCTTTCACTGAGCCCTAGGCTGTACTGGGCAGTGGGTTATTCATGCACATTTTCCCCTCACTGGATCCTCGGAGTCACCTGTAGTATGTGATCTTCACAGATAGGAACTGAGTCAGGGAAGGTAGTTAAGGTCACTTAGGTGCCTGTTGTGTCAGGGTTTTAACGCCACAGCCTGTGTGTGTGTGTGAGTCACCTACCTTAATAGAGGCATTTGTTTGAGGACATGGCCCAGAGCCCAACGAGTCAGAAACTTTGGGTTCTGGCTGCAAACTGGAGCAAAGAAGGGGAGAGGCCAGGAGGATCAGTCTTCAGGATGCACCCAAGCTTTGCCTTGCTGTCCTGGGCATGTGCCCTGTAGGTGACAGGTACCAATTGCCTGGTGGAGTATATCAGGACTGCAAAACTCAGGGCCAGGGAGTTTCTCTGCTTATACCTGCTAGTCCACTGCCTCCTCTCCTTGGCATAAAGGTCAGTACCTCATGTTCCCCATACTTCTGGGCAAAGAGAGGCCCTGCCTCTTTCTTCCTGTGTCCATCTGTGTGACCTGTCTCAGGCCCACCACCCCCATCCCCACACTGGCCCTCAGTTCCTGCAGAGTCCACGCCCCTCATCCCGTGTTAGACTCTCTGGCATCACCTTTGTTTATCTGCAGTCACAGTTCTGTGTTCATGTCCCTGGTCTCATCCATCCAGGAGAGCTTCCTCTGTCGTTACCACAAGTCCTTGCGCTGGGATGCCTCGCTCAGAGCTTGTCTTTCTGGCCACACCCAAGGCCCTGTGAGGGCAGAGTGAGTCAGACCCACGAATCAGACTCCTTTTGCAAATCAAACATCTTGTGGGGCCTCTTTTGCCTTGAATCTTTTTTTTTTTTTTTTTTTGTAAAATAACAGGAAATGATTCTATTTAGAAAAAAAATTAAAAATTCAACTACTATAAAAATGAGATCATTCAGATAAGCTGAAAGATTAAAATTAAAATAACTTGAAATGCAGTGTTAACAACTGCACATTCTATACATACATATATATACACATGCACATATTATTCCATTTTATAAAAATCTACTCATGCATATTAATACATAGGGAATATATATATATATTACTTTAAAAACCATAGGCCCCTTTCTCTTACTAACAGATCCTGTCCTCCTTTGGACACTAGAGGTGTCTTCCACCACAGGTAACTGCTATGACATACATTGCATTTCCGTACTGTAATTTGACTGTTAATCTCATAGTTTATCATCTCTTTTTGCCCCGTTACAACCAGAACTTTGGGCGAGAGGGGGAAAAGAAGACCAGGCAGTTTTGATGTATTCCATTTGTTGTTTTATCTCTTTGTTGAAGAGAGTGTCATTCTCTGGAGTTGTTTCTTCTTTATTTAGGCAGGGTCTCAGGTAGCCCAGGCTGGCACCAAACTTGCCAGAACAATGACCTTGAACCTCTGATTCACCTCCCACCCCCTCTCGAGTGCTTGGATGACAGGTGTGGGCCAGCAGTCCTGGTTTATGGGGGATTGGGGATTGAACCCAGGGCTTTCTGAATGCTTTGTAGTACACATTAGCAACAGAGACTCATGCCCAGGCTTGCCTGGGGTTTCACTGTGACTACTGTAGGACAAAGGGTTTGACAGACTGGACATCTCAGCCCCATCCTGCTGAGGCACCACCATGTTCCCTGTAGGCTCGACAGCTGCCTCCAAGGGCCTCACAAAATGTAACTTAGGCCTCTGATCCTGCTGTTGGGTGGAACTCTGGGGGTGGTCCTCCTGACTCAGATGCCCATCAGCCTTTCTGGGGCAGGCTCCTGTCAGCTGGTGGCTCCAGATCTACTGTGTCAGTCACGGTGGTAATATTAGCTCTTTCTGTAAGCTGCTGACATGAGTGATGAACCACAGAGCGAGTTGAGGGAAAGTCCTTTGTACTTTTTAAATTGTCTTTCTCCCCGAAGGCAAACTTTTCTGACTTAACTAATTTGCTAGAAGTGACAGCTGACACCGTGGTTGCCCTGAGCTTGCTCAGGAACACAGCCTCCTCATGGCTTCTAGACAGTGAACAGAGGAATTTTTCTTTCTTTTTCTTTTTCTTTTTCTTTTTTTTTTTTTTTTTTAAAGATCATTTAGCATACTAACCATACCCCGCCTGCACACTTGCCTGAGCTGGGGCATCCTTAAGGTTTATCACCATCAGACCAGAAATGCTAGTATCAATTTTAAAAGTAGAAGTCTCCTCAACCTGATTCTTCTGCCTAAGAGACTGGAGCATTGAGAAGCTTTGTGGGCCTTATACAGACTTGACTCGGGTTCAGGTCAGTGGCCTAGGATGAAGCTGCTAAGGGCGGGAGAGGGGGAGGAGCTGGCAGGCAGCGGTGTGTAAGTGAACACACATCTGTGATATTGCTATCAGAGTTGGGGTGGAGGGGGCAGGTGGACATAGTGCTCCAAGTCAGGCCCAGCCAGCAGTCCTTAATAAACCAATCAAAAGAGCCAGATTAATAGCAGAAAGCAGAGGAAGGAGGTTTACTCAGTGTTGCCATTTGGGGAAGAGAGACAGGAGATCTAGTGAATCCCTCAAGTCTGTCTTTCAGGCCTGAAGAGACCAGAGCTTATATAGAGGGCAAAGGAAATGCACATCTAAACAGTCCCGGGAAGGTGTGGTCCCACCCACCACCGACCCGTCTTTATGTAGGTTTCAGTCTAACAAGGTCTTAGAACCATGAGGTTTTTTTGAGGGAGACAAGTCCCCTGTCTGTCTTGTACCCCTTTCCTCCTTTGTCATGAAAATTCCTGGGGGGAAAGCCTCATTTCTTTAGGGTCCATTGTCTCAGTAGTCTGATAGATTGACAGTCCTGTGTCTTCTCTTCACGTTTTCATTTCAGGCAGATTGTTAACAATATGACCAGTCACGCCAACAACAGTATAGCATTTGAGGGGTTAGTATATTGGTTACATCGGCTGCGGATAACCACCCCCAAGCTCTTACGGTAGGCTGGGAACTCAAAAGTAGCATACTCTGACATTTCGGTTGCTCCCATCTGAAATTCTACCTCATTATCCAGCACGTTTGAATCTCGTTTTATGGACTGAAAATGTTTTTGAGCTCAAGCCATGCAGGCAAAAATAGCTTGCTGTACCTAGAGCCGAGGATGGGGGCGCTGTTGCACACTGATCACGATGAGGTTATGCAGCCGGGCGCTTATGACCAGTGCAGGAGCTCCTAATAGGAGGTACTTTAACCCACAGAAGTTACTTTTAATGTTCCAAAGCCCTCAAGGAAACTGAAAAAACAAAACAAAACAAAAACCCAGTCAGGGTGTGTCTGCAAGTAGGAATGATGCAGTTATTAGAGTGTGATCTGGGGGTTTTGTAAACCAAGTGACGGAGGCTGTTCTGGTATTTTCTGATGGAAAGTGTCTTACTGTCTGGGTTAGGGGGGTTATAGGATTGCTTTGAACTTGGCTTGAGCAAGACTCTGTGCTTTTTTTCTCCAAAGGGTATCTGAGGTTAGATGCTTGCTCTCTGTAGGCAGCTTTGGTCCCATCCCCCAAACATTTCTCTGAGCTTCTTGAGAATAGACACACCGCCTCTTTTTATGGGGAGGCAGAAGGTGCCTTAACCACACATTGAAACAAAACCCAGAAGAACTCTGCCTAGGCATCTGTCTGGATTCAGAGTTCCTCAGTGAGTCAGGCCTTGTCTGTAAATAAGATGGAATTGTTTTCAAGTAGGGATCAAACTTCGTGGCTCCGAGTAAATACCTGACAATTTTAAATTGATTTGTTTGGAGACAAGGCCTCAGTGTGTAGCCCAGGCTAGGCTTTGTGTTGCAGTCCTCTTGTACAGGACTTTCCAGTGTTAGGCTCTTGGTTGTGCACTACCATGCTAAAACAAAAACTTGAAAGAACATTTTGTGTGTGGGGGCGTGGGAGGAGAGTGTCTACACTTTACCTTTCCAGACAGTTTTAAGGGAAAATAATTTTCATTTATTCTTTTTAAGAGAGTCACAAAGAGAATGTTTTCTGTCCTCTTGAAAACCCTGAGGCCCACCATGAGCCCATTACTACTGCTTGCTACACACTGAAAACAGAACAGTTGGCTCCTATGTCAGCAGGCCAGTGCTCTCTGCTGGCCACGCCCACTGCTCTGCATTGTTGGGCACCTGAGCCTTCATGCATACCTACCTCCAACTTGGAACCAAGCCTTTTGCTTTTAAAGCAGCCTCCTTAGGGCTGAGACCTGGATGGCCTGACAGACTTCCCCTTTGTCTGGTATGTGCAAAGGTGCTTCTTGCATTCACTACCTGAAGCAGCCCCATTACATCCTTCTGTCACCTAGGGGCAAGAGAGCCCAGACCCTTTGGTAGGCGGAGGCAACAGGAAGAACAGGTTCTCTCTGCCCATGCTGTGCTGAATATGGGTGGCCAGTGCTGTGAAAAGTTTGTCACCATCTACAAAGTATCAGTGGGTCGTGCCAAAGTCGAGATGTGGCATGCTCAGTGAGAGGATCTCCTAAGTGTGGGGTGACGCAGGCACTTGGCAAAGGCATGTTCCCTCTTCTCTTAGACCCACATAGTGAAGGGTACGGTCATCTGACAGATAGGCAAGGCTGCTATATATTCATCAATAAGGATGCAGAAGACTCAGAAATGTCACTGCTCCTAAATGACTTAACCAGACTCACATAGACTGTGGCCTTTTCCTGTCTGATGCTTAGCACCATTGGTAGATCTAGAGGGAGTGACCTGAATCCACTGGAAGTTTGCGCACGCATCTCTGAACACATTTGTCATCAAGCCTGTGAGCCCTGCCTCCTTGTGATCCTTGAAGCCACCTTTAGGCCTTGGCTTAAGCTGTTAAGCGTACAGTAGTCGTCTGTGCAGTGCGTGGACCCTTTATCCCGGTACCGTGACAAGTAAATCTGCCATTGAAATACCCCAGCTAACATTCACTTTTTGGAACTCAATCCTATGAGAAGTGTTTTTAAAATGAATTCCGATTTTCCAAAATGGCAAGATATTTTATTTTTGAAGTCGGGTTATTTTAACACCGCATTGTTAGGTGTGATTTTTTGACATCCCAGCAAGGCAAAGCTGTAATCTCACCAGATGCCATTTAACTTAGGGTGCATTTTGTCAGATCTTATTTTGTGCGGTATACGCAAGCTTAATATAGATTCTGCGGCTCTGGAGACTATTAGCTCTTAGGGCTACAGAAACTGCATTGTTTGAGTTTGGAGTGCAAATCTCAGAATAGAGACTTCAAGTAAGTTTTAGAGCTTGTAATTATCATGGGCTTTTTAGTAGCCAGTAGAAGGCTCGGCCTAGACCCAGGGCCATCGTCTGGGGGTGATTCTTCATGTAAACATAGAGTATGCGTCTTCTATGTTTCTATTCTGGGGAAAGGTGATGAGCTGGAGTCAATGCCAATCTTGGGAAACCTGGGCAGGTCTAGCTGTCCTGATGGTTAGACTAACAGTTCTCCTGAAGGCCATACCTGAGGATCACTTGGTGTATCCATGGTGTTGGGCATGGTGGTGCATCCTTGTGATCTAACATTTGGGAGGGCAAGGTAGGAAGACCTCAGATGCAAAGTTGCACAGGGCTGCATAGGGCGACCCTATCTCAACAACAATCCCGCAGCTGTGGGGCATAGTAGCACACACCTGTATTCTTTGCACTTGGGAGATGCCGAAGAGAGTGTGCTACAAGTTCGGGGCAAGCCTGGTCTATTTAGCCAGTTGCTGGCCAGCCAGGCCTCCCAAGACCTTATCTCACAAACCAAAACCAAAATGAACCAACCAAAACCCCCACCTGTGATGGGGCCCTAGGGGTTCTGGTTCAGGGTGGCACCATGTTTGGTTAAAAACTAATGTGAGGCTGGGGTCCACCGGCGGGGAGGAGAAAGGCAGGAGTCTGAGTGTCTTAGTTGCATTCTTTCAAGTTCCTCAGGTCCTGGAAGAGAAAGGCTGCCACCTTTTGGTTGCGTTTCCCCGTGTCGTTTGTGTTGTTAGGGTGTGATGAACAAACAGTGTTGGAGCTTCCAAAACAGATCATAAAATCTGGTGATCTGGGACATTTGGAGTTGTATTCCAAAGCCTTCAGAGCCATATCTTTTTGGCGGGGAGTGGGGGGCGGCGGGGTACAACTGTGTTTGATTTAGCTCAGGCAGGCCTTAAACTTGCTTTGTAGTTGAAGAAGACTTTTAGCTTCTGATGGCCTGCCTCTGCCTCTTGAATGCTGGGATTACAGATGTGTGCACTACCACGCCCAAGTTGGCTTTCATGGTGCTTGGGATCAAACCCAGGGAATTTGTTGCAAGCTAGGAGAGCACTCTTTCAATTGAACTATGCCCCAGGCCTTCCATATCTGTTTTCCTATTGAATTTTATATACATCTTCAGACAGGCATTCCCAGAAATATTCATGTTCAGATTTAAAAATGAAAATAAATAGGAATATGTATGCTCAAGGAAAATTGTTTTTCTGCTTGAACTGTTTTGAAGCAAACTCTTTTAAGTCTGTGTGTCCAGTTGTAAACAGCATGTTTCGTTCAACTCATCCTGTTATAAATCAGGATTCATGCAAAAGGGAAAGCAGTGGATGAGAGCCTCACTTCCCTCTGCCCCTTAAGTTAGGCTCTGGACATTACTGGGTCCGTGTTCCTGCGACATCATTAGTTCACTCTGTGGTTCTTTCTTGGGTCATGCACCACTTAGGACCACATTACAATCCTAGCTGAGTTTTCCATGGTTTTCTATCTCAGGGTGGTCTTTCCATCTGCGTATCTGCATTTTCCATTTCTTTGACTCATCTTCTTGCTGGTTTCCAGACTGTCTCCGTCTGCACTTTGATGTTTGTAACCTTGGCAAGTCTTCTTTACTTGGGCGGCAACTACCCTCCACTTCTTTGGAGACGGTGCAGGATTAGTCGTTATTCACTGAACTGGATGGCAAGGCCAGACTGAGGATTACTGTTGAGGTTTTTGTCTTGATTCTGTTTTTCCACCGAATGAAGACACTATGTTGGGAAGCAGAGGAGCTGGAACAGAAAAGGATGGTGGGCCAGAATGGCATACGATTCGTGTCTCACCTTCTATTCTATCCTGGTATCTGCAGAGCCAGCTTGAGCATTTTCATTTATAACTGCTACATGGCTCAGGCTAAATAGTTAGATCTGAGGGCAGAACTTCAGGCAGACTGGGGCCAAGCCATCCTGAAATTGCATGGTACCTCAGCATGTCTGAGTTTCCCAGCCTGGGAGATGGGAAGCTGGTTGGCCAACTGCTGAGGACAGGATAGATTCAGTGAGTCTGCCTCCTGTATGTTCTGTTCAGAAAGCTCTGTGTCTGGATTTTTAGAGCAACCCCAACTTTAGTAGACAGCCTCATTCCCAACACTCTTTTAGTGCTAAAGATGCATGCACAGCTCTTGTGATAGTGAGGGATGCTGTATACCAATGGGAAACACTATAGATGCCATCTTCCTTACAGGACTCTTGGGTAATAGTGAAACTAGTCCAAGGTGAACGAAGCTATTGGCCCTAGACCCATGTCTTTGTGAGACTCCTGATAGTGCACTTGGTGCAGACGGGAACACTTGGTGTTCCAGGTGAGGTGTACATCCAACGCTGGCAAGCAGTGCCCTGAGCATGACCTTCCCTCTCTTGTCATCTCTCAGAGTGCTGAGCAGATTGTGGAGCTCTGTAGGGGTTTGAACGGCACCCACGCCAAGAGTATGGAAGCACCAACAGAGAGCCATGACCCGCCCCCCAGGCCACTGGCTCGTCACCTCTCAGATGCAGACCGCCTCCGGAAAGTCATCCAGGAGCTTGTAGACACGGAGAAGTCTTACGTGAAGGTAATGGGAAGTGGTGGGCACGCACACCCCTTTGTTGTTGATGATGATGTCAAGCTAGCAGACGCCTGAGATTGCCTCTGCCTAGGACATCTGCCACTCAGGATGTAGACGTGTGCTCCCTGAGGTGAACTGCTGCAGGGAAGGGAGGGCAGGTTGAATGGGTAAAAGAACTGAGAAGACTCCGAAAATTGGGATTCTTGGCTCCTTTGGTTGCCAAGGCAGCTTTCGCCATGGAAACAGATGTTGGGGTTCATTATTTGCAGTCTGTGGGAACGGAGTCTACACTGCTTCAGCAAGAAGAGTAGAGATTGCTTTGGGTTATGAGGAGCTGGGGAGCAATCTAGACCCTAGGGGCCCTGAATATAGGTTCTCTGAATCCAGGTGGTCAGCACTATTCATGGGAAGCCCTGTGCAGAGTGGAAGCACTTTATCATACCACGACTACGGCATAGCTACCATAGTCTTAGGTACCCTCTGAATTCATTTATCTGAGCAGCTAGCCCCTAGTTAGTGCTTTGAGAAACATTATATTAGCATAGGAGATTGGAATTAACAGTAGTTTTTGCTTTAAGCATTTGCTGTTGCTTTGGGGCTATCTTAAGCTTGCTCTATTTGTCAGTCTCTGGAAGGGCACGGCACAGGACAGTGGCTGGGAACCCAGGCCTTGGCTGGCTTGTAGTGCTGCATGCCCTTGGGAAGGGTATCTTCAACGTCCTTGTTGGTCCTGTGCTTGTCACCGGCCTTCAAGAAATTCTTACATCGGTTAAGTCCACGAGTTACACACTGGCACACATGTGGCTGTTATCTTTTTCCTACAAAACAGACCGAAGGAGGCTGGGAATGTAGCTCAGTTGGTACGGTGCTAACCAAACACGCGCAGAGCCCTGGGTTTGATACTGCTGAAGCAGATAAGATGGCGCATGCTTGTAATCCCAGCACCCTGGAAGTAGAGGAAGGAAGATCAGGAGCTGTTATTCTCAGCTACACAATGGGTTTGAGGCCAGGCTGGGCTATACTAGACTCTGCCTAGAAACCAAACCAAACCATCCAAAGCAGATTTGAGCTCTCGGTGTGCCACTGCTGATTCCCAGTACTTTCTCAGAAATCTTATTCACATTTGGCTCCAGTGCCTCTTGTATTGGTCTGTGGGAGAGAAAGAAAAGCTAGAGAGATTTTGGCTTCACTTTCCAGTATGCCCTGTCCTGTATCCTGTGGAAGGGACGGACATCCAGGGAGCTCAGAACTTCCTTGCTGACCCAGCAACCTTGTTCAAGTAGCTCTGGGAGCTGAGTGCTTGAGGCTCCAGAGCCATCTGACACTTAGACAGCATCGTGGAACCTGTTGCGTCCCATGCTGCGTTCAGGGCAGAGTCGGGATCAGAACGGATTCCCTTTTGACACCCCTCCTCCCCCTTTCGGAGCACACTTTACCAGCAGGGCCATTTCCAGTAACGGTTAGGCTATTGAGGTAGATGGGTGAGCAGGTAGGTGAGGAAGGACCAGCTCTCCCTTCCCTGCAAGAACCTTGCCATTTGTTTTATAGGGCTCCAGGCACGGAGGCTTTCTGTCACCCTGGGCTCAGTGTGACCCGCTCCTGCTGTGCAGCAAGTCCTCTGGGCAAGTGGCATTAGCCTGGACAGGAGTGACTGTGTGACAAAATAACCAGTACTCAGTGCAGACTTATAGTTCACCCGTGCCCCTACTATTCCTTCATTTCTTGTTGCTGACCTAACACAGGATTTTCTTTGTTGTCCTGCTTGAATCTAACACCAAACCTGCATGCACCTTGAGATTTTCCACATCTGTGTGTCCCTGAGATTTGATCTAGTAACTCACAGCCACCTTCCCTCCTCACATTCCCAGGTTGTTGTGGACATGGAAAGGAGGGAAGGAGGGAGGGAGGGAAGGAGGGATGCAAGGCAGGGAGATTTTTCATTGTGAAGAACCAGCAGTGTTGGGTTTGCTCTCACAGTGGTCACTAGTTAGGCTCTGGGGATGCTCTGGGCTTCACACTTCTCCCTTGCAAAGCTGGGAAGTCAGTTCTACTGAGGAGGTAGAGGCCGGCAGATCTCTGTGAATTCAAGGCTAGTCTGGTCTACATAGTGAGTCTGCATAGTAGTCAATTAGCGCTTGATGTCTGACTCCTAATTCTTCAAAATAAATGAAACCCCAAAGAAGTCTTTTCTGTCACTAAAATATATATTGTTTTCAGCTTCAAGTTCTTAAATATAAACTTTAGTGGTTATATAAATATTTCCACCGCCGTGTTCTCCGTGTGACTTGACCAGTAGAGACTCAATTGTGGCTTAGGTTGTTGAACATCTCAGTGGTTCAATGTTGGCGCTCTTGCACCTGAACACACGAGTTACAAATTCTGCTGGTTTTAGCCTCAAGTCACAGTCCCTACAGCGGCTGTCACAGTGTTCCTTGGCACAGAGGACAAAGCCGGGTGACTCCAGCAGTACCTAGCTGCCCCTCCCTTCCCCTCTGGAGAAACGATGGCTTCTGTGGCAGGAAAGATGGAGCCTGTTCTGTCGACAAGAAGTTAAAGGCAGAGTATATAGTGAATATGTAAATCCAGGAGGCAGAGTGTTAGGTAGGCAATGATAGCTACTTTGAAGGGCAAGAATTTCAACAGGACACATGCCACCATTCCCAATGGAAGTCTTTGGAGCTGCTGCCTGGGCTACTGGAATCAACTGGTTATTCTGGAGATTTGTGTGTTAAAGAGACTCTTCTTTTGGCTTTCAGGATCTCAGCTGCCTCTTTGAACTATACTTGGAGCCACTTCAGAATGAGACCTTTCTTACCCAAGATGAGGTAAATGGCAAACACCTTTCTTCTGCTGCTTCTCCTCTTTAACAATTTGACATCATTATACCCAATAACCACAGGAAAAAACAAAACTTGTTTTTTTGGTTACGATAAGGTTCCACTGTGCTGTATCTTGGCTGGCCTGGAACTATGTAGACCAGGCTGGCTTTGAATTCAGAGATCTGCCAGCTTCTACCTCTCCAGTGCAAGGATTAAAGGCCTATGCCATCATGCCCGATGCGAAGAAAGCACGTTTTACTTAGGTTTGCGACTTTTGTTTGGGCTGTATCCATAGCTGTCCATGGCTTCATGTAGCCCATGGATCGCAGGCTGGGTACAACAGTTCTAGAAAACAGCTGTAGATTCCTAATGAACACACACCCAGGTTGAAGGATCTTCAGAAAGTCTTGTGTGTGGCCTCGGTTCTAGAAAGCACAGTGGCATGTTTACAAAGGCAGAAGGATGATTTATTTTTTCCAGGAGGTATGGCCAAAAATTACATTTCAGTTTATGAGTTATTAATATTAAATCATAGGAATTAGTGTTTATTCTAATTCCCATTTTCCCTGATTTTTAAATTCCAAATCCACTTAAAAAGTAACCTTGGAGCTATGGGATTGTAGGGAGCTGGAGCTTCGTCTCTCTAGGTGCAGACTATGCCCCTGTGACTAGGCTCTGTAAAGGCTCTGCTTTTGCCTGCTTCTAGGGGCGCACCTCCTGGGCTGGGGCTGAGGGAGCCTAGCTTGTCCTGACCACACCTCTTCACACCCCACCCTTCATGTAGATGGAGTCACTTTTTGGGAGCCTGCCAGAGATGCTGGAGTTTCAAAAGGTGTTTCTGGAGACTCTGGAAGATGGGATCTCTGCTTCCTCAGACTTTAGTGTCCTGGAAACCCCCTCACAGTTCCGGGTAAGTATTTTGAATTTGGACTAAAGCAAATGTAGGTGGGTAGGGTGTAAAGCTCTCCCCTATGTAGGCAAATTCTGTGTTTTATTGCATTGCTTTCTCTGTGGGTGGGCAAGGGTGGCTTTGTGGTTTTGCCCTGGAGTGACTGTGCTCAGGGGTCAGCAGTCTGAACCACCTGATTGCTCAGCACATCTACTCCACTGACTTTCAAGAAAGGTACTGTAGAAACTTCCTTTGAAGCAAGAGCAGCTCCCCTGCACTGGGTGCCTCTCATATGAGGTCTTGGGAAACTGGGCTGGAGAACGTATTTCAGACAGCTATCAGGGATCTTTGTCCCTTGTGAAGGAGGAATTGTAAGGACCATGGCTGACAGGAAGTTTTTCCGGAGGTGAGAGGGAAGGGTAGAAAGGAGATTTGAAGCATACAGCAGGAACAGATTCATCCCAAGTATGGAGTAGGCAGTTCTGAGAGTCCCCATACCCCACCCCTCAAACCATTGGTTCTCAACCAGTTGATTGTGACCCTTTGGGGGGAGGGTGTCTAATGACCCTTTCACAGGGGTTGCTCAAGACCGTTGGAAATACCATGTTGAGAACCAGTGCTTTAGACCATTTGTAGTCCCGTCCATCAGATAATCTGCTGCCAGGAAGTGCCCCTGCCAGAACCTTTCCCATCAATCTAAAGGTCTGCTAGGTCAATGCCTAGACTGTTCTCAATCTACAGACTGAACAGAGCAGTATGACAGTTGTCAGAAGCAAATTCTTTGCTGAGGCCAGAGCACACAGGAGACATGTCTGATTTGACCTCTCCTCCCTTCTAGAAATTGCTGTTCTCCCTTGGCGGGTCTTTCCTCTACTATGCAGATCACTTTAAACTGTACAGTGGATTCTGTGCCAACCACATTAAAGTACAGAAGGTTCTAGAGCGAGGTGAGTGGTTCATACTCTTTATAGTGCTTTTCTTAACTGTTATTAAGGGGTAGGTCTGCACCCAGCAAGTAGAGAGTTAAATGTAGGTTTCATAGTTTGCCCCCCTCGTGACCTTGAAAAGGATACAAGTGAGAGGAGAGTTTTCATTATGTGCAGTGATGGTTGTCATGGGCAGGTGGGCTCCAGGCTTTGCCCTGTGTCACTTTGCTATGGTGATGTTACAGCCACAAGCCTTGGATGAGTGGAGAGAATGCATACTGGTTTTTCCCCCCTACAATTCTGTTAACGTTCTTAGGCCTGTGGAGCTAAAAAAAAAAAAACAAAACAAAAAACCCTACCTACAAGCTTCTAGGACTAAGTTGGTTTTCCTGGTGGAACTGGGAAACACTGCCTTCTAGGGGCTGCCCTCTCTCCCACTGTCATGAAGGTTATGTGGCTACCTGCTCTTACTTTCATGGAGCATGCGGAGAGGTTTTTTTCTACAATCTTGGGTTTAATGTTTCTACTGAAGCAGTTTAAACCCACTTGGTTTAAATGCAGAACTTCACAGTATCCAAGAAATTTCAAGTTTAAAAAAGAAGAATGAATACAAAAACAAAACAAACCAAGCCAAAAAACCAAACAACAACAAAACCCCCCAAAAGGCCCCATTTCTTGCAATACTTCAAATGACTGTGAGCTAGCCAAATATCCCAAATCCATCTTCTCTGGCCACTTTCAATGAAGGACACTTCTTTTCACCTATACCTTTTAATGGATGGTGTACAGTAAAACAAAAACCACTGAGTCCAACCTGTCCTTTGCCATAAAGACGAGGGATCATCTTGACACCTACGTGGCCTGGCAATCAGTGTCATTTATGTGCTATTGGTTTTACCCTTGAGATATAACCTAAATAAGGGCATTTATTCATCCAAACTGGTTGGACTCTCAATGGCTTCTCTGCCGATGGCAACTAGGGGAATCTGGTGTGATGGCCGGCGTGTCTACTGCCCCATCATATGTGCCTGTCATAACACTGACCCGGGATAGAGGCAGTTCTCGCTGCTCAGGGCTCCTCACACCACACTCAGTGGGGAAGGGCCGTAAGCAGGTCTGGTCTGCTTGGAGCTGTGTGGTGAAGGCTTCAAAGGTGGGGTGACACTACTTTTCCTAAGTGTATAGAGTAAGTACCAGGGCAGGAGAGTTAATGCTTTTCTTGTACTGGAAGCCCATCTTTAGGCTACCAAGAACAATCGGTCATGGGTATACAGGGCTACACTGTGACCTCACATCCTTCTCTAGGGTGTAGACTGTATCCTCTACAATCCCAGTAAGCTACCTTCTCTTGCAGTGGTGTCAGTGGTCTGACAAAGACACTTGCTATTCTTTTCTACTCGGGGACGTGTAACTGCGTACTTGACTCATGGATGCTCTTGGTTTTATTACTGAAAGGCATTAGGACCGTGGGACTATGTAAAAGCCCACTGGAAGATAACATAATACAGTCTGGTGCATCCCACCATGCTTTCCTAAGGCTCTTTTATCCATTGGTTGCAGCTAAAACCGACAAGGCCTTCAAGGCTTTTCTGGATGCCCGAAATCCCACTAAGCAGCATTCCTCCACACTGGAGTCTTACCTCATCAAGCCTGTTCAGAGAGTGCTCAAGTATCCTCTGCTCCTCAAGGAGCTGGTGTCCCTGACTGACCATGAGAGTGAAGAACACTATCATCTGACAGGTAAAGCTGGAAGGAGGCTGCTTGTACCCAACAGCTGGCCAAGAGTGCTGGCTGGGTGCCCACAGCCCTTCCCCAGGAATCCCTGGCACTGTAACTGCTCATCTTACTTACAGCTTCTATATAAGAAAGCAGCTCAATATAGCCATCCTTCAGGGTGCTCAGTGTAGACCGAAACTCACAGAGCTATGTCTCTCTCTTCTTCTGAGTGCTAGGACTAAGGGTGTATATCACTATACCTGGCTTACAGGGACTCTCACAGTGAGACTGTGATTACTAAATTGATCAAGAGGGATGCTTTGATTCAAAATGTTAAAATAATATAATTTAGGTCTAGTGAGTTGACGTAGACGACCACAGGTCACCTGGCTAGTGACCAGTGTTGTAAGAACCCCTAATTGAGTCTCTCCTGTATGTACTTTCTGTGGCCTTGGCAGCAGCTAATGCTCATGCTTGCTGCATGGGGTGCCACCTTGTGGAGATCTCTGAGCACTGCTCAGATCTAACAACAGGCATCCGGTGGCAGTTGATACCTTGGTGGCTGGGGCCTCACAGGGGACGGCTGCAATGCCTGGCCTCAAGTACAGTTTGACAGTAGCACCCAGGCCCTGGAGGTGAGAGCTAAGTGTCCCCTAGGTTCAGAGAGAAAGTGATTCATTTTCCACATGTTAAAGCTAGCAGGTCTAGTTGAGCCACAGCAACATCCCCAGACAGAAGCAGGTTAAGTTGCAATGAGAATAATCACCGAGAAGAATATAAATCAAACTTGTTTTCCCAATGTATACGTACTTTAGTATCATAACCAATAAAGCTGGGATTTTATTTTTACATGAATGCTAAATTGTATAGGTAAATGATATAAATTGCAATTAGTCATATGCTCCATTGACCAAGTTAGAGACAAATAGCAAGTATACATGCAAACAACTGAGCTTGCAGACACGGGAAATAATTGTACTTTTTCCTTGAACTGGGGTACCAAACTCTGTGTTTGAAGCCTCTGTGTTTGAAGCAGGCGCAAGCACTGAGCCTCACCTCCTGCCCTCTGATGCTGTAACTGAACAACTGTGCTGGGTTCCTAACCTGCCAGGTAGTTGTAGAGACACTGAAGGGAAGAGCAGCTCTCTTGAGGCCGGACATGTTGGGTTGAATTCTGGTGTTGCTACTCATTTTTCTTCAGAACTCTGTTTTACATTCTGTACTGTGGTATTGGTTACAGTCATTGTTTTCTTTGGGGGCACATAAAACAGGATATGTAGCTGGGCCAAGGTTAGCTTTATTAATGGCACTTTTCAGTCTCCTCATTTCGGAGAGAACTGAGGTAGAAGACAGCAGTCTGACTACCCTTGATTGTAACACCTGCATCACATGGGCGGTACCTCAACCATGTTACCATTTGTTGAGAGCTGGACTCCCATGCTGGCATTTGATGAGATTTAGAATAAGCAAGCATACTCTCATATTTTTCAGAAGCACTAAAGGCCATGGAAAAAGTAGCCAGTCACATCAATGAGATGCAGAAGATCTACGAGGATTACGGGACAGTGTTTGACCAGCTGGTGGCAGAGCAGAGTGGCACAGAGAAGGAGGTCTGTGGGGGCTTTGGACTGAGCAGCTTCATGTCTGGGTGGCCGTGCTTAGGGTAACTTCCGGAGTAGCTACTTGGTTAGACTTCCCTGGGGGAGACAAAGCCATATTTGCTCTTAATATATAATTATATAAAGTTTATAGAGAAATGTAATGAAAAATATATTAAGCTAGTCTGACCATGTAACTGTGCCGTTTTAGCATTGGACAGAGGCAACAGAAGCACCACTGAGCTGCCTTCCCCCACCTCCCTTCTTTCCTATGCGAATGGAGTTGTAGGTCCAGAAACTAGAACCCAGGGGAGGCTGGGCTTGGAGAATGGAGGGAGAAGGAAGGAGCCCAGCATGTGGATAAAATATGGGGCCTGTTCCTTCCTGTCACTGTTTTGTTTTGGCAGCGGATATCAGTGATTACCTGATTACTCAAGCAGACCCAGTGATCACTGACATTCTGTATTTTATGTATTTTTCATTTTTGTGGTTGCTAAACTTAGAACACTGAGCTTTTAAAGCACATATAAGTAGAAAGTGACAGGAACTGAAAAGGGACAGAGCTCTTTTTTTTTTTTTTTTTTTTTAAATTTAGGTCAATTAGGTGTATTTTATTAGCAGCCGTATGTAGCTTAGTGACCTGAAGTAAACACTAACTCGGACTCCTCAGATGAGCATGGCTGCTGTGGCAGAATTGTCACCTATGTAAGTGTGTACTAAAGCAAAGCCCACCACTCCTATTAGTTAACAGTCCTGTAATTCCAGCTATTTGGGAGGCTGAGGCAGAATTGCAATATCAAAGCCTGCCGGCTTTCAGGGCAAGTTCAAGGTCAGCCTAAGAAATTTAGAAGGACCAGGTCTCAAAACAAAAAAGAAAGAGGCCCAGGCCACGGATGTATCTCAGTGGTAAGACCCTGGTCCAGCAGGCAGGAAGCCGTAAATCATCCGTTACTAATGGGGGTGCAGCTCGATGCTGGGCCCACATTTGCAGCCTTCCATGACTTCACACTGTGCCGAAGGAGACTGTATAAACAAAACGGTGTGCACGTACATTTTAGCAATGAGCACATGTATACAATTCTAACATCAAAGAATCCATCTTTGTTTCTTGTCTTTACAATGTAGGTGACAGAGCTGTCCATGGGGGAACTTCTGATGCACTCTACAGTCTCCTGGTTGAATCCGTTCCTGTCTCTGGGAAAAGCCAGGAAGGACATCGAGCTCACATTGTTTGGTTGGTACTCCTTTCAGAACTGTTAACAGTGACAAAAAGCTTGGCTAACATCCCCGTCCTTGCTGACTCCTGGTTTGGGGGAATGGGGCAGGTGAGGTGAGGGAAGCACCTCACCAGGGGGATTGGAAACCTGCTGTCCAAACAGTGCCACACTTCAAACCCTCTTCCTCCTCACCCAGAACTGGGAGAGCTCATAGGTAGTATGCTCTCGCTGAGACCTAGATGCCACGGTCTGAGCTGTCCATACAACAATGGATAAACAAATGCCAGGACCTGCTATCCCAGTCAGACCAGGCAAAGCAGGCGTCCATACAGCGGCATTTCAGAGCACGAATCTGAAGCACTCTGTTCTCCGAAAGTGCCCAGCTCTAATTTAACCTTGGAAGAGTTTGCAGAGAGTAACAAGACCTTTCTTTTTCTTTAACTCTCTTTAGTTTTTAAGAGAGCTGTCATACTGGTTTATAAGGAAAACTGCAAGCTGAAAAAGAAACTGGTAAGAACAATGACTTTCAATTAATGCTACCTTTTATAGCTCTCTGTGCTGTACTGAAACGCTTGCTAAGAACCATGGCCTCACTGTCCAACGGAACGTTAACGCCATCTGTCTTTTCTGTTACACTTTATTATAAAGCACTTACAAATAAACACATCATCACACTGCAAGTCTACGCGGCTTGAAAAACTTGTACAATCAGAATAGCATTGGGAATGGAAGCCGTGTAAACTTTACACATTCAGAGCTGACTCATGTATCCATCATCAAAACCAAAATATTCATGGCAAATTAGAACTAGGAAAACAATTAGCTTTATATCCTCTTCGTAACTTGAGTATATTACTTGCATTCAGTCCTTCCTCATCCCCCTGTAGTTTACCCTCTCCTGTTCTTTTCTTCATGTTACATTGTACCCAAATGTGTATTTGTTTACATATATGCATATGTAAATATACACATGTGCAAACATTGCCGGCTAGATCCTGCATATGAAAAGAGCGCTCAGTTTCTCCTGAGACGGGGTGACCTCATTTACTATTTACGTTCTGAGTCCACCCACTTTATTGTAAATGTTTAACATCACTTTTCTTTGGGCTG
>CM052717.1:23102478-23178985 GCA_028551405.1 Uromys caudimaculatus | reverse complement strand
TTATTCCCTGACAGGAATAATGTGGTTCCATACACACAGAGGTCTATAACGTTTTGGCTTTAAAATAATTTTTACTTTGATTTAAAAAGTCAAGACCCAAACAAAACTCCAAAGCATTCAATCAGAATGTTGTCATGGATACCGTAAGTGACCAGCAGCAGGAACTGGAGACTCTAGGAAGGCTGCCATCTTTGTAGAGATAGGGAATCTTGTGTTTCATGAACTCTCACTTTGGCACAGTCCCAAACCCAAGCCTGGGAGGTCTTTGAGAACTGAGTGTGTACCTGGTTTGTATGCATCTTAGATACCCACAAGAGTCCTGCACACACATCAAGATAGATACCTCTGTTCACTGTACACACGACTGTAACCTCTTCCTGGTGGTCTCTCACGTTGCAGCCCTCGAATTCCCGGCCTGCTCACAACTCTGCTGACTTGGACCCATTTAAATTCCGCTGGTTGATTCCCATATCTGCGCTTCAAGTTAGACTGGGGAACACGGCAGGTAAACACTTTGGGGAATGCAATGACAAACATTTCCACGTGCTTTTCATTCATGTGGGATGGAAAAATGAGACTTCCATGTTAATAAGCTTTCTGATAGGCAAGAACAGTTTATTTGGGCTCATGGGTTTCAGGCCGGGGTACGGTGGCAGCACACTACATTACAATAGGAGCATGTGCTGGCAGACGTCTGTGCACTCTGGTGGACAGGAAGCAGTAGGTGAGGGCCTTAGTGACTGAGAGCACACCATCTCTGACCTACCATCCTGCCCCTAGTTCCAGTCTTAGCTTCACTCCTTCTCCCTCCAGGCTAGCCACCAAGTCTTGAAGTGCATGGGCTTTGGGGACACCTTCAAACCATCGCACCTGGGTCATTTTTGCATGTATTCTACTTTTTAGAGGGAGAAAATGAAAACTGGGTTGCCTTGTTGTTTTGTCACAAGCTTTAGGAAGACACCGAGTGGCACTGGACGGCCTTTTATGGCCTCTGCATAGTTTCTTTACTTTTACAGTCAACAACTGTCAACATTTCCTTTGTCCTGTAGGCTTTGATACCCTAAAATTAAACAAAGTTCCACAAATTTACATTTTATGAACTTTGACATACTAGAAAACTCCATAATATTAAGAGTACTGCAAATAAAGAAAAAACAAAACAAAACCCCCTTTGACTTTGAACAATGTTCCGAGGACCTTCTAGTAACTGGCAGCAAAAGTTGATGATAAAGACCCCGAGGCTTATGTGCCAGTAGTGCTTATGTTTCTAAAAATATGACTGCATGAGATGGAGGGGGCTCTGTCACCTGAAGTTCCTGAGCAAATCTTCCTGTTTGTTTCAAGAGGAGGAACAAACTGGAGCTAGGTAGCTGAGGCAAGCAAGATGCCTGCCACAAATCAAGGACAGCCTGGGCTACAGCATGAGCTCTTGCCACACACACAAACAGAAGCAAAACAAGCAGGCACCTCCAAGGAGGGATGGAGAATTTCATCCCAAGTTTTGTAGCTACTTGTTATTATTTCAGAGTGTTCTGTGGAAGAAAATGAAGAGACAGACCTCAGGACATTTGAATTGTTAATACCCCAGGTATCCTCAACTGTAGCATTTTGGCAAAGTTGTGGACTCTTGTTCCCACTTCCTTTTACCCAGGGACTGAAAACAATTCCACGTGGGAGCTGATTCATACCAAGTCGGAAATTGAAGGACGGCCAGAAACCACCTTTCAGCTGTGCTGCAGGTACTTCCCTTGACACATGATGTAAGACTTACTTGTGTCCCTTTAAAAGGGAGTTTAGGGGCTGGAGAGATGGCTAAGAAGCTAGGAGCACTTGCTGCTCTTCCACAGGGCTCGGGATTGGTTCCCAGCACCCATGTTGGGTGGCTTACAACTACTTGTAACTCTAGCTCTGTGACATCTGTTTAGTGCACCCCACACACAAATGGGGTGCATATATAGATACACACAATTACACATTTTTTTAATACCGTGGGGGGGGGTGTTTTTAGTGCCCCCCTGAATTTTTGGTGTGAGGGCACAGCTTCACGTTAAAAAGAGCAATTGAAGGTCCAATGGGATATGTTGATCAGACATACTTTAAGTCAGAAAAGCCAGGCACACACTGGTGGGGTAGCTTGCTAGCTTCTGAGGGGCATAGCTAGCCGGGGCATTATCCTCGGAAGGCCCACAAAGTAGCAGAAAGACAGCACATAACTCTTTCTTTTCTTCCCCCAGTGACAGTGAGAGCAAAACCAGCATTGTTAAGGTGATTCGTTCTATTCTGAGAGAGAACTTCAGACGCCACATAAAGTGTGAGTTACCATTGGAGAAGGCATGTAAGGATCGTCTGGTACCTCTTAAGAACCGAGTTCCTGTTTCAGCCAAATTAGGTGAGAATTTTGTCAGCCCCGTGTTTTAATGAAGGAAACATGAGGCTGCAATGCAGCCGCAACTGAATCTGTCAATGATTAAGAGTAACTTAGCTTCCTCCTAAGAGGACCACGCCTCTTGGCCTGTCATCCTCTCCAGATACACCGCCTCTAGCCCCAAACCCCCTCGCCCACCAGCCAGCACAATGTAGTGCAGACTGACCTTTTCATTTCTTCCTCTAAGATAAACAGTCTGGGGGCTCTGCTCGCTCTGCAGGGTTCCTAGCACTAGGTTTCCTGAAGGTCAGTATTTAATTTGGATCGAAGACTGGATGATACACTCATTCTTACGTGATCACGGTTACGTGATCACGGCAGCGGCAGGTCATCAGCCTAGATTATACAGTTCTTAATCTTTCTGCCTACTTCCCACATTTAGTATTTTGTTTCTTCCTTTAAAATTTAATTTTTTTTCTAGTGGAGCTAAGGATTGAACCCAGGATCTTTTGATAGATGCTGGGTAGGCCTTCTACCACTGAGCTGTATCTCTGAATCCTTTGTAATCTTATAGAGCACACACAGTCTCCCTCTCCCTTCTCCCCACCAATTTGATCTTTCCACCTCTGCATATATTCTATTCTCAAGATATCCTGTGGTCATCCAAACTAATATGGTGCTAATGGCTTACAGAAACATTCAAACTAAGAATTCCCTTTCCAACTCTAGAGAACATAATCAATCCACCACTCCCACACGATTCAATGCTCACAATGTTAATTCTTTTAACGTTGACTATACATTCTAGCAGAGCAGTGCTCGAGAGAGATGAGAACATTTTTCAGGTTCTAATGGTGCATCTAGGGACATAAACAGGGAAGCTGTGTATAGAGATGTGGTATAATATTTTCAGATTACAAAGTCAAAGAATGTAACCTAAATTTTTATTAATGATTAACTATTCAATTTACTCATTGGCAAACTAGTAATTCTAGCCCTTATGGTAGTTGGTACTTTATTGTTCTAGCTCTATGATAAAGCTCTGAGAATCTAAAATACAGTTGAATCCCAACTTCAGTTCAGAAACACCTGGGGGTGTGGCTAAGTGGGCACAGTGCTGGCCCAGCATTCAGCAAACTCCTGATCTCCAGCATGCATAAAACTGGGTGTGGCGGTGCACACTGGAATCACAGCACTCAAGAGTAGAACCAGAGTTTAACACTGGCCTCAGCTATATAACAAGTTTGAAGCTAGCCTGAGCTATGTAAGAGACCCAACAACAAAACCCTAAAGAAATCAGTAAATCCATGGTTTGATATAACTACATGGTTTTGCCACCTATTCCCCATAACAAAATCTTCACAGAAGTGTCACCCCTGAGGCCCTAACTCTGGACTTGTAGCCTCTGTTCCTGTGTCACAATGGAGAAACATGTTGTTTTCTTGGTAGCTTCATCCAGGTCTTTGAAGGTCCTCAGAACATCCTCCAGCAGCGAGTGGCCCAGCGAGCCCAGCAAGGGCAACTCCCTGGACTCGGATGAGTGTAGCCTGAGCAGTGGCACCCAGAGCAGTGGCTGCCCGGTAGCCGAGAGCAGGCAGGACTCTAAGAGCACTGTGCTGGAGAAAGATGCTCATGAGGGCCTGGCAGAATTTACAGATGGTCTCATCAAAGAAAGCGACATTCTGAGTGATGAAGATGAGGACTTCCACCACCCTCTCAAAGAGGGCAGCCCTACTAAGGACATTGAGCTTCAGTTCCAGAGACTGAGAATCTCTGAGGAACCCGACATGCAGCCAGCTGGGCAGCAGCCTCTCCCAGGGCCAGGTGAACAGCCCAAGCTGGTCAGGGGCCACTTTTGCCCCATTAAACGAAAAGCAAACAGCACCAAGAGGGGCAGAGGAACTTTGCTCAAGGCGCAGACTCGTCACCAGTCCCTGGACAGCCACCCGGAAACTGCCAACATTGATCTAAATTTGGTTCTAGAGAGAGAATTCAGTGTCCAGAGTTTAACGTCTGTTGTTAATGAGGAGTGTTTTTATGAAGCACAGAGCCATGGCAAATCATAGTATGATTTGTGTGGTGTGGTTACAATGCTCATTTGCTTTCAAATTGGTGGAAAAATCAAAACTGCAGGAAAACTATTCATGTTTGGGTTTTATGCAGTATATATTTTTCCACAAAACCTGTAAAGATTTAAGTTATTTTAATTTATTGTGAATCAGAAAACTAGATTTAGTTGGTCGGAATCTGTAAATTACTAGCTTATATCCCTTTTGAGCAGGAATCAAATGATTTAGTCTTGTAATAAAACTGCATTCTAATTATTTTAAGTTATGTGGGATAAGATTGGGAAAGTTGTGATTAATGGCTTTTAAAAGGGCCCCTCCCCCCAGTCCTTTGGGCATTTTCTTTGAGCTGTTTTTGCTTTATTTAAAGCACATTTAAGTTATTTTTTACATGGTTTAGGGGCACACTGTGCAGATATTTCATTTTGGAAGGCTGTAATAAACGCTGTTTATACTGAACATGGCGTATCTATGCAGTATATATATATTAAAGGAAGCTTGCACCCTCTCTACGTGGTATTTATTTTCTTGCCAAGCGGAATAGTAAATGGCACGAGGTCATCCGAATTTGTCTTTACAGAGTGTAGGGAAAGTACGCACATATGTGGAGACCCACACTGTGGATGGGGACTGTCAGGGGAAGCCCTGAGACAGCAGTTAGAACTCACAGCTTTCTGAGTCACCATCCTTTTCTTGGCCTTTCCTTTTCTTTTGCTTGAGCTCTTCTCTGAAGTTATAAGCAAAGAGTTGTGGGTCTTCATCACACATTTTCCTGTATACATCACACAGACTCTTAAAATGTATGAGGGAGAGGTGGGTGGGCCGGAGAGTCGGATCGATGTCTGCCAGCCGCAACAGCCTTCCAGTGCTTTCTAGGCGCTGCGCTTCGGGGAATAACATTCTGAAAGGGAAGTGGGGGAGGGGGAGAATTTTACTTAAATTATGTCAATCATGATATCTTTGTGTAAACTTCAAAAGGACACTGGTAGATGCCTGAGGCTTGGGTCCCCAAAGACCCCAGGTATGACTCTCTGGAGGTAGGTCTAGCTAAAGACCTTGAAAGGTGTGCCCACAAAGGGAAAACTACCCTCCCAAGGTAAAATGAAACACATTTGATTTGCCTCATTTTGGTAAAAGCTTTATTATATCTTATGTAATAAATTTCTGATTTTGATTCTCTATAACCTGGATGTATTAAGTCTTCAGACCTTACTACAAAAGAGTGACTCATTTTGCAAAGTGCTACGATCTGTTTTGAAAAATAATTCTCAATCACCTTTAAAACTCAAAGTATCTATTTTAAATTTCATTTAATTAAACCAAGGAACTGTTTTGAGTGAACCTAGATGCTTGAAACCCTGAGAAAGTGTGCCTGGACCTTGACCATGGAACTCATCCAAAGGGCTTGGCAGAAGTCATGGTAGGTAGAAGATAAACTGTCCTTTGAGCCTGGTGGTAACGCAAACTCCCCAATGCTAAGGTGAGGTTACTTATTCAGTGAGCTCAGCTTCAGGCTAGAGTATCTGATAACATTCTCACACCTCGGACTGCTTTACGGTGTGTTGTGACTGAAAAATATCAACAAGTACCCTTCAGAATATAGTTCCATATTTGGTCCATATCTGTAAAGTGGAAGGTGCACTGAAATGAATAGGTGCCCATCACTTAGTTTGTGGGAGGAGGGTTTGCCTTGGAAACAGTAGGATCAGCTTTAGGCTAGACCAATTCCAGGACTTCCAAAGTAAGATGTACTTGTGATGCCTACAACCTCCAATTAGAGCCAGCAGGTACAGATGTAGGAGTTATACTTTAAAACTAGGGTCACAACAGTCGACAGCAAAAATCCTTTGAGAGGGTTTTATGAGTTGCTTTGGTTTCAGGATGCAGCTGCCTCAACACACCTGAAATCACCTCCTGCACTAACCCACATTTCCTACATCCCTACAGATTACCAAAATGGATCTAAGTCTTAGAAAATGAACAGTGTGTGCTAAACAAACACTGAGCCCCTTTAAGCAGCTATATGTTGGCTATATTAAGTAGAAACTTTAAATACTGCCCTTTCTTCATTCTTAACAGACTACAACTGGACCTAACTAAACACTGTAAAACCTACTAGATAAAAAGTAATTGGTGTGGTTGCTGCAGGGCCACGACTCAGCCTTAGTTTTCTGGAGGACCCTTGTGCCTGTGTGGAACAGCGAACCTGACAGAACAAAAGAGCTCCCTGCTGAGTGTAGGTAGGAATTGGATGCTATGATGACATTATGGCCGCTAAGAAGTTATGTTTGCTTTCTAGTTCTTGAGTGTGTCCTTAAGGGACAGAGACAGCAACTCGGACAAACCGAGTTCTGACAGAAGCCAAGACCTTCCTAGCAGCAAGTCAGCAAAAGCTCTACACTTGTGGGCTTTAGGTTGTATTTAAGACAAAACCAAACCTATATATAGCATCTGAGGTAAACTCAGGACGTTTACTCAGTGGTGGTGACATGCTGCTAACCACAGGACTTAAAGAGTCAGAATCATACATGCCTTTTAAGCATCATAAAATCAAAAAGGATTCTTACCCAAGCCCTCGGTGGCAATATTTCCTTCGAAACTGAAACACATTCTGGACAACTTTTTCTACCAGCTTGAATGGCTGCTTGATCTTGGGCTGTATCAAGGGCGTAAGGTGCACCACTCCTACATCAACCTTCATCGAGAACAACCGTTAAACATATCAGCATATGGCACAATGGGGTTAAGCTTTTCCCCAGTCTTGAGGATCAAATCCAGGGCTTCGTGCATGCTTGGCAAACAAATGCTCTAATGCCAAGCTCTGCCCCGGCCTTGAACAATTCATCTTTGAAAAGCACAGGAGCATGGGCTCTCTAGCAGTTGTCACGCACCCTTCAGTGCCTGTAGTTTCTCTGTACACAGTAGGAGTTTTGGATGGTTACAACTTTATCTATCACGGTGTCCACTAGACCAGTGCCTGATGGCCGCGACTTCAAAACGTGGAGTTAGAGCGGCTTTTAAAGCCTATCTGCATAACTGTCAAGACCAGCAGGCAGGCGGGAGCTGGCGGTGGGCATTTTAGCTTTGGAAGAGTGAAAGAAGCTGCAGTGGCAGTGCTGGCTGTAGGGCAGGGATCCTCAAGGAGCACTTGGAGCTGAGTTCCCCAGAAAGGGAGGATTAGGACACCAGCCATTTTAGGTACAGATGCTGACCACTCAGCTGGACTGAACTCATGTACAGAGACCAGAACTTTCAGTAGCAACTCTTTCCATGCACCAGGAGGTAGAGGCTGGACTGATATGGAAGACAATTTTTAACACATCACTGCTGGACAATGTTTAAGCTGCTACCAGCTGTTGAGGTGGATTAATTACCAGACAACTTTTCAAGCATATGTGGTAGAAGATTTACCTCTGATCTTTTCCAAAAATGGACTCATTATGAACGAATCTTTGAGAATCACTATAACACGAAAAATGTGAAGACAGGGAGAAATGGGTTCAACACAGTCCTGGTGAGCACCACCGAGATGCCCAACAAAGGCTACACAAGCTGAAGGCTCTCTAACTGATTAAAACAGTGGCCTCAGGCGCTGTTAACTTGCTTCAGAGGCAAAGAAAGCACAACAATTTAGGCAGTGAGGGTGGTGCAGCCGCTTTCAAGAGAGAGCCTTGTTCCCCAGCCCCATTCTGGCAGTCATGTTCTCTTAGGACTGCTTGTTCCCAGAGTTCTTGTGGTTGCTCAACTCCTTTCAACTGCCAACAGCTTGGAAAGGGTGGGAGGGCACTGGTTTGTTTTAAGTTGAGGAGAAGTAAGACTAAGATGTAAGACCTGGAAGAACAAGAGAAGACACGCCTGTACTCAGGTGACTAGGCCCCCTGGGCTCCACAGTCCTGCCAGCCAGCTCAGAGCTTCCTCCCTGTGAACACGACTGATCCCACTGCAAAAGGTTTGACTTGCAGCTATAACAATCGGCTGTAACTGGCAGTAGATCTTTGACACAGGGGCAGTGTGGTTGGACACACAAGAAGGTTCTAATCAAGAGTGAAACTGTCCATGGGAGGGCCTTTCTAAACCAACAGGCTCCTAAATGTCCACCAAACTTCAGGCTTCTTTGATGATGAGTACGGTGAACAGTTGCTATGCATGCTAAGTACAACATTAATGTTAATAACTTTCCATTCCCTGCCCTCCCTCCTCAGTAACATTTAATAACACTTTTCAACTGTCTTCTTTAAGTTGCTTTGTCAAGTCCTCTTTATCAGATACTTCCTGTAAGACGCTTAGACCTGCACAAAACAAAATAAGGTGGTTTGTAGTTACAGAGAATCCTAAAGAGGGAGCTGTGGAGATAGTGAGAGTTTCAGAATGCTGGTAGAGAAGAGAAGCTGGTTCACTTAGGGTACGCCTCTGGAAGGAACAAGGTCCGTAAGTTGGGAAAGAAGCAGCCAAGATGTACCACAATGACTAAATGTCAAGGAAGCATCTGCCTTTCCACAAACTCTGACATGCAGTCTTTATCATTCATCATGATTCTCAGTGTCTGGCAAGGTCCTAGAGCATCTTCTATCCTTTACACCAGGATGTCATTCTGTGACCCCCTTTACCCTACAACACCTGCACGCACTGGATTCCTACCCTGCCTCTTTTTCAGCCACCTTCTTGAATCAGCTCCAATGTTTTTCACCTAATTCTCCAAAATACACAGTCAACTTCTAATACGTTCTTTTGTAGTCTCAGTGTGCACATTCAACAATCCAGTGGTCTCAGGTTACCTTTTGGCAACAAAAGAAATCAAAACCCAAACAACAAAACAGCATGAGATAAAATTTAGCTTCCATCCAACCTGGGGCTATGAAAGTGTTAAAAAACACTGTAAGATCTAAATATTGCTAAGATCAAAGGCATGAGTTCAGGGAGAGATGCACTCATCTTCCTTTATAAAGCTGCCACTCACAGTGGTATTCTTGAATTTTATAAGTAGACTTCATCCTTACTGCTTAATCCCATTCCTTTGCAATCCAGTTAGTGCTTACAAATACAGGAAACTCCTGATGCTTGCTTCATTTAAATCGCCTTAAAGGGCTACAGAACTGTAACAGCATCCTATGTAAGCTAACAGACTTCTAGAGTTTGAATAATATATATTCTGGTACCTAGTTAAGCTGGCATTGTATCAGGCTGAAAGAAAATTCCCATTCACAAGTGTAACACTAAATGGCAGAACTCGAAACCTCACTGGCAGAGAGCTCAGTCAGCGACTGTCCTGCCCTGGGGAGGATCACTCCTGCTCACCTTCTCTGCTCACTCCTGCAAAAGCATTTCTTGAAATTACTGTGAGTGATGGAGGCCTTTTTCTCTAAAAACCACAGGAAAGAGTGGTTGGTAACTATGGTAACAGATACAAAGTGCTTTTTACTTGTAATTGAACACTTATTTAATACAACAACCATTATGTTTTTCTCTTGAATCCTAAATCTTTTCAGTTTAAAAAAAAAAAAAAAAAAACAAACAAACAGGAAAAAAGCTAGATACACTTAAAATACTCTAGTCTCATTGTGGTTCACAGGTATTGCAGCTGCTACTGACTGCTTTCCTCCCTTGGAAGCCTGCATAACACCTCTAATACTATGAAAGCTAGTCCTCAGAGAGGAGGCTTTCTAGTCAGGTCCAGATTGAGTCCTCTGTGTCTTGTTCTGAAGTACACGGTGTCCTCAGCAATAGAGACTTAACCTTCAACCTCTGAGAAGAAATCAAAGTCAACAGCAATAGTGTGTATTTTGAGAGTCTCTTGGCCTCCCTTGAGTAAGAACTTGAAAAAGGGTTTATCGTGCCTGATATTTAGGCTTTTGTTAGATGGTTTATGGTTCTTGGGGGTAGACTAAGTGGGGTAATTTTATTTAAACTATACACAGATGTCAGCATGGCATGATAACTCTAAGGATGCAACAGTGGCACTAATATGCTGGTGGTCACCAACAGCTCTCTTATTGATTCATACTTGATACTAGAAACCTAGTCAATTACTCAGGGCCAGTGATGTCATGGGTGTTAACATACAACATACTATCATTACTTTACTAAAACAGCATAATTCCTAGGTGTATTCAAATGTCCTCAGACCCACAGTAAGTGCAGCTCTTATCCTCATCAAAGAAATTTCCCTTTGCAACAGAGACCAGTTTAGAAAACCACAACTGGTCACCATGAAAAGAACAAGTGACTTTGGGGTTCTCAGCTTCAATTGATACACCTTCAACACCACCCCAGCACCTGAAGCTCAAGAAACGTCTCAGGAGAGGGGGCAGAGAGACTGTAAGAGTAAGAGGACCAGGAAATCTGCTGTGAGATTGTGGTCTTGTAGAAATGACCGGAACCCTCACCCATGATACCTCAATATTATGCCTGCTGGAACAAGCCATGAAGAAGTATACTTCCAACAGACATGTTAACATGGAAGGGGATATCGTATGTTATCTCACCAATATACAAAGACCTAAGGAATGCCAAGAGCTGGAGAAATACTCTTCCCTAGGAATGAGCCTTCTAATTGGTTATCCAAATACCGAGTGGTCAGCCCTGGAATCATATACATAATAAGCAGCACTAAATGGACCCAGGAGGTTGTATTTATGTATTTAGGTGCATTTGTGTGCATGTGGATACACAGGTGTGCATATGTACCTGTACACATACACACATACATACCTCACACACTAATAAAGAAAAACACAACATGACTTTGAGAGGGAACAAGAGGAGAGGGTGTACAGGAAGAAGTAGAGGGAAAAAAAAAAAAGGAGAAATGATGTTAATTTTAGAGTAAAAAGGCCCCCTGTGGGGAATCGATGGAGTCCTGAGTAAATGTATATAGCTGACATGGGCACAGCCATGTCAAGGACCCCAAGGCCTCAGACTCACAAAAATGGCAAAGCCTTCCTCTGTGTCATGCTCAGTAGAATAGTAAAGAAAGCCTTTTCAGGTCCAGGTAAGAATGCCAAGAACACCTGACCTTCCTTTAGCTAAACTCAGTGTGTACAGAAACTATAATCAACCCAAGCTTCCTCCTCCCATAGGACTTCAACCTTAAACTGCTCCCTACAGAGACCTCCTAGTGAGATTAGCTTCCTCTTACGCAATAAGCTTGTCTTCTTAAAGTTAACTATAGGCTGCAGTCAAAGGTGGTGCTTGCTTAACTGACTACATTATCCATACCCAATCATATCTGTGACCTCATAAACACCCCTTTTCTTGAATCTATTTCCTGCAAAGTCCACCTGCTGCCGTTTACTTCACTGGCTTTTGTCTTCTGTTAGGGCAGCCTCCCAGAGATGACTTTTTAAATGCAGCTTGCAAGCCATAGCGCCAAGGTCCTGTGTCCTCCACAACCCCACCATCAACACATTTTCTGATAACTTCCATGGCCTTGGTAGTTAGTGCCTTTGAAGTCCTTATGGATGTCCTGCATCCTCAGGGATCCTCGGATTTCCTCCTCTAGGGCTGATACCGTGTCATTCTCGGAGGCTCTTATTGGTTATTAGGATCAGGTAATGAGAGAATAGAAGAAAAATCAAAGTGCTTGATATGCTCCTGGGTCTATGGAGGTGTGTTGATAAAATACTTGAGGGACTGGTTCAGAAAGAGAACCCACTGATATTAACTAGGCTAGCATCACTAATCAACACCACACATTAAAGGAATCTCACAAGTTTTTCTTAGATAAGAAAAATGAAAATAGCTGGAACTGCTCTGCCCAAAATAAACTCTGCACTGAGTGGTCAGTGAAGGTTAGAGAAGCGTGAAGCAGTACAGATACAGACACACTTTCTCTGACGTGGTGCTAGAGCACGCGTGGCTTCAGAAGCTGCACTCCTGGAACACAGTTAAGTCACTTAGCTCTATCTGGGTTTTCTTATCAGCAAAATAGATTCACATGTTGCACATGTTGTCTGCAAATTAAATATTACAGTGCCTTAACCAGTACCCAGCCTCAGCAGTTCAGTTCATAAAGGGTGGATATTATTAAAGATGCCAACCTAAGGATTCCAAAATGGCTCAGTTAGGGTTTTCCTGCTGTGAACAGACACCATGACCAAGGCAAGTCTTACAAAGGACAACATACATTTGGGGCTGGCTTACAGGTTCAGAGGTTCAGTTCATTATCATCAAGGTGGGAACATGACAGTATCCAGGCAGGCATGGTGCAGGAGGAGCTGAGAGTTCTACATCTTCATCTGAAGGGAGTTAGTAGAAGACTTCCAGGCAGCTAGGGTGAGGGTCTTAAAGCCCACGTCCACAGTGACACACCTACTTCAACAGGGTCACACCTTCTAATAGGGCCACTCCCTGGACCGAGCATATACAAACCATCACAAAATAACTTGGGAAATTCTAGTCCTGTTTAGAAATGATTACTTTTTGATCATTCAGAAGCAATTTATAAATTAACTAATATTTTATATATTAAAAAGTGATTTTTAAAAAATCTAATACTTATGAGACCCCACTACAAACCAGGATCATACCCAGCTCAGGAGTCCTGCTATGACCAGGTGGATAGAGGACTTCTCCATGGCAGGGCTGACCTGCCATACTGCTGAGGCACAGCAAAGCAAGAGAGGCTCTGAGCTACTTTAAAGTCAGAAACAAAGCAGTTTGCTGAATGAATGCATGCTGTGTACAGAAACAAGGATGCCATTTAGGATTTGAGACTTGACAAGTGGAGGAAGTGTCAGCTTTTTACAGAGAGCACTTTTGGGGAGAAGAGGGGACAGTTTTGCGTATCTATGAATCCAGTCCTGTCAAGTCAGCAGATGAAGCACAACTTGGGAGGTCACTGGGAAGCCCTTAAGCTAAGAGTGTAAGATTTATCCTTGAACTTCAAAGACTCCTCTTCAATGATAAAGTTATGTTTCACTACATTTCTAAATATACCCCAACTTAAGATCATTCAGCAGGCTGTCAGAACCCAGAGGTGGTCAGTCCGTCTGCCTCTCATCTGCTAGCTAAAGGGTGTCTGCATTTTAACAGGACCCAGTATGGAGTCAAACAAACACTGAAGGGAGCTGCCAGGCTGCTTCTGAAGCAACAGTAATAACAGTGCTGTACCACTAGTGCCTACAAGTAAACTATACCTCAGCAAACATCTACAGAATCGTTTGCATATCTTTATTAAAGGGCATTACAGCTTTAGAAAATCCAGACATTAGATGTCTAAGGGAAAAAAATAGTAACCTTGATGAATGCCAAAGTGGAAAAGATTAAGCTGAAATCACAAAACACTCGGAAAATCCAAACACTTGAAACATGTTTTATTATTACTTTCTAATACTAACTTCTGACATGTTTCAGTGTCTGTTTCTTGTGCTTTTTGTTTTTTTCTGTTTGTTTTGTCATATTCTGACTCGTATTATTATTATTATTATTATTATTATTATTATTATTATTATTATTGGTTTTTTGAGACAGGGTTTCTGTGTGTATAGCTCTGGCTGACCTGGAACTCACTCTGTAGACCAGGCTGGCCTCAAACTGAAGAGATCTGCCTGCCTGCCTCTGCCTCTTGAGTACTGGCATTAAAGGCGTGTGCTACAACTGCCTGGCTATTTTTATGTTATTTTATTATCATTTTTACCTTTTGTAGATACTGTTTGAATTCTAATGAAAGCAAGAGAGAAAGGGTGTGGACTGGGTGGGTGGGGAAGTGGGAAGGGTCTGGGAAGAATTAAGGGAGGGGAAAACTATTTTCAAAAAAATGTTGTGAAATTAAAAATCTAATCAAAAGATTACTTTCTACCCAGTGGCTATATAATTTATAACTTGTAAAATTAAAACTATTAAGATAAAAAGATACCTGATCCAGAGCTGCATCTGCATAAATGTCCATGGCCACAGCTGGCTGTTATCTGCTGTGCTTCATTGTATCATTTTGTATCATTTCTCTCCTTCTCTAAAGTCTAACTTACAAAGTTATACTGTAAGACTTCCTCAGAGGAGAGAAAAAGATTTGAGGCAGAACAAACATACCCGAAGGTGGATGATATTCTAGTCAAAAGCTGTTGCTGGACTTCCTTTTATTAACTAAAAATTTTAAAGAAAAATTCCTTCTGAATCATTTTTAAAAGTTAACAGTTTTTGGAGTCTCAGTTTCTTTCACACAAGACAACAGCAACAGAATAAAAAATTAAAGTGATAGTCTCGACTATCATTTGCAAAGCAGTCCAGTTAAAAATATTTCCGACGGCATTCTTTAACCGAGAACATAAAATTGTATCTTCTAGCACTGACAAAAATTCAAAACTAAATTATAACTGTATGACTAAAACATAGTATTAAATGCAAAGGCCCTTGTGTGAGCACCCAAATAATCCGTCCTCTGTACAGAGCCACACAAAAGCATTTTCAGCTTTTAGGTTCCAACAAATCCTGTTGGAACAACTACTCCCTCCCTCCCTCCCCGCCTCCTGCCTTAACTCTCCACAGCTCAACCCGGGAGAGAAGCTGGTGTTTATCTCCCAGCACTGTCAGCACTTTTCACCTCCCAGTCTAAGGAGCTCTTTATTTGATATTTTCACGCTTAGTTGTCGACACTTCACAGACAACTCTCAGACTCTCGGGTCCAGCCTCCTAGGTGTGGCTTCTCTGCATCAGACACTGAAGACATCAGGAGTTGACCTGCGGACTTAAGACTGTAAGGGCTACTGGCAAAAGGTATGGAAGCTTCTAGATTGTTCAGACAGCTAAGTACAGAACTCTGGGTATTGCTCCATTTGAATTAGAAGTTATGTATCTGCTTTAAATATTTTTGGTATGAATGAATCTTTTCTGGAAAACTAGATTTAAATTTTGAAAAAAAAATCTACAGACTTCCTTTTGGCAAGTAGTTCATAAAGTGGACATATTTTAAGGTTCTGTTCTCAACGTGATGTGTTCTGGAAATACAAGTGTTCCCGAGACTCAAGGTCCCACCTGAGGTCCCCTTGCTTTCCTATCTCCTCCCCACTGCTGTTAGCACAACTGCTGAACTAAGTGTGCCTTGATCCTCCGGCAGACTGACATGCGCGAGGGGACAGGCTGTATAAACTATCATGCAAGTGGCAGGAGGGGAAAGCCTCAGTGCCACAGGGGCTGCAGGGCACCTGTGACCTGGAGCAGGATGTGAGCCTCACTTTACAGAACTTTTTTTGGCGTAATTCTCTGTGCACAAGAAGGATGTGAAGGTATCTTGTGCAGGAACCAAGTACTGTGCTAACTAGATGCAGTGTCTTGCTAGTTACTTGCTTTTTGCCTGATTGCAATTAACTGCTGTCTAGACTTGTTAATTATGACAACTGACTACTGATCTATAGGACACCAAAATGTATTTATACATTTAGGGAATGTATCGTTGGATGGAAAGAGAGCTATCATGGTAAAGGTGGATAGAGACGGAGCAACATGTAAGTAATTCATCAAAGCAAAGGTGAACACAAACACCAAGATGATCTTAGGCAGTGTTACCACTGCTCTCAGCTGCCCGAGACTCCCGGGCTGGAAACGGAAATGGTCCGTGAGGAGTCTCACAGACTGACGCCTGAACTCACAAACAGCCAGTATAAAACTGTATATACATGTGCTTGCTTCTCACTGCAAGCTTTTAACTTTCGTTCTGTTTTGGTTATGGCTAGGACATTTGGAAAACAAAAGAAATAAACTGCCCACCAGAAGATTAAGCCCTAAGATCATCAAGTTTGTACACAAATTTGAGTCATCAAGAATGTAATTCCTTAAAATCATGGGATTGATAAAACAGAACTCAATCCAGGCAGAGCAGGTAGGATCTGATGTCTGAGAGACTCAATTATAGCTATGGCAGGTTTGTACCTTCCACATAGGCCTGGATTAGTGTTACCTCAAGTATTTAACAAAAGCCACACATAAGCCTCTGGGCAAGAAGGAAAGCCAAACCATTTATCCTACCTGTACCCCACACGGACCTCTGTTTTCCTGAAGAGGAAAGCAGCAGACAGGTGCTTCTGTCTCTGGTGTAGCACTGCAGTAGGAAGGACCGAGGAAGAGAAGGTGGGAGTGGACAGGAGCGAGCCCTGCAGAAGACCATGGCATGGGTGCTTCCACCCCAGTCCACCAATGTTACCAAACAATCCCACTCTAGATGATAGCTGAGGTTTCCTTCAGCTCTAAGATCCTAAAGAAATTAATTCACTCAGTTCAAGGAAGGAAGAGAAAAGAAAAACCCAAAAGTCCCATTTTCTAGAAGGATACTCAAGTCCAGAGACATACTATGAAACCAAGAACCACCTTCAGGCTATTTGGGCTGAAGTGTGTGTAAGAATCACAACAATCACTGCCCTTTATCATTAGTTATTTCAGAAAGAGAAAAACACTAGTGTTGCAGCATTCCAAAGAGCATTTTTTTTTTTCTCAAAGAAAGCAGTAAATACTACCAGATGAAGTGCATAATGGTGGAACAGGAATATGAAGATGGAAATTAAGAAGTAGTTTTGTCTTTTTAAAGTCAGCTACAAAGTAAAACAAGTGGCAGATGTATTTTATTATTTTCCCTAAGGCAACACTGTGGCTATTTCTGGCAGGCACTTAAGATTCTCCCCACTGTTTCTGAGTCATTCAGGGGAGTCAGTGCTGCAGTTCTGAACACGTCCCCTGGATTGTAACTAGGAAGCATTTGGGTGGTAAGGAAAAAGGATCTTGCATTTTCATAAGCTAGTACCAGGGACATGATGCTAAATAAATGCTAACTTACATAAGGACTCTACAGGACTCTAAACTCCTATTTTCCTTTTTCCTTTAAAAACTATACTAGGTCATAAGCCTCACATATGGTACGTGCTGAATAAAGATTTAATTCAAACCATTTTTCAGTTATCTTTTCTAATATTTATAAATTATTCGAAGGAGGTAGATTTGAGGTTGTTCTCTATTGTTTAAAACTATTTAAAATAGTTTACAATGCTACAAACATTCAGCACCAGACACTACAGCTACGATCTGAAGTGTCTAACTGCCTCACAGGGGGCATAGACACTTCCCAGACACTTTCAGCATACTTAGAGTCTTCTGTATGACTACTCACACCACAACCCAAGCGCTGCTCATGATGCTCCCAGCCTGCAGCATCCTCCCCCACTCTGTGTGCATGTCTGTGCATGTCTGCAGCACGGATACAGGCTGCTTGCTAGCCGGTGTGTTCTGGCACCCGTGGGAAGTCTTTTTGTTTTCTTATACTTCGTCCTCCCCCAATCCTGACTTTGCTTCTTTCCATAGCTTTTGTTACGTGGGTCTCAACTGCACAGAAATAGCTACAGTCTGACCACGCACCACAATTACCCACTGGGATCTTCTAGCAGAACAGAAGTAAGAGTAACATCATGGCCTCGGCTGGTCTGCAGCTCCTTGCTTTCATCCTGGCCGTGTCTGGGGTGTCTGGAGTACTCGCTGCCACTCTGCTGCCAAACTGGAAGGTTAATGCAGATGCAGGCTCCAGCATTGTAACTGCTATTGTACAGGTGCATGGGCTGTGGATGGACTGCACGTGGTACAGCACTGGGATGTTTAGCTGCACTCTGAAATACTCCATTCTGTCACTCCCCGTCCACGTGCAGACTGCGAGGGCCACCATGGTCCTGGCCTGTGTTCTGTCTGCTTTGGGGATTTGTACTTCGATAGTAGGAATGAAATGCACTCACTTAGGAGGAGACACACATACCAAGAGTCAAATTTCCATTGCTGGAGGAGTCTGCTTCATCACTGCAGGGATCTCTGGTCTAATCCCAACAGTGTGGTACACCAAGGAGATCATAGCCAAGTTTTTGGATCTGACCATTCCAGAGAGCCACAAATATGAACCTGGAGGAGCTCTGTACATTGGGTTCATTTCAGCAATGCTGCTACTTATCTCTGGTATTATTTTCTGCACTTCTTATATAAAAAAGAACCAAGAACCATGGATCTACCCTCCCAAGCAGAAAGCTACCTCTACCTGGCAGCCAAACAATAGGTTAGCATACAACCTGAAGGATTACGTGTAAAGAGCCGTGCAATGGACATGTCGTGAGGCTTCTGAGAGACTGCTGACACTTTATCACAATGGAGAAGAAAACCACACTTAAGCTTAATTTCCTTTAAAAGGATATAAGATATTAAAAAATTGTGAGCTACTTTAAAATGCCAACAAATGACCATATACAATTATATCTACCTTGAATTTCTTTATTTTCCCATTAGTGCATTCATGTTTTATTTATGTATATGACTGAAAGAGGGCCTGACTAGATTAATAAGGTTTTGGGTGGCAGTATTAGTTTACTTTTAAAGATAACTTTTTGATATGTCTTTTAGGTTATTCTTTCTTAATTGCAAAGTGTCAAAATGTTCTCGATCAACACCCCTTGGTGTTGATCAAGAGTATCGCCTACTTTGGCCCTCTGGTGGGCCATGTCTAAGGAACCTGCTGTTTTAAAGCCACAGGATGTGGAGGAGACCCCAGGAAAGAGAAACAGAACTCATGCGGGCATTACCCGAGCCATCCGCTCATAGGCCCAACTTCCATTCCAATTTTTCATATGAGTTATATTATAATATATGCAAACTAAGATTAGATAGAATTAATGAACTGGTAGATGCTACTGTGGCACAAAAAAGCCAATATAAATACAAACTAAAATGTATCACTTTTAAGGCCTCGCTTGCTTTACATTACACAAGGACCGCCCTCTCTCTGCATCCACTCATTTCTCCATTGCTTAGGTCTGCCCCATCCCAGTGACCTCACATTTGTCACTCTTTGGTAAGTCCCTTCTTCTTTTAAGACTGGGTCTTACTGGGTAAGGCAGACCGCCTGCCCCTGTGTGCTGGGGCTTAGACACATACTCCACACTACGCTGGGCTTACACACTGTTAAGTTGTATTTTTTTTTCCTCAAAATTTATTTATTCAAGTTAACAAAAACACTGCTGTTGTCTTATAAATGAGCATCTTCAGTTAATTAATAGAAGTAAAGTTTTAAAAGAATGTTTTAAAAACATGCATATAAATTGTGACATGTAATTCAAATATTCTAACAAAAATTTGGACTTTTCATAGGTGCAAAGAAACACTGTAGTTTTTCTAGTAATCTGTTTGCTAGTTTATGCTTACTAATTGCTCATAATGGAACTGCTAAGGAATAACGACTGCACATTAATAACTTAGAAGTGTGTACAGAAAAGAGACTAAAGTACTTTACTTCCATTTACATAGTGGATTTTCATGCTCTGCAATAGTCATGCTATAATAGGACACAGAAAATGCTTTCTGTGAGAACAAAGGAGGCCATTCAGTACAAGTTTAAATGATTATTTAAAATGTATTTCCTTGTAGGTGGTCAAATACTTCCTAAAGAAAGGAAATGTTATATTACAAAGACTTCTAATGAAGACTATCTATAGGCAAATGATGTGGCAGGCCTGCTTTGATCCCCATCAGGTCATTCATTTTACTTAATGTATCAGTATTTAGGCAGGCTATGTGGCCCTGAGTCCTATGTTAAAATGTCATTTAATATAGTCAGGTAATACTTTATTTATGTCAAATACTTTCTTCTTAACTAGACTAGGAATGTTTGAGACACTCTCAAGCAGCAGCTGATTTAGACTAAAGGTCAACTCTTTATGGACTGGAAATGTTGAGAGAGAAGTAAGCAGGTGAAAACTGAAGGAAATGCTATGCAGGAGCAGTCAAGGACAGGCAGCTTTGATTCCTCTCTTCTGGTTTCAGTGGGGTGAATTTAGCACACAGAGCGCTTGCAGCAGTGCCTGAAGACACCCTGAGTTGTCACAACTGAGACAATGGTACTGGAATCCAGTGGGAAGAGGTCAGAGAGGCTGTAACAATGCACACGACACACCCTGCAAAGGATTATCTGGATCCATAACAACAATAGTTAGGAGGTTTTAACAAATCATGTTCTAACTTATTACCAATATAAAAGCCAAAATATTTTCTAAAATCATGGTTAACTTTTATCTACTGACCACTTATGCATATATATATATATATATATATACATGCATAAAAATGTACAGCTGTGATCTGGATATGATTTATGTGCCGTTCTGTTACTGGAAACTTGGTCCCAGTTGGAGTTGATGCTGCAGGGTTCATATTCTTTAATAACTTATCAAGCAGTGAGTTTTGCTAAAATATACACCAGCTTAAAAATGTTGCCAAAAATATTCACACTAAATAAATGTCTAGTAGGTGTCAATTAGAGAAATCTCTCAGAAACCACAAAACTATTTCACTATTTTCCCAAGGACTGGTAGTTGTGACCATGTAACTTAACTTCCGTTCATAGGATGCTTTAGAATAGAAGGCAGTGATAAGGACAGTGATGGGGACCGCCACTACCATACGAACCCTGACACTTATCACCTGACTGACCTAGGGGAAGAGAACAGCTGGTGTAGAGCTCTTCAAGTAAGAAACTGTTGTGGGGCTGGAGACATCTCAGTGGGGAAAGACACAAGCCTGCCAACCTGAGATGGAAACCCCCACATTCACACCGTGAGATGTATGTCCTTACATGTGTCCCCGCCCTCCACACACACCAGTAACTAGAAACAAAAAAAGAGATGTGATATTTTGCAGTTCTTATTCAAGAAAAGTAGAAAGAGAACAACTGTGGTATAGTCTGTATATAAGTTTTAGGTTTTAGAGCTCATTTCATATAAAGCATCCTCAGTGGAGCAAATACTACAACGGTTCACACTCATACGAAGATAAAGAAGCAAATACTTACCTCTGGCTTAGGGACAAAAGCTTTTCCTGGAATTGTAAAGAGGTGTTCAACATTGCAGAGGTACTGGGCCATAATGGAAAGACGACTGCGCTGTTTGCTTCCTGTAGTGGCCACAAGTCTCTACAGAAGGCCAAAAGATAAGTTTTAGCAAATAGTTAATCCCATCTGACTAGAGAGAACAGAGCCAAAACTTGATGCTCATTTTTAAAGATAAATTGTTTATATTATTTTGCACATACACACACACAAACACACACACACACACACACACACACACACACACATACTTCCATGCTATGTGACATAAAACACGTAGACTTAGGGAACAAACATCATTATTAACTGAGACATATTGCAGAAGTGTCAATTATATCATGCACTGAAAAAAAAAAAAAACAAAGGCAAACTACTAGTGATTGTTGTAGAGTTTCAAGCCACTATTAAATTCTATAACAGAAAGTTATACATAAAGCAACTAATCAATAAACATTTTATGAAAAAATTAGCAAATAACCAGTAGTGATTATGTGTTTATGACAAATAATTTATGCAAAAAAATTAGGATGTTTTCTTTTAACCAACCACTTATTTTGAAATGAATTAAATACATAACAAATTGATAAATAAAATACAATTTGCATGAAAATTCCAACCAGATTTCTAAAAAGAACTTTAATTTCTACATATATATAAAATTAAACCAGATAAAAATTACACAGTATCAAGAATGGCTAAAACACTCCTGAAAAATATCATCAATGCTTATCTGTTATAAAAATTAAGGCAGCATTGCTGCAAACATGAACAGACCAATAGGACAAAAGCCTTAGATGGAGACCCAAGCACACATGGGTATCTGGTACATGAGATGCGGCTGTCTTAACAAACGGAGAGGCAGAGGTGTAAGTGGCAGAGGTGTAATGAAGCATTGGCAGGAGAATAAGAGGTCCCAACTTTGTATCATAACAAAAGACAAACTGTAAGTGAATTCATGGTGAATGAAAAACAAAATTTAAGTCTTTTGCAAGTAATATCTATGACTCCAAAGTGGAGAAGAATGTCTTAAAGATGCAAAGCCAGAAGCTACAAAAGACGAATATATTTTTCTGTCAAAATTATTTTGAGTTCACTTGAAACACTCTCAAGATATAACATAGATTAGGAATGTATTTAGAGCCAGGCAGTGGTGGCGCACGCCTTTAATCCCAGCACTTGGGAGGCAGAGGCAGGTGGATTTCTGAGTTCGAGGCCAGCCTGGTCTACAGAGCGAGTTCCAGGACAGCCAGGGCTACTCAGGTTTGAGAAACCCTGTCTCAAAAAAAAACAACCCCCCCCCCCCCAAAAAAAGAAGATTGTATTTAGAGGCCAAAGCATTAGTGTTCACAATACAAATGAGATGCCTACACACTGGGCATTAACAAAACAGCCAGAAGACTGATAAAGCAAATCAATGAATGATAACCATTAACTACGTTACATTTACAATAAAGCAGAGATGTGTAAATTAAAACCACAATAGTCTATAATTTCACACTCAAGAGGAATATTAAAAATAACTAGTCAATGATAGAAAGTTTTAGAAGCTACAGGGATTGTATGAACAGCAGTGAGAGTGGAAAGGGCAGAAATTGATACACAAGTATGTTGGATGATAATTTGGCAATAAAAGCTAAAGTTTTACAGCATATATACTTACACAATATATATATTATCCCAAAAGTGGAACATTATAATTCCACTAACATGAATGGCTAATAGTTTTGCCAACAAAATATGAAGTAACCATTAAAATGAGTAACAGAGATTACTAGCATAGGCTACACCCCCCCCCCCCCAACAGAGTATAGCTTTTAAAATGGCAAAACCAAGCATGATCTGATGATACTTACATACAAACCTTAGGGTTTCTGTGTGTGCCTACATATACACCTATAATATACAAACAGGGAATGTGTGGGCACGGGGAGTAACACCTTTAACATGGCTCAAACCATAGGGAAGGAGGGCTCCAGACACACACATAGCATTTGGTTTTTGAAGGTGGTGGAAAATATGTTAAAAATGGGTAAGACTGAGAGTAACAGGTACAGATCCCTCATCTTTCTAAATGGCTCGTGTTTCTGCGTCCTTGAGCTCTGAGGACATCCCAAAATGCCAGTGAGCTGTTTAGGACCAAGGTCACAAATCCTAGTAATGAGTAGAAACACCTGAAGCCAGGCGCATGGTAGCACGCCCGTGCTAGGACATCATCGGTGCTTTCAGAGCAGCAGCTGTGGGGTTCTCTCCCTCTTACTTCCCTGACTTACATCGCCTAATCTAATTGTTCTTTCTGTTGCTGCCTCTAACTTGTTGAGGGCATGAAAAATCATATAAACTGTCTTTTTTAGAACTTTACCTTAAGTAAGATTAAGTCAGATTTTTGAAGTGCAGAAGAGATGGCTCAGTGGTTAAGAGCACTCCAGTATCAGGGGATCCAATGGAGTCCCTGGGCTTCAGGCATGTTGTGGTACCTATACATGCGTACAGGTAAAACATTTATATACATAAAAAATTGAAACAAACAAAAACAGATGAATGGGTGTTTTGGATGGGAAGTGGAGGAATCCCCTAAGCCATGTCTGGAGACCTCAGCTTCTCCCTTGACATCCGGACACCATCCCCATCTCAGCGTCTGTACTAGCTAGTTTTGTGTGTCAACTTGACACAAGCAGGAGTTATCACAGAGAAGGGAGTTTCAGTTGAGAAAATGCCTCCATGAGATCCAGGTGTAAGGCATTTTCTCAATTAGTGATGAAGGGGGGAGGGCCCCTTGTGGGTGGTACCATCTGTGGGCTGGTAGTCTTAGGTTCTGTAAGAAAGCAGGCTGAGCAAGCCAGGAGAAGCAAGCCAGTAAGTTAAATCCCTCCATGGCCTCTGCATCAGCTCCTGCTTCCTGACCTGCTTGAGTTCCAGTCCTGACTTCCTTTGGTGATGAACAGCAGCATGGAAGTGTAAGCTCAATAAACCCTTTCCTCCCCAACTTGCATCTCGGTTATGATGTTTGTGCAGGAATACAAACCCTAAGACAAACTGGTACCAGGAGTGGGGTATCCCTGTGACAATCAGACCATGTTTTGGAGAGGATTGTGGAGGGACTTTGGAACTTTGGGTGTTAAGAGCTTTGTGGGATGTTGTGTAGGAGCTTGAAAGATAATGTTGAGAACAGTGCAGAAGATGGAGGCCTATCTTGTGAAATTTCAGAGGGAAGATTAAAGACTCTTATCAGGGCCATTGCTATTTTGATTTTAAGATTCTGTGGTTTTGGTTAGCTGGGGCTGAAGGATCAGCTGTGATTAACAAGATACCAGAACTACTAAAGCAAAACCATTGCATTACTGGGACTACTGATACTGGTTAGCTGGAGCTAGGAAATTGGCGGTGATTGGGAAGAGACCAGCATCATTGAGGTGAAATCTTCTGAGAAGTATTTTTTGAGAGCACAGAGACTGTGTTCCAGAGATAGCCAGGCTTGTACCTTGTGCTGTGGCTGGACTTGGTAATGTGTAAGAGTCACCCAGGTGGTACTGGTTTTGAAGGCATGAGGGGTTATGAAGAGCAGCTGAGGCCTAGGCACTGTGAGAGGCCGTCAAGGCCATTGGTGAAGGTGCAGCCTCAGTTGCAATTGATGGCCCAGGACTGAAGGTGTCATGCAAAGGAGCTGAGGCTTGGCACCATGAAGAGAGCCTATGAGAGGCTTTTGGTAAAGCCTAGTTGCAGCGGAAGACAGCAGTGTTTTAGAGATGCCAGTACCATGAGATGACCACCAAGAACAGCAGCAGCAGTGGAGTATAGGCATCTGGAGCCTAGAAGATAAGGTGTGTGCTACAAAGGGTAGAACTGGAGAAGTGACTCAAGCCCTTGGAGGAATTCAGAAGATTGTGAGTGAATCCCAGACATTGGATGGTTGGAGTTTGGATTTGCTTTTGATTGTGACTGTGCCCTGATATATTTTCCCTCCTGAAGGCAGAAGGTATTTTAGTGGAGCCCACAGTTAAGAGACTTCTAATGGTAAAAAGACTTTGAATTCTAAGAGATTGGATATTTTTAAAGGGACTGAAATGTTAATATGTAAGAATTTGCAAAGACTGTGGGGCTTTTAAAGTTATTTAGATCTTGGGGATGAATAAGAAAGTAAGGGTCGAGGCTTAATGGTGATGTGTTTGTGTGTCAAGTTGACAAGGGGTCAATTGTACTAGTTTTGTGTGTCAACTTGACACAAGCAGGAGTTATCACAGAGAAGGGAGTTTCAGTTGAGAAAATGCCTCCATGAGATCCAGGTGTAAGGCATTTTCTCAATTAGTGATGAAGGGGGGAGGGCCCCTTGTGGGTGGTACCATCTGTGGGCTGGTAGTCTTGGGGTCTATAAGAAAGCCAGCTGAGCAAGCCAGAGTAAGCAAGCCAGTAAGGAACATCCCTCCATGGCCTCTGCATCAGCCCCTGCTTCCTGACCTGCTTGAGTTCCAGTCCTGACTTCCTTTGGTGATGAACAGCAGCATGGAAGTGTAAGCTCAATAAACCCTTTCCTCCCCAACTTGCTTCTTGGTCATGATGTTTGTGCAGGAATAGAAACCCTGACTAAGACAGTGTCCCTCTACTACCTTTCCATCTTGACTACCTGCTTATGTGCACTGGGAAAGTAGACATTATCAGGAAACTGAGTTCAAGACAACGAGTTGCTATGGCATATAAGACACAGAAAATGCTCTTCAGTACAATATAAAAGGGGTGTACATATTCTCAAATAAATCCCCTTACTTTAGTCCCCCCTAAGTGTTGGGATTACAGGCACAATTCAGTGTGCCCAGTGATAAAGCAGATCTTTAAAACTAAAATCCAACAAGAATATAACCATGAACCTTGAAAAGGAACCCAAGAATTGGCCATCCTGGATTTCCTTCTTAAGACATAGCTAATATGCTACTTTACATTTGAAAGATGTTTCCAGTGGTGAAATCAAAGGAATTTAAAAATTACTTTGACTAAAATTTAAGCCTAAAAGGGGTGGAATTATTTTAATTTGACTTAAAGCATAGTTAAATATATTTTACTCTGAGCATGAAGCACTTTGTACAGTCAGAGAGGGGGTGTTCTAATTCATAATCTAGACTTAGTCAATCTCCATAGCAAATATACCAGGTTGTAGAGATGAAAATATGAGCCTTAGATTTTAATTTAGCATAAAGCAGCACTAAGAACTGCTAATCCATTGAACAAAAACTCAAGTCACAGTCCAGAAAGCCTACAAAGACCTGACACTAAAAAGCTACCCTCAGATGTTAATGGCCTATTAACCATTTAGTATGTATTATCATTTTTTAATTTTAGACATAGCTCAGATAAAGCTATGAACACAAAAGTCCATCAATAGGTGATTTTTCACACTAAAAGGCCAGGAGAACAAATGAGTTAATTTTTCAGTAGAAGGAAACCACTAACCCTTACGTTTTAAAAGTTGCTCTAAGGATCAGAAAACAAGGCATGAAAGAATTCTCTAGGACAGCATTTCCTTTACTTTTGTCTGTTTCTGTTATTCATCTAAAATAACTGTAGGCAGGAAAATTATACTTGTACTTGAGAAGCTATACAGTCTCCAACCAGAGAGAATGAACTTCATGTCATTAACAGAGGGGTGACATCTTCCCTACTAGGGATGTAAACACGACCAGTCAAAGTCTCCTGGAAATGGTAGAAAACAGTGGTTGATGTTGGACCCACTTAAAAAACCCATAGGCCCAGCAAAATGGAGAACTTGAATTTCATGGCTCTACTGGAACCAGATGACCTGGGTTCAAATTTGAGTACTCTACAACCCATGAAAGACAATAAAGCACTCCAAGCCAGTCTTAACTGTACAGAGACCATCAGATGAGATGTGTTACACTCTCAACTACTGCTACACAGCAGGACTCCATTTTCTGAGCTGTAACACCATTTACATGTCCTTTAATGTGCCCAGGCTGAATCCTATAGTCCTACAGAAGAGAGTGAGAGGAAGGTGCTTATTTGATTCTGTTTTACAATTTACAATGAAGTGGAGATTAAAAAATACATTCTGTGGCTAGAATATAGACTATTATATTCGTGACTGCGTTAGACAATACTACTAACCAGTTTTCCCTTGAAACTTTCACCTGCAAAACTGTGAAAGTCCATCCAAAGGACCAGTATTACCCATACTTCTAATGCATTCCATAAATTATAAACTTGATACAAACTCTATATTCATGCAAAAATTTAACTAAACCTTGTTGAAGAAAAATAATTGCCTATGGCGAAGTCAAAACAACACTATCATTAAAGCCACAGCTGCCAGCTGAGTCACCAAAAACATGACTCCACTACTTAAGCCTCTGTTCCCCCCCCCTTTCCTCAAAGAATTAAGAGAGCTCAATGCTTTGGATTTCTATTGTGTTGTTTAAGAACAAAAATACCAACTAATCCATCAGCAGAAGAGAGCAAATCTAGCAATGTGGTATAATCAGAGCTAGCACCCTAATCACTAAGCAACATCCTCTGCCTTTCCAGTATTGCCTCTCTCGGCTTCATCCCCACCTGTACTTGACGTTCTATTTATTTATCAGTGATTCAGTCTTAGACTTCCCCAAGCTTGTGTAACTATGTCCTCAATACATGTCAGCATGACAGGTATTTGGTCAAATTCCTGTCTTAACTGACTTACCTGACCTGGGGGTTCTTCCTGAGGACTCCCTTCTCCGTCCCACAGAGCCTGCTGCTCCTGGGACACCTCATTATTTCTCTGGTGTCTCTAATCACAGCAATGCTTGAATGGGCTTTTGCAGAGAGCTACTGATAAGAGCCCAGTGAAGGGCAGATGGTAATAAATGGGCTGAGATTTATATGCTAACAAGAGTAAAACACAATTTACTTTTACTGTACACAAAAATCAATCCCAAGTGAATTATGGATAGAAAAGTGAACAGAAACCTTTATGATCTCTAGACATAAAATGAATTCTCCAGTAAGATATTAAACAGTCATAAATTAAAAATGGAGAATGTCTGATCTTTAGGAAAGGAGATGAGAGGGAGGGTGGAGAGTGATGAGAGGGCAATGGGGAGCCTGTGTGTGAACAGAATCAAAGTGCATTATCTAGGTATGTGTGAACGTGTCGCCACGAAGCCCATTATTCTGTACAATTCATATGTGTTAGTAAAAAAATAAAAGAAAAGGAAATGTCAGATTCCCAAAAGATGCTGTAAAAAGATGCTGATAATCTAAGCATAGAGAAAGGAAGCTGGAGTACACGTGCAATCATAAGGGACTAGAACAGAGAAGATGTAATAACTGCACAGCAGCGAACACAAGGTGACCCAGCAGAACGGTCAGCAAGCACCAGCAGTTCAACGTAAAATACCCGAGTGACCCAGGTACAACGGTGCTCCGTTTTTAAAAAATTCTGCAAAGACAAAAAATTAGTACAACACACTTGTGGTGGTTTGAGAATGCCTACCCCAGGAGTGGCACTATTTGGAGTGTGGCTTTGTTGCAGTAGGTGTGGTCCTGTGGGCTTGGGCTTTAAGACCCTCATCCTAGCTGCCTGAAAGCCAGTCTTCTAGCAGCCTTCAGATGAAGATGTAAAACTCTCAGCTCCTCCTGAACCATGCCTGCCTTGATGATACTGGACTGAATCTCTGAACCTGTAAGTTAGCTCCAATTAAATGTTGTCCTTATAAGAGTTGCCTTGGTCATGGTGTCTGTTCACAGCAGTAAAACCATAACTAAAACATCATTATTCCTAGATTAATAAAAATGTGTAAGTCTAGTACTACCTAGAACTGGCAAAAATATGGAGCAAAATGAACTCACGTACACACTGTAGGGAGGAATATGAAGGCCTGGTGACTGCAGGACACTTTACAATGACCTCACAAGAATGAAGCTTGTGTTTCTACTTTTGAGCGCATGCTTGGCCTTGTGCCTGAACTTTCATGACAGTTTTGTTTATAACACTACAGAACGGAAATGAATCTTGGGTCCTCAGGTATGAAACTGGACAGATTATGATAGTGAAGAGTAGGTAGGACTTAGAGCAATAGAAACAATTATAACTATGAGCACGTGTGAATCCTAAGTTGTTTACAATAAACACACACATATTGTATGATTGCTTTGAAAGAAAGCTTAAGCGTGGACAAACCTAAAGTATATGACATGCATAGACACAGAGCTATATAAGACGACCACTGACGGGAACCATCCAACACTCAGTCCTTATTACCTTGGTACTAGGGAGCAGAAAGGAGATGCAAGCAGAGTGAGGTCAGGCTGGAGGAGGCAGATCCTTTCCTTAAGCTTACCCTTGCTGTCAGGTCTTACAAGCTGCCCTTGTTCACCATGGAGGTTCACTTTGTAAACTTAAGACTACTCAGGCCATGAGCAGGCACCACTGAGGTGGGTAGGGTGTGTATGTGTGTTCGTGCACGCACGAGCACCTTCCTTGGCTGACAAGTATAATTCATAGTCTCTCCTGGGAGCATATAGTAGTCATGTCTCTTATCTTCATGTCTTAACTTTTATATGGCTTTTGTTGGCTTTTCTGTTTGTAATGGAAAAATCTTAGCATAGAAAACGCAGGTAAATATATGTTTCGGAATCTGGTCAAACAATGAAATGTCCAGAAAAAGAAGAGACTTACCTCAGCCACTTCCTTTTGAAATGTTAATGTCATCTTAGTTCTGCCGTAAACGAAAGGGCCATCTTTAAGAGAAATATTTTCAAGCCACTTGATAATGAGTGGAGTTGAAACACTAAAAGGCAGATTTCCAATAATATGTACATTTGGAGGGTCTGTTTGGTGGGAACAGGGGAGAAGACAATTTGGAATGAGTACATGAGTATATTCTGAATATGATCTTAATTAAACATAAATTTAACTGGATCTAATGAGAATCAAAGGAAGGCATATGAAAAGACACAACTCAGTATTTTTCAGTTCTCTTTAAATGCATTTTCCCCCACAATTAGCTTTGTATTTACTGAGGAAAAAGTTCTAAGAAAGTTTGAAAATGAGGTATTTTGAAGAAAAGAAAATTTCTTTAGACATGAAGAGTTTAAAATACCCGTGGGGCTGTCAGATCATCAGATGCCCAGGAGGGGATACAAGCGGAGTCTAAGATTTGAATGAATGCTTAAACTATTTAGATGAGACATAAAACTAGAGGGATAGAGTAATCTAGGCAAATCCTTAGCCGTGAAGATGCCCCAAAGAAAATCTCAGATTCAAACAAACAAGAATTAGGTTAAAAAACAGAAACAAACCCAAACACCCCAAACACCACAAACACCAACCCTCCAAACCACTGGCGAAGAAGAGTAAGAATAAGTTCCCCAACGCAGAGGAGAGCTGTGGGTTCCAATCACCGCGAGCCCAGTGCACAGAAGGTGATATATGACAACCAAATGCATGGCGGAGGCAGACAGGTGACTGTGCACCTGACAGAACTGCGGCTCTGTGGCCAGAGGTCAGTTTAAAGGCGGAGACAATAAACACAAGCTACCCTGAAGGAGCCTGACCCTGGGGAGGCCAGAGATACAGGAGTGACTAGAGCTGTCAAAGTCCCTCTTCCACTGATGCTGAGAGGTTCTGTTAGCAATCCATATGCTCTGTCATCTGATTTCCTAAGAGCTGGACACTGCAGGTAGCCAGTAAACATCTGCCCTTGAAGGAACAGTACCTTGGCTAGTCAGAATCACTGAGAAGGCAAAGGAAAAAAAGAGATCAAGGTCTATGGGTGGCCTGCTTTACAACATTTGAAAAATAGTAACAATAGTTTGTGTGGCATCATAAAAACAAAGTTTATTTGCACATAAACTAAAACTTGAAGCTACAAGACAAGGATATTAGAATTAGGGAAAGCTCAACCATGTATGGTAGAACACACCTGCAGTGCCAGCACTTGTGAAGCTAACACAGGAAGGTTCTGAAGTTCAAGATCAGCCTGGGCTACATGAGGAGTTCTGGGTCACCCTCTGTTACAGTGTGAGACTGTCTTAAAAATTTAAATCAGAAAAACTAATCATTATTTTGGAAGAAAGTACAAAAGCAGAAAAAAATTACAATGCTTAGCATTTAATTTTGTTCAGGTAGTTTTAATAGAAATATATAAAAACAAGCACTTTATTATAATAGATATGCAATAGCTCAAACAAATGTTATATGAACACACACACACACACACACACACACACACACACACACACACACGCAGAGCAAAAAACCAAACCAACCAACCAACCACCCACCTACTCCCAAACCAAAGGTACTTACCATCTTCCCACTGTCTTCTAACGTTGTCTGGAAAAGCCCTTTCTATCTTATACGTCAGCACATCTCCATGAACAATTCGGAGTTTTCCAGGTGCTGCATCAGAAAGCATCTAGTTTACAAAAGGTCAATAAAATGAGCTCATAAACTTCAGGGCAGCAAAACTAAAAATCCTAACCCTGCACAGCATTTAATGGGTGGGAAAAGCTGAATGCTAGGTGTGAGCACCATGAACTGACACGCACTGTGGCCAATGAAACCACGGTGATTCTGTTGAACTCAGCGAGGTTAGGTAGTAGAGAACAGTGCTTAGGATTTAACAAATGTCATATTAAGCTAATTCTGACAGTCAGAATGATTTGTGTTCCTGCATGGGATTTACCATAACTTTTGACTTCTATCTAGAAGAGTTAGTATAACATTCTAAGAGACCTTACAGTGAAATACTGAGGATTCAGAGTAAAGTGTATGAAAATGAGCTAATTCAACTAAGCCTGTAAACATTAAATGTACACAAAAGATTCTGCATATAACCAAACTTTTATTGTAATCTCTGAGTAAACCCAAACTAAGTAGGAAGTCCCTTGCCAGGCCAGGTGGCATGTGACAGAAATTCTGAGACCCTCCTTGACCACCACATCCTTACTTTCCTGAATCACAGTCACTGTCAACCTAAGAATAATCCTGCAGATCTTCACAGCCCTTAACCTCTCAGCCTATTTCTGTTTCTGATCACATTTCCTTTTTCCTTCAGCCTTTCTTAGTGCAAGACAAACAGTAAGGACTTGCTTGGGCTTAGCTCTAGGGTTGAATACTTGTCAGCATATGCAAATCTTTGTGTTCCACCCCAGCTCCACCAAACCAAGCTAAACAAGCCTCTTTGTACTCTCCCTAGTTTCAGTCCTTAGTATCATATACTAAGAGCTGGCCTTAGCTCAAATGAGCCCCAAGACTGAGCTGACCTGGGTGTGAAATCCTGCATCCATTACAAACCTTTCTTCTTGATATCCTTGGTAAAGTGAGAGCCATGCAGCCCCTGAGCTTACCATGTTAAACTGCAGGACTGACAGTCAGTGAGCAGCAGCACTGCTGAGACAGACTGTGAGGAAACTGACCCTCTCCAGTTCCGTGCTCAGAGTACCCTAGTTCCAACTTAGTTGCTGAGATCTGAGGGATAGCCTAGGCTATGTAGGGAGGGCCAACAAGTTCCTGGAGAATTCGGCCTCTTTGCTTTTCCCCCGCATGTCAATAAAGACATTTCCCCTAACACTTTCCTTTTGTCCATTTCAAACAACTGATCCAAGGTTGAAAGTGGCCTCACAAAAGCAAGAGGGGAGACCCTGAAGCAAGGCACACAACTTGCTGATAGATCTCCCCTCTGTTTATCCTTGGCAGAGAGGAGACCCAAGGAGCCAGGCTACACCTTGATGGCTTCTACTGTGCCTTACCCACAGTTCTTGGCAGCACTTGGAACATGCTATGGCAGATGAATATGTGTAGGTTTCTTTCTCTTTGGCAATTGTGCTTCTTTGGGAAAGGTCTGTTTCTTGCCTTAATAGCGTCCATGGTGACAGCAGTGCACAGCAGGTGTTTAACATGCGCTTAATAAGCAAAAGTGTGTGTGGATACTGTACAGCATTCAGCTTTTCATGAAGCTGGAAACTACTGGATAAGTTTGCTCCCAAATTTGTGGGGTACAGGAATTTGCAAAGATTTATCTCAGTAAAAAAATGAGGCAAGATTATATAAAATAATAATTTGAAGTACATAGCTGAAATGCCTGTACTAGCAAGAGGGTGAACATTTTAATTTTGACCAGTTAATTTGATATGGCTAGTCAAAATAATTGCATACATCTGACATTTATATACTCAGGGATTATTTTAAATCACCATGGTTTGCTAAAATTTAACCCAGTTTCAGATAATCTGTCTTAGAAAACACAGTAATTTCAAGATACTAAAATGGAGAATGTTCTTATGGGATGTTTGATAACTATATAAACACAGTGAATTTAATGATACATTTACCAATAATGGAGAGGGCTATGTTTTTTCTGTAATTATGCTTCACATAATTAAAACAAAACAAATTAGCATATCAAGAAACAAAGAGGCAGAACGAAAAGCTTTTGTTATACAATGTCAATGTATAAAAAGTAATTAAGTAATTAGTAATTAGGATTAAAGCAAACAATATAAACCTGCCTCTTTGGTATTAATTGAAATGCTCTGATAACTGTTTGAAATGTTAATTTTTTCCCATATTCTCACATACACAACTGCATACTAAAAGCTGACAAAAACAGTGATCTGCTTTCCTTTCCTTCTCCAATACAAAGTTGTATTTTGATTCTATTTCTTTTGGACTCCCACTCAGGTTTAACACTCAGTCAAGACAAACCAAGTCTACCTTGTAGAAGGTCTGTTCCTCCTTGACAACTATGTAGCCTCAGCTTCCCATGTCCAACTGGTCACTGCAGGAGGAAAGAGCTGGAGTGAAGCCTGAGGCAACACATACAGTCCCTGGACCCGACCAGGGATGAGGGCAAACTGTTCTCACCAGACCCTGCTACTACTGTGGGGTGGAAGAAATCACTATCGCACTTCCAGACCAAGCTCGAGGGTTACACTTTAGAACCTGGAGACGGCATGAGGGGCTCAGCGCACAGCCCAGCATGCTAACAGGCGAGTATATATGCACGGCCACTCTCAAGCTGTTCTATTATTTTAATGTTAATTTTCAATATATTCTTCTAAAATGCAACGTGAAATAGCTTTGAGTAAAGCATTTCACTAAGGTAAAACAAGTAGGAAGTCAAATCATAAAAAGGAGATGCATACATGTAAAAATGACTGCCTAACTTTATCAGAAGTGTTGGCTCCTGGCGTGCATAATGGCACATATAATTCTCACTCTGTGTTAGAAGGAATTATATCAAGTCCCCAAGAGAGAAAACGTTTCTTCTCGTATTAGGCTTTGTAAAGGTACATGAAACAATATAGTGGCCACACCTTTAATAATGAAGGCCAGATAGCATACACAGATGCACCCTTTCCTTTGAGAGTTCAAAGCTGCGAAAGTTTCTCCAGGGCTGTAACTGTGACCTATCTAGGTGGCTTTTTGGCAAGTTAATTTGATGAGGAAAGAACTCAGGCAATTCTTGGAACTTAGGCAGAAATTAAAATTTCTTTGAGAACAAAAAGAACCGTATCAGATAGCTATTTGGTGTGCTGCATGCCACCTTTGCACAGTAAGGAGCTCAGAGCAGTCAACACTATGTGAGCTAAGTATTAATTACCTCGTCTGAATTTGTCATGTCATGGAGCCCAAATACCACTGAAATAAACACTAGCAGAAGGGCGAGGTAAAAATCTAAAGCAAACATAAGAATCATATGGTATGAGAAATAGAAAGTTAAAAAAATGTCCAAAATAGATGGAGAAATGTATGATTTAAGTAACTTCCCTCATGCAGTGTTGACACCTTCATGTGTGGGCATTCCTCTAGAAGGGGCCGGTGGAAGCGAAGCAGTTTTCCTGATGACCTGAGGTACTGAACAGGGGTTATGGAGGGCGTTGACCCCTCATTACAGGGTGACAGGAACTTGGTCTCTGCAGCTTTTCTACCCCTAGTAACTGCTGTTCCCACAGACCTGCTTCTGCACTCATCGCTACACTTGGGATTCAAGTGGACTAAGGAATCCTTTGGCTGTAAATGATTTGCTTGCTTGTGGAGTTTTGTCCTATGACTTACTATGGTAACTTACTTGCTTATTTAAAGTAGTCAAATTAATAGAAAGGCAATTTTCCTTTCCAAAACTGCACTACAGATAAAAAGATTACAAAATCTCATTATCTTTATTATTAAAAGCAGACTTTTCTGCCACAATGTCAAAATGACTTTTTCTAAGGGATCACTTTATAAAGTGACAGGAAGGAAGATGTTTATAGCAACAGTCTGTCTGTCTGGCCATCTGTCTAGTGGCTCCTGCCCAACAGGTGAAAGGTGACCATGACTCCCAAGGTACCAAAGAGAAGGCAAAGCTAAACAGCTTCAACAGCCAATGGAGGGCGGAGGCTGCTAAGGGCACATCTCATCCGCACCGCAGTCATTCCATTTTTGCAGTCCCTGGAACTTTCCTTCACACCTATCCCAAAAGCCCGATGCCACACTAACAGAGCCAACGATTTCCTTTGTGTCCCGAAATTCCATGAAGCAAGCATATAACCTACTGGTTGAGAGTAATCCTTGAGCTTCCGCACTAAAGTGCAGCGTGAGACGCCACACTCTCCTTCCTTAAGCCAGTGAGTAAACACACACACACAAAGAATTTTCAGGCATTTGTGTGTGTTTTACATACAAAATACAAATTCTGTGTTCTACACTATAAAATAAATTTGAATAAATTTGCCATTGTACGCTACACAAGTATATTTTTTGACAATGAAATCAAAATAAAAAGAAAAATGCAAACTAAATGGTACATTTCTAAATAGCCCACAAGTCAAATACAAATCAAACGGAAAATAGAGGTTAAATGGGCATTTTGAATTTCTTCTGAAAGTTTTCTATAACTTTAGTATCTCTAAAGTAAAACTAAATATTCACCGGTCAACTCTTCATAAACATTAGCTTATTATTCTAGTTGCTAGTGGGTCAAACAAACAGAAAAGGGAATAAAAATTACTTTTAATGGAATTAAAGAAAAAAACATGACACATCAAAATTTGTGGTTTCCTGACAAAGAAGAAATTTATAGCATTAATCTATGAGAGAGCAGAAAAAGCTTTAGTCGACGACTTGGTGATTGCCTTACGACAGCTACAGAGAAAACAGGACAGATTAACTCAAGGTAAACAGAAAATGAGATTTCCGAGCAGAAGTCAACACCACTGAAAATAGAAAAGTCAATGAAATTATAGCTGTATTTTAGAGATCAATAAAGTCAACTAATCTATAAGCAGGTCAATCAGAAAAATAAATAGGTATACATAAATGACTTGTATCATAGAAAGGAGAACTGACATTACTATAGATTCTATGTATGGTTGGGTTAATATTTTAAAAAATTACAATTCACCATATTAACAGATTAAAAAGAAAAACATTTCAATAACCCCAGAAAAAGCATTTTTCTCCCCAAGTCCAATATTCATTGATTCAAAAAAAAGAAAGACAGACAAGAGCACCCCTTAGTAAACCAGGACAGAAAGGCCTCCCTGGGCTGGAGAAGAGGACCTAGGACAAACCCACATGCAGAACCCAGACAGTCTACCCTAGGTCTTCAGTGTGGAAAAATGGAGGCATGCACTTACAAAAAAGTTGTATGCTAATATTCGAGTCACGTGCTATGCGACTGTTAAAGTCCATCAAAAGGTGGGTATTTACAAAATGGAGGTATTCACAGAGTGGGGTATTACACAGCGACAGAGAAAGCTACTGATGAACACCTCAGCATGTGTAAAAATCATGAGAGACACGCAACATTAACTAAGAAGTACATACATAATTACTATAGTCATATATCATACTAAATAAGAGGAAAGCTAATCAGTTGTCAGGGACAGGCAAAGGGAGAGGAAGCAACACCTTGCAAGGAACAAGTTCTCACGATCCTGGTACCATCTTCAGTGTAACGATGATGGCACAACACATGAGTAGTCTGAGTATTTCCACTTAAGTCTGGTTTATTAAGCCTCAACTAAATCTCAGTGAAACTGTAAAGCAAAGTACTTACTAGTGAATGCTTCAGAAAGATTAGCTATCATCATAACTACTAATGTATGATACAAATAAAAATTTGAGAAGAATCTGGACTCCTTGCCAGACGGGAGACACATTTCTGACCTTATCTCCAGTTCACAAATGGGAGAAAATCTATTGAGGTTTCAAGCTCCCTGAGACATCCATCATAAAATCTCCTTACTATAGGCCACAGTAAGCAAAGTCAGAGACTACAAAGTATTGACAGAGAAACGCACACCCTGCGTAGTCTAGTACATTAACAGAAGGCAATCGGTTGATTTTAGCAGTCTCCTGGATCAACTCTAATCACCACAGGTGCTCAAGACATGGGGACAATAACTCGATGTTAACAAACATCCAATAAAGCCAGGCATGGTGGCGCACACCTTTAATCCTGGCACTCAGGAGGCAGAGGCAGGCAGATGGATGAGTATGAGGCCATCCTGGTCTACAAACTGAGTTCCAGGACAGCCAGGGCAATGCAGAGAAACCCTGTCTGGAAAACGAAAAAGATTCACTGAATGATTACCAAGTGTCAGGCACTCACTAAACACTAGCAGCAATCCTATGAGTGAAATAAAGCAGAATACACAGGATTTTCTACCAACAGGAAAGACACACAAGTCACAGAGTGTAAGCCAATCCTGCATCCGGGGGTGAGTATGAATGTCCCTTACCAAAAACCCACAGTACTGCTTTCACACACTGGACTTGCGTCTCTACCCTTCGAACACATAAAAGGGACGCTACACACTATCGTCAGGTACTGTGTTCCCCCATAGCAGCCTCATGATTATTCTGTAACAACTGAATTAAGCTACAAATGACATACTTTCAGCCAGAAGATACTTTATAAATTATTACACTTTCTTTAAAAAGTAATTTTATTAGCTTAGGAACCACTAAAATGGAATCCTTAAAACAGATCACTCTATTTCTGCTTTTACTCAATTTTATGATTAATTTAGAACATCTAATAGAGCATAGCTTTACACATTGAAACATTCTTTACAGGAAAAAAAGCCTATTTGATAATTTAGTACCCATCATTTCTTTTTAAGGCAAGTTCCTTTCCTGCAAGGAAGACACTAAGAATTCATTTTTGCTGCTTGTGAAATGGCTAAGAAATCAAATGTATATTCCCTGTGATTTATCTTGGATTAGCTTTGATATTTAGACAAAAACAGTATAAAACTTCTTGATAATGTTACTGTTTACTTTTACTATCAAAGGACACATTTAGTCAGCTGCTAAGATACATACACAACAGTCAGTGAGGATTTTATCTCCCACATGAGACACTGTTGAATGCCTGCTTTGTAGTAGGTCCTATGTAGTAGGATACAGAGTTAGAAGAAAGTCGCAGATCTTTATTCCTGTTACTTACATTGCAAAGGGACATGACTGGTAACACATAAGAGCAATACAGACACAGTGAGCACACAAGGCAGAGCTTCAGGGGACAGGGACTCCAGGGACGATGTTGGGTGAGTAGGGAAGGGTGGTGGTGGCTCTTTTAATAGCCAGTCTTCAGACATCTTTAGTTTAATGAGCAAAGGAGAATATATAAATATGGGGATTAACACAGATTTTATTCACCTTCTAATTAATGGGAAAGAGTCGTACCACAGATGGGGAGATTAAAAAGCTCCTTTGAAGAGTGAGAAAGTCAGTGTTCTCTGTGTCCACTGAGCTAACAAGGAGAACAACACGGCTGCCATCAGCTCCTTTTTGTCATCACAATCTCAGCAAAACCAACAATATTCTTACTTCCACTGCCAACTGGGATGTGGTTTTTTTTTTTTGGTTTTTCGAGACAGGGTTTCTCTGTATATCTCTGGCTGTCCTGGAACTCGCTCTGTAGACCAGGCTGGCCTTGAACTCCGAAATCCGCCTGCCTCTGCCTCCTGAGCCCTGGGATTAAAGGTGTGCACCACCACTGCCTGGCAGAGATGTGGTTCTTAAACAAAACGCCTCACACTATTAAATATTATATTTGTTCCAGGAATATTCGTCATGTATCACTCCCAAAATTAAGTTGGCAATCTGAAATGAAATCTGATGGCAACAAGATACAATTCAATAGTATGCAATTATTTAACACAGGAAAACTAGATGAAGCTGGGTGAGAAAAACAAAACAAAACAAAAAAACCCACTATATTTCTAAGGCCAAGAGCCCACAAAATCCTAGATTTTGAAACAAATTTTCTCAACCTATTCTAATATACACACATAAATATTTGCATATACTAGTTTTAAACCAATTTACCTTTTTTTCAAGTGGAAGGATGTGAATAATTTTACTGTTCTGTTATAGTCACATAATAAATAGCTACTCATATGTGCCTAAAGCTCAGGGCTCTCTTAAAGAATCACACAGGAATCAAACAAAGGCCATTCAGTCCTCACGTGCCTCTCAAGAGGAATTTCTATGCAAGATAGCTGATATAATCTGTCCCACTGTTTGCCAATGTTTAAAAACTCAACATGTCCTTATCTCAAACCTTCAAACCTGCCTTTCTAAATCTCCAAGCAGTTGTTTTACACTGTCCCCGGAATCAAAACAGGCTTAGGCTCTACTGCCGGCCAGGTAGGCAGCGTGAGGACACTCACTCCAGTGCTCCCTCCATTAGGGTGACGCGTCCCCAGCGCCTATGTGTCTAACGTTGCATGTAAAATTGTCACTCAGACTCATCTACAGTTCTAACTGGTGCAACTTCTTTCTTCACAGGTAAAAATTCTCTTTAAAACATGCTTAGACTCAACCAACTAATTCTTCTTGCTGAGGCCCTAGCATTTATCTTAGTGTTTTGTGTGGGGAAATGCTTTTTGGAGCCTAAAAAAATTTCTCCAAAGTCATGCCAATTAGTCACTATTATGGTGACAGTTGGTCACTACTTTTGACAATTATGTATTTTTATTGCTTTCTAAAGAACTGAGCCATGATATGCACGGCTTAGAAATTATTAGTTTATTTAGCATCCATGTACATAATCAACAGACCTTTTGGGGATTCCAATGCAGTTTTCTAGACTTCTGTAGACTATACAACCCTAACCCCTGAGCTAGGACCTGGATGAACTGCCTGCCCAGTCCTTGGTCAACATGGGGACCTTAGGATCATGGTTCAAGACTTCACCTGGTTTATGCTTGCTGAAAAAAAGACACCTTTTAAGCATCTCACCTGTAACCCTGGGATAAATCGAGTGTCCTTTTCAACCACCAGCAGCTCAGCAATATCCGCATTGAGGATGGATCTTGTGATTCCCCCAGGCCCGGGACCCACCTCGTAAACATAAACGCCTGCTAGACTGCCGGCTTTCCTTACGATTTTGTCTAAGTTAAAAAAAAAAAAAAAAAGAAGAAGAAATAGTTTTAGTTACCTTTATCATTACAGATTTCATAAGAATTCTCAATAGCCATTATTGATATTTAGCTCTCACTCTAAACCAATACATAATAGCCATCAATATCTTTCACCACTGTACCGCACCCGTTCCTTAACCAAAGAGGAGTATCCCGACAGTTTCCTCCTGAGCCCTGGCTAGCTGACCGTGCAACGTCGGCACGCTCTGACTCCCCTCACACATACCCTTCCAGCCTCACAGGCATGGCTCCGAGAGGAGAGTGCAGTAAGTCCCCATTTCACCTATGGTTATTTGGAAGTCAGAATGACAATTACGATAAAGTCCCTCATCACTAGACTCTGAAATTTGAATTCTTCATCATTTCCAGAAAAAAAGGTTTGGATTTACTACCGGAAATTTTAAGCCTTGCAAATACTCATGTTAAATGGAATTACTAATTGTTCAGTTAGTTTAAGTTTGGCAGAACCTAAGGAATCACCTACAAAAAAGTAGACTCCTAATGAGCCAGCTAACCAATCTGGAAAAACTACAACGGACTGGTTTTATTGACTGCAAGATATTAAAATTCACACAACTGGACCTCCTTGGATAGTGGAAATTTTGTTGTTGAATATATACTAGCACTTCTTGTCACTGTATACTGACACTGTACAGTCCCAGTTGATGGTTATTCTTGATCTAGGTAAGCTTAAAGGTAAACTGTTGCTTACCCATTCCTAAACAGTATTGTATTTAACAGCTACAGTGAGGAAATCAGCACCCCTAGCCAGCTATGCGTCTTTATATACATGCCCTTACCTAATTCTTGCAGCTACCATGCTAATATAATTTATCTGAACTGCACGCTGTCCTTGTCTACTGTTTAATTTGTACAATGTCATAAAGAAAAGCAAACAGCTAGGAGAGAACCTCGAACCAAGGTGTGGATTCTAAAACCAAATCGTTGTTTTGTTACAGGTTACCAACTGGTCTCTCAGAGGAATAAGAATCATTTATTAAGCAAGAGAATTATGAACTTAATATTCTCAGTTTAAAAAATGGAAAGCAGCAATAGGTGGGGCAGTGGTTTCATTCTTAAGCTTCGAAGGAATGCTTAAATGAAACCAGATATCAAAGACATGGTGTCAAACTCCTAAGTCTGAGTTTTGATCTTGCTCTACCTGAGCTTTATCTACTTTTACTCTGGTGTCACCCCCACCCCCCAAGACTGAATTAAGGACCTAAGAATCTGGAACTTAATCCCAGGGACGCACACGAGAACTTAAAAAATTGAATGGTTGATGATGCAATTAACTGGTAAGAGTGCTTGCCTAACTAACATGCATGAAGCCCTGGGTTCCATACTCAGCAATCAGGAACTGAGCATGGTAGCATATGCTTATAATTTCAGCACTTGGAAGGAGAAGGCAGGAAGGTCTGACCTTCAATGTTATCTGCTGTATAGTGAGTTGGAGGCCAGCCTTAGACACAGGAGACTGCATTTCAGCAGAGAATGGTGCTTTATATTTAGTAAGCGCTAATGACTGAGAGAGGATGCTAGAACCAAAGAATCTAGAAATAGGTATCTTAAGGTTCTTGTACGCCTTTCTATCAAATAAAAGATGAGAAAACAAGCGGAGTTAATGGTTTTACTCAAATTAATACTGCTACGGGTGGAATAAAGGCTCCAAAATCAAGAAATAAAAATAACTTATGCTTTGTGGTCCGTCTAATCGAAATTGATTTTGGGGAGGGTATGAGTGACACAGTGCCCTTTTTAACTTAAGGAGAGGGGCTAGAATCCTAAGTACTCCGTCAACTAGCGCCTTTATTTACAGCAGATGAAACTTATTCTCAAGTGGAGTGCATCACTAACACCTGGGTGGTAAGTAAACCAACAAACACCTGTGAAAACTCATCAAAACATGGGTCAAACTGGTGACCTACATAAATTTAACCGCATAAAAGTTATTTTTAAAGAAGCCGGAGGACGTTAACTTATTCATTGCAACCTCAAGGCTGTTGCACCAGTATCAACAGTCCCAGCATTGGTACCAGGTAGCTTCAGGCACCGTTTGGTCATGAATGAATTTACCGAGCGAATCTCCATTCCCTAGAGGGATTCCTAGACTTACGTGACCATGTATCCTATTGACTCTTTTGGATTCATTTTTGAAATAGAGTCCCTCTGTCTCTAACTGGCGGCAATCCTCCTGCCTCTGCTCCACAAGTGCTGAGATTACAGAAGCGATTTACGGCGCCGGGCTAACGAGAGGCAGATTGGGAATAGGGTGAAGAGGAAAACCGTACTAATTCAAATCCCGCTCATCTTAAGCGCGCGGGAAGCAACTCCGGCCCGCAGAGCGGTCCACCACAGAGCGTCACCTCAGCCCGCGAGCAGGACCGAAGGAGCAGCGCTTGACTGACAGCCGCCCGCCCCGCCGGGCTCCATCACCTGCCCGCGCCCACCAGGGACACCCGGGCGAACTGACGACTCAGCCACCTGTCAGCCTCAAATCCAGGAGGAAATTCTGGGAAAGCTGCTTCACCGCTCGCAGTCCGAACAGCTTAATGATCTCCCGAATGGTGGGCAATGGGGGAAGGCGGAAAGTGCTGAGCTTCCCCGAGGCAGCCATGAGACCGACATACGCAGCCGGGCCCCCACGCCGCGGCTGGAAATTTCCACTGCGTGCAGGGGGCGGGACCTTGGAGACGATTGCCCGCCTCTGAGGCCACCTGGTTGGGTGGAGAAACTTGCCGGAAATGACGAAAGTGCAGGAAGTCTGTATGTATTGGAGCGTAGAAACGCGTCAGGCCGAAAGCGGTGCAAGCTGGGAGAGAAGAGGGGGGCGGAGTCTAGGAGGCGTGGTTTTGTAACCCCACCTCTGGGAGGCTCCGCAGGCCTTTGACATTCCAAAGGCTATACTTTTGATTAGTAGCAGGAAAGATGGTGATTGGTTGATTGCTGTTTGTAGACAGGTTTCCTCCCCCTCTCACCCCCCCCCCCCCCGTAGGCTAGATATTTTTTTATTTCCTCACGTCCATCACTTCTCTCTGCCGCAGTGTTTTGTTATGTTAAATAGGTCAAAATTGTGAGCGCCACATGAAAGCGGTCACCCTGTGCATGGTCATGGCATAAGGTCAGTTTGCTGTCAGCCGTGGCCAGTTACCGCAGCAATGGTTTGGCACCTGAAGAAGTTTTATAGGGGGGTTTGTGGAGAGGGCCACCCACTAGAATGCAGACCCTTCTGAGCAATCAAAATGTATCCAGCTGAGGAGAAGCCTCACCTTTTAAAAAATTAGCCTGTTTTACAAAGGCATTGTTTGTGACTTTTCCTAAACATGCACATACTATACTGTGATCATATTTGCTCTGTTTATTACCGTCAATTGTTCCCCTCTCCATTTTCTGTTCCTGATCTTTTACTTCTGACTCCCCCCCCCCCCCCATATTGTAAGGGGGGGGGGGAAGCACATGCTATTCTTGTCTGGGTTTGGCATAGCTCCTTGAAGATAACTTATATCCAGCCACAGCATGCCTCAGAACTTAGTTCCATATAGAACTATAGGCTCATTTAAGGTACGCCCGATGAAAACCGAGTTTAGGACTTAGACTTTTGAGCAAATGACTGAGTGCCAGCCAGTTAACAGCACCCCAACTTTAACCAATAGCAAGAGATCAACTGATCCAAGTAAAGCAAAACAACTAACCATAACCAACTAAACTGTGTCTCCAGATAATTTCTCTTTTCTTGTCATTGAACAAGGCCTGTCCATTTTCTGGCCAGAGTTCTTTGAAAGAATTCCAAGGGCTGCCTAATTTTAGAATGGTGAATGAAAGCCATTCCGGATCTTTAAATACGCTGTAATTTTGTCTCTGAAGTTTAGCACTTTAAACTTCCAGAAGTGTTTTTGATACCAGTTATTATTTCATATTCCCTTTTAAATCTGTCAGGTGCAGTCTTGTGAAATAGGACACATATTGCTCACTTCTGTTTAAAGCGGGGTCAAGGAAGCGTAGCGAGACCATGTAATTCGCAAAGCTGGAAGATCCCAAATTCCAGCTGTAGTCTAAGTGTGCATGTGGTGCCTGCTGTTTTTAAGCAATGCCAGCACGGTCAGCACGAGGACCACCCTTTTTAGCCTTTGAAGATTTTCTAAACCCGTTCATGCTGCAAGTATTGCAATCTCTTCCCTTCCCTCAGAGCAGTATTTGGGAAGTGAACCAAAAAGAGGTTGTACTTTTAAAAAAAGTTCAACTAAAGAAATGTGCTGGCTGGGCAGTGGTGGCGCACGCCTTTAATCCCAGTACTTGGGAGGCAGAGACAGGTAGATTTCTGAGTTCGAGGCCAGCCTGGTCTACAGAGGAAGTTCCAGGACAACCAGGGCTACACAGAGAAACCCTGTCTCAAAAAACCAAACCAAACCAAACCAAACCAAACCAAACCAAACCAAACCAACCAAACAAACAAACAAACAAAAAGAAATGTGCCAGGCTTCACAACTGAGTGGTTTGGAATATTCTTTCATTAATTGTTATGATGCAGATTCCGGTAGATTTTATTATGACTTAGTGTTGAAGGTGAGACTTAGGGTGAGTCAGCTGCTTCCCCACACTTCAAAGTGGAATCAGAAGGCTTGTCCATCAGGCAGGGAAGCCAGTGGAGAATGGCTATTTGATGCTTAAAATCCAAGTACCAAGAGAAGGCAAATAAATTCTGTCTTCTTGTGATTTCTGAGAACACAAGAAAGAAATGGAAAGTTTTAAAATATTTTTCATAAGTGGGAAGATTTTATTTTTTTTTTGGTCTGATTTCACTTGGTTATAGCTGAATCACACATTGTTTATGGTTCTGGTAGTTACTTAAAAAAAAAAAAAAGCTAATGGAAAACCAGACCATTATGGGCCTGGTGGAGAAGTAAAAGGTCCAGGTATCCACTTTAGGCATTGCTAGATCAGCAGGGGTGACAGGCTAACTGTTGTACCTCTTTTAGAAAGCAAGGACATGGTAGCAATTTCCCAAAGTGTCATAAGAAAACTTGAATATTTGATTCGGAGATATTATTCTCCATAAAACACTACACCTAGAAAGGTATCTATTCAGGCAATTGGGTTTTGTTTGTTTGTTTGGATGGTTGGTAGGTTTTGTTTTGTTTGTTTTTTACTTCTGTGTTTCTTTGGAATGAGGTTATTATCCCTGTCCAACAGTGAAGAAATACCGGCAAATAACTCGCCTGGCCAGGGTCGCACAGAAATGTGTCTAGAGAAGACAATCCAAGTTCTGCCTGTTTCAAGTTCCAAGTTCAGTAGCCACGCCCCTCAAGTACTGTATCAACTGAAATTATTTTAAGTTAATTAAAATGCTCATTTTGTGTTATTTAAACATATAGACATATGAATTTACGTATAAACTTAGATCTTCAGTTTCTATATGACTACTGCACACAATAAAACCATGCAAACCCATCAAACAATTGCACAAGGTTTTATTATTTTATAATACAGAGTGCCGTAAAAAAATCACTATTCTTTCTGTTGTCTGGATTCTTTTCTTTCCAGTTCAACTTATTTGTGCTATAGTACATCAAATATAGTAGCATTCTCTTGTAAGTTTTCTGGATTCAAACAAATCTGCTACAAATCTGTGTCTTTGTCACGTGGGAGAACATGTCAAGTGTGTCTGTTTCTGCTTTTTTATTAGCTTGGGAAACAACTGAAGTCGAATCATTTGGCACTAAGTTTGCCAAAAATGCACACACTGTATGTCAATCACAAGAAGGATGCTCAGGTGACTCAGAATGTAGTCACATGAACTTTTAAAAGCAGTGATATCAACCAAAGCATTCCAACGGATAAACAGCATGTTAGATTTCTAAGAAATCGTGCCCAGGCCTAACGGGGGACCTCACCGTGCCGTCTTTACTGATCTTCATCTGTGACATCGTCTCCCATTTACAAAGCTATGTCCCGGGCCACTTCATTCAGGTCTCATTTAAATTCTTTATTCAAGTTCCACAAAGGCATCCAGTCATTGCCCAGTGCTAGAGCTGAGTCAAAAATTCACATCTTTTGATTCTACTGTGTTTTTTATTAACCTTGTATTAAATAATTATTGAATGAAATAAAAAAATCCATCTTAGGAAAGTCTTCCGAGTTTTTAATAATTCTTGAGATCTAGTTTTTATCATCATAAATATCTGATCTTAAGCCTTTGAATTTCAGAAAATTATGCATAACCCCCTGCAAAGGCCTGTGAAATCAGCAGGGGGTGTTTTAGTAGTATATTATCCCTTAAAAGAGAGCTATGCAGTTTCATCAGTTTTGAAGCTTTGAAGTATCTGCTTCATCTAGATACAGATTTTAATATGTTAAAATATTATAATTAAAACAGAAACTGCTGGCCCCACCTATCTGTGAAGATGAAGCACTACAAGAAATTCATACTGAGCTATGCTGTGGATTTCTGATTTGCATGAAACCCAGCATAGCAATACAGGAAACTTTATTTTAGTTATTTATTTTAATGAAATTGCATATATGACTTTATTGATATAAGTAATTTAGTGTCTGTCTATGGGAAAAATGCTAATTCCGAAAGATTGTCATTTTGTAGTTCCATGGAAGAGACTTGAAAGCCACAAAGACCAATGTCTTCCTGTCATGTGGGGATTTTTCAGAGAAAATTAAATGTGGTTTGGAATTGCCAAATTGAACTTTATAAAATGTCTATTTTGCTATGTGGAGTGCCCTTTTCTGGTAGTATTTTATAATTCTATAATGTGACTCAATGCTCTGGAGAAACATTAAGGACTGTACTTACCTCACACTTAATTTTTTTTAAATGGCAGTTTTATGCCCATTGTTCACAAAGGAAGCTCGTGCCCTACCTTGAGGGAAGAAGAGAAAATATACAATAATTCTGAGCGGGCTGCGGGTAGAAAGCAGAGCAACCCACGGCGAGTAGCACAGGCTCTTTGCCTGAGGGAAAATGCTCCAGTATACTGCTTTTGAAAAATATGGTATTTATCACTCTTTCAGGCAGTATTTGGAAGCTTGCTTATTGCCCTCAAAGATCTGTGAATTATTGTCAAGTATCCTAATAGGAGTGATGAAGGCAGGCAGCCTTTTCGCTAAGGATGGCTTGGAGAACACGAATAGTTGTTTTTTTCCTTACAACGAAGCAAATTTGCCAGCAACTGATAAAGGCATTATAAAGATTACCCTTCATTGTCTTTTAAACCACAACATTTCATTGACAAAAATCCTCAGCATAAACAAAATTATTTGAGATTACGAATACATTTGCGATGAAGATTTACCACGTATTATAAATGTGACATGGGCACCTTGTGGCATGGCTAGGAGTCTGGGTTCAATTAATAACGTTCATCCCTGGGTGTCCTTATTTCCCTCTCTGAGAGGGGTGTGTGAGCAGGCTAGGAAGTAAGGGCACAACTGTTCCTCTTTTCTATGCCCCAACGCCCTTGTTCTGCTCATTCTACTTCAATAGATGTCTACAGGAGCAAGATGTCTACAGCAGGCATTGGATTAACTCAGTACCTGCTGAGAAACAACGGACTTCCTTTTCTTCCAACTAATGAGGAGTACGTACAGATGGAAAAAGGAAGGGGATGCTTGACGTAATTTTTTATTAACTACATTTAGTGTGTGTGTGTGTGTGTGTGTGTGTGTGTGTGTGTGTGTGTGTGTGAGTGCGAGTGCGCGTGCATATCTGTGTGCTTGTGTGCATGTCATGGTGCACATGTGAGCATCAAAATCAGAGGACAATTTACCTGTAGGAGTCAATTCTGCGAGAATGAGGTAAGTCTGTCAGGCTTGGTGGCCAGTGCCTTGACCCATTGAGCCATCTTGCCATACGCTTGCTCAGCTTTTTTGAGAAAGGGACCCAGAGCTCTTTCTTATTTCCACTTTGGTCTACCTGCGGTCAGTATTTTTAGACTGCTGGTGAACTGTCCGCATTACTCTGCCCTGCTATACTTTCTTTTTCCCAAACATCCCCAGAGTACTACTTTCTTCACTAGCCTCCACAGTTCAAGCCACTGTCCCCCAGACGAATTTCGGTTGCTTGGGTACATAACATAGATGACACATTCTGATTATTTTCTACTGGTAGAGTTACCCGTCAGCTGGCTGGGGATGGGAGTGGTCTCATTTTGCTTTGTGTGCTAATAGAAATCACGGGCAGACAGGAAGAAGCTATCAAACGCTTGTCTGTGCCTCTCTCCCCGCCCCCACCCCAACTCCCAGCGGTTGTGTCAGCAGTAGGTAGATGGGAGCTGCAGTAAGTGCTGCCCTCTAGTGTTGTAGTTCTTCAGCCTCGGGTGTTGCGCCTCTTGGTGCCATGAGAGTTATGGTCCTCCTGTGGACCTGGTCTCCCTCATTCCTTTCTTGCCATCGACAATGCGGCTTCCAGACAAGCTTAGGTACTGGAATTCTCTCAGCCATCAGCAACAGGCAGTATCACAGCTCTATGACATTGGGAATCCTCAGCCCTTAATTTCAGCCAGTGTTAAGAGATTTAACAGCTCTCTGGAGCTTCTCTGAGGACCAGGTCCCACAGTTTGTCCTCTCTGGCTCCTTCCCGCTCTCTCGCCTTCCTCTTTTTTTTCTACCTGCCCTGGATACTCTTGCATATCTGTCCATCTGTTTCTTCTATAGTTGTCATAATGCTGGCCCACCTTACTGCCTTCACAGCCCGGCCCACCGACTGCTCAACTGTCCTTCCAACTGCTGCTCCGCTGCCTCTGCCTGTCACCAGCTCAGTCTTCGGGACTAAGAGCGGCAAGACAAGGTGACCAGAGAAGGCAGTCATTGGTCCTGACCCTGCAATTCAATCCAATGAGGGGTAGCACTAGTGTCTCCCAGACAACTCTCTTAGTGAGCGAGTCGCCTGTTTAGGCACCCCAAGAGAGGGTGTTTGGTTGAGTGATAGTCATTTATAACTGGTCCAGCTACAGTCTTGCAGTTTAACGACAACTTTTCAACACCTGCAGAATGCCCTTGTCCCCACATGTGGGGATTGAAATAGCGAGAAGCTGAGTGTCCTGGTTCACCTGACTGTTGACAAAGGGGCTTGAACTTGAGTCCATCTGCTTTACCTTCCCTCTGGGCTGACTCGCAAGGACTCTTGGAAGCTGTGTGTTCTCCAAATGGCTGTCATAACTGCACATCTTTTCCCCATCTATGTGCAGACTTTTCTTGCTGTCTCTGTCAAATGATTTTCCAGCCTGTGGTGGTTTTAATAGGAACAGCCCCCATAGACTTGTGCTTCAGTGCTTGGCCCATAGGGGGTGTCACTGCTAGGAGGTGTGGCCTTGCTGGAGGAAGTGTGTTACTGTGGAGCTGGGCTTTGAACTCTTATATGCTCAAGCTATGCCCAGTGTGGCACACAGTCTCCTGCTGCTGCCTGTGGATCAAGATGTAGAACTCTCAGCTCCTTCTCCAGCACTGTGTCTGCCTGCCTGGATGCTGCCATGCTTCCTGCCATGATGCCGTGGTCATAGTGTCTCTTCATGGCAATAAAGCCATAACTAAGACATGGTCCAAGATTCTCTTCTTTTGGAATGGTTTCTTTGTGCCATGAAACTTTGTCTCCACATAAACTTTCCCACACAGTAAGCCATCCATCCTCAAATTGAGAAACCCATCTGTCCCCTCAACCCCTGCATCCCATATTTATCATCAACTCTGGAATTCTGGTTAAGACAGCATAGCTGGTACCTGACTCTAATTGGTACTGCTGGTATCATCACTTTCGTTTCTACAACAGCTTCCATCTTCTTGTTCTACAAACCTTTTGTATTCAACAGCAAAACAACCGTAAAAACATAAATAAGTCACCCACCTACAGGGGGCCTCCCATTACATTTAAAGCAAGAGTCTAGTCCATTACCAAGGCCTACACCCCCTTCTCTCACCTCATCAGATCCATCTCCTTGATAAGTCATGGTTCTCATGCTCATTTCTCACATTATCAAACATACAAGCTCTCCTCTCTCTCTTCTTGCATCAGACAGTATTGTCTGCCTGGAACCATCACCTCCCACTCTTCAGCTGACTAGTTTGTTCTCTCTCTCTCTCTCTCTCTCTCTCTCTCTCACACACACACACACACACACACACACACACACACACACTAGGGGGTGGACAGACACACACGAACATAAACACACAGAGCAGGGGGAGAGAGATACACACAAAGACAAACAGACAGGCACACAGACACACACAGACATGCGCACAGACACACACAGACATATACATACACAAGCATACGGACATACACACAGGCACACACACAGGCACACAGGCACACTCACAGACACAAAGACATACACAAACATACACACAGACACACACAGACACATACAGACAGACACACAGACAGAACATACAGACACAGACATACACACACACACACAAACCTATACACTAAAATCTAGGATCTGTACATGAGAGAAAACATGCAGTCTTTTTCTTTCTGAGTCTAGCTTATTTCACTTTATATAATAACTTTGAGCTCTATTGATTTTCCTGCAGATTTCTCATGACTTCATCATGACTTCTTTATGGCCAAATAAAATTCGTCTGTGTGTGTTTACCTCGTTTGCTTTATTCACTCTTCTGCTGCTGGACACAGAGGTTGATTTCATTTCTTAGCTATTGCGAACAGTTCAGCAGTAAACATGGATGTGTAAGAATTTCTAAGGTAGGATTTAGAGCCCTTTGGGCATATTCCCAGGAGTTGTGTCCGATGATCTGAATTTAAGAGAGAAAGTATCTTGAATTATTGAAGTAAACCCAACAAATCATAAGAGTCCTTAAAGTGGAAGAAAGAATTAGAAAACAGAAGCAAAAGAGAAAATCTCACGAGAATGATTCTGCCTAACAGTGCTGGCTTTGAAGATGGAGAAGGGCTAAGGCCAAGATAGCCACGAGTATTAGATAGTTTTGTGTCAACTTGACACAAGCTAGAGTCATTAGAGTGGAGGGAACTTCAATTGAGAAAATACTTCCATAATGTGGGGCTTCAGGCAGCCCACAGACACTTTTTTACTTTGTGATTGATTGGGGAGGGCCCAGCCCGTTGTTGATGGGGCCACCCTTGGAATGCTAGTCCTGGGTACTGTAAGAAAGCAGGCTGAGTAAGCCAGGGTGAGTAAGCCAGTAAGCAGCATCCCTACATGACCTGTGTATCAGCTCCTGCCTCCAGGTTCCTGCAGACACTTCTCAAGACTTCATTTCCTTGATTGAGTTCCTGTCCTGACTTCCTTCAATAATGAACAGTGATGTGGAAGTAATTAAAGAAACCCTTTCCCCCCCATGTTGCTTTGGGTCACAGCAATAGTAACCCTAACTAGGACACCATGCCTTCAAGGTTTGGGAAGCTTCTAGTGGCTGGAAAATCCCAGGATTCTCTAGCTTGAGACTTTAAGAAGAAATGCTTGCTGTTGACAACTTGATTTCTTTGTGAAGTGAGACTTACTTCAGATGGCTCAACTCTAGAATCATAAGATAATAAATTCATGCTGTTCAGAGTCACTAGGTTTGTCATAATTCGATGCAGCAGCCATGGAAAACTAATCTAGTTTCTTTAACTGTGATGTGAGCAGGGTGATGGATACCTTGCAGCTTTACAAAGCATGCATCGAGTGCGTGTCGTTCGACTTCCAAGATAATACACGTAATGGGCCAAATACAGTGGTCTACACGTTGAAAGCATTTCATTAGTGTTATTTCCCTCTTCTCTCTCCCTTTCTAAATACACTCATCCAGAAGATATACAGCGAGCTATATATAATCATCACAAATTGTATAGTGTTGAAATCAATACTCTGCCGGTATTGAAATCAAACACACATCAGGATGCAGCTCCCTTATTGTTATTGTAACATATGACAAAATAAGCTCTGAGAATTACACACTCATTTAGTGCTCTGTGGCTCTCATGAAAGATGACTGTCTCTTCTGCAGATTTTTATTAAGCTTGTCTGTTGCATAGAGCTCTCTCTTCTCTGGCTTCATTATTTAGAGGCATTGACAATTTTAACACCAGAGAGTTAGCCTAGGATAGAATTACAAATGCTAAATCTTAAAACAAACATGTCATTTGATATAACTGCTGCCCACTTATAAAGTGATGCTCATTTCTGTTCATTTAGTACCTTTCTTGTTCCTTTTGAAGGGAAGATCATGAAGAAGTGTTAGCGCTTCTTCTCTGTCAGAATGGCTTAAGGTTACAAATACATCCTATCAAATCAAGTGGCGAAGCAAACTGCGAAGCCGCAGACTATCATTATACAATGTTAAATGTATGTGAAATACATACACATGTTGCGACTGAGGCCTTGTCGTTTTTTAGATGGTCGTTCAAATAGCCTGTGTTGGAACCATGAATCTGAGCTGGGGAGGGTGGGGAGCGAGGTTGCTGGGTTAGGGCTCCGAGCTCTGTGATAGCTCATTTATATCGCATTGTGCTTCATCATGACAGTCATATTGTATTAATCATATCGTATCATGCCCAATCTCTGTCCCACCACAATTTATACTCTATTTGAATTTAAAAGGCTTTTGTGGTTCCATCCAACAATTAAATCACGGCTTAACCTAGTATTTCTACAGGCAAAATGCCTCCTAAGTTCCAATAAATTTATAAATAACTCCTATAAATTGCCCACCTGAGCTTCCATAAATGTCCTTGTCATTTTTACTTTTTCGTGCTTTAATCTGAAGACACTCTTGTGTCCCTCCTATCGATACCTCAGACTGTAAAAAATGCCCTGTATAATACAACCTCGTCTTAGTTAGGGTTTCATTGCTGTGAAGAGACACCATGACCATGGCGTCTCTTATGAAGTAAAGCATGTAATTGGGGCTGGCTTCCAGCGTAAGAGGTTTAGTACTTTGTCACCATGGGGAGAAGCATGGTGCAGGCAGGCATGGTGTCGGAGGAGCTGAGTTCTACATCTTGATCCACAGGCAGCAGGTACTCTGTGCCACCCTGAGTGTAGCGTGGGGCTAGGAGACCTAGAGTCCATCCCCAAAGTGACTCACTTCATCCAGGAAGGCCACTTCCTAGTAATGACGCTCTTTATGGGTCAACATTCAAACACAGGAGTCAATGGTGGCCATTCCTATTCAAACCACCACAAAAGTCATACAGCCCCCTCCCCAGACCCACACACCCACAGATAAGCATTTCATAAACGGTCTATATTGTGATGCCCTGTAGTTTCTAAATGACTCTATTTTGATCACATCTTTAAGTTAAAAATGCCTGTTATTATTTATTCTATTCATTTTTTACTGCTTAATAGTAGGTTGTGACCTATACTTTGTAATATACTTTGTAAAACACTGTCTTATTTTATCATTAATCTGTAAGCCTGAAAAATAGGCCATGCCCCATTGACCTATGAGTCCTGGTGGTTTTTCTTCATTTACAATGATCATCTTTGTAACTCGTATGACACACTTTTTTTTTTAAGCTTGTGAGATTCTATAATGCAGCTCACTAGATAATGTTGAGGTTGAGTAACTGTTAAAATGTATATGCTCTTAACATAGTTTACTATAAAACAGAGTGACTTACAGGACCTCAGAAAACCCAAATACTATTTGTCCACTCCTGTATGCTTTGCCTATGGAGGGCGTCTCATGATAATATTCTTTTTTGGCATATCAACCTTCTTTTCCTGTTGTACGAGAAAACCCTAACACACTCCCTTCCCTGTCCAAGGAAGCTCTGACTAGAAATGGCCTGGGAGCTTGTACAACTTAGAAGGTTTTCTTTAAGAAAGATAATTCAAAATTACAAATACTAGGTTAAGCATCAAAGCCGATATTTATTTGGAATAAGAAAAGAAATCTCATGAAATAATAAATATCCAATAGCAAAATCACAACAGTACATCTCCAGAAAACAACCAAATATTTTTTATGATAAATTGCTTTCTGGCTTTGATAATTTTAATATTATATATTATATAATATATTATTTCATTATATATTATATATTATATTATTTCATTATATATTATATAATATATTATTTCATTATATATTATATAATTAAATATATATTTAAATATATACAGATTTATATAAATAAAAGCGTGGCTTCTGTATTCTAAGTGATGAATATTTTTGTTACAATTTTCTTCCTGACCTAGAAGTAATTTCTATAGATTTTTATTATTCACCCTATTATTTTTATTTCTTACCCCATTACTTTTTATTCAAAATTTCTCTCAGTTCTTTAAAGTACAGAATAGAGCAAGAAGGGTGCTCTAAATCCACTCAAATCAAATCTATACTTTTGCATTCATTTTGCTGAAATTCTCTAAGACATCTTCCCAAATGTTGGTAACAATGACTGTTCTTAAGTGAATTTCTCCCACAGCCGGATTCCTAAAGGGTTCTCGGCCAGCAGTCTACAACCTGGAATGAGATGGTGATCTTAGCTGACGTTGAGTAAAAGTCTCAACATTTGCAAGGTTTATAAAGCCACAACCCTGTGGGTACCTTCTTAGGACCTTACCCAGCGTCCTGAAATGCTGGTTAAAGGAAAACGCCTTGACATTCCTACTTCTTTTGTTTGTTTGTTTGTTTTTGTTTTTCGAGGCAGGGTTTCTCTGTGTAGCCCTGGCTGTCCTGGAACTCACTCTGTAGACCAGGCTGGCCTCGAACTCAGAAATCCGCCTGCCTCTGCCTCCCAAGTGCTGGGATTAAAGGCGTGCGCCACCACTGCCCGGCACTGTTTTCTTAAGATGGCTTTGACGTCAGTGGAGAGGGGATTCGAAGACAATGTGGGAACAACAACAACAACAACAACAGCAACAACAAACAGTATCAAATAAAAGCATCTAAAATACTTAGAATTATACTCATTTACTGTGGTCCCCCACCTCTTAAAACCTGGAATCCCGTTGGAGGTGGGGTGGGAATAAAACTTAAAATGGAATCAGCCTTGTAGGAAAATTAACAATAAGCTATAATCTAAGCATGAAAAAAGGTGAGTTGTAAGTCTACTTACAGACTCACATCAAGAAATCACTTTTCTTTTCTGTGCCTCAGTTTCCACCTCCCGAGGGCACGCGAATCTTGAAGATCACCTCCAGCTTGGAACAGCTGTTGTCAAAAACATAGGTGCCAGCTGGGCAGTGGTGGCCCACGCCTTTAATCCCAGCACTTGGGAGGCAGAGGCAGGCGGATTTCTGAGTTCGAGGGCAGCCTGGTATAGAGAGTGAGTTCCAGGACAGCCAGGGCTACACAGAGAAACCCTGTCTCGAAAAAAAAAAAAAAAAAAAAGAAAGAAAAAAAAGAAAAAACAAACAAACAAAAAACAAAAAAATAAAAAAACCAAAGAAACAAAACAAAACAAAAAAACCATAGGTGCCATGAATATTGGTCTTACTGTGACATCCTGGGCTTGACTACAAAGTCAAGTATTCTGTAGTTTACTCTTCTGCAAAGTGCCGGGACAGGGCGGGACCTCCTTTAAGGGCTTTTCTGTTCTTTAGATAAATGATGTAGAAATCCAAAGGGAAAAGTCTGGAAGGATGCAGAGAGGGAAGCCCATTTTAGCCACTGGGTGGCGATATTGTCCCACGTCGTGGAAGGTTTTTGTACCACTCGCCAACCGGTCCAAACTTTGAATTAACTAAGCATAGTAAAGGAAGATTTTCAAAAGGGAGCTGAAATAAAAGCAGGTCGGCAGAAAACCACAGTTACAGGGGAATGACAGTAAAGGGCAAGGCCAACTAACAGAAATAAAATCCCTGTCGTCAAGGCAGCGAAACGTACAGGGTTATAGATGACAGCTGTGTTTGAGTATTATTTAACAGGATATACGGAGAGGAGTACATCGTAAATCCGTATAGGTTTTTTAAAAAGAATATGATTTGAAGGTTAGCTCTCACAATCAAAGATTTAACCTGGAGGATTACAAAATATAGGCTACACTTCTAACATCCAAACACAAATAGATTATTTCCTTCTATAATAAGAGTTTTGCCGTGACACGTCCATACGTGCATTTAATGAGCTTTTATTATGTGCATCCTCTCGTGTTTTACCCTCCCTCCTCGCCCTCTCTTCCCCTTCCGCATCTGTAGTAGTAGCCACCCCTTTACTTCCGTCTCATTAAACATACCCAGATTTTTCCATCTGAGAGAAAATGTGCTGTACTGTAGGACTAGGTTATATCATTTAACATTGTGACATTCAGTTCCATCCATTTTCTTGCAAACAACATAGATCCATTGTTCTATCTGAGTGGAGAAAACATTTTTTTTTTTAAATAAAGATCATGTTTACTTATTTGTGAGTGTGCCAACACCTCACTGTCCAAGGGTCTCACTAGACTCAGGCCACGGCAAGGACTTCCACCCACTGGGCCTTCCCTCTGGCCCCCAACTCCGTTTCTTTATCCTCTGGTCTGTCGAAGGGTACCTATGTGGATTCTGTAATCTTCCAGTTATGAAGAGTGCTGTGGTAAACACGCATATGCCGATATTGCTATAGTAAGTTGACTTTGATTTTTTGGGGGGGTAGACACACAGTAGTGGTGAGGCTGGGTCCTATGGATGATGTGGTTTTAGTTGTTGAGGGAACCACCTTCATGTTGACGTCATAGTGGCTGCCGTGATTTCTGTTCTCACCAGCAGTGCACAAGGCTTCCCTTTTCCAGGCACCTTGCTAGCATCTGCTGCTGCCTTTGTGATGACTGTCAATCTGACCGCGGTCATGTGGAAACCAGCACGGTTTTGATTTGCCGTGCCCTGGGGGCTAGAGGTATTGAACATTTTAACACCTTTGTTGACCACTTCCTTATACTTCCTTGAGACCTGTAGGTTAGGTTCATTTGCTCGTTTGTTGAGCAGATTACATTTTTGAGTTCTTCATGTGTTCTAGAACATTCGCGAACATCTGGAAGAGATTTTTTTCCCCTCCATCTATAGGCAGTTTTATCACCGTTGGTTGTTGCCTTTGCCATTCAGAAATTCATTGTTTGATGCAACTCAGTTGGTCATTTCCTTTTGCTAGCTCCTGAGTGTCTGTAATTCCATGAAGAAATCCACTATTTATGTGTGAATCTGGAAATGTTTCATGTATGTTTTCCTGTAGTAATACCAAGGCTTCAGGTCTTACGCTAATGTCTTTAATACATTTTGAGTTGATTTTTCTACAGAGTCAGAGACAGAGATTAGGTTTCAGTATGTGATGTGTGGGTATCCAGTTTTCTCAGCTCTTTTGTTAAGAGCTTTCCTTGTGTGTGTTGGCACCTTGGTAAGAACCAGATGGCTTTAGCTACTTGGCCTTTCCCCAGATCTCAGTTTGTTTGTTCGTTTACTAAGTTGTTTACTTATTTAGTCTAAATCAAAAGGGACCATTTAAGAGGATTGTACTTTTCCATTCTCTTTTCTTTTATTTCTATTCAATCAAATGGACCAAGCTATAGTTTTTGAGTCTTTTCCTTTTCTTTGAAGTGGTTTCCACTGGGGGATCAAACTTATGTTTGGAATTTTGGAATGAGAGATGGGATTAAAGTTCTCCCTGGCATTGGGATGGGGCCAATTTATCTATCTATCTATCTATCTATCTATCTATCTATCTATCTATCTATCTATCATCTATCTATCATTTGTATGTCTGCCTGCTATCTATCATCTATCCATCCACCCACCCATCCATCCATCCATCTATCCATCCACCCATCCATCCATCCACCCATCCACCCATCCATCCATCCACCCATCCATCCATCCATCCATCTATCCATCCACCCATCCATCCATCTACTTATCTGTGAAGACAACCCAGGAGGAGACTCTGGGGAGAGCATAAGCTTCGCTAGTTCAGCACTGTCCTCCTCTATCTCCATTAAAGATGATGAGAAAAGACAAACACAATCTTCCCCATCAAAGAGCCGGTGCACACGAAGGAGGAAACCCTAGGAGCATGAGGTAGAGAATACTGACAGTGTTCCCACTCCCAAACCCACACATCACTTCTTGTATAACGAATAGAGATCTGACTGCAGGAGCCTATGTGAGCTACAGCCTGCTTCTTCCTGCCATTGCCTCTGTTCAGCTCCCCATCTGGTTCTTACCGCCATCATCTTCACCATCTTCATCATCATCATCTTCATTATCATCATCACCACCATCTTCATCATCACCAACAGGCTCTCGCTATGAAGCCGTGGCTAGCCTGAAACTCACTATGTAGACCACACTAGCCTTGAACTAACAGAGAGCCACCTGCCTTTGACCCCATCACTGTCTCTCTCCTGCTAGGCATATACAGGGTCCTTCTGAGGGCTATGGCTTGGCTCTCGATGTCCTGGTGGCCTTTGCTGTCTCATTTCTCTCCCTTTGACACAGTAGCTATGAGCTTATATAGTTTTGTGCCCATTAAAAAAATGATACCGTTAAGTAACCTTTAACAATGAAGCCCATTCATTATGCATTTACCTGATGACACAAAAGCAGCGTTTGCTCCGTTTCAGGGGACTGCCACAGATCAAAGGCACTGAGACCTGAGTGTGTTGGGAACAGTCAGCAGAGACTGTATGGAAATAATGCTTAGCATTTATGTCACACTCTCCATGGCTTCTGCAATCATTAATTAATTATCCACACAATAGCTCTATGAGGAAGGTCAGTGCCACTAGCTCTATTTTACAGATGAAGACTCAGACAGCAGTTAAGAGATTTCCCCCAACATTTAAAGACCTCATGACAAAGCAGCCCCGGGTGGAGGCTGTAGGTGCAGTACACCGGGCTAAGGAGTACACAGCCCCGAGACGCCTCTTGGGGGCTCTACTTCCTTTGTTCTATTTAGAAACTTTCTGAACATGAGGATGGTCTAGATTCATGCACAGCCTCTACTCGCAGTCCGGTTGATCTTGCTGATCCTACTCAGTCCACCATTTTGTAAGTGATCTCATGTCCTCTTCGTTCATTCATTCATTCATTCATTCATTCATTCATTCATTCATTCACAATTCACTTATTCCTTCACGCATTGATGCAGCTGAACTCACTATGTAGACCATGCTAGCCTACAACTCTCAGAGATCTACTTGCCTGTGACCCCATAACTTTTTGTCTTTGGTAGGCATACACAGTGTCTTTAGGAGGCCATGGTTTGGGTCTTCTGAATAACAGTTGATTATATAGACAACCTTTGTCTTTGAAGAACTTTAATTTCTTAGTAGGAATGTACACACACACACACACACACACACACACAAACATACCATTTTAAAGGGGAAGGGAGGAGGAAGACATGGATTCTCCAGATTAGAGTCTAGAAGGTGAATACCAAAGAGATAAGGCTTAGTTAATCCTCTCTGCGATGCCCTGTTTGTGGCTGAGACTATGGGGCTCCTTAGAGTCCCTGTGGGATAGAAGACAGAAGATGCCCTGAATATTAGCTGCTTCTGTTTTTGCCTTGGGCTAGGGGTCCTGCAGGCTAATTTAATATGCTCTTACCCTTCAGAATTCTAACTGCATATGTGCATGTCTTCTTCCTCTTCCCCCTCCTCTTCTTTTTGGGGGATGACAAGCTATTTGAAAATAAGGATGAATTCCTGTAGCCTATAGTATGCTGTAGGAAATACCAGCATGGATAACTACCTTGTACCGAGTGCCTGCCCTGCTCAGTGCTTTAAATAGCAGATACTACAAAGACTTTGGAGACCCGTACTGTTATTATCAACGTTTTACAGTTGAACAAGGAGAAACTGGGAAAGTTTTAGCCATTTGTTCAGAGCTCCGCAATTCTTTCCAATGTTTAACAGGAGTTTAGTGACCTGTGTTTTGTGGGAAGCTAAGACATGCAAATGCTGAGCCAAGAAGCTGTGGACACTCTCTGTACATAGCTTTCAGAACACTGGGGGAACAGGCATCCACCACTGGGTATCAGTGTGTATTACATAACTATCCATCAACCCACAATCACTCCTTGTGATGAAGTCTCTGGAGAAAGCACACAGGATATAATGAAGGAGAAGCTAGCACAGTGACATGATGTGACCACAGGTCCATTAGTGGGGAGAGATACAGGGGCAAATGCAAAGCCATGGAAGGGCATGGGAGGCTTTGATGAGTACATATAGGAATCCGTTGCCTTTGAGGAAAGTCAGTGCTATTAGCTTTATTTTACAGATGAAGGATCAGACCCCCCCAACATGGAAAGGTCTTTTGTCAAAGCAGATCCAGGTGTGGCGGCTGCAGCTAGAGCATGAAGTAGCTGAGTGTTGTAGTACATAGTTAATCTCAACGGGGAGTTCCTACCCTGCCTTTGATCATGCAGTCCCAGATAAAAGAGCAAACCTTGATATTCATACCAAGCCGTTGAAGCCCAAGAGCTAGGCAGATATCTACCCTCTGTGCTATTTTGTCTACTTCTCTGCCAATAAACCCGAGTTATAACTCGCTATGCTCCATCTGGGCTGCTCTTACACCAACTGGCCAGCCCTCATGACCATGTTTACATGATTCACCTACCCCATGGCATCTTCTCCTCTCTCCACGTGGTCCTCCTTTGAACCCAAGCCCAGAAACCAAAACCCTACCTACCTCTCTTCTGCCCAATTATAGGCTGTTGGCATCTTTATTCAACCAATAGTTTTAAATTAAGGAGCAAGGTCACATAACATCACTTGGTGTATTTGATAACTCTCTTGTCTCTGAAGCAAGCAGGGCCAGTATCTAGCATCACAATACATAGCAACAGACCAAACCTCAACAACTGAGGGTAAACTAGAGCTGCCTTCTGTGAAGATTCTACTGCCATTGGCTTGCTTAACATGCACAAAGTCCTGGGTTCGGTCCTCAGAACTGAGTAAAGTAAGAATATTGGCGCATCTCTATAATGCCAACACTCTGAAGGTGGAAACCGGAGAATCAGAAGTTCACCATCCTCTTTGGGTTGCACAATGAGTTCATGGCCAACACAGAGTATAGGAGGATCTGTCTCAAAAGAATACAATAAAAATAAAACAATTCAGGGTATAAAGTAGGCCGAAGCCTGTACACAGACACTACTGAAGGAGGCAGAGAAGAGTGTCTCTCAGAACTGCTGAAAGGGGAGATGGAAGAGGGAGGTGGTTAAGGTAGGTGCACGGGCCCTTAAGGTTTCAGATTAAAGAACAATTGGTCTTTAAGAGCTGGTAATAAATAAAGATTAGATGTAAAGGAAAGTGAACGGAAGCAGAAGGCTGAACCAATCAGGGAGGAGATAGAATATGATGAGGAAAATTAGCTTAGAGAGTGTTAGAGTAATTTTCATGCAAGGTGATAGGGAAGCCAGAGTAGAGCTAGTTGGAGCAGAGGAATGGAAGCTTTGGGGAGATGTTTGCAAAGTCAGTGGAAGTTGTTGGTGGAGAGGAGGGGAAGGCGGGTGTTGAGTCCCCATTCCTGGTTTGCGTGGGTGAATTGAGTTGTCGTGTCAAGTGCTTCTGCTAATGTGTTAAGGGGTATCATAGCTGAGAGGAAGGAATCTGGAGGAGGTGACGGAGGCAGAATTTCGAGTTTCTGCTTCTTCAAAGGTGCCTCTCATCTGCCCTTGGGTCCTAGCTGCTTCTTGTTGCTATAATGGAATAACCATAGGATGGAAAAATGTAAAGTTTATTCAGTTTACAATTCTGGAGGTCAGGGGAATGCATCTTCTGAGAGTATCTTAGCTGGTGAGGACTCTGGTTACCCAGGGCACCACACAGTGAGAGGCTCACATACAGGAGACAAAAGGAGAAAAACCTGACTTTTTATAACAGACCCATTCTCCAGATGACCAACTGACCCTAAATTCATGAATGGATTCATCTGTTTGGCAACGATGGAGCCTCATGACTCATCAAAAGCTCTCGCCATTTAGCTTTTAAATTTTTATTTTATGCATGTAGGTGCTTTGCCTGCACATATGTCTGCACCATGTGCATGCAGTTCCCAAGAAAGCCATTGGATCCCTTGGGAATGGAGTAACAGATGGTCGTGAGCCACCATGATCACACAGCCATTCCTCCAGCCCCAGGTCCTCTTAAGGTCTCACAGTGGGGATTAAATTTCAACACGAGTCGTCATGGGGTCATCCAAACACTTTTATACCAAGGTATGCACACACCTTTGGAAATTCAGATCAGCATTGAACACGCCATTTGTTAATCGAAACTCTTTTCTTCTGCTGCCGTAGAACCTTCTGGAAGAAATGCGTTTGCCTTCTGTCGTCTTACCAGTCAGTCACATCAACAACACAACAGCATCCATTCACACAAGGATGGAAGGACAATTCTGTTGAAGATGCATGTCAGGTACTTTTCCTGTTGCGACAAAATACACAATAAACACAACTTGAGGAAGGTTGGGTTTGCTTAGGCTCTCGCAGGAGTGGATAGTGGTGAGAGGCCGAGGTGGGTAGTCTCGGGTTTCTGCAGTCAAGCAGCAGGGAGCAATCCATGCGGGTGCTTACACCCTTTCTCCTGTTTATTTATTCCAGATTCCAGGTCACAGAGTGGTGCCACTCACATTTAGAGAGGATCTCCTCACCCCAGGTGACAGAATGGAGAACCCAACCCCAGTCATCTCCAGAGGATGTCTATCCCATGACGGTAGAGCTTGCCAGGCAGTTGGACAATCTTAACCACCATGGAGCTGAGCCACCCAGATGATTGCTTGCATCTTTTTTGTTTTTGTTTTTGTTTTTCGAGGCAGGGTTTCTCTGTGTAGCCCTGGCTGTCCTGGAACTCACTCTGTAGACCAGACTGGCCTCGAACTCAGAAATCCACCTGCCTCTGCCTCCCAAGTGCTGGGACTAAAGGCGTGCGCCACCACTGCCCGGCATCTTACCTGTAAGACTTTCTAGTTCTACAATGTTGAACAAATTACTTAACATTTCTCAGTTTCTTGCTCAGTACCCCTGTAAGGAGGTGATAATAACATCCTTTTCGTCACAGGCTTGATGGAACCATCACAGGAATCATAACGACTCCCAGCCCCCGGGACGCCTACATGTGGGAATTAGAGAGGGTTCCCACTCCGCAAGTAAAAGAAGAGAATTTGAGGTTAGTATATTATATACTTCTCCTTAATTACAATTATACAAACATAAAATCATTGTGAATAAATAATATAAATTAAATTATTAAGCATAATAGGAGATACTATTTGAATTTTTAATCACAATAATTAAAAAATCAAATCTAGAAATAATAGATATGGAACAAGTCAAAAATTTTAATAGCAGTTAATTATGAAATTTCCATAGCAACAAATAAACAAATGTTCTAATATAATTAAGCAAATCATTATATAGTAATCTCTAATTTATGTCAATTTAATACTTACTTTGTATATTATTAATGTTAAATTAATATTAGTGATTACCTAGGGGGTTCAAGTCATAATGAAAGTGTCTGTATGTTCAAAATAGGATTCCACTGTCTCAGTAGGGCCTGGGAGACTAGCGAGCGGCTAAGTGTGTGGGTTATAGTGTGCTGGTATGGCTAGGGATTTCAAAAAGAATTTCATATTCTAACCAGCGTTGTATTGAGAAAAGCAACCTTTGGTTTAAAAACGCAAGAAGAGAGAAAGAAAGTAATAGATACGATGTATCTATTGGTAGTAAGATTAGAGAGAACATTACTAGGAGACGCAGAAAGGAACTCCAAGCTAAGAGGACATGAAATCTCTATTATAGGGTCAGTTTTCCCGTTGGATATACATCCCCTGTATATGTATCTGTCTGTATCTTAAATCCCAGATTTATTAGAATAATAAATAATAATTAAAAATAACCAAGTACCAAGTCAGGTATTGGCCAATTTTTTTCTGAAAAATAGTGAATACTCTGACAGATTAAACAGTCCAGACTTTTTGGGCCATAAGTCACTACAAAAGCTATTGAATCACTCCATGGTGGATCAAAGCATCCCTAGGCAGCACTCAAGTGGATTACCTTTGTGGTGTTTCAATAAAACTTTATTAACAAAACAGGCGGCAAACTAGATTCAGCTTGTGAGTTATTTATTATATGCATGTCTGAGAGGACACTTTTTGCATATAACATGAGGGTCATATAACATATAAAATGTATACGTGTAGTTTGTTGATTATTTTCTTTTTTCTTTTTTTAAAAGATTTATTTAGTTGTTATATGTAAGTACACTGTAGCTGTCTTCAGACACCCCAGCAGAGGGCATCAGTTCTCATTATGGATGGTTGTGAGCCACCATGTGGTTGCTGGGATTTGAACTCAGGACCTTCGGAAGAGCAGTCAGTGCTCTTACCCGCTGAGCCATCTCTCCAGCCCCCTTGTTGATTATTTTCAATGTGGTTAGAACGTCAAAATATCTTATAAACATAGTCTTTACATGTAAGTCCAACTGGAATATGCTACAGATAAATCCTATTAAATCAGGCATTTCACTACCTCCTGCCTGAAAACAACCCTAATAAACAGCCCACTTGTCCTTGAAATTAATAACATTCTGACAGAAATAAGAAAAATCTGTAAAATAATAAAAGGAGCCATGATGTGACAGTCCTAGTAGGCTTGGTCCCCTCTGCACCCTCGTGAAGAGAATTGAACACATATGTAGACTATCATATACTCAAGTGGTCACGGACCGCTGGCTTTTATTTTAAATTATTAAGTTTATGCCATAATTGTTGTGTTTTAGGATGAAAGTGCCTGGAGTCCCATGTTGGTTTCCTTTCCCTTTCATATTGACGATAAATCGTCAGTGTGGATAAAATCACTTAAAGAGAGGTGTTCCATTAAACTGCGGAACTTCCTCGGTGAACGCCATCTTCCTCCGACGGAAGCTGAACCACAGCAGATGCAGCCGTAATTGTGGGATGTACGGTGTCGCACTGGCAGCTGAAGTTGATTGATCGTTCTCAGGTTCGATGCTGAGAAAAGTACACTTTGTGGTTTGCTTCGAGGCTCCGCTCTAGTCCTGCTAATGGCAACAGGCTGGAAAAGCATCCCGAAGGCTGACTGCTGAAATATAAAGGACTCGTTACCCAGGGAGTGTTCTTTACCTGCATACTCAGATGGGAGTGAGGGTCACTTAATGCTCCGAGGTAAACACATCTCAAGCAAAGATAAAAATAAGCTTCTGCCATGGGATTGGAGGTGATGCAGAAGGATAAAGAATCTGAAAATAAATAAATAAAAAGGGCGCGGCGAGAGCTTGAGACACACAGAAAGGTAGCTAGTCAAAGCACAGACCTGATGTTAGCGGGCTGTGGAAGCTAAGCTAGGTGGCGAACACCCGCAAACCCAAGACTTGGGAAATGGAGGTAGGAGGAACGGAGTTCGAGAGCAGCCTCTTCTATGTGGTGAGATCGAGGCTAGCCTGTTGCATAAAAGACGGCGTCTTAAAATACTAAAGACAGTGTGAGCAAAAGGTAGCAGCAGGATGCAAGGTAGACAAAGCCCAGGGCATAAAAAGGTGAAAGCTACAGTTGAAATTTAAGGATAATGATGTCATTCTTTTTATTTAAAAAATTTTTTTGATACTTTATTTACATTTCCAATGTTTCCCCCTTTCCAGGTCTCCTCTTTGGAAACCCCCTATCCCCTCCCCCTCCCCGCCTCTACGAGGGAATTCCCCCTCCCACTCACTCCCGTATTCCCACCTTGACATTCCCCCCCTTTCTTTCTCTAGTTCTTCTCTCTTTCCTCCCTCCCTCCCTCCCTCCCTCCCTCCCTCCCTCCCTCCCTTCCCCCCCTTCCTTTCTCTGTTTGATACAGGGTCTCACTATGTTGTCCTGTCTGGCTTGGAACTCACTGTGCAGACCAGGCTGACCTTGAATTTATAGAGATCTTTCCTGCCTCTGCCTCCCAAGTGCTGGGATTAAAGGCATGCACCACCAAGCCAATAAAGGTAAAAATGCTTTGAGTGAGACAAAACTGTTTCAATTTGGTCATTATTTAATTTGTTTATAAAATTATATATATATATATATATATATATATATATATTAGCATTTTAACACCATGTCACAGCTGTTTAAACAGATTTTTTTATCTTCTTAAAGGAACACAAAATGCAAACTAAAATTATTATTGATTAGCTAGAGTTAATTGTGGACGGATGTTTTTTAAAAAACATGACCATAAAAGGGAAGAAGGAAAGCAATAGACACAAAGTGAAGTAATAGGAAGCTTTGAAAGCAAGATGACTGGAGAGAGAGACCTGCCAGGAGAGGCAGAAAAGATGGTCTAAGCAGTGCAGACATGACATCCCTAATCATAGACAGCTTTCCTGTGGCATATGCATTTCTTCCCGTGTGTCTCTATCTGTACCTTACATTCCAGATGTACCAGAATAAATATAAACAGAGGATAGTCAGGCGTTGGCAAATTTATTCTGAAAAGTAGTGAATGTTCTGAGGGATTAAATATTTCAGACTTTGTGGGCCGTATACCACTGCAGCAGGCACTGAGTCCCTCCATGGTGGACGGAAGCAGCCCTAGGCAGCATGCAAATGGATGACCTTGGTGGTGTTTCAATAAAACTTTATTAGCAAAACAGGTGACAGGGTAGAATCAGCTTGAAAGTTATCATACTATTATAGATATATGTGAGAGAATTTCTTTATATACAGTATATGTATATTGCATATACATACAATATACATGAAATTAGGTTGGAGTATTTGGGTAACTCAGCCAAAGTGTCACAACTCAGTAGATAGAGTAACAGATGAAGATGTTTGTAGGCGCCTAGGTGTACATGTAATGTCTGCAGAGATCTAATTACTTTCAACCTAACCACACTCAGTCTTCCTGAAATTTGGGTTCTCAGATACTCCATGAGTGCTTCGTTCTAGGTAGGGGGCTTCTGAGGAGCTTATAGCTTCCTTTCTCATCTTCAGATGGGGCCATGCCTTGTCCAGCTGGCCACAGCCCTGGGCTGAAGTGATCCTCCTGCTACAGTCTCCAGAGTAGCTGGCCATGCAAAGCTGTGCTGCTGTTCATGGTTTACAGGGGTGCCTTTGGAGGTAACCAAGGCTTTGTACGCTAGCTGCCTTAGACAGATGGTGCTCCTTAGATCTATTATGTATGAGCCATCTCTTTTTAAACAGTATCATTTCACCTTTGAAGAAAAGAAGCTTCAGACTCAGCATTTAAAACAAGGTTTGAAGCCAAGAAGTTCATCAGAGACCATCTAAAACAAGGTCCTGTCATCCTGCTTAGCTCACCCAGCTCCCTGTTTTCTGGCTCATTCTGGGGTGTACTCCTCTCTCAGCTGTTTTGCTCAACAGTTCTCATGCTGTCATAGTGCTGAGTTCAGTGCTATCTCGGGTATAAATAACCACACCCAGAGGACAGTGCCGGTTCCTGAGATGCCCATTCCTTCCTCCCATGCCCTGCTCAGCTGCATCCCCCTGAAGATCTTCCTTTGGCTCCTAAGTCTAGCAGAAACCAGAGCTTCGTTTCTGGTTTTTCTAATATTGCCTTGAATCCGATGTTCTGAGCCCAAGTGACCCCAAAATCCAAATGCCCAGAGACAGATCCTTCCCTTAAGCTCCTGTATCACATGACCAGGACACATTCCTAGCAGTTGACTGCAACTACTGATGGCCACTGCTCCGTTTGTGTTCCCAGCTTCTCCTTTGCAGTTGTTGTCTGTGTAAACATTTCTTACCACCAACCCCACTGGGAACTTACTCTCTTGAAATGCCGGGGGTTGGCGGGGATAGCAGAAGACCATGGCTCTCTATCACCAGATTCAGAGCCAGGGCAGTATACTTGTCCTCAGGATTGACCCTTTTTTGGGTGCGGGTGTGTGGGGGAATATCTGTTTGGCCTCACAACTGCAGTCCATCATGTGTGGTGGAGCAAAGCCGTTCACATTATGATGGGTAAGAGGGACAGAAAGAACTATGGAAAAGGAGCCATGGCAAGATGTAGTCCCTGAGGACATGTCCCCATTGACATTCCTCCATTTAGAGCCCAGTATCTTCCCCCACCTCCAACTCCAACCCGTCTTTGTGTTATGCCCTATCAAGGGATCATTTCACTGAATCGGTAAGAGCCGCAGTGACCTAGGTGTCTGTGGAAATGCTTAGGACTGATGTGATGTTTAAATGGGACTTTAGCTCTTAGCTTACCAAGTAGCATGGTTGTTCCGTTCTCTCCATCGCCCTAAGTCAGTCTGTGCTGGATTCCTGGTCCGCCTTGTTCTTCAAGGCCGGACGCTGGCTTTGCTGTCTTCGCTTGCCATCTGCAGGGGGCATCAGGCCATACAGAGGAGGCACTTCAGTGATTACACACATCTGATCACCCTGGAAAGCCCCAGAAGTTCACCTAAGTGCAGGGTTGACAGAAGACATCCTATTTCTAGGGAAGGGCTTGTTCTGGCTTTCCTGTCGTCCTCTATGTATGCTTTTCTTCTGCCATAATTAACAATGCCCCAGCCACTGGCCTGTTTCCAATGAAATATTACATGGTTACCTACCTTATCTGAAAAATGGGGATAATAATGCCAATCCTTCTAATGCCCTTAGGAAGATTAAATAAAATTATGTTTATGAAAGCTCTTCAAGAGGATTTAAAGACAGCCTGCCTGGGTTGTGGAAGGTGACGACACTATTTTTGTTGTTATTATGCCTTGGCTCCCAGAGACTGATTAGTTCAATTCTATTTCCTTGGCTCTGTTTTAGACCGTTGAGGTCACGAAACAAGTTATCTCTAGGTTAGAGAGGTGTTATTATAAACACGGTTCCATTAGCAGTAAAAAAAAAAAAAAAAAATCTCATTTTTTCAAGTTAACACTTCATTAAAAAATACAATTGATTTTTTACAAAATAGAACCGTGCTACTACCATAATTTCTTCTTACTGTTCTTGCTGCGCTTCTACATGATGGCAGAGGAAAAAAAAATACTAATAGAATTTTAGGCAAAAGATAAACAATAAAGCGCTCATGTTAGCAGTGAATAAGGAACAAAGCACTGGAAAGCCCACGCTGTGTGGGTTATGTGTGTTTAGCTCTGAAAGCCTTCGGAAACGGAAATACACCAAATACATATGTCCTGTGCCTGTTGGTTCTGCGATGGAAAAATGTTCTGAGCAAGAGGGGGGACATCGAGACTGAGTGACCCGTCGGTGATGAGCGGCACCCTAAATAACTGAGAATTTTCTGGTGCCTTATCAGTGATAGCTCTAACAAAATCAACAAAAGAGCCAATCTGTAATTAAGGCGTCCAATTGTGCCGCTCTGTCTCTGGTGTAATAATGGAGGTTCTCACCAAGTAGGTGGCCTTTCTATTACAGAAATGAAGATATTCCTGAATACCCGATCTTCCTGAGCTACGGGGGGCGGGGGGGAGGGCCTTAAAAAAGGTTTGGCAATATTATTTGGCAGGCTTTTAGTGTCTCTGAGGATGACTCCAGGGCAGGAAGGAGTTAATTTTTATCAAACAGAAAATTAAGAAGTCGAAATGGAAATTTCCATAATGGGAAATTAAAAGTTGCGAATTCCATCTAAAGGAGGAAAGCTGTTAATGGATCCCAGGAAGCATCTGTAGTTGGAAGTGGTGGGGCAATTTTCCCTGGCGGTTGGGGAAATCTGTGTAATGTAGTGGATTGTAAGAGTGCTAGAAGGGCCTCTGAAGGCGAGAACTGGGAGCTCCTAGGTTCTGTTTGGCTCAAGCGTTAAAAAAAAAAGATGGTTGTGGAATTTCATTTATAATAGAAATATAGATTTCTTTTTTTTTTTTTAAAGAATGATTTATTATATTTTATGTATATGAGTACACTGTAGCTGTCTTCAGACACACCAGAGGGAAGCATTGGATCCCATTACAGATGGTTGTGAGCCCCCATGTGGTTGCTGGGAATTGAACTCAGGACCTCTGGAAGAGCAGTCAGTGCTCTTAACCACTGAGCCATCTCTCCAGCCCAGAAATATAGATTTATGACTGTTTTAAAAAGTATTGTTTATTTTATCCATGATCAGGTGGGTTGGGAACTGAAGAGTGAGCAAGTGTTTGTCTAATGGTGGCCTCCATAGTGGCACTGGGCTCTGCCTGTGTCACTTTCCCAACTCATCTGAGAAGTGAGTGTTAGAATCAGCATGCGTAATCTAGATCTTCATTTATCTAACAAAATATAAAATCCTGTTAGTACAAAAAGGCCCGAGCGCATGTGTGCCTGGCCCTGCTCTCCTAATGGATTTTAATAAAGTCTAGAAGAACAGTCCGTAGACATAGGAGCTGGGGTGAGCTGTGTAGTCTGTCTTTAGAAGTCCACAAAGCATGCCAGTATATTAAAGGCTCCAGTAAGAGACATTAACTATTTTAAACCACTTTTTTATAAAACATTTTTACATGAACGCACTTGGAGAAATAGGGATCTTTAGCTTAGTTCTAGGATGAAGGTTCCTACCAACGTTTGCACACTAATGAATAAAGGAAATAAATGAGAAGGTGGGGGTCTTATAAATACATGCATAAGGAAGCAAGAGGCTGAATTAAAGACATCCATAACCTGCATTAAGGCTGCAAGACGCAAGGGGTCACGTGTCTTTTCCTGGAAAAGCACTTTACACGGTCTCTATAAAAACTACGGCTGGTGTGGAGAATTTTTCTGAAATGTAGCCAGCATAACAAGTAAGAAAACTAAATAAGTATGGAGTGTTTGGGACACTGATTTACTAATTGATTCATGCCTTCACTTAACATGGCCCAGAGTTGTGGGAGTTTTCTAAACTTCCCTGGAATGCATCACCGTCAGGACTCTACCTCACTGGCTCCTGCAGGGGGCGTAAGTGCCATCAGCCTTGGGCACACTGAATGGCCACCCTGCTGGATGCGTGCCCCACACTCTCCAGATGAGCATTTAAAACTGAAAACCTGGTAATATTTATTGAACCCCTTGTATGGTTGTATTTGCTCATGAAAATCAGTCTCCTTATAACACCTACAAACTGTCATGTGATCTCAGAGCCTAGGCTCTCCTCTGCCCCGTGCCAACCTCACATCTTCTAAAGTTTTGTATGTCAGTCTCTTAAGCCTTCTTTTGTTATTCAGAGAATGGTCTCCTTCCCACCACAGGCCCTTTGCACATGCTTGCCTCGACTGCAACCTTCTCCTCTTTTCTGGCCCTTTGTCAATTGCACCTTCCCACTTTCTACTAAGTTAACGCCACTTACTCACAAATTAATTCAAACATTGCTCTCCTTTTGACCTACCACACACCATTGTCACACTTGTCAACTGCTGGATATTTATTTATTTGTTTATTTATTTATCCTTGTTTTTCTTCTATCATTCATCATGACTTGCGATTTCACAGTTTTTAGAATTACTGGTCAATATTTTTCACCCTCGTTTACTGATTCTCTAGCCTATGCCCACTAAAGGCCTCTCTAGTGAGAACCAATGAAGGGATATGTAACAGGCTGGGATTGTTAAAGCTTATTGATAAAGCTGGCAAGAGAATCCCCCTTTTTTTCTTGGGGAGGGGAGGCTCTTAAATAAATCAAAATTATTAGTAGACTGAGGAATTGAGCTATATATTTTGGTATAAATTTTGCAGATGGAGGAAAGTCTGTAGAGGAATGGGATGTAACTAATTTGGCAGCAGTGAAAAATAGATTTTTTTTTTCCTGGTGAAATAAATAATGGTTTTCTGGTTGGGTAATTCTGTGCACAAAAAGTGATTGATTAAAGCTCCTGGAAGCATAGGCTATGCAGAGAGAACAGGCGTCTATGTGCGTACATGACTCGAATGTAGCCTTCAATCTTTTTCTCAGAAAAGGTACGCTGGGTGAGTTTTGAGTCCTACTTCCACATCTGTTGGTGTGTTCTATCCCCAGCCCAAAGAAGTGTCAGACATGGCCTCTTTGGCAGAAAAGGAGTAAATAATATATACTAAGTAAAGTAAAAATAGTCTGGCTGCCCAGATTTCTGGAACTGGTGAATAAAGGAATGTTACGAGCTTTTAGTTTCTCTTTCGATTAAAAATGGTAGGTTGCTCAGGAAGGCATTTGTGAAGCATAGCAAGCTCATTACAGGTTCCATAAAGATGTGGGATACTTGTGGAATGAATGAGCAATGTGTTACATTTACAGGGGAAGAACCATTTGCTTCTTTGGTCCTTACAAGCTTCTCTAGTGAGCTAAGGCAGCCATCCCTTTGGAGAATCAGCTCCTCAGCTACGATGTTTAGCTCATCCGATTTCTTTGCCAAATACTTTTTAGGTACCATCCCAGATACCACAGGAGACTCTTAGCTGGTAAGAAAGGCTTTGTTTGGTCGCGGCGGCCATTTTGCATTTCCTGCAGATCCTGGATCAGTGTTTGAATGGAGTTCTGCCTGCCTGCGTTCCACTTGCAGGGCCGTTTTTCATGATCGTCTTCCCGTCTTTTCTCCAATTCTCCTCATTAAGATCAAGCAGTCATGCTGGGGAGGTGGCTCAGTGCATAAAGTGCTTGACTTGCAAGCAGAAGAAACTGATTTCAACCTCCCAGAACCCATTACCTGGGATCCATCCCATATACAGTCACCAAACCTGGAAGTGCTTGCTGACAGGAGCCTGATATAGCTGTCTCCTGAGAGCCTCTGCCAGAGCCTCTGCCAGAGCCTGACAAATACGGAGGCGGATGCTCACAGCCAACCATTGGATTGGGCGTGGGTCCCCGATGGAGGAGTTGGAGAAAAGACTGAAGGAGCTAATGGGGTTTGCAGCCCCATGGGGGGAGCAGCTGTGTTAACCGGCCAGACTCCCCGGAGACTGGACCATCAACCAAAGAATACACTAGGAGGGACCCATGGCTCCGGCGCATATGTAGCAGAGGAGGGCCTTGTTGGCCATCAGTGGGAGGAGAGGCCCTTGGGCCTGAGGGGGTTCCACTGTAGGGGAATGCCAGGGCAGAAAGATTGGAGTGAGTAGGTGGGTGGGGGAGAACCCTCATAGAGGCAGGGGGAGTCGGGATGGGATAGGGGGCTTCCGATGGGGAGACCTGGAAAGGGGAAAACATTTGAAATGTAAATAAAAAAAATCAATCAAACAAACAAACTAACAACAACAACTGAGTGTGGTGGTGCTGTACACTTTGAATCCCAGCACTGGGAGGAAGAGATAGGAATATCCCTGGGGGCTCCCTGGCCAGTCAGCCTCACCACGTACCAAGTCCCAGACCAATGAAAAACCCTGACTTTAAAACAAAAAACAATACACGACAAACAAACACACAGGGAAGGAGAGAGGGGGAGGACGCTCAAAGAAGGTCCCTGGAGGTGGTTCTTTGGCTTCCACACGTACGTGCATACACGTGTATTCCCCTACAGTGGAACCCCTCAGGCCCAAGGGCCTCTCCTCCCACTGAAGGCCAACAAGGCCCTCCTCTGCTACATGCTACTTGTACGTACACCTACATTTATGTAAACATGTTCCTACATACAGATAAACACATACGTGCAGTACATGTAAGACACACACACACACACACACACACACACACACACACACACACACACACACACACACACACTCAGAGACGGAGAGAGAGAGAGTGAGAGAGAGAGAGAGAGACAGACAGAGACAGAGACAGAGACACAGAGACGGGGTGCGGGGGACTAAGACATTACTTTGAGAGCACAGCCTGTAATAGAAACGGGAATCTCAGTAGTAAGTGTTTCTGCTCCATGCTCCTACTTTTGCTCAGTTCTGCCTTTTCTTGTATCACAGATGAAAATATTCCTGTTTAAACAGCGGCTGTGAAAACAGTGATTAGGATGCATTCGGATGTTACCAACGCTAATTTTCAAGATAGATTTTTAAATTATTGCTATGATTTTCAATCTAGCATCTATTTATTAAGTGCCTCTGACCATTGCCAAAGTTCCTTCTAATTCTGAGAAAATTCTATTATTTTCTTTTTAGACGAGCCATCTTAATTTGTGATTCTGTGACCCCGATTTATATTTGAGTCTGAATTTAAACCCTGATCAATTGGACAGAATAATAAGATCCACTCCTAGAAACACATACAAAGAAAACAATAAACCATGTTAAATAAATTAACCATATTCACTATGGAAACATACTATTATTTTGAGTTTTTAAGTCTAAATTACTGCTTACACCTCACTATCTCTTTAAATGCCTGGATTATTTCAGATCTGAGAGAAACAGGGATAAGAGAAAACACAGTTATTTAACAGAAAAAAAGGGTTCCATTAATGTGAACAGCTCCTCAAATCCAAATAAAATATATTTTCCAGTTTAAAAAAAAACACATATATTTAAAGGAGAAGCCTATGCTATTTGTCTAATGGGCTTCTTGACAATTTAAAAGGAAGCATGGTTTACCATGCTGTGATTTTTAGATGCATTTATTCAAATGTGCCATACTTAATATGCAACTTGAAAATCTCTGGGCTCACATGAAAACAGATTTATCTGGCTCTGATATGCTCGCTCTTCTGAAGCCTGGCCATACTTCTTAGTCTCGCTTCTCTGGCTCTCAGGGAGCTGATGAAAAATTTCCCAGGTCTTAGGATCACTTTCTGTAATTCAAACTCTATTTTGAGAGTCTCTTTTGTAGCTGCGTACTTCCAAGCCTGAGGTTGGTGAACGTTTCGTCTTTTCAAACTGTCACCTAGTGTCCCCCCAAGTCTGCCACAGTGTTTACCTTAAAATGAGTGCGCACGGAAGAAAGAAAACGTTGAGTTTAGTGATGGATTTTGATAGATTAGAAGTGGATTCTATTATGAAAATTTATCCAAGTACAGGAAGTATTGGAGTCCTGCAGGGACTTAGATGATGGCTAGAATTCTAGAAGTTGAGTATTTTAAGAGTAGTATAGTGTGTGTATGTGTGTGTGTGTGTAAGTCTATGTATGTGTGCATATGTATGTGTATGTATGTATCTGTGCCTGTGTGTATATATATGTGTGTGTGTGTGTGTATGTGTATGTCTGTGCACATGTGTAGTGTATGTGTGTATGTATGTATGTGTTTCTGTGTGTATATATATATGTGTGTGTATGTGTATGTCTGTGTATATGTATAGTGCATGTGTGTGTGTGTCTGTCTGTGTATCTGTGTGTGTGTCTGTGTGTGTGTATGTGTATGTCTGTGTATATGTATAGTGCATGTGTGTGTGTGTCTGTCTGTGTATCTGTGTGTGTGTCTGTGTGTGTGTATGTGTATGTCTGTGTATATGTGTAGTGCATGTGTGTGTATGTATCTGTGTGTATGTATGTGTGTGTGTATGTGTGTATGTGTCTGTCTCTGTGTGTGTGTGTGTATGTGTATGTCTGTGTATATGTGTAGTGCATGTGTGTGTGTGTCTGTGTGTGTGTGTGTGTGTCTGTGTATCTGTGTGTGTGTCTGTGTGTGTGTATGTGTATGTCTGTGTATATGTGTAGTGCATGTGTGTGTATGTATGTGTGTGTGTATGTGTGTGTGTGATCTTCCATCCCTAGTCTATCATCTTCAATGGTTAATTTCCCTCCCAAATTTCAAACCCTGGAAACCTCTCACTTCTCCAGGAACATCTGGATGAAGGGATCTAAGTGCCCCACAATAGTCACGTGTCTTCCCTAATTGGGGGCCAGGAGACCTGAGCATTCAGTCAGCCTCACTGGGGTCCTTGTTGCTCTGCTGTTTCAGAGGCATTAGGATGGTCAGCCATTACATTTCTCTGTGTTGCTTTTAATTGAAGGTAATTATTTTGACTCCTTCAACATGCCACATGACAGGGACTTTTTTTTTTTGATACTTTATTTACATTTCCGATGATTCCCCTTTTCTTTGGAAACCCCGTGTCCCCTCCCCCTCCCCGCCTCTGTGAGGGAATTCCTCCTTGC
>CM052717.1:23073326-23101978 GCA_028551405.1 Uromys caudimaculatus | reverse complement strand
GGGATGGAGATTAACCTTGATTAACTAGCTGGCCGAATGCTATCACTGCACTGTTACAAATAACAAGAGAGATAGAAAGATCAGAGTCCAAGAAGGAAAAACAGAGGTGAGCTATAGAGATAAAGGGGCTAAAGCATGTGGGGGACCATTGGAAACCATAAAGGGAAGGCCCTACGCTCTCCTCTAAAGGATGCTGAAAATGGACACCACCTGTGATCTAGTCCAGTGGTATCCATGTTGACCTAAAACAAATGCAAGATAAAGAACGTGTATTAGTAAATCCACAAATAATATTTTCATTACAATAACAATGAATAACATAGATCAAAAGTAGGATATCACAAATACATCAATTCTCTCCCAAGCAACCTAGAGATTCCAATCAAAGTCCTAAAAAGGTTTTTCACAAAATGTGACAGGCTAACTTTTTATATAAAACAAACAGATAAGAATAGCAGAATGTTTTTAAAACCTCAAGAAAAGAGTCGTCAAGTTTTCTATGGAAGGCCGCATCATAAATATTCTAAGCTGTATTGGCCACATATGGTCTTTGTCACTTCCACTCCTTTGATTTTGTTTATTATTCCGTTCTTAAAGAATGTAAATCACCCTTAGCTGCAAGGCTATATATAGCCAGCAGATGGATTGAACCCACAGGCCACACTTTGCCTATCCCAGAATGAGAACAACATGGATACAACACACCATCCTGAGAAGAGAGGAAAAGGCAGTGGAGAGGATCACCTATCTAATGGAACCACCCAGTTATATCGTGACAAGTAAAACTATGTCATTGTGAAACATGTGCACATATAACCAAACGCAGACTGTAAATATCAGGAATTATACATAAGTTAAATCACAAGCCCCAATTTCATAATGTTAGTGAGTTCTGGTAAGAGGAAAGAATAGAAATAAATAAAATTTTAAAAGGATGTTTTCAGAATTCTCAACTAAGGAAACTCGTAGGACTGAGAAGCACCTAAAGAAATGTTCAACATCCTTAGCCATCATGGAAATGCAAATCAAAACAACCCTGAGATTCCACCTCACACCAGTCAGAATGGCTAAGATCAAAAACTCAGGTGACAGCAGATGCTGGCGAGGATGTGGAGAAAGAGGAACACTCCTCCACTGCTGGTGGGATTGCAAGCTGGTACAACCACTCTGGAAATCAGTGTGGCGGACCCTCAGAAAAATGGACATAATACTACCTGAGGACTCAGCTATACCACTCCTGGGAATATACCCTGAAGATGCTCCAACATGTAATAAAGACACATGCTCCACTATGTGCATAGCAGCCATATTTATAATAGCCAGAAGCTGGAAACAACCCAGATGTCCCTCATCAGAGGAATGGATACAGAAAATGTGGTACATTTACACAATGGAATACTACTCAGCTATTAAAAACAATGACTTCATGAAATTCACAGGCAAATGGATGGAACTTGAAAATATCATCCTGAGTGAGGTAACTCAGTCACAAAAGAATGAACATGGTATGTACTCACTGATAAGTGGATATTAGCCCAAAAGTTCAGAATGCCCAAGGTTCACTTTACAGCAACCGTTGGACTGATCGTGAAGTCCCAGATGGAGGAGTTGGAGAAGGGACTGAAGGAGCTGAGGCAATTTGCAGCCCCATGGAGGGAGCAACAGTGTCAACTGGCCTGACTTCCAGAGACTGGACCACCAACCAAAGAATACACATGGAGGAACCCATGGTGCTGACCACATATGTGGCAGAGGAGGGCCTTGTTAGCCATCAGTGGGAGGAGAGGCCCTTGGGCCTAAGAGTGTTAGATGCCCCAGTATAGGGGAATGCCAAGGAGGGAATACCCTCATAGAGGCAGGGGTGGGGAGGAAGGGGAGAGGGGTTTCCAAAGGGGAGACCTTTGAAATGTAAATAAAGTATCAAAAAAATTTTTTTAATTTTAAAAAAGAACACTCAAAAGGAGGGTTTCAACAATGTCCATAATATTTATTTCCTAAATTAGCTTCAGGATATGTGTTATGTGGGCTATAAATTTGTATAAATACATTATATTTTATAATCTTACAATAGTCTTGGATTATTCGGGACATTAGACCCCAGAGCAAGTCTAGCAGATTTAAGAAAACTGAGATATTGTTGAATATCTTTTAAATATTTGTTAAATATCAAAAGAATATACCTCAGAGATTTGCAAATGTGTGTAAAGTAAAGAATAGGCTCTGGAATGATGAGTCAGAACGAAAAAAAATGTTCAAATGTTTTGAGACAAAAGAGAGGGGAGAGGGAGGGAGGAAAGGAGGGAGGGAGGGAAGAAGGAAGGAAGGAAGGAAGGAAGGAAGGAAGGAAGGAAGGAAGGAAGGAAGGAAGGAAATGAAATGAAAACCCAGCAAACTCAAGCTATAAGCTACAGCAAAGCAGCTGAGAGGGAATTTTATTGCAGTTGAGCAACTACATCAAAAAAAAAAAATGTTCTCAAATAAACAACTCTTGGAGTTGTGTGCCAGGAAGTAGAGAAAGAGCAAAGTCAACCTAGGCTGAGAAAGAAGGAAATAAAATCCACCCAGACAGATTGGGATGGGGAAGGGAGAGGCGAAGGGGAGAGAAGGAGAAGCTAGAAAATACCAGTAAAGATCAAGGGCACTAAAAGCTGTTTCAGGGGAGGGGGATAAATAAACACAATCATCAAATTTAGCCAAATTGACAAGGAAACAGATGGCTCACACAAACAAAATCAAAGGGCTGGAGGCATGGCTTGCCAGTTAAGAGCCCTTGCTACTCTTGCTGAGAACCCGGGTTCAGTGCTCAGTACCCGCATGGCAGCTCACAACTGCCTGGAACTCCACTTCCAGGGAAGCCATACTGTCTTCTGGCCTCCTCTGGCACAAGGCATGCATGTGGTACACACAGAGAGAGAGAGAGAGAGAGAGAGAGAGACAGAGAGAGACAGAGAGAGACAGAGAGACAGAGAGAGACAGAGAGACAGAGAGAGACACAGAGAGACAGAGAGACAGAGAGAGACAGAGGGGGGAGGGAGGAACTTACATGCGCAGGAATTCACACAAACACATAAGATAAAAAATGAACAAATCTTTAAACAATTAGAACTGGGAAAACAATCATTGCAATATGGTATCCTATAGCGATACCATGGATCATGAGAAATTACTTTGGACAGCTACACAAACAAATTAGAGAAACTAAAGAAATTGACAGAATCCTAGAAGCATACAAGCTACCAAATCAGGAGATGGTGGGAAATCTGAGCAGAGCAATAAATGAATCATTAATAATAAAAATAATCTCTTACTAAAGCAAATTAAGGACCCGATAGACTAACTGCCTAATTCTACCCAACATCTAAAAAATTATTACACTAATCCTTCTCATCCTTCTCAAATTCTTCTCAAAATAATAAAGATAACGGAACACTTCCAAACCAGAATTGCCTTGATACAAAACCCAGGTAAGGATGTTCAAAAAATACTGTGTGTGTGCCTGTGTTCCAAAAAAAGCATATATATATATATATGTGTGTGTGTGTGTGTGTGTGTGTGTGTGTATACATATATATGTATATATATCTCACATATATGTATATCATATATATGTTCTATGTAATATATATGGAAATCTACTATAGAAGTTTCCATGTGTTTGTGTGTGTACAGTTTCCACAACTCTGTCTCACCTTAGGTATAAAAATAACCTTCAAAGTTGATAAAAAATGTCTTAAATGCAAGACCTGAAACTGAAAGATGTCCAGAAAAAAATATTGGGGAAGTTGTGCATTGAGTCTAGGACATTGGCCTGAGGAATTTTTTCAGACAGGACTACATTATCACAGACAACCAATGGGACTATATCATATTCAAAATAAGAGCTGAGATGCAATCCAGAAACTATTTGAAAATCCTATACCCGGTAAGGGGCTGGCGTGAAAGTCCAGAAGGAACAGAAACAACAGAATAGAAAGAAAACAATGGTCAAAGAATCTGAACAAGCATTTCTCACAAGAAAAGATATGGCTGACTAATAGATAACTGAAAAAGTGATCAGCACTCTAACCTCCAGAAAAGCAGAAGTTAAATAATAATGTAATATCACCTCATACCTGTGAGATAGCTATTACAGAAAATCAGAGTAACAGCTGCTGGGAGTGTAGAGAAAGGGAGAACCTGTACAATCCTGATCACAATGTACAGTGGCGCAGCCATTATAGAAAACAGCACTAGTGTTCCTCAAGAAAGAATTACAGTTTGCCTCAGCAACACCATCCCTGGGTAAAAAGCCAAAGTAATTTAAATTGGCATGCTAAAGTATTGTCCGCATCCTGTGTTCATCTCCTTAGTTTTCACAGGAGACAAGTATTCTAGATTTCTGCTGTTTTTGTGCTGAAACACTCTGACCAATATCAACTTACAGCAGGAGAGGGTTTATTTGGCTTACACTACCAGGTCAAAGCACAAACCATGGAGAAACCCTGCATTCTGACTTGTTCACTTGCACACTCACAAGTGTGCACTTAACAAACAAGCTTTCTCCTACAGCCCAGCACCACCTGCCTAAGGATGGTGCTGCCCACAGTGGGCTGGCTCCTCCTGCATCAGTTACTAATCAAGACAGTCCCCAACAGACACGTTCATTCATAGACTAATCTTATCTAGGCAACTCTATTGTTGAATTAGAGGCTTTCCTCTCAGATGGCTGTGTCTAGACAGATGACAGTTAAGGCTAACTATGGCACCAAAATATGAAAGCAATTTAAGTGTTTGTCAACATATGGACATATAACAGAAAAGTGAGACAGATGACAGATAGACATGTACACACACAATGGAATACTATACCTTTAAAGAGAAGAAATTGGGAGGTAGGAATATAACTAAGTAATGTGCTCATTGTACAAGAACAAATAACTCAGTTCAGGTCCCCAGCACTCATAATAAAGAATCGTGGCAGCATGTTAACTTTACACATCTGACACATGTGTAATCTCAGTGCTATACACACACGCACACTTAAAAGGAAAGACTTTTTTTTAATTTGCAACAACATGGATAGTACTAGAAAGACATCATGCTAAGTGAAACAAGCTAAGCTCAGAAAAATCAATATTACAGGATTAGCCTTACACAGAGAATATAAAAACCACCAACTACAGAAATAGAGAGTAGAAACATGCTTAGCCAAGGTTATTGCCATGAGAAAAAGGAACAATGTTGACCAAAAGGACACCAAGTTGTAGTTAGAGAGCAGGACTATCTGTTTATCATCTATCTATCTATCTATCTATCTATCTATCTATCTATCTATCTATATCTATCTATCTATCTAAAACTATATTTTAGTTATCTATTGTACCCCATGGTGATTACTGTTATATCTATTATATACTTCAAACTTGACAAGAGAAATATATTTTGAAAATTCTCATCACAAAAAAGCAGATAATTTGGCAGGGTGTTAGCTCTCATAATTAGCTTTACTGACATTTTAAGGATGTATATACATTGATCAAAACATCATATTACAACCCATAAAGATATATATAATATTGTCACTTGATTAAAAATAAATTGTGTTTTCTAAAAACACCAAAAAAAGAAAGAAAATAATTATTGGTTGACGTCTACCCTCTTAGACATGGGATGATTCTCCAAACTACAGTAGTCATAAATGTTATTTCCAGGTTCATCCTTGCTGAAATTCCGCTCCGGTTCATCCTTGCTGAAATTCCGCTCCTACCCTACAACGTAAGGTAAATGCCTAAATATTTGGTTTTCTGGAATTAAATTTGTCTAATTCATCGTTCTATCTGTGAAAAAAAAAGGCGTGGTTTGTTTTCAAAGCTAGATCCCTTGAAAACTTTGCCAAGAGACTACAGTGAAAGTCATCTTCCATGATCATCTGTACCAGTGGTTCTCAACCTGTGGATCGCAACCCCTTGAGAATGCATCTTGGATACCCAGGATGTCAGATATTTGCGTTACGATTCTTAACCATAGCAAAACTACAGTTATGAAGTAGGAACGAAATCACCTTATGGCTGGGGGTCACCACAACATGAGGGACTGTATTAAAGGGGCGCAGCATTCGGAAGGTTGAGAATCGCTGCCCTACATACTCATGCACACTCATCTCCCTCATTTTAGGACTCATGCTTTTCAGAGCATCCTCTAAGATACCCTCTACTCCCACATCCTTTTCTAGTGATGGGTGTCCTTGGCCACCATCACACTGCAGAGCCCTTAAGCTTTTGCACCAGATCTATTCATTTCCTTCAGATTTAGGCGTGAAGGTCGGGGCATGGTAGAAACTCACAGCATGAAACGCAAATAGGAGAGACTAGCACAAACCTCCCAGACTTCCACTGACTGGGAGGCAGGCCCAGCGAGAGTACACAAGCTGCTAGAACTGCAACCGAAGCACAGAGGCCAAAGAGCTGAGGTCTGCACAGTATGCACTAGGATTTCCAGAGGAGACACTTCCGCAAGGTAGAGGCCCTTCCCAGCAGGGTTGAAGGTGACAAGGGTCTTCATCAGGAAGACCAGTAAGCACAGGAGCCAGGGCCCTTTCACAAGGCAAAATGGTTCTCTGACTCTTGTGTTAGACCGGTAAGAGAACAAAACTCCAGAAGAGTCCGTTCCTAGGCGCAGAGCACACAGGAACCCTGGGACCTGGCTGGGCTCTCAGGTCTGAGAGACTGGCATCCTCAATCCAAGGGTTGAAATGTTGGAGCTGTTGCGGGGAATCCTCGCAGGAGCCTGGGAGATAAGCCTTCCAGGGACTGTGAAGGCAGACGGGGCTCCTCTGTGATCTCAAGGTCACTGAGGGTCGGGGAAGAGGCACTGGTAGCAACACGGTGTCTCCTCTAGCTTCTCCCACCTGCTGCCTCCCCACCCCCTCGAGCATCAATTATTTAGTTCGCATTTGTAACATGTTCTCGCTCACAAAATAGAGCTCTGTTGCTGTGCTTTTAAAATGGTGCATCTTTGTCTCTAGATTGCTTAAGTTTTTGAAATGCCTCCCCATCGTCATGATTAATACCATGCATACAGCGCAACAGTAGAGTGAGCGGAGAATTGCAGCCAGTGCTAGCTCACCTAGAGGCATTTATCTTTCTGTTCCCCCTGGTGCCTGCACCGAGCCTGAGGGTAAGCTGACACTTTATTTTTTTTAATAAATTAAGCTTCGTTTTATTTTTTTATTTTTTGCCTGAGTGTTAAAAACCCTGAAAGGCATGAGCAATGTCTGCAGCCTCTGATACCAGCTGCCATGGCAGGAAGGAAGGAGGAGACAATGTCCCAGTGATTCAGAATGATTGTTTTAATGGGGCTGTGGCGAAGGTAACGAGCACAAAGATATTGTGCTCCCAGGAAAAGCCGGCCTCTCTCTTTCCCCCAGCCTTTCACGACATGATGTAACATTTAGCTTCTGGCTTAACGTGGCATCTCTTCCCAGCTTTGATTTATTCCTGCTTTTGTAAATCACAGAGGTATGTTACAGGGCATGCGTTTAGAGCCATTGTTATCGTTCATTGAGGAGCAAAGCCGTTATCCCCACCAGAGGAAAAATCTCATGTGTATCAGGGTGAGTGACCCAGAATAAAAGAAAGAAATTTTAAAAAAAAAAAAAAAAAAAAAAAACGAGAGCAGGAATATAGATGTTGTGCCAGGATGAAATTGTATTTACCTTGATTGAAAACTCTTTTATTATGAGCATAATTTAGATCAGAATGGAAAAGGGCTTCCTGCCTGGCTGGGGAGTGTTGCTGAGCACACAGTCGCTACAATAATGTAAGTGCATATGTAATGACTGTGTTATTGTGTTTATATTCAAAAGCATTATGCTCCATCAAAGGAAATGAAAAATATCTTCATGGGTTTGCTCAGTCAGCTCCTTTAGCAGAAAATGCTTGAAGGTGTGGAATAGTAACTTGCGACCAAAATACAGAGCACAAAAGAACCCTACTGGCTTTTCTGATGTGGAAACACTGAAACGCTGACCAGACCTCCACCCTCCAAACAGTCAAGATCTGGACCTCTGTGGTGATGCTGGCCTGAGCAAAACTTATGACCTCACCACTGTGTGAAGTAAAATGTTGACAGAAATGGGAGTACTGTCCCCAAGGAGCTTACAGCCCAAAATGGGCAGGCAAAGCAAAGTCAGGCCATTAGAAACACAGAGGGTACTGAGGAGGCCTGTAAGAGTGGTTGCTGAGCAAACATGAGGACCTGAGTTCAAATCCCCAGCACCCACATAAAAAGCTAGGCATGGCTTCAGATGCTTGTAACTATCAGCATTGTGGAAGGCAGAGAAACAAGCAGATCTTGGGAGCTCACTGGCCAGCCAGACTAGCAAAACTGTCAGGCTTCTGGTGCAGTGAGACTGTCTCAAAAAGAAAGGTAAAGACAAGATGGGAATCCGCCTCTAGGTATATATAGGGACTTACACATATACACTCATGACATGCATGGAGCACACACAGCATACAGTATGTGTGTGTTCTAATAACGCATAGCTTTGCTTCAGTGAAGAAGACTAAACTAGCAATAAGCTATTCTTAAACCTAAGCGTGTATGATCTTAAGTATGACCCTAGTTCCCAGAGGTAATCCTGAAATGTTCTGAGACTCTCACAGGCTCTTAAAGGTGTGCCCTCTGTTTCCAAAGCATTACTCTTCCAATCATATGCTTAAACCCGTGCTAAAAAAAATCTCTCTTAATTAATCCCAACTCTGCATCTTAAAAGAGACCAATGTCACAAGTATATTTTTAAAAAGAAAATACAACTTTTATAAAAGAATATGTCTCTATATTAAAATATATTTAAGGAACATTGTAATAAAATACAATACTTAATTTGATCCTGATTTAAGAAAATGAGCTGACTGTTCTTCCAGAGGTCCTGAGTTCAATTCCCAGCAACCACTTGGTGGCTCACAATCATCTGTAATGGGATCCAGTGCCTTCTTCTGGTGTGTCTTAAGACAGCTACACTGTACTCATATACAGAAAATAAATAAATAATTCTTTAAGAAAAGAAGATGAGCTATAAGAAATGTTTCTTAGGAAAACATTGGAACATTTGAAGGCAGCTGGGTCTTAGCTGATATTGAAGAACTGCTTATTTTGTCCAAAATGATCAAAATGGCATGATTATGCAGTAAGTATTCTTGTTTCTCACAAGGAGTTGTGGGTTGAAATATGTAAGAGTAGAATATCATGGCTTACATCCATAACGTGATCTATAATTCTTCTACCATAAATAAAAGGAACAGATAGAAGAGAACAAGAAGAGCATCAGATACAGCTTGGGAGATGACTTTCCAGTCAGAATACAATTTTAGAGACTGAAATATACCTGTGAAGTGTTCATCAAATTTTCTGGCATACAGTAAAGCATTGTTATTAATGGGTTCTATCATTACTGTTCTTTTGTTATTTCTAAGTTGTCGTCACTGTCTCTCTTACCTGTTGGCATTGCTGTGCAGGCTGCTGCCACCTACAGTCCAGAGAGGTAGATATGGAATGTCCCCTCAGGTTCCTGTCTAAACTGAAAAGGCTATGTGTCTTAGTCAGGGTTTCTATTCCTGTACAAACATCATGACCAAGAAGCAAGTTGGGGAGGAAAGGGTTTATTGAGCTTACACTTCCATGCTGCTGTTCATCACCAAAGGAAGTCAGGACTGGAACTCAAGCAGGTCAGGAAGCAGGAGCTGATGCAGAGGCCATGGAGGGATGTTCCTTACTGGCTTACTTCTCCTGGCTTGCTCAGCTTGCTTTCTTATAGAGCCCAAGACTACCAGCCCACAGATGGTACCACTCACAAGGGGCCCTCCCCCCTTGATCACTAATTGAGAAAATACCTTAGTGCTGGATCTCATGGAGGCATTTTCTCACCTGAAGCTCCTTTCTCTGTGATAACTCCAGCTTGTGTCCAGTTGACACAAAAGCAGCCAGTGCAATGTCTCTGTAGCTGATACTCTCGATGATGCAGGTTTCTCTCTTTTACAATGTTATTTGTTCTGTCCTTTGGCTTTTTGTTTATTTATTTATCTTGTCTGAACCCAGACTCTTCTATAGCATCTAGACCAGAGTGACAAACTGTATGCTACTCTTGGAACACAGCTGCTCAAGTGCTGATGAGTGAGGTGGAGGAAGAAACCACTGTCTTCCAGAGAGACAACTTGATCTAACTGGGTGACTTGGGAGCAAATACCAGGCCTGCCAGCTCAGAATCTGCTTCTAGTTTCCATGAACTGTGATAAAGCTGTTGCCTGTACGTGGGATATGTTCTTCTAGCTGGGCTGCCTTGTCTGGCCTCTGTGGGAAAGGAAGCACATAGTCTCCAAGAGACTTGAAGTGCCAGGGTGGGGAGGTACCCAGGAGTACCTCACCCGCTCAGAGAAGGGAAGGGAGATGAGGGAAGGATTGTGGGAGGGGGTAACTGGGGGGCAGTGAGGGGGATGTAAAGTGAATTTGTAAAAAAAAAAATTAATTTAATTTTAAAAAATAAATGTTCTATCTCTGTTGCAAGAGCCTGTGTGGCACCTACAATTGGTGGTCAATTTGTCCAGTTCTGAAATTCAAAGTAGAAATCCATGCTGCCATCTCCGAACCGCAGTCTAATGCATCATAATAAAAATAATAACATTTTCATCTCACTTGTGGTACTTTACCTCTTGGTTTAGAACTTAGGGGGAAAGGAGAAGACACGATGTAGCCATTTCCTCAGAACCCAACCTTAGGAGTGTCTAACCTTGCTTCTGTGGCGAGATTTCCCCAGATTCCTCAGACAACAAACACATGTTCTGTCCTGTGAATCATGAGAAATATGCTCCTGGACAGGCCTGGATTCTGGAGGTGGACATTGGCTTGTGATTTCTGTTCTGTGTAGTTTTCTTTTTTAAGTTCAATAAATTGGCTATCACTAAATATCAATAGAATTTGGATTTTACGTGAGTCTTGCTGTTAAGAAATATTCAAGTTTTAGAACATTCCAAGTAAAGCTGACAAGAAAGATAAAATTACCACCAGGTCTCCTAGGCATTCTCATTTTTTTCAACTATAAAGAGAAGGGAGAGGAGGAGGAGGAGGAGGGGGGATGGAGGAGGAGGAGGGGATGGAGGAGGAGGAGGAGGGGATGGAGGAGGAGGAGGAGGAGGGGATGGAGGAGGAGGAGGGGATGGAGGAGGAGGGGATGGAGAAGGAGGAGGAGGAGGGGACGGAGGAGGAGGAGGAGGAGGAGGAGGAGGAGGAGGAGGAGGAGGAGGGGAAGAAGAAGAAGAAGAAGAAGAAGAAGAAGAAGAAGAAGAAGAAGAAGAAGAAGAAGAAGAAGAAGAAGAAGAAGAAGAAGCACCTCTGTATGCTATATGGAAAAATGGAAAAGTCCACCCCACACCCATGGTAAACTCTTCCATGCCTCAGAACTTCAACTCCTGTTATATGCACCTTCTGGATACAGACATTACTAAATACATAGGGGAAAAACGTGGTTTCTGTAGGTTTTGCTGAGAATGGAAATTACCTTCACATAATCCAACAAAAGACAATTAGTGCATTTGTTTTTAATGTGGTTACATACCTAATGACAAAATTTATAGTTTTAACCATTTTTCTAATGGTTTATAGCATTATACAAAACATAAGCATTGTGCAAAAATATACAAAATATATGCAACCTAAAAGTGACCATCCTAATAGCTTTAAGGGTGCGTTTCAATGGCACAAATGGAGAAGCACACATGTGCATAGGCATTGCCACCTCTACTGCCTGAAGATCTCATCTTCCAAAATTGAAACCCTATCCCCAATAAACATTAATCTCTACTCCTTCTCCTGCCTGTCCCCTTTGCTCCCAGCATCCTGTGCTTTGATTTATGGATTTGAATGCTCCAGGCACTTCCTATAAATGGGACCATGCAGTATTTGTCTTCAGAGGATTAAAGACAATCATATTAAGTGTCTTCCTTGCTATCTTTGCCCGTTGGTTCCATTTGTCTTGCTACGAGTTTATTTCCCTGATAAGTCACCTAGGAACAGCCAGGCCTTCCCGTGCCGAAGACTCCATCTTTCCACTTGATTTTATCCTTTTGACAGTTACTATGGTAACTTATATCCCAACACATGGCATACTCTCATTGAAATTAAAATCTCAATGTCAGATCATTTCCAATCTTGCATAGAACAAGAAATTTTGTGTATACCCCACCTCCATAGCTTCTTACAGCTTGATATAAGCAGACGCCAAAAAAGGAGGGGCCAAAATCTAAACCCAAAGAGTCAAAATACCTATCAAGAGTCTAATGGCAAGGCCCCTGAACAAAGTGAATAGCATTAGCAAACTTCACAAGCCAGTCAACATGGAAGCCTTCAGAAAGTATCACTGGTATACAGTAACTCAGCACATGTGACAGAGATGGGCCTCTACTCAGGGACTTAAAATAGGGATCGCTGACTAAAACCACATTACTTTTTCAGAGGATATGAGTTTGGATCTTATACCCATATGGTAGCTCACAACTGCCTGTTAAATCCAGTTCCAGGAGTTCTGATAGCATCTTCTGGTCTCCATGAGCCCCAGACAATTGTGGTGCACATAAACATTAAAAATAATAGCTCAATAAATCTTGCCTTAAAATATGCTAGCTTGTGAAGCATAGAAAAATATTCTACATATTCCACACTTACTATTCAATATTAAAACACAAATTTTAAACCATATATCTCAGTTCAGTGATTTTACTCTGTCAGTAGAGATATCAACCCAGAATCTTAATAGAATCTCAATCCAAGTGTTATTTCTTCTGCATAATCAGTTTATTTTAGAGAGGGAGAGAGACAGAGACAAGGACAGAGACAGAGAACACAAGTATGAATTGAAGAGTGAATGACAATGAAAATAAATGCGTGTGCATGCTCATGAGGACCAAAGGAAAGAGATCTTTGTCAGGCACAGTCATAGTTCTTATATAATATTACCTTGAAAATCAGAGGTCAACCTATCTTGGATTCTAGACCTGAAACTACCCATGGTGGACTTCTAAAAACAGCCATTAACAATTACGTTCAGGAATCAATGATGGACTACTCAAAGCAACTCTACTAGATATACGGATTGGTTTTGGGACCTGGCACTTTTTCCTCGTTTTGAAAAGGTTGTCTTTTCTGTGCCACTGAATCTTCATATGCATAATCAAGGTAGGAATTTTATAAGTTCCGGGAGGTCCTGGCAGATATAATAGTTGTCATTATCATTTACAGATTTAAATGGCTGGAAAGATAGATCAGTGAATTCATTGCATCCTACACAAGCACGGGGACCTGAGTTCAAGCCCCGGCGCCACTTCAGAAAGCTGGACATGGTAGTACTTGCTTACCCAGTGCTGGGGTGGGCAGAGATAGGGGGCTCCCTAGAACTCACAGTAAACCCCATCCCAATGACACCTGCTCTTAAAAACAAGGTCGATAATAGCTACGTGATGACACTGTCCTTGGCCTCCTAAACATACATCTGTCCATACGCACACATGAGTGCACACACGCAGCGAATCGAAACTTGAGTCTCACTACTGTAACTCCATTCTGTTACAGACTGGCTAAGTTATAATGAACAGAAATCCATGGTCTCCTGGTTCTAGAAGCTTGGGATTCCAAGACCAGGTGCTAATACCTCTCAAGGGCTTTCTTGCTGTGTCTTCCCACAGCAGAAGACAAGAGAGCAAGAGGCCAATAAACTCCTTTTACAATGTCTCCAGTCTTCTCCAGGAGGGTAAGGCCTTTATGACCTCATCATTTTCTAAAAGTCCAGTTAATGTAATGTAAATGCCAGTTATATTTTGAAAGAATTTTGGATAAAGTGACATTCAAACCACAGAAGACTTGGCTTCCCATGAAAGTGTCGTGTTGTCTCAAATGGCGTCTTTTTATATGGAACTATCGAGTTCCAGGGAGCCCCCTATCTCTACCCACCCCAGCACTGGGTAAGCATGTACTACCATGTTCGTCTTTTTATGAGGGTGCCGGGGCTTGAACTCAGGTCCCCATGCTTGTATAGGATGCAATTCATGAAATGAGCTATATATAAATTTCTGCAAGGTGATTTATCAGACCATTTCGACTTACCAATTGCTTCAAATACATAATCCACTACTGACTCAAAATGTTAACAGCAGAGCCTTGCAGACCAGCTCCAGAACTTAGATAATATTAACTTAGATGTTATTTTTATCTCAACAAAGAAAAACACTTAAACAGTGCAGACGGGAAGTAGTCCCCATCTGGAATCCAACTCCTAAGATGTTCCCAGAGCCATCTTGCCCCATCTAAATTTCTGCAAGGTGAGTTGTGATATCGTAAAAAGGAAAACTGGGTTCCTCAGATTAGATAAAGCATTCCATCATGGCGAAAATGTTCTACGTGCTGAATTGTCTATCATAACACCTTTGATGACCTTCATCCAACAGATAGCTAATTCCACAGACGATAAATTGTTAATAGAGACTAGCTTTAAATTAGGCTTGGAACTCAAGCGATAAGGAAAGTGACATCAGTCTAAACCCTAAAATAATTTATATGGAGGATTTTCAAGATAAGAGGATTTCCAGCATCTGACTTTGCAGACAAGATGATAGAAGGAAGAGTTTTGTAGGTTCACCAAGAGCCAGGATATGTTTGAGGATAAACAGAGAGTCTGTAGGAAAAGTAGGCTGCCATCTGAGGTAAAACAGCAGCAAGCTGTTACCGAGAGCTTTTGCATTTCACAAAATTGAACATTAAGAAAAGGGGAGGGGACAGGAGGCAACACAATATCCAGCTTATTGAAGAGTCCGATGAAGCAATCAGGAAAGAGATTGAGATCCAATAGGAGAGCAGAAAGAATAATACAGTGACCGTGCCTTAATCTAATGGATTCGAGGAATGATGAAGAAGAAAAATCCCACTCCATTATGTAAAACTGCTTCCAATAAACATTGAAGACTTACCAGACCAAATGGCCATATGTGAACACTTGGCAACAACTGATGGCTCTGATATAATTAGCATGAATGGAACCAGCTAGTCTCTTGCTGCCAGACAAAAATTCTATATAGGAGGGACACATTGCAGGCCTGCGGGAGAGGATGTGGCTTTGCATTATAGAGTTTTGTAAGCAAAAACTTGTGGGGAAAGGAAATAGGATAGATTCATTTGTGGGTGGAAATGTCCGTACTTAAATTATCTAGGTCAGGGGTTGACAAACTATAGCTGGTCCTCTGCCTGATTTTGTATGATTCTTTTTTTTTTTTTTTTTTTTTGGGGGGGGGGGGGTTCGAGACAGGGTTTCTCTGTGTAGCCCTGGCTGTCCTGGAACTCACTCTGTAGACCAGGCTGGCCTCGAACTCAGAAATCCACCTGCCTCTGCCTCCCAAGTTCTGGGATTAAAGGTGTGCGCCACCACTGCCCGGCTGTATGATTCTTAAACTAAGAATACTTTGTACACTTTTGAATGGTTGAAAACGTATACTATTTCATAATGTCTTAGTTACTTCTCTCATTGCTATGATCGAATAATTGGCAAAAAAAAAAAAAATCTAAAGAAAGGAGAGTTTTGGCCAATAGTGTGAGCAAATGAGGAGCGCAAGGCAAGGCATCAGAAGTACGAGGAGGATGGTCATATAACATCCACCGTCCGGAAGCAAAGAGCAGACCGGAAGTGGGGTGTGGCCATAATACCGTCAAAGCCCTTGCCTCTGGTGTCTACTTCTTCCAGCAAGGCTCCACTTCTGAAAGGTTCCACGATTTCCCCAAACAGCACAGCCAGCTGGGAACTGAGAGATTAAACTCAGACCCATGGGAGACATTCCACACTCACGTCATAGCATATGACTCATGAAGATTATAGGACACTCAAACTTTAGTGTGTATTAACCACACACCGTGCTTTTTTAAAAGGATAAACATGGCTCGCATGTGGTCAGACTGCTTCTGCGCTTCGACAGAACGGAGTTGCGGCAGAAACAAAACAGTTTGCAAAATATAAAATTTGGGGGTCTGGTCTTTTATAGATCTTCTATATCTAAGTGCCAGGAGCTGGAGGGATGGTTCGTTGGTTAAGAGCACTGGCTACTCTTGCAAGAGGGTCCAGGATTAGTTCACAAAACCCACAAGGTAGTTCACAACCATCAATACCTCCAGGTGCAGGAGATTTCACACCCTCTTCTGCCCTCTGCAGGCACCAGGCATGCACATGGTGTACACGCATGCATGCACACAAAACAGGCACTTAAAATAAATAAGCCTATTAGGTAAAAAATAAATAAATAAAAAGAAGGAAACAAAGAAAAAGCTGTGGCCATCTCAACCTAGATAATAAAACAGGACCTAATCTAGAATGTTAAAAATGCATTAGGCTGTTTCGACGGATGGTTTTGATTAACTACTTCCTACGATGAGACATTTTAGAACTTAGGGCTCTCCTGACTCCTGATGATGGCTCTGATCTGGGCCAGATGTGGCTATGGAGAATAATCCTGTAAATAGTGATCCAGACTGAATCTGAAAAAAATAAAAAGAAAAAGAATGACATGGGGTTTTACTTTAGAAAAGGAAGCAACAGGGGGTGACATTAGTTTGTTTTTTTTTTTTTTAAACGGATATAAAAGCTCTAAGAACGTGCAAAATCTTCAATAAACTATATGCTTGACATCCAAGAAAAATTTCAAGCCATTAAGAAAAAGACAGGGAACATCTTCAGCAAATACAAGAAAACTCCACAGAAATCTGTCAGTGAAGTTTAAGAAGAAAAGATCTTTATAAATGTGTCTAGGTGGAGGAATAATAAGAGGGAAATGCTGTGGGTAGCAAAACAGACGAAAATGGAAACATATACAAGCTAAAAAGACCCAAGCTCGGAAACAAATTCTTCAGCAGAAGTATGGGAGCCAGAAAGACAGTGGGGGAGTCAGTGGTAACCATGGTATAAAAGGCTACTGCAAACCCAAAGAGCAGAGAGCAGGATGAGGCCATTTATGCAGGAGAGGCTTCGAGATGCTCTTAAATTAATTTCTGAAGCAGATCAGTCGCAGGTACAAAATCAAATCTCCAGAAATAAACAAAATGTTCTGAACGGAGTCGAGAATGTGTTCCATCCCAGATGCCTTTCCAGAAATAGAGAAATCACTAGAAATAAGTCAGCTCCACCCAAGGGTTTAGAAGAAACTCAGAAGTGAAGTTTTGGATCTATTAAAACTTCTTTGAACAGATCAGTGTAACAGAGAACTTGTAAGCTGTTCACAGAACAGAGATTGGTGAGCAGGAGCCAAGAATATGATTCCCCATGCATTTATGAGAAAGATAATACGTGAGAAGGAGGGCAGAGGAATTCCAGAAAGGGAGAGTATACTCCCTAATACTTTTATATGGTTCATTAATATATTGGTTGCTGCCTAATATTTCTAATGAAGCAAAGGGAAAAGGCAGAATTCATAAGAATCTTTATTTAAATACCTACTAACTGGGGCTGGAGATGGCTTAATAGCTAAGACTCCTATGTGTTCTTGTAGAGAACCCAGGTTAAGTCTCCAGCACTCACGTGGCAGATTATAGCCTTCAGTAACTCCTCCTCCAGAGGGCCCACAGCCCTCGTCTGGCCTCCATGGTTACCAGGCACACAAATGGCATACAAACATAATTACAAGCAAAACCCTCATACACGTAAAATAAAAGTGACTTTAAATTTCTTAAATAAATAGATAAATACTCTGTAAGATTTTAATTAGATTCCATTAAAAACTATGAACTGTATATGTTTGTTACCAAAGCAATAAATGTTCTCTGTGGAAAATAGAAAAGCCAAAAGAACAAAAGCAAAGTCATCCAAAATTCATCTAACCAGAGAAGTTAACCTTGTCCAACACATTGCTTGGGACCAAACATGGAATTCAGTTTATTATCTTATTTTAGAAGAGACCTGCCTCTGAAAGAGAAGAGACAGGCAAGGAGGGGCAAAACTTTTTAAATTGCTCCAACTCTCGCATGGATGCTAAGACATAACAAGAGACTGTTTATAATAACATTCTCGGCTTTGTACATGACACTAAGCTCTTTTTAATAATGAAATATTGTGCCATTTACACAGAAGAAACTGTGAAAATTTCACAAGACAGCATATGGGAGTAGGAAACTGGCAGATGAAATTCCTTATAGACAACTGTAAGAGAGTACACGTTAGAGGGAGCCGTGTATAATACCAATTACGCGGGAAGATGATAGATTCCGGGGCTTCGGGCATACCGAGAACACGCAGCATGCTATCCTTACAGACTAGACACTGAAGACAGCACGCCGATTCCACCAGAAGATGAAGAATGGTTCAGAAAGCAGAAGATGCACAGCTAAAATACGCTATATGTGTAAGGTTCTACCTTGGCGATGCCAAGAAGCTATCAAACTCATCAAAGTAAGGGGAGACATTTACCTACAAAAACCAGTGTTAACAAATGACATACTCCAACAAACAATAGCTCCAGAGAGAAATACAATAAGATGAATAGGATGGTGAAATGTCCAGTAACACTTCAACTAGGGTCCAAGTTATGAGCTCCTGAAGATCATATGCAAATTGCTCATATACACGTGTTTATACATCTATGTATGTAAATATAGAGGTTGCATTATAACTACATGAAAGCGTACATATGTATGTGTGAGTGAGTGTGTGTGTGTGTGTGCACGTGAGTGTGTGTTGGGTTGAGTTGATGTATAATTCTCACCAGTGCTATTAACTAGGTCCATAACCTAGAAATCTAAAGGCTAGTGGTTCAGATGGTAAGAGTGTGACTTGTCACGAACTCCTGGGGACAGACCTTGAAGGGGGAATGGAAAGGCTTCATAACAAATACACCAACAAAACAAGCATATAGAGTGTTTTTTCCCCCTGAGGAATACTACAGGACAAATAGTGTGGGATATTTGCAGGAAGTGTTTGAAGTGACTCTCAGAGTTGTTGGTACTGGGTCTACATGAGGGGGAAAAGGAGATTTGTTTTATTCTCAATTGTAACCCTACTTCTGCATATGACCCATACATACATACATACATACATACATACATACATACATACATACATAGTAGCTGCTCAACTAATGCTTATTGAATAGAGTAACATGCTGATGAATATGCAAGCCAGAGAAGAAAGGGGACTCAAGAGTAGGAAGAGAGCACGCTAGAGTAGCAGAGGCAGGCATGGCTGTTCTTCAGCACACTACTTAATCCAGCCAACAAGAGTTGATTGACTATTTACCATGTACCAGGCTTATGCTAAGGTAGGATATTTAAACACTCAATGTTGGTGTTACAGTCACAGGCAGTGGCTTTGTGAACTCTAGATGTATCCCTGGGTTCATTTTATTTCCGATATCCACACAAGCCAGGCTGCTTCTCTCCTTCCCTCCTTGCCACAGTATAATCTTATTTCCTTGCTCAGCATCTATCACTGTAAAAACTCCCAGATGTGGTGGCACTACACTGTATCATCAAAGAACTGTGTCAATTTGGCCATGGGAGAAGATGGGGGGGGACCCCAGAAATTAAATATCAAAATAATAAAAAGGGTCTAAGAGTTTATGAACATAAATTGTATACAACTGTTAAATGGTACACTGTCAAGCAGATTAATTAGTTAACATTTAGAAAGAGCAATGAAGATGAAAATTGCCAAATAAGGGCTTCGTATATTGAACCAATAGCTCATTTGTTATAAGTTCTTGACATGAGAAGTCCAACAATAGCTAATGCGGTCCAGTTGGAATGCACAGTTTGCTCTGGGAAGCTGAGCCAACTGTGGTACTCTTCTAAAGTCTTGGAGTCAAAGCGTGCTTTTCCAAGTGTCTATAAACTTATGGGTATGGATCTCTTCTGTCCCAAAGCCCTCTGCTTTTGTTGGCCAATCTGCTGATACCATGGATCACAAGACAAGCAAAGGACCCCTGTGAGAGGCTGCTTAGGCCAAGTTATGTCTTTCTAAATAAATCTTGTTGGATTCTTCCAGTCTTAAGTTAGCTGTTGTTACAATGGAGTTTGGTTAGCATTCCTCGGATAGATGGTATTTTCCTCTTGAACAATACTGAATATTAAACCACCTGGATAGTCTCAAATCACAGCATGACTGAGCCAGGGCTCAGGACAAAGCTCTCTAACACAGCAGGGCACAATTGAGCCTCTGGATGGGGGAATGAATGGGGGCAGGATGCCAAGTCAGACACCTCCTTGCCCTGGGTACCCAGTGGCATGTGAAATCACATCCTTTTGGTACAATTCGTCTCTAGAAACAACTAAGCTCTGTTTATTCGATGTAGTTACATTTGTCTAGCTGTGCAGCTTTTTTTTTTTTTTTTTACTAACATTTGTTTCTATTTATGTAAGTTTTATAATCTCTCTTTTTTCCAAAAGAAACAGAGAGAGTTTACAGATTAAAACAGTATGGAGAGCTAAGGTAGACAGAAATAAAATAAGAGAAACTGTGCATTCCTGGGTAGGAATTCATCAGATCCGGTAAACTTCAGTCAGAAAGAAAGGACTGGGCTTAAAGTAACAAAGCTCCAGGGCTCTAGCCCTAGCGAGCTGTGTGGTCTTGCTCAGTCTTTATTCCACTGGCAACAAAAGTTCTCTAAAGCCTGATTTTTGAAGTGTGTGGAAAGTATTCTGGCATTTGTGTGTCAGACCATGTAGGGTGGAGAACAGAGCCGTTGAAGAAGCTCAAGTTTAACAGGGAAATGGAGATTAACCATAGACATGAAAGAAAGAGGGGGTATAAGGAACTGCCTGGCTATGTGAGCAAGGTGTGTCATCACAGTGGAGAGAAGTTGGAACACACTCTTAGGCCAGAAACAGAGCTAAGCTGGCTTGTGGGCAACAAGCTCAGCCTGCCCTGTGGTGTTTATGATGGCAGGAAAATCTCCAAGGGAAAGTATGGTGTAGTCATGTCTGGTATGAACTGGACCCGAGACAAGAAAATAAACCAGGAGATAAACGTGCTGAGGTCATGGGTTATTTCTGGAAATGAACAGCTGAGGACACACAGGAAGTATAAAGGAAAGAGAGAGACTGAGAACTTAGTCCTAGACTAACCAGACTCTGCCAGGAAAAATAGCCCTGAGGCTAGGTTACTCAGTGCAAGCATTAGTTTTTGCAATTAAATGATCTCAATTTTCACTCTTCCTCCTTGCCTCTAACCTCACCCGTATCTTCCCCAGAAAGCCTGCTACTACAGAGAGCCCACGCGAAGACCAGACACACTGTTTCTGACTGGGGACTCAGGAGCAAAAAGGACCAATGTGGTTTTCCTGGCCTTACTCTGCTTCTGTGAGACGGCCCCGCCCTGCTGCATCCCCTCCTCTCAGAATGTGAGGCATGCACACAACCTGGTATCCAAGATCAGACAGGTTGGCTAAATAAACAAAGCAAATTTTATATGCATCTTCCCAAGCCTGTTTCTCTCCATTCCAAGCCCCTCCCCTCTGAGGGTCATCTTCCTGCTGAGCTCAGTGTCATCCTTACACAGCACATTGGTCGTGAGTTTATGAAGTATTTTTTTTTCTACAGGTCACAAATTTAACAATATGTATCTCGGTAAGCCTTCTCCTAAATAGCACTCGATTTGCTCATACTCTGAGGTATGCATCTAGTTCTGGAGGTTTCCGTTATTCAATGATTACTTCTTGCCATATAATAAATGGCAGACCAAACCAGCTAAACACATGCTAAAAAAAAAAAAAGAAAAAATATTTATATTTCCCTTTTTTCTCCCCTTATTCTTAGCAACAAACCCTAGCCAGTTGGTTAAATGAAGATTAATGCGGTATATGAGAGAATAATTAAATGACATTTTTGTGTAACATAAATAACATGTTATACATTTTTAAAATATACTAGGCTATAAAATATAGAATACATAACAATAACAACTAGTAAGTTCTCTATATTTTCTATGTAATAATAGACATTTAATACACTGACACATACTTTGTATATAATGCATATGCTGTGATTGAGTACTTTCCACTGGTGTATGTTAAGACATATCTCTTAACAATCACAAAACATAATGTCACTCAAAGTTGAAGCATCTTTTCAATAACAGTTATTGGTGGTATTATCAATGTGATTTATGCCAGGCCAACTTCTCTGACAATATTGATAGCATAAATGTGGTGATAATATGAGCCAATGCAGGAGGGAAGAGGGATAAAATATCAAATAAAAGTCAACTGAGGATACAAAATCTGCTAGGCTTTGGCTTGCAGAGACTAGACAGATCATTACACTCTGGCAACCCGGTGGTTGAAATGGAGCTGACCTGACGTTTCCTCTCCTCGGCTCTGTTATTTGTAAACTGAAATCTACCTCAGATTGAAATGAGATGGCCTCAGCAGCAGCTAGAATGCAGGAACGGCTCTTCTCCCCACTGTGCGTTCAAGAGAGCAAAACTGTGTGTATCAAGCCAGGGACGAGGGGACAGAGTGGCACTTGATTGCCAAGGAAGGAAAGAAGGAAAAGAGGGAGGAAGGGAAGGAGGAAAAAGAGGAAGGGAGGAAGGAAGGAAGGAAGGAAGGAAGGAAGGAAGGAAGGAAGGAAGATGAAAAGGGAGGAAGGAAGGAAGGAAGGAAGGAAGGAAGGAAGGAAGGAAGGAAGGAAGGAAGGAAGGAAGGAAGGAAAAAGATGGAAGGAAGGAAGAGAAAGAGTGAACCAACCTATGTATTTAAGGGAAAAGAACAAATTCGACGAGGTCTCTAACAGGGAAATGCTGGCATGTCTTCCAGTTCTTCTTCGGAAGATCTACATCTAGTGTCTTTATGAAAGGAACCGCAAACACTGAGAAGGAGGACGTCAGATTCCCCTCCACTGAGAGTCGTTTGCACAACCTCCACTCCAGCGCCTCATCAAGTACAACCATCCCTCTGTATTCGTAAGACATTGGCGGCTAGCTACCCTGCAGAGTGTGGAACACCAGACTGCATGCTGCTAGTCCCCACATTGCAAGAGAGACTCTCATACAGCATAAGCTAACCCAGGAAAAGAGCACACTGTATAATTCAAAGTATCATTTCTGCTGAATTCACATCATTCCTGTACCGTCTTAAAGCTGAAAAAATATTGTTGAACTGTTAGGGCTTAAATCCGGAACCCTCCTCAGAGGCTCATGCGTGTCTCCAGATTATAACACTGTTACAGACGGTTATGGAGCCTTTGGGACGTGAGGATTGCACACATAGGTCACTAGTGGGGCCTTCAAAGGCTTGCAGACGCCTTGGGTTCTGCTCTGGCTTTCTGTTTCCTGTTCCAGACTTCATGTAAGGATCTCTGCCATTAACACTGTTCTGGCTCCCCTACTGCGGTGGTCTAAAAATCTTTGTCCCTTCATTGCTTCTGCCTGGGATTTTGACTCCGTGGTCCTGAAACGTGATCAATCATTGTAAATTGGCAACAACATGTATATGGGAACACTTTCTATCCCCCTCCCTAGTTCCTAAAGGTCTTAACATGCCATGGAACTAGGCCACTAACACATGAAAACCTGTAGAAATGAATGCAGGCTAAGGCCGAGTGAAAAAGGCCTCCATTAGAGATTAAGGGACGGGCCACTGGAGAGGACGAGAAATGAGGAAGTTCTGAGACCAGAGGAGATGAATAAGAGACAATAGTGAAAAACATGTAAACCTACAGAGGCCTTCCATGAGACTTCAAGGACCATATGAAAGAGGCTCCAAGTTCAAAGACATACTATCACCGTGCTTGGGAACCAGAGCATCTGACTGGTTTGGGAGGCCTTAGTGTCAGATGAAGGGACCAGTAAGCATCCCAGGGCTTCTCAGTTCCTCCTCTACTGGCATCCACTGCTTCTTTGCTCTTTGGAATTGTTGTATCTCTTTAGACCAAGAGGCACTGACTTACCTGTTGTTACTATAGATGATCTATAATCTACCCAAGTTCACACGGTAGAACCACGCTCTCCCATCTCCGTCCGTCTCTAGGCATCTCCTAGTGTCACTTCTCATACTCTTTCTCTCAACCCCACAGCTGTAGCTCTTCCTACTGCTCATGCTCTGAGAGGACACACTACCTAACCATTCAAATTCAGATGTTGCATGGTGGTTGTATGAGGGCCCTTAACCTAACCAGATAATCACATGAGGTATAATTTTACCTTCTCATAAACTCAACTAAAATATATTCTTTATAATAAATTTTTAAAAAACTAACAATGATCTTATTTTCTACCTTTTACTTCAAAATGTTTTGGAGTGACCCTTTAGATGAGGTTAGCTTCTTTACAAGTCATCTCATCAGCAGAGACCAGTGACTGGCCTTAGACTGAGTTCTATTGAACATTTTTTATTAGCCATTTAAATAAATTCACTGAGAACACCCTAAAAATAATGGAAGGGCTTGATGGTGGTGGTGTACACCTTTAATTCCAGCCCTTTGGAGGCAGAGGCAGGCAGATCTCTGTGAGTTCAAGGCCAACCTGGTCTACAGAGTGAGTTCCAGTACAGCAAGGGTTACACAGAAAAAAAAAAACCCTATCTTGAACCCCCCCCAAAAAAAAATTCTAAGAGGTTCTGTGCTTTTAAGATCTTGTATAAAGTGAGCAAAGAAGTGGACAGAAATAACAAAATTAAATGCTCTATAGATCTGTGATGAGAACTTCATCTCAATAGAAGAATAAACTGTAGATAACGGTTTACATTTCTAACACTTTCTGAATACCTGCCAAATGTAAGTTTTACCTGTGGTCCCAGGGCTAATTATAGGTAGATACAAACTAAATTTACTCTAGTTTACAATCAGACAGGACTAGATATAAATGGACATAAAGCAGGTGCACTCTGTAGGCATGCCAGGTAAACATAAAACAAATGGTCAACAGAAGCGAAAACCATGCAGTTCTTGAGTTCCCATAACCCCTCAGTTTATTCTAATAGAGACCACACACCTGGGGTGTCATTCTCTGTTGAGTGACCCTGCTGTCTCCCTACTCTGGCATATGTTCCCTGGGCCTGCCCATTTCCCATCCATCTGGCCCATTGTGGATACACAGAAAATGGTTGGTAGATGACAGGAAAATAAACTAATGCTATGCTCTCTGATGGGAAATATTTGAGTAGGAGACAAGCTTCCTGAGCTCCCACCACAACTGCTCGATGCACTGGACCTGGACATGTTCTCATGCCCAGCCCCTTCCCTTGTGAACATAAAGGACCACATGTATTCCTTCTGCACTATGTCAGTATTGTGCCTGGAACGTTTTGTACTACAGAATCACTTTCATTAGACAGTATTATTTCTTCTTCTTCTTCTTCTTCTTCTTCTTCTTCTTCTTCTTCTTCTTCTTCCTCCTCCTCCTCCTCCTCCTCCTCCTCCTCCTCCTCCTCCTCCTCCTTACCTTGAGACAACCAATATTGACATGATTTATATCATTGCCAAGAACCAGTATCTTACATTTTTATCTGTTCAATTTCTCACTCATAGTCATTCCTCTCTCTAAAACTGAAACTAGGTCACTGATGCCCTTAGGCTGGTATATTTCATCTTCTGGCTTCCAAGTTCAAAGCAGGTCTTGAGCCTTCTAGAACCCTTAAGTCTGTATTATTCTATTCCAGTTCTTACATATTTGAAATCTACACTATTTCAGGACAGGATCTAGAGAAGAGATTACTATGGTAATTTCTATGTCTATATCCCAACATGAGATTACAGAAAGTCCTGTGAAATAAGACAAAGTAAAGAATAAGGAAAAGACAGAAAAGAATCACCTATTTAAACAGCAATAAGACTAATGTGTTTCTTTTTAAAATTTTTCAAAAATAAACATGTCTAAGCTCAATATAAAACCATTACTGGATCCTGCCACGTTCTAGAAGGATCTTTAGAGTTAATGATCCTGCCTAGTGTTGCAGGATATTGAATCACATTGTGACCCCCCCAAGATTGGGAACTGGAAAAACCTTGTTATGGTGTGGCTCAGCCTTAGCACACACCTTTAATCCAAATAGCTTTCTGTAAACAGGATTAAATAAAGTCAATGATAGGCCAAGAGATAGAGAAGAAACCAGTTGACAGGTAATGAACATAAGAAAATTCAGGAAAAGGGAAAGGAGGGTCTTTGAGTAGAAGGGTATTCAAGACAGCATGGAGAAGGAAAGGAGCTTTTTCTTTCTGGCACACTGGTGGAGTAGGAAGGTCAGCTGGGTGCTTTCTCTGCCTTTCTGAGCTAGCCGGATTTCACCGAAGCATCTGGCTCCTGACTTCTCATTTGATAAATCTGGATTTTCTTATGTATATTCAACAATGTGATCAAATATCCTACAACACTAGACATTTGGGATTTTGCTTTAAATACAAGAGCCTCACCAGCTAGAGAATCAAGAATCTGTCTCTTAGTATCTCTGACTAAATATACCAGGCTGGGATTAAGTGAGTGAACTAGCCCAAGTGACTCCTCCCAAACCAAAGGATGCACAAACAGATAAATGACCACCCTCACTCACAGAGCTGTTCACTATATTCCCAGACAAGAAAGAAGAAAGAAGAAGAGAAAGGAAGTACCCTAGAGCAAGGACCACTGTCTGTTGAGAAGCCAGCCATGGAAAATGCTGAGAATGCTGTCAATGGGACTCAGAGACAGAGGCCTGTGACCTCCACATGCGGTCTTAGGCAGGCATTGGTTGGCTGCAGGACTGGAGGTCTTAGGCAACTCTGTGCTGCCCTACCTTCACTGGCCTGTTCACCCATTGGAGGCGTCATCTTTCTTCATTTGACTTGCAAAGGAGAAAAACATAAAGTCTAAGAACTCTGAAAAGTTGAAAAAGCTACTTAAGTGACTAGCAACTTTGAGTGGTTTTGAGCTGAGGATAGGCACCTGTGAGTGTCTCAGATGGAAAGGCATCCTTCAACGGGGGGCGGGGGGCGATAGGGGGTGCAGTGGAATGGGGTGGCCTTTCAGCCTTGCTACTCATTCCAAGTAGGCTGAGAGTCAACACTGCTTGGGGAGGCAGGGCGAGGAGGTGTATGCCTCTCCAACAACGCTTGAAACACTGCGAGTCTCTCTTCTACTCAAAGCAGCAAGAAAAAAAGAACTGAGCAAAGGAAGAAAGAATTCACTAAAGAGGAAGAAAATAGAGTCTGCTGGGGAAAAAATGTGAAAGAGAATAAGACCAGGAGCACGAAACAGATCGGAAAGCAGAAAAGCATTGAGAAGAGAGAAACTGAGAGGAGAAAGAGGAGATGCTGGGCCACTTGAAAAGAAGTAGTCGGGACTGTAGAAACAGTGACTTCACAGAGCACAGAAGGAAAAAGCAACTGCAAACAAAAGGCAAAAGAAAAGACACAATGATCAAAGGTTGCCAGCAGGAGAATGTCACAGAATCACAAAACAGGTTATCAAAATTTGGGGTGGGGGATCCTCCAAGCACCTGTATTAGGTTACTAGGGAAGATTACAAATCCAAGAGGCAATTCAAGCAAAGGAGGGACAAGCTGCATGCAAAATGGATGTCACCACAGAGAAGAGAGAGGAAGAAGAGAGATAAGGGTCTATTGGCCAAAAGAAAAAATTCTTAGGCACACACACACACACACACACACACACACACACACACTCTAATAGTCTTGTTTTAAGTACCATGCTCAATTAAACACGCACACCCACTTACACTACTCTTATTGAAATCTGAGCCTGTGAGTGTAGGTAGGAGGAAGAGAGAGCCTTTTAACCAGAGAACCAGAGCAAACTTAAGAACAGAGGTAGTTCACTTTGAACCAAAGCTCCAGGACATATAAGCCATTTATGCTACCATCCAACAATATCGAGACCTTCTAAAACTATTTGTGGAATGAGTCAAGCTACAAACACATAATAGAACACATGCATAGGTCTGTGGTTTCAATATTCACTTGTACATGTGTGGGTCTCAATGTCAGAGAAAAATTCCCTATTCCCCAACACCTGCCCCTCCCTGCTGTAGACTTCCTCCTTTTGCTGTGCCAGCAAAACATGGCAGAATCCCTGAGGTCCTTGGTAAACCCTCAAGGCTCTCACCCCAGCCCTGTTCCCATCAGTAGAGGAACAAGAAGTGGGGGACATTTTTAAACTCTCAAAGCATTAAAAAAAATGTCCCTGTCCGAGGTAGGCGGGCCTAGAAACCCCCCTGGATCCCAAAAGCGGGCGGCTGTGGCAGGAAACTTCTGCCTGGGACACTAGGATTCCATAGACAAGCAGCTCCGGGAGAAAAATCCTCTCTCCCAGCAATGCAGAAAAGCCCATAGCAGGGGCAACGCGCCCCCAGAGCTCACCGACTCTGCCTGCTTTCCGCAGGCCACAGAGACTGATGGACAGCAGCTTCCGGCAACGGCCGGAAACCTCAGCTTGGGCCACAGGGCCCCACAGCTAATCAGCGCCGGGACAAAGACCCCTCTCAGGAGATCGCAAGACCCAGGAGAGGGCCAAAGACACGCCCCACAGCTCACCAGGTACTGCCCCGAACCCGCGAGACACAGGAACCGAGGTAGGCAGGCCTAGAAACCCCCCTGGATCCCAAAAGCGGGCGGCTGTGGCAGGAAACTTCTGCCTGGGACACTAGGATTCCATAGACAAGCAGCCCCGGGAGAAAA
>CM052717.1:22924300-23072826 GCA_028551405.1 Uromys caudimaculatus | reverse complement strand
GCCGATTAGCTGTGGGGCCCTGTGGGAATGTTTTAAATGACAGCCGTTCTGCAACTCTTTTCTTTATATTTGTGTCATGTTGGTGTTGACTTTCTTACTGAGTTGAGCTTCCCTCCATCTTTGGATGATAAAAATATTAGTTTTTTCCCATACATTTTGTGAACAGTACTGTGACACTCTCATTTAGACCTTCTAGTATAGATGGTAGTTAGCAGGTTTAGGTTAAGTATACATAATCAGGTCTACTTGGGGGGGGGTGTTTGTGGCTCAAATATCAACTTAATTTCAAGGGTATTGTAATGTCATTTTGATATGCTCCACTGTTGCCACCAAGGAGCTGATCGAAAACCCAGGCAGTGACACTAACTAGAGTTCAATTCTCAAATACTTGGTTGTGTTATCTCTCACTGGTCTATCGTACTGCTCTCCTGGGAACACACCCAAACCTCATAAATATACTGAAGATTCCTTTTCTCTATTTTTTTATTTTAAATACAAACACAACCCCATATAACTCAGTCTTTAGCTTCTGCACACATCCCTTAAGTGCAGGGCAGACATTATTGATAGGGTGGAGGCGGACTTTGGGAGAGTAATTGAGTAATACCTCTATTCAAAGTAGCAAGGACAGACAGGGTGGGTTAATCATCGTTTCATGGTTTATTTTATAAAAGTTTAATATATTGCATTACATGTATTGGTTTCGTACAGAGTTAGAATTGTTCTTACCCTTTTAAGCATCTTTTTAAAAGTAAATTTGACTCCTGAGGAAATTTGTTTGGAGATTTGAAGAGAACATCAGAAAATAATTATAAAGCATGCAGCAACACATGTTGCCTTAGTTGGCAGTTGGTGCAATTTAATGACTAATCTGATCCCTTGAGCTGATTATAGAGCTGATGCCTTGAAGACCAATGAGGAGTTTTTATAGTAATTTGAAAGTGTTTGCAACTGATTGGGAAAAACACCCTCTTATTAGAGTATCCTTTTTTTTTTTTTTTTTTTTTTTCTGATTTGGGGAGAAGACTAGAAGGAGCCATCTTGGAGAGCTCTGGATAGTCTCTTAAAAATCATTAGGAAAACAATATAAGAGATGACAGGAAAGAAAGAGAAGGAGTGGAGATAAAATACTAAGGTACTAACAACTAGTAGATGTATAAGAAAATATTTTAGATTATTTGGGAATGAGGTGGTTTATATAGAAGAAAACGTATTCAGCTGCAATCTATCTATCTCTAGGAGGAGAAAATTGGCCAGCCTGGAAACCAGGGCTTTGCACCAACGCATCGGGTGGATTTTACTTGTGTGTGCACTTTGCTTGAGGTTGGATGAGACACACGAATAGTGTTAACTTAGAGCTTTTGATTACACATATTGCAGGCCATGCATGCATAACCTTTGCCATTCTGCACTAGTTATCAGAAATAAGAAATAAATAACACGTTAAGATAATGACTTCCGACAAGGCTCAGAGTCAGTATTCAGGGACCAGAGCAGACAAAGAGGACTTGGAAGTTCTTCATGTTTATAGTTGATGGTGGCTAGCAGGTGATGGTGGCCATAACTGAAACAATAAAAACTGGAGGAAGAGCAGAACTCTAAGTTTTTTTTTAAAAAGAGTTTGCATTTTCATATATGAATATGAGACGATGATTCTTGTCGGTGCTGAAGCAGGCTGTTGGAATGTCATGGAGAATCTAGGGAGATGTCTACACTGGAATTTTAGCTTGGGGTCTCATCAACAAACAGATGGTGTTTGAGATCGTAAGATTTCTTGATAATATGCAAGATAAGAGAATAGATGGAGGAGAGAAGGACCAAGTTTGAAGACACAGCGACACTTTGAAATTGGGCAGAGGCGTCTGAGATGAAAGCAAAGGGTCGCCTATGTCACAGAAGCCAATAGAACTGTTTCTCTAAGTAAATTGGCCACTGGTTTCAGACTGATAAAGATAGAGTTGCATTTTATCTCTTGGAATAAATATAGGCCTTGAATGTAGCCACAGCTGTGGAGATAATAACCCAGTTGGCAATAAAGAGAATGCTATGGGCATTCACCCTCTGGGTGTTGCACACATTGGCCAGTAAAGAGGAAGGATAAAGGACAAATGTGATCTCATACGGCTTAAAAACTCGAGAGATGCATTATGGTTTGGATCTGAAATGTCACTCACAGGGAAATGTTTTGAATACTTGTTCCCCGGCCTGGGGTGCTATTTTGTGGGTAGTGGGGTTTTTAGAAGGTAGGGATTGGCTAGTGGACATAGCTCCAAGGGGAGGGACATTGGAGATTATATCAGCTTTTGGTTTCATCATGCTCTTTCTGCTTTCTGCTCTGCTCCATGAAGACTTGCTGCCAACAGCTCCCAGGGCCCTGGAGAAGCTAGTTTTACCAGTAAGCCTTCTCTGCTGTGATGGATGGAGACTCTGTGGAACCATGAGCCAATGTAAATCTTGACCCCTTGAGGGGATTCTGTTGGGTATTTTGGTCACAGTGTGAAGAAAAATTACCAATATCGGAAGGGCTAGAGCCTAGGAGACATTTTCACTGGTAATGTAACTGAGGTATAGGCAAGAGAACCGGCGTCTGAATCTCCAAACCCAATGTAAAAGTCTGTTGCGGTGAGGCAAGCCTGTTAGTGCAGCACTGGGAGATGGAGCTAAGAGGACCTGGAGCTGGTGGGCCAGCCACTCCGATGGAATCGGTGAACTCCAGGGTCAGTGAGAGGCCCTGTCTCAAAATGTAAGGTGGAAAGCCATGGAGGAGGACGCCTTCAGTCAAGCTCTGTCCCCTACATTCTCAGGCGCATGTGCATGAACCCATAAACACACACGTGCACACACATAAACACACAAACACACACTCAATACACACACACAAATACAAACACACACAAACACAAACACACATAAACACACACGCGCACACACACACATGCACACGCATGCACACACACGCACACACAAACGCACAGCCCCCTCCCCCAAATGAAGGAGAGAAGACAAGGTGGGAGCGGAAGTGTGGCTTGGCTTCTACTCCTTTGTTTCTTTGCGACTTTATTGGTGAGGCAAAAACTCCTAGTGAGAAATTGTGTTGGCATTCTTACTTCTGGGACGTAAACTTTCCCTTTTCTGCTGTGCAGATGTGGATGTGAGAGGAAAGAATGAAGAACTTCGACTTTCCTTGCTGGGGAAGAGAGCCCCTGAGATGCACTGTAGATGCTCCCTCCGCCTGCACAAAGGCAGAATAGCTCACTGTTGACTCCAACGTGTGGATGGGGCTAGGAAATTTGGTACAGTCTAAGTCTGAGTAAAAAAGACAGAGGAGACGTGGAAGAGGAAAGGAGATAGATAGAAAGATGATAGATAGATAGATAGATAGATAGATTTGATTGATAGATGATAGAGATAGATACGATAAATGAATAGAGATAGATGGAGAGATAGATGAGTTATTTTACATAGTTTTTGATATGGTAAGTACAGGAAAATAACCCACAATTTGTTTACAATGTGGGAGGATCAATTAAGCATCTGTAACATGACTGGGTAGAAACTGTGACCAAAGTAATCTGTCACCATTCATGCTTTGCAGAACATAATGAGAGTGTCACCTGAATAAGAGAGAGAAAAAATTTAGAAAGAAGCAAAATGAACACATCGGAATGAGTACGAATTTTATGTTGAGGCCCAAAGCTGAAAGCAACATCGTTACCCAACTGACTTTGACATCTGCAAACTGTACAGCTGGATTAGACATTACTGAAGCATCAATTATAACTCCAAGTCTGAAATCTCCAAATGTAAGAAAGGATGAAGACAGAGATTGTATTTGTCTGTTTGGTTTAGTTTTGTGGCAAAATGTGTCCTGAACAGAGGGGAGGATGTCATTTATAATTTTCGTTTATTCAACTTAAATTGAATCCTAAGATTTATAGTTTTCAAAATTTTAAAAAACCACCTTTGAATACTGCCCAGGTAATATTAGACAGTACATCAATATTTACTTGTTCTTTTTTAAAACTAGGAATTAGTTAGAATCCCAACAGGAAGAATTTGGGCCAGTAAAAATGTAGAGAAAATGATGTAAATAAAAGATACAAAGAGATTGTAACTATTAGAACAATTAGGATGGAAAAACTTCCATTATTCAAATAATGGAAGCCTCTAAAAGGAGGAATCAAAGGGCACCCAAATGTATTCAAATATCCAATATAAAAAATGTCCTTGAAGTGAGGGAAATCCCCCAAGGCTTAGTATAGCAAAAAATTATGTAAAATGTTTGTCAAAATGTTCTGAGTCTCAAAGATAAAAGAACTGTTTAACCATGCAGACCAAAAATAAAAAAGTAACTTATAAAGTAGAGAGGAGGGAGTTGGCTCCATATTGTACCACAGTGATAAAGATGTCAGAGCGATGCCTACAGAGACCTGATGGGGACAGAGCACGGTCCCAGAACAGTAGAGCCCGAGATCAGCTGAGTGGAACCGGAACCGGAACCGGAACTGGAACCGGAACCGGAACAGGAACGCCTCAGCAGAAAACAACAACTCACTTGAAATCTTCTTCACACTTCTTGATCATCCCAGAAATTAGTCATCAGCTTAGGTTCAACCAAAACTCATGAATTCAGTCACTATTGCTAAAAGGAACAGTGTACACAACGGGCCATAAACATTACTTTGTCTGTTTACTTATAGAATTTAACAAAGAACTTTACACAGCAGTTTGTCTGTCTTGCTAAACAGTGTAAAAACCACGGGATGCTGAATTCCAGGGTCCTCCTACCTTGCATGTTGATTTGCAGTATTTCATTTTTACATTCTAAAAAATTCTTTCAGGAGCTGGGTTCAGTCAGAAAAATGCTTGGTATGGGTTGGGTCTCCCTGGAATTCATATAAAAAGGCTGAGGTGTGTGATTGTGTCACAGTGCTAGGGAGGGAGGCACAACGGGGTCTCCAAAGCTTGCTGGGCAGACAGCCTAGTTAAATCGATGCTTCAGGCTCAGTGAGACGTTCTTTCTCAAAAAACATTATGGTGAGCCTCCACTCATCCCTATTCCTGCCCTAAGCTGACACAACTATTCATAACTAATCTTTTATTGTTCTTTGCAGTTGCTTTAGAGATTCTGATAAAACCCTTTTTTAGTTTGTTCTTGGCTCATTGCTGCTTATTGTGTCTTGGAGAACTGAGCTTCCTCCCTCCTTGAGTAAGGAAATCTTTTGGCGCTTACTCCAGAGACAAAGGATGTGTCCCATTTGGCTCTGCTTGGAGAGTCTGTATTTTGCCTTCATTTTGGAAAGTTAATTTAAGGGGGCCCAAAGCACTCCACTGATAGCTATGACACCTTAGTACTTTGAGACAGACTTGAGAAGTCTGTGGCCACACTTACTGCTGCTCACTGGCAGCTAATACAGGCTTCCTCGAGGCCCTTGGGCCTGAGGATGTTAGAGGCCCCAGTAAAGGGAAATGTCAAGGCGGGAATATGGGGATGGGTGGGAGGGTGGGTGGGAGGTGGAATTCCCTCATAGAGGCGGGTTGGGGAGGGGATAGGGGGTTTCCAAAGAGAAGACCCAGAAAAGGGGAAACATTGCAAATGTAAATAAAGTATCAAAAAAAAAAAAATACAGGCTTCCTCTTTGGTTGCTTTAGAGAATCCCCTTTCAAGATGGTTTCTTCCATAGGTAGGAAGGTTTGTTCTTTCTTCTGTCTTCTGTTCTTCTTCCTTCTGTCCCCCTCCCTTCTGCTCCTCTCCCCTCCCCCCTCCTCCCCCTCCTCTTCTGTCTCCTCTCCTTCCTCTATCTCACCCCTTCTCTCTTTCCTTTTCCTTCAGTTTCCATCTCGTTCTTCCCCTCATTAGTCTTTTTCTGTTTCCTAAAATCAAGAAAATTTTAATTTAATTGGAGTTTCATTTAGCAGAGAGATTAATTCAGAACAAATTGATTCTCTTCAGAATGTTTGACATTCAAATTCAGTTAATACCACTTGTACCCATTTTCAAATGCTTTCCTGTTTATGTTTATCGATGGATCGAATTACCTTGAATAATTTTTGTGGAATGTTTCTCTTTTGAATAAATTATTTCCATTTTAATTTGGTTATTTCAACATTATGGAAATCAGATTTTTATATTTTTTCTTGTTTGGATAGGTGAGAATCTTATAGTATATATATATATATATATATATTTCAAAATGTTGTACAATGTCTCCAGAAATAAAAAGAAATTGTATTTTTGATATTCTACCAGAAAAAGTTTTATTTTATTAGACAAAATTGCATGATCAAACAATACATTTTATTTTCAAATAGTCAAAGAAAGAAAAGAAGTAACTGAATATGATTGAAAGGAAAGAAAATTAATGTATTTAATTTTCTGGCTAAAGGTTAGATTTGGCTATAGAAACTGCTAGCAATAATGACTGAATAAAGTTTAAATAGGCAAATAATTGTGTAGGATGCTTGGGTGTCTTCCAATTGGAGTTTGAATGATTATATCTGTCTATCTGTCTGTCTGTCATCTACGTATATATGTATGTATGTGTCTATCTATTTATTTCTATCAATCATCTACTAATACTTTCACACACTGAGAAATTCCCAAGCAGATGCAGTAGAAGTCAAGTGTGAGATATTATTGAATACACCTAACTATCCCCTGTAGACCATAAGCGTAAAATTCATACTTGAAATTAAAAATAATCTAGTGATAATAGAAAGTAGACAATCAATTTGTATTTTAGAAACACACGGAAAAGCTTAAGTGGCTGCCTGATTTATAAAATCAAAGCCTGTCAGATCAATTTACTTCTTTTATGATAGCTCACAATGATAAGAAGCATTTGTAAAGCACAATTTATCTTAATCTCAGCAAATGCTTTTGTCCTATTATATATGATGTAGCATCTAGAAACTAAGAAACTATGAAGTGGTGTATGGTTCCCAATGGCTGGCCATTAAACATCTTCGGCTGGACAGTGGTATTTCCAGGCATAGGAGTGTCCGAGAAGCCCTCTGGAGTTAATAATTTGATATGAAGCCTAAATAAAAGATTTGATATACCACTAATGAGGTTCTGCTGATATTACTAAAGAACCCAGTTGTTGCTATCTGTGGCTAAATAATTTTCAAATCACTCTTGATATATTTGATGAAATGATTTTAAAGCATTACTGTGGGGGAGGGAAGTATGAGGTGTGAGGGGTTCTTAACAACCAGCAAGACGAGATCGGCGGAGATTTCCAAAAGCATTTCCAGATGTTTTGAGGGACAGAAGTTGAATTGAGCTATAACTATTTGTTAAAAGAGAGGGAGAAGGGAATCAGAAATGAATGAATGAAGGCTGGAACAAAGGGCGGAGGAAGGAAGGAGGAAGGAAGGAAGGAGCAAGAAGGAAGAAAGAAGAGAGGGAAGGTAAACATGAAATTTAGTTTTTATGTATATGCCATACAGGGTGGGAAAATGTCAGTGTTCTAAGCATGTTCTAAGCATGTTCTAAGCATGTTCTAAGCATGTTCTAAGCATGTTTTGATTAACATTGTCTACCTCTCACTGGCCCCATTTGGCTCATGGTCTAAATTTATATTCTCATGATTTCTACATTTTAGTTAAGTGTCCAACCCTGGATTTTACTTATAAATTGTCAAAAAAATTACAAATTCCACTACATAAAAGATTATATAAGATTCACCGTCAGTGACCATAAGTAAATTAGTCTGACAACAGAACTCAGCTAGCCCGTTCTGATGTGTCCTCATTTGTGGCTACTTAAGTGTCTTGGAACCACAGCGTGGAGTAGATGAAGCTATGACCATCCTCTGCATAAAGTCTAAAACGCTGGTTATTTGGCCCTTTGTGGAAAAAAATGTCCTTAGTCTTGACCTACTTGATTTCAGCCTCTTTCACAGTGCATCGACCGTACCTCCAGCATCTAGAAGTTTTCCTTGTTGTAATAGAAATGAACACCCCTCGGGTCCACTGATGAGTACAAACGGCACATCTTTTGAAGAGTCTTTGACATGGCTTTGGGTCCACAGAAGAACACGCCAATGCTGCTGCTGCACGTGGGGTAAGAAAAGGAGAGAGAGAGTGTTACCTGGGCAAGGCCAATAGGAAGCCATGACAGGCCTAGGCAATTAGGAAGCAGACATGGTGGCCAGGTGATTGATTTATTTCCTTGCCTGCCTACTTCTTTTGTAAGAGTCTTTCCTGCTTGCAGTCCATTGCTCCAGCCAAGCTTTCCAGAGCCCAGTGACTCCCAGAATCACAGGAGCTAGAGAGCCAAGAAGACAGAGGCTGGAGGGGATTTTGATAATGGCACAGGGGCCTTGTGATACAGTGGGGTTTTGGTCAGGCAAAGTTGGTCAACATCTTGGATCTGTGGCTAGAGTCTAAATCAGGACTTCCGACTCATCATCCCATCACCTGGGATAGTGTCTAGCTTAAGTAGACCACACATTTGCTGAAGGAATGAGTAAATGGCCATGTTGACTATTGCCTGCATGGTTTTGGGCAGGGTTGGAGATCTTACATATGTAATCTAAAGCTAACAATTACATTGTGTATTTTGATGAAAGCAAAAATAAGATGGTATATTCGAAAGGTATTAAAATGGTTGGTTATGACTAATATCTTGTTCAACTTTGCCATTTTTATAGATAATAAAATGTATATTTAAAGTAATAGCAACTTATTTTACTTCTACTAGAATTCAATCTGCAAAGGAGGCTTAAAGGAAGAGGTGGAAGAGACAAGCACTGCTGTACGCTCGGTCTTCCAAACAGTGTGACCCTTGATTCTTGCCCTTCCAAAAAGAGTGTGGAAGACACAGCTTTGCTTCGCATCACACGAGTGTCCCAGTCTCCTGTATAGCAAAGCATTGGTTCAAGGGTTCAGGGCATGCCAGCCTGGTTCAAGGGTTCAGGGCATGCCAGCCCCCACTGAAAAGTACAAAGGCAGAAGCTTTGCTCCCTTGTTGTCTACGTCATTGTGCCCTGTGGTGTTTTCTTGCCATAATCTCCAGCATAAGCTAAAGTACTTACTCTATCCTAGATCAAAAGTACCTACATTACTGTGTATAAAATCATTAGGCAGCTTGTCATAATTGAGATTCTTTGGCTGGGAACCATGGGGAATATGTTTGGGATGAAGCCAGGTAATATTGAGGCAGATGGCCCAATGAGCCATACTGCCTCAGAAATTCTTCAGATCCAGGGCCAGCCCACTCTACTGCCTCTCTTTCTTCCACCTGGCTTTTGTATTTGTATAGTCTTGCTCCCTCGCTTATACAGTCGTGTGGTTCTCTGCTATATATCAGAGTCCTATTTTAACGAAGTGATCTGGGACCACGATGTCCATGGCAGAAGGTGATGGTTTAACCACATTTTAAACTGCCTTCAAAAGAATTCACCAAATGGCTTCAGCTGCAAACAAGAACATATTTCTTAAGTGTCACTTTCAAAGATACCTGGGACTTAATTTGTGAAAGTATCTTTTTTCCCCCCCAAAATGTTTTATACTGAATAATTTGACTTGAGGCAATTTTCAGGTGTTTATGGAACTAGGAGGCAAGTAGCTAAGGAGGCTGACATTTCCCATCATTTGGCTGCAGTGAGCTTTGGGCACATTCATTATCTTCTCAAAGTTCTATCACTTCATGTATATATATAATCAGGACATTAGAGATCTTTCTTCTCAAGGTCTCCGTGCTCCCAGCTTCTCTCCGAGGATGAAGGGAGGCACAGCCAGCCCTGCTCTGGCCCTGTGCTTGGTACATGGGGGTCCCTGTAGCTGTTTGCTCTTGGGTATCAGTATCACACATGCCCACAGGGCTTCACCGGCTCCACAGAGCTGAACAGAAGACGGGAAGTGGATGTGAACGCAGAGGCTGCTGGAGAATTATGGGGATTGGTCTTTTGAGTTCTGGACAAAAACATCTGAGTGGAAGAGGTCAGGTAAAGGCCCTTCCTGATGAGGAGTCACACCTTTGGTACAGCGATGCTGCCCAGAGGGATCCTTGCACTCGGTTTCAAAGGTGCTCTTACGGGTGGTGATAGTTTCCCCATTAGTGTGAATGTCACCACTGGCCTGTTCCCACAGAGTGGGACTGCCCTTCCATTTACAGCCAGAGACACTGTTTGAGAATCTGATGGTGTTCTTTGATGCCCTGCCTTTAAGAGCCTCTTTCAAAGCATTCTGACTGTGGTCTGTCAGGTGGACCACTGGTATTTCCAGTGGCTCACAGCTCTCCTGCTCCACTGAGGCTGTGGCTCTTGCACTGTCCAGCTAAGTCCAAACTGTTCCTATAGCTGCCAAAGTTACGCGGTCACCAGAAAGTCTCTCGGAGGCCATTCACTATCTGTCCTCAGCTGTGACCCGGCAGTCAGCCCTTAATCCATCTCTCTTCACATCATTGCCTGCAAGTGAGGCATTCTGCTGCTCGCTTTCTTATACCAGCCTTCGCATTTACGGCACCAATATAGGCTTTCCTGGTCATGAATGCATCCCATAAACTACGGAGCTGAGAGAATCTGCACAAAATGGTTAAGGCACAGATGTGGCAGGTTTTTTTTTTTCTTCCTTTTTCCTTTATGAGGCGATGGACAAGTACAGCAGAGCCCTAATGGGATTGCTAAAAAAAAAAAAAAAATTTCTTCTATAAAAATTTAATTATCCACAATTGCTTAGAGTTAAAAAAAGAAGATTCTGTGCAAAAGAAGTATAAAAACATGAGACACCATTTATCCTCCAGTTTACAGCCTGCAAGCTGCAGAGCTCGCACATGCGTGTGGAGCTGGATCAAGGATAACGCTAATGGCATTGACCAGTCTGAGTGGCTGACTTTGATGAGAAAAAGGCAGATTTCACAGAGGGTGGAAAAAATGGTTAAAAACAGCCACAGAATGATTCCGAGCTCTGATAAACAGGAAAGAAGGTTCTTTTTCTACCCACCCCTCACGTTTGTTAAATAATCACTATGCTCTTCTCTGTGGGATTTTTTTTTTCCTCTCAAAACAGTTGAGCAACATCATGCATGGAAGGCATCCAAAATATCACCCACCAGGAGGTTTCAGCCCAGCAGTTGATGGGTGTGGGGGTGTGCCTGGGAGTAATCTCACCACCCTCACCCCCAGATTCCCAGACAGATAGATGGGTGTGTGGATATGCCTTGGGGGTAATCTCACTAACCCCTGATTCGTCGATTCCGCTGGCACAAGACCTTTTCTCTTTAAATTGTATGTTTGTTTTTATGTGTTGGCTTTTATGCTTGGTAAGTTATAACCCTGTTGGGGCAGACCCTAAACCCTGTTAAAAAAAATCAAATTACTTTATACCCTGAGTGTGTTCTGCAAATAAAATCGATAAACAGAAGCTTTCTGCGGATTTATGAAGGCTGCGGACGACGGCACCGAGAGCTACAAACTCGGTTTCAGACAGTGGACACACAAGTTCTGGCTAATCTTTCTCAGTGAATGTTTTTCATTAGAAATGCCTCCAAATGATTTATCACATAATTACATTTTATACAACACCATTTTTTCATAACTACAGATGATAGTTGTGCTGGCCAGCTCTCTCCCTTTCTAGCCCACTCATATCGCAGACAATGCCCAGCAGCCAGCTGTACTGACTTTCTCAGAGTGTATGGTGGTCAATCTTGACTGTCAACTTGATTTAGAATCACCTAGGAGACACACCTTAAGGGGAGGTCCAAGGCATTTTCAGAGAAAATTAACTGAGGAGGAGAGAAGACTGACCATATGGACTGGGGTCTCAGCCTGAACACAAAGGAGAAAGCTAGTTGAACAGAGGCATCCGTCACTGCTTTCTGCTTCCTGACTATGGCTGCAACATGAGCAATCACCTCCTGCCCCTGCAGCCATGGTGAGCCACTTCCACAAACCATGGACCCAGATAAACTCTTTCTCTCTGAGCTGCTTCTTGTCAGATATTTGGTCATGGCAGAAAGACAAGTAACTAATGCAGTGTTCACCTTACTGAATTGTTCATCTGGGGCTGCAGATGTTACTAACAAAGCTTACATGTGCCTCTTCTTTGGCCACTTTCCAATAAACTGTCCCCTTTGACAGATAAGACTGTCACCATGCACTTAGGATTCGTGTCTCTGTTTCCTCTATGTCATCGTCCTTTCGCTTGTTCATGATGAGCAGTCGATATGAGTGAATACAGCTGTTGCCCTTATGGGGTGGGATTGGGAAGGAGGTGGAGGAAGTGGAGGGGGAGAAGGAGGAGGAGAAGCAAAAGGAAGAGGAGGAGGAAGAGTAGGGGGAAGAAGAGGAGGAGGAGAAAGAGGAGGAAAGAAGAGAAGATAGAAGAGGAGGAAAAGGAGGAGGAGGAGGAAGAGGAAGAGGGAGAAGAGGAGGAGGAGGAGGAAGAGGAAGAGGAAGAAGAGGAGGAGGGGGGGAAATGAGTTGACTCATAGTATTGGATCTCAGAAAATGGTGGAACGATCTCTGTCCATCCTACCTTTTCCCTTACCTTTGTTCTACTAAGACATGTAAACATACAAACAACCAAAAGATTTTCTACAACACTCACTTTGCTGAATAAAGCCATCAAAGTAAGTTAACAGAGTAATAACTCCACCCGCTATTTACTTATGTTCTTAGTTCCCCTCTGACAAACAAGGCTAGTAATTTTTATGGAATTTTTACTCAGCTATAACTAGTGAGCTGGATGCTCTCTGGTGGAAAAAGATACCACTTAGCTATGGGGACAATATTTACACCATGCATTATGGGGGCTTTATTTTTCTTATAAAGCTATAATTTATCATATGCTAGATTTACATTTAAATCTATTTCTCTGAGAGTTCCAAACATTTTAGTCATATAATGAATGTTTAGGATACCCTGTTAGATAAAGGACCTGGTATGCTATAATCAGAATGCTAATTTCCTAAAAATATCACTTAACAACATTTTTGCACATATGCATGTACAAATGAGAACTGAAGGGTGTGCACATAAGCAAATGTAACTCCAGATGGACACATTTACTCAATTTAGTAAAAAGGTATTTTTTTTTTTTTACATTTTTGAAAACAATGAGGGTCTAAAATACATTCATTTCATATGGATTAGAACCGCCCCCACTTGTATAGTAAGTTGATACCTTAATGTCTGGGTTGGATGGCTCTGTCCTGACAAATCCTGACATCCCTCTTTCTCTGTTCTTCCCTATCATTATTAAAGAATAGCTCTTATTGAAGTTCTGAAAACTGGGAAGAATCTCGAAAGTTTTTATGCTAATTAATTACATAAAGTTCACACCTATAAGACACGGTGAAGATATCAGCAGATAAGTCAAAAGCAGAAAACTATAAATATTTTACGAAGTGTAAGATCAAAGACTGAAGCCCTACAGAAAAACCTCTTAGTCAATTAACTAACAATAGCTGAGCCACAGGTTCACAGGGGTGAGTGGATGTGTGCTTGTCAAAAAAAAAAAAAAAATAGCTAGATATGACAAAACTATATTTATTTTCACTCTGCCTGTCTTCTTGAAAATGATTTTCTGATTCTGAACACTTGTCTAAAGGTTGGCAGCATATTGAGAATGCTTACAGAAAATGAAGCAGGGCTTCCATGTTTTGTACAAGACACATTTCTATAGATTCATAAGTCCTAGGTGTCAATGCATGCATTAATTAGCCTATTGTACTTTAATGGGAGGGTGACTCGCACTGTATGCTTGGAATACTTTTCTGCGTTTGTATAATTGAGGTAATTGGCAATTGTCACATGCATGAGAGTTTGGGCAGAGCAAGAAATGACCTCTTTAAATGTGTACTCATTTGCTATTTGTTGATTGTCTTTTAGCACAATGCTCATGTTTTTGTAAATCAACTGGTATAATTACCAAAATTAATTACAGATAAAAAGCAGCGGAACACGCTTTCCTGTTTTCTGCTTCCAGTCTTTGATCTATTTTAAAATTGTCTCTCCTGTTCCTCATTTGTATGTATTCTAATGCCGTCAATTTGTTTCTCTATTACTGTTATTTTTGCAATTTTCTGGTTCCTTTAGAACTTGCTCAATCCGCTTTGATCTGCTTTCCCTTCGAGCTTTATTTTTGGTGGTGTTTTTTCATGTTCTATAAAAAAAATCTCTTTTTTGCACTCCTTTCCCCTATGTTCTTTTGATTCAACTCTTTCTTAGGATAGGAACAAACTCCAGCTTTGAGGGAACAGGTAAATGCGATTACAGGAGTTAGCGCTGAGCATGCCCAGCTCTGTGCCCATGGAGGAGAGCCTACTTCAAAGGCCCTGGGAACAAAGGATCTTTTCTGAGGCTCCTAACAAATCCAGCAATTCTTCCTGACCCAGCTTTGCCAAAAGATACCAGCTAATGGCAGGACAAGCCGGTCTTGTGAGAGTAGCCAAGTGGGCTTGGGAACAAACATCTCCGTGACATAATAAGGGGAGAACATACTGTTTATCTCTCTAATAACCATCTTGAAGAAAATTAATGTTACTTTGTCCTTTGTGCGGAACAGTGATTGGATTGTGTTTCATTTCTATCTGGACAAAGGCCAGCATATTGCAATACTTCTCAATATTAGATTTTCTTGTTTAAGAATTAGATTTTATTGGCATTCTCCTTCTGTAATTTCTTCATTAAAAGCTTCATTAAGCATAAATCTCCTTTTACACAGAAGAAAAACAAAAAAATTATTTTACGGGAGGTCATTTTAAAAGTCTTCTAGAAGGGCGGTGCTAAGCTTGATGCTGGAGATTTGCCGGGTTCCAGGGACCTGGCATTCCAGAGATGAAATAATGATTGATTTTGCATGGATTTATCTAATATTAATTATATTGATGCTTGAAGCAATTTAATAAGCCGGTGTGTTCCGGAGTCTCAAGCTTTTACAAATCTGATATTAAATTTTTTTTTTCAGGTAGGAAGTAGTCAGTAGTGTCTTGGTTCTGAAATGACTTAACCCCAGGAGTCTCTTCTCCCCTGGATGACATGGAATTATGCACTGGAGAAAGACAGTTTGCACAGCTCCCATGCTGAGAAACATAGCTAGCCATTCTGTGCAATTGCGTGCTCTGATGATGGATTCTGGAACGGGGAGAACATGTTTTCTAGCTTAGATACAACTGTCCTCCACTCCCCAGTCACTACCAGCATGGACTAGGCTTACCTGAAATAGCATTTTTCTGAGCTGGGATTGCACAAGACTGGTTTTGCCTTTGACTTCTTAACCCTCTGTGTTTCTGACTCACAGCCTCCAAATGAAGAAAGATAATTAAGTGAACTGATTTGAAAGGCCTTCTGCATTGGGCCACCAACTTTATATTATGATAAAGACAAACATAATGCAGTATCGATGCAGGGAAACCACTCTGAAGTCTGGAGCTGTCTACATGAATTTAAAGATGGACGTTTCAGAAGCCTGCAGTTTGAGGCTGGGCTAAGGCGATATCTCCTAGAGAAAATGCTTGCCTTGAAACAGTGGAGATCTAAGCTTGCTCCTAAGAGCCCATACAATAAAAGCCAGGCTTGGTGAGGAGTGCTTGTTATCTCAGTTGCTAGGGAAGTAAAGACAGGTGAATTTTTGAGGTCCATTAGCCAGCCACCCCAGCCCACTTGGAAAACAGGGCTAGCAAAGAGAAACCCTGTCCAAAAAACTAAGGGTGTGTAGTGCCTAAGGAATGACACGCATGGTTGTCTTCCAGCCGCCACACATGTGTACATGCCATCCCCCTGCATCTCTGTCACACTCAGGGGGCCAGGAAGTGGAAAATCCACTTTGTTATTAGTGAAAACAAAAGGTATAAATTCGTTCAAAACTATATTTTTCTCCCAAAGGAGAAAATAGGAACAAAGCCACTTAGGTTTTACATATGAGCATATAGCACGAAATCACTCTATTCACTCTAGATGAGAACGAGGTAGGTTCTTCACTCTGGTCAAGAACGAGGTAGGCACAAGGTGAGGGGCACTTCTCCCAGGGCTTAGAGAGGCTTAAGAGGTTGAGATCCAGCACCCATTGTTGAGTCCATGCTTAGAGGACTCGAGTTCTGGGACTCCTGGGGGCGGGGTTGGAATGGAGTCACGTGTTTGGAAACAAGGCGGTGCTCCAGAACTGGATTCAAGGCTAGACATCCACAAGAGCCAAAGCAAGAAGGAAAGTAAACAAGATAGCACCAGAATTCGATGACAAGGAAGAGCTGCCAAGGCCACTTGACGTGGGTCGGCAGCTCTGGGAGGGCGCCTAAAGCTGAGTCCTCAGAGCAAAACCTAGATTGTCACACAGTGCGATGGATCCACCACCTCTTCTTGACTTTTCAGTTAGAAGTTAACCTGTTTCCTGTCTTTCCTCTTAGAATTCCGCCCCTCTTAGTCTGATGGAGGTCTCTACTCACTTCTTCCCTCTGCTGTATGATCAGGAGGCTTAAGACACTCACGGAATACTCTTGGAATGCAGGGTTTCCCACGGAAGTTCTGTCAGGACACAAGCTGTACTCCTGGTTTGTAGGGGTCTATCTCCCTGCACTTGGGGCAATGGAGGCCAAGTGACTTCACATGGACCAAAGATACTGCAATTGGATGCTTATGGACCTTGAATGCTACTTGATCACCTTCTTCCCTTCCTCACCCAACGTCAGTCAAAAGAGCTGATTCAGTGAACTCAGACACAGAGGCAGCTAATAAGGATAGAAAAGCACAGTTCTAGCGCAAAGAAAATATAAGGAAAAATATGGAAAGGAGTCGAATTGACCAAAAGATGAATTATACTCACCATAAAAGAATTCCACAGAGCAGAAAAAGGTACCAGGGAACTACAGAGAGAGTAATGAAGGATGGGTCCTTGGAAGGAAGACCAATGAGAAAACACACAGGCAATCAAGGAGAAGGGAGAATTGTCAGAGACACAGGAGTAGATTTTAATTTACCGATAAAGGGAACAGATAAAAAAAAAAGCCAGAAAGCCCCAAATGGCTTGATTGCTAAGGTAGATATGAGTAATGTATATTAAACTTTGTAACGCACACATAGAGATTATGGTTTCTTGCTTCCTGAATATAATGTATCTTGGAACTCTTGATCATTTATCCTGGTATTGTGGCTCCACACACAGTTGACATGCAGATGCCTTCAGCTGAGGTTCTCACCCAAAATCCCGCTGCAGGCATCACCTGCTGGACATTTGAACATTTAAGAAGTATCTTAAGCTAGACATCAAGAATGAAACTTCTTATATCCTGTGTCTTCTACACGGCAATTCTCACAGTCACGTCCATGCTAATGAGCAGGAGCTCACTCTAGCTTGGGTCTTGCCTTAGTCCGTCAACAACTCATGACCATTCAGCCTCCAGAAAATGTTCAGAATCAAGCTGATTTTTACACCCTCCTCCAGTGCTCCCCACCTACCAAACTACTACCCCTGCCCGTCCCCCACCGGTCTCCCTACCTTTCTCCTAGGCCCATTGCAGTCAGCTTTTTTTTAACAGCAACAAGGGTGACCCCATGTCAGTCTTGGACTTGTACCTCTAAGTGGCTATTCCTCTGAGAATCATATCCAAAGACTTATGATGGCTTGCAGGTATTCCCTGCCAACCGATCTACATGATATCTCTGGGGATACTTCCTCTTATGGCCTCTGTTCCACTCACTGGACTCCTGAATCACAACGGAACAATGTCGCTTGCCTCAGTGCCTTGACTCTTGCTCATTTCCAATTGTTCCCTTTGCTCCCTTTCACTCTGTCCTCAAATATGAAGACAGTGCATGCTATAGATGACAAAGGTTCAGGACAAAGACTGACCTAGGAGTGAGGAAAACACTTTGTCTTAGTGACTTATACTTTACCCAACTTTTCACCACTGTGTGTGTTAACTTAAGAAAACAACACTGAGTATGAATTTACTACCTGTTCTTAACATTTACACTAAAAATAAGGCTAAAAAAAGCTACCTTGTCCAACCAAGGTGACATAGATGGAAAATTCTAGAACCAGGAGTCACATGTTGTACCCTAGTCTTGTGGCCCCATGGCAAGGCCCCCCATGCATTAACATGCATTGTATAATTAGGATAATAGTAGTGACAATTGAATTGATGAAAGTGATGGCAATGGCAGCTAAGAAAGGTTGCTGTGTGTTATGGTTTGTAGATGCTTGACCTAGGGAGTGGCACTATTAGGAGGGGTGGCTTTGTTGGAGTGGGTGCGGCCTTGTTGGAGTGGGTGTGGCCTTGTTGGAGTGGGTGTGCCACTGTGGGTCTGGGCTTTAAGACCCTCACCCTAACTGCCTGGAAGCCAGTCTTCTTCTGTTTGTTTTCGGAACAAGTTGTTGAATTCTTAGCTCCTCCTGCTCCATGTATGCCTAGATACTGCCATGTTCCTGCCTTGATGATACTGGACTGAACTTCTGAACCTGTAAGCCAGCCCCAATTAAATGTCCTTATGATAGCTGCCTTGGTCATGGTGTCTGTTCACAGCACTAAAACCTTAACTGAGATACTGTATCAGGCACTTTAGATGCTTCGTTCATTTTTTCTTGCAGAATCCTGGAAGGCAAGCGCTATTATTTACATTTTTTTTTAAAAGGAGGAGACTGAGTCATCACAGGGTTATTATTTGACCAAGGTATACCTGTGGGAATGGCAGAGCCAGGATAGACACTTAAATACCCCCCAGTTCCGGATCTGGGTCTTTTAGCAGCACGCCAAATCCCTGCTTTGTCTGAGAACACTTTTTCTCTTTGCTTTTTTGCTAGACGTGCTAGACACACTGTAGAGCTGGGTAGAATTGAATTCTCTAGTTGGGTAATTAGAGACTAACTCTGCTGAAAAGATTTTTTGAAGGCATATGCTGTTTAAGAAATACCAACTTTAAATTGAGGTTAAGTGTGAAGATTTTCAACATAATCGATAATTGTCTGAATCTGTCAGCCAGTTAAACAGAGGTTTGTAGTTCCTGAAATATAAGACAGCCATGGCCACATTTTCTAAGGTAGATTTTTTTTTAAATAAATCTTGGATCAAAATTCTCAGTTCTGACTTCAGATTAACTTTTTTCCCCCAGTGACAGCTTGTCTGGACTTCAGGGAGGATCCTGACAGGCAGAGGAGAAAGAGAGAGCTTGCTTTGCTCACCTGGGGTGATTGTAGGCAATCTGCTTGAATTCATCATTCCAGTTGGGTCGCCCATAGAAGGTCTTCTGCTTTAAGCCTGTAATCACATCCAGACTTTCATCCCAGTGTAAAGCTATGTGAATTGCCTAAATTAAAAATTGTAGTATTACATGACATTAAAAAAAGCATGGAAACCATCTATAAATAACAGATGAACTCACTATCATCATTTGTGTGTTTAAAATATTTTAAACACGGCTTGAGATGCTTTATTAACATCTGCCTCCAAGGCTGTGCTTTAGGGCAAGAATCAGGTCTCATCTGTCTTTGTATTTATTCTTGTTGGGACAGAACATTTCTTGTACATAATAGATATGCAAAGACATATCTTGGAAAGAATTTTTTTTTAAAGCATGAAGGTAATGCAGTAAATGTGGTTAAGGGAAAACACTGAACAAGTTAGTTTACTTCCTGCACAACTTCTCAAAAATCCATCTTTCCCTCTTGTCCCCAGTCATTTAATCCAGGGGGTTTGAGAAGGACATTTCCAGACTAAAAAGCCATGAAATACCCAGGAGGAAGCTGGGTCTTACAAGCAGATCTGCCTATTGACATGGTTTGATGGACAGTCATTCCCAAATATTAGGACTGTCCCCTTCTCCAGATACCAAAGTCTTCCAAAAGAATTTGGGTATAAGCTACTCACATCCTCTCATACACTTTAAGCCATCTGGATGGTCTATAAAACCTTACTGCCACACACCAACTAGGAACAGAGTTGTCCTGTTTTGTTTAGAGAATAATGTAAGGAAATAAGGTGGATGTATGTTTTCAGCATAAATGTATTCTTCTTCCAACATTTTCAGTTCTCAGTTGGTTGAACACACAGATGTAGAACTCAACAATACAGAGAGCCAACTGTAGAGTATTAAGTTTCAAGTGCTGAGGGCTACACTTGAAGGTGGTGATGTGATGTTGGGGACAGAGAATATTATGGGGTCTACTTGGAGCTCTGTAAGTGACTGGCTTCAAACCCATTGAGTTCATCCAGTCACCATGTCATTAGAGGCTCGTATCTAAGAGTCTGGGGCGCAATCCACATTATAAGCATGTACTCAGGTTCTACCATTGACTTCAGCACTTGTGAATTCTAGAAGCGACCTTGTTCCCCCTGCCTTAGGTATGTGTGCTCTGTACTGTTCCTGAGAACCATCAGCCCTGGAACTCACATATCAGTTTTTCTCTCACCCTCTACATCTTGCTACTTTTGACAATTTGAATATCAGCCCCACTTGTGCTATTTGCTTTGAGTATGACTTGCCTGAATGGTTCTTTTCCTAGTCTAAGAAGGCAACTAGTGCTGGAGGTCCACATCCAAGTTATGGTGGCTGCTCTAACAGATCAGCGGACAAGGGCAGATACTGTTGTCAAGCAAGTCTGACCTTAGGTAACTGTTTGTATTGCAGAAGAGTTTGGGCACAGTACTCCTTGCCGTGGGAGGGTGGAGACATGGAGGAGGGTCTGGATTGACATGTCAGAGAGTGTAACCACCAGGAGCAAACCACTTGAAAGCCTGAACGCACACTGCAGGATGCATAAGCATCCATTAGTTGACAGCTCTGGGACCATAGGAAACCAGTGAGGCTTGTCTTGAAACGGGGTAGGTTTAGAAGATCCTTAAAGTGCTTGTTAAGACATTATGGTATTATCTTGTAGGGGGGAGAGGCCTTCCCTACTTATGACTGTGGGAACGCCCAGGCTCTGGTGTTCAAACATTTGGAATTATATCTGCTCCATATTTCCCAGCCCACTGTTCAATTAAACTCCAACTCTTTGAGTTGCCCTTCGCAATGCCTCTCCCATCTGTCCCTTCTGTTCTTGTCAATTTGCCACTTTGAGGTTGTTGGATTCAATTTAAGAATGGGCTATTTCTAAACCAGCCCCTCAGTGCTTGAGTTAACTGACAGAACTGCACCAACTCTTTCTTTTCCTTAAGTGTTGAGATTAGCGATTTCCTGCTTGAAATCTGGAAGTGTGGAGAATTTCTGACATGCCATGGGAAAACTTAAGAAGCTATCAGCTTTCATTTACTTTCATTTAGGGAAAAGAAAAGGATATTTTATACCTCAGTCTTGAAAGGGGCAAAGATAGGGCAGGGTGGAGTCGTGCTGTCACAGAATCCACTTCACAATTCCAAGTCTCATAAACCCCAAGCGACAGGGACTGGCGAAGTGAACACTTGGGGCCAATTTACTTCAGCAGTGGAGGAACAGGAAGGGGGCTCAGAAGCAAAAGACAAAAGCCATGTCCGTGCTTCGCCAAATGGACCATCAGTCAAACATCCCGCTTAGGTAGGGAAAATGTTTGTTTGGAAAACCTACTTAACACCATATAATTCATTAAGATCTATCAAGCCCAGTTCTCAAGAAACCTGCCATTTCAAATTATCCCAGAGGGTTAAATATTTAAGAAGGACTGGAATTAAGACCATAAAAATTCAAAACATACTGTGAACCTCAAGCAGAGTCTTACTCACTTCCAGAAGAAGAGAGCCAAGTTATAACAATGTTGGGAGGTAGAAAGAGCTGAGAGAGAGAGAGAGAGAGAGAGAGAGAGAGAGAGAGAGAGAGAGAGAGAGAGAGAACACGTTTGCAGAACCCGTAAAGTAATAATCTGTAAATTTGGTGAATGCTACAAAACTCCTTGGCCTACATCTATTTTCCATAAAAGTGCATATCAGCAGCACCATCTGATATCAGCTCCAGATGCATGGTTTAAAACATGCCTTTCATAAACTAGTGTCATGGCTTTGTTGACTCCAATGTTTGGAGATTTTAACTGATTTATTCCCGAGTCATTATTTATATTCCAAGCATGATAACTTTTATCAGGATTGAAACAGTATTGTCAGTGCATTGACACATAGCACTTTTTGTCAAACTCAGTTCTTATACTTCATTACTACAACTACCCAAGCAGAAGGTCATCTCAGTATTATTGGTAAGATTCAGAGTGCATATTTTCTGAGAACCCCTTAAGAGAAAGAACTCTCTATGCAAATCATGCATCCAGAGTAGTTTTCTGACTTACATGCTTTTCAATAGGAAAGGCTGCAGAGAAATAACATGGAATCTTTTCTTTTCCTCTGAGCAGCGTAGAATCAGAAGCAATTAGGAATTCAGCAGATGACACAGCCAATTAATGACAAGACACCAATTTCGCTATTCAAATGACAAATTCGAACTTTTAAGATTCCTAATATCCGGGTTGCTGTTTATTACCCAACAGCTAGCGGCCTTTTTTATTGCCACCTCCTAAGTAGTTGTTTTCAGTCTGACTTGACTCCATTCCTCTCTCCCCTTTAAGAACTTTAGGATAATTCTTTGCTGCTGCCTGATAACCCCCCAGCTCATTATGGAAGTGGGTTTCTTTTAAGAATGGAAGCAGTAATGGAGAGCCCAGGTTTTACTGATACCTGGTTTTCATCCCAGCCAGTGAGATAGATATGGTAACTTAGCAAATGAGCCTTCCCTTGCTCACTCATCCGTGTTTCCAGTGAAAGTAACAGATCAGCAAACCACTCAAATGCTCCGGCATCCCGGCAGATCCAATAGAAGTACACCTGTCAGGAGAGAAGACAGGAGGGCATATCTGTTCCCCTTTCCATAATGTGCTGATAATCACAGCCTACTTTACATCCATTAAATTATTTGAGCCCAAATGGGCACTTCTGCGAAATTGTACGTTTTTCTCTCTCCTTGAACAAACCATCACACTGAGATTTCTTTTGGGGGGGAAATCCCATTGTGTTTGGAAAGTCCGAGAGCAAATTCGAGGAGTCAGGATTTCCGGGGGCTGTGCCAACCTCTTTGGAGAAGGATCAACTTTCCATGCTTCTGGCCGCGCTACTTCTGAACAAGATTAATAATCATAACTCGCTGTGCCTTTCATTGCCCCCCAAAAGGGGATAAGCCGTTAGACCAGCCCCCTTCATCTTTACTTATGACCTAAGCTTGAGATTTCAACTCTCTTCTCCAGAGACCCCCCCAAAGGCTTGGGCACTAATCCACTTCTCCAGCTACAGCCTCTTGAGAATGGAGATTATGGTAATTACAGAACGCAGTCTCACAAGATGAAACTTCCCTTCAGTGAGATCAGTGTCCTCCGAAGCAGGTGGGTAGAGGTGGTGCCTAGGGTCAACAGACACAGTGAAATTGTTTCTGGAAAGGGGTTTTGTGTTTGTTTTTATTTATTTATTTTTTATAACACTCTCTCTGCATTGAGCAAATGGCAGGTGACAAGCAGCTTGGGTTTGCTAAAAGAAAGGCTTAGCTTTGTGCTTTGAGTTTTAGATAATTGTATCTAGCTAGAAGAAACCACGGGAGACAAATCTGTTAAGACTAATGGTTTTTCCCTCTCACATTTCTACTTTCTGCTGTCCACCTAAAGGGACATCTGAGAGGCTCAGTAGTGTCTATGGGATCTGGTCTGCACTCCAGGTGCTGTCTGGTGTGTTACCCCCATGAAACACACACACCCTCTGAGAGCCAGTGCTTGCTTCTCTCTCTCTCTCTCTCTCTCTCTCTCTCTCTCTCTCTCTCTGGCAGTTTGCAAGCTCACCATCGTATAATCAGATTTATAAATGAGATTTAATTAGTATCACAAGGAAAAGAAAATCACAATGTATTTCAAGGCTGAATATCTTGCCGGTTCTCTTCAGATTTATGCAGTGATTTGTAGTGTTAGCAGTCAGGAAGAACAGGAGGTGAGAATCTAAGACCTTCATTTTAGAATCAAGGGTTACATATTTGCTGGCCAGCTCCTGTTCAGATGAAAACTCAAAATATTAATCCAAGAAGAAATCCCTTAAAACAGTGGTTCTCAACTTGTAGGTCTGGATCTCTTTTGGGGGAGGTCACATATCAGATATCTTGCATTTCAGATATTTACACTATGTTTCATAACTAGCAACATTACAGCTATAAAGTAGCAATGGAAATAACTTTGTGGTTGGGGTCACCACAACATGAGGAACCGTATTAAAGGGTCACAGCATCAGGAAGGTTGAGAAGCCCTGTCGTAGACCTTAAGCAATTATTATCACTAAAAGATGTCTCCATCTTCTGGCTGTGTATACATCCTCCTTGGGGCGTATAGTCTATAGTCCTTCCAGGTAGCTTCAAAGCGAGACACAGCCCAAAGCTCCCAGTGCTGAATATCCCAGGAGTCCTCACAAACAGAAGGCAGCACTGCCTATCTACTCACTCGCAAATGCTTGCACAATGCTTGCTATGGGTAGATAGCAAATCACACTCTGGAACAATGATTGTGAACAAGACAAACAGACAGATGGATGGACAGGCAGACAGACACACACACACACAGAGAGAGAGAGAGACAGACAGACAGACAGGCAGACACAGAGACAGACAGACACACATACACAGATACACACACACACACACACACACACACATTGCCCATCCTCATGGAGTTTGTGTCTTGGAGAAGGAGAGTGATGCATAAATACATAAAATATAGACTATGCTAGATGGTAGTCAGTGCAGTGTAGGAACAAGGCAGTCTGGGAAAGGTCTCAATGGCAAAGAAATGGTCTCACTGAGATGGAGACACTTGAGCTCAACCATGGCGGGGAGGTGTCAGATGGTGTTCTAGTTTTATGCCATTGCTGTGATAAAACACTCAAGTCAAAAGAAACATGGGGAAGGTTGATCTGGCTTTTCAGGTCACTGCCCGTCACTGAGGGACATCAAGGCAAGGACCCAGGCAGGATCTTGAAACAGGAACCATGAAGGAACTGCTGGGTGGCTTGCTCTCTGGCTCACTCACAAACTCATGCTGAACTAGCTTTTTAAATGTAGTCCAGCATCATCTGCCGACAAGAGACTGGGTAACTGTTTATCAATTAATAATCGGGGAAATTCCTCACAGATGTGATCACAGACCAATTTGATCCAGGCAATTTTTCGACTAAGTTTCTCCTTTCCGATGACTTCCGGCTGGGTCAAGTTGAAAATTAAGCCTAACCAGGACACTTCATCCCTTGTCAACACAAACATATTTCTGTTAAGCCATTGCTCCCAAGATGTTAATATTAAAGTATATTGCACAGTCTTCATTTAAAAGCTTTGCAGTCTTTAAAACTTCCAGTGCTTTAAAAGTTTAACTTCTCTTTGAAAGTCTACAATCTCTTAATGGTGGGCTTTTGTTGCAATATAAACAAGTTATATATGCTGTTATTGCACAAGGGAAGAACTGGGTATAAAAAGCAGATCAGGATACGGAGTAAGGGGAGCACTCATCCGGTAATGGGGGGAGGGGGAACTTGTCCACTACGGAAATCAGTGTGTAGGTGCTCCAGGAAGCTGGGAATTGGTCTACTTTAAGATCCAGCTTTATAACTCTTGGGCATGTACCCAAAAGATGCTTCATTATCATAAGACATTTGATCAACCATGTTCATTTCTGCTGTAATTATAATATCTGGAAACCGGAAACAACAGAAGAATGGAAAAAGAAAGTGTGGTACATTTACGAGATGGAGTATTACTCAGACATTAGAAAAATGATGTCATGAAATTTGCAGGTAAATTGATGGAACTAGAAAAAAAAAATCATCCTGAGTGAGGTATCCCAGATCCAGAAAGGCAAATATGGCATGTATTTGCTTATATGTTCATATTAACTGCTACATCAATTATAACCAAGCTAAACTCCACATAACTAAGGAAGGTCAGCATAGAATAAGAGAGTAGAGAGTAAAGATGGATCTCATTAGGGAAAGGAGATAGGCTAGATAACTATGGACAGATGGATGGGCTGGGGTGGGAGGATCAAATGGGAAAGAGGATGAGAAAGAGGTCGAGGGAGAAAATTCAGGGAGACATTCAGGAGCATTTGATATAACACACTAGAAACGTCATAAAATGGATACATATGTGAAGGCTATCTAAATGAAATCACCAGATTTTTGGGGAAACAGAGTCCCAACTTTTGTCTCCAAACGAAGCTTCCAGTACCAGGACTGGGTAACAAATAATTGAGTTGTTGGTCAAAGGGGCTCTCATGGGAATCTCCAACAACTGAAGCTGTCTCCAACACAACAGGTTGCTCTTCACTCTCTGACAGAGATGCTGAAGACAACACATACCCAACTCATTGCACACGGAAAAGTCAAACTAGAGCCTGCATAGAATCTTCACCCCTATGTTTCAGCATCTTTGATACAGAAAGGTACTCTGCACACTACTAAAAAAGGAGAAATATAAACACCACGCCAGCTCTGATCTATAATGGGTGTACTGCCTGCAAGATATTCTAGGGCAATGATGGCACAAAGCTTATGGTAGTAACCAACCAATAACTGATTTGACTGAAGGTCCACTCCACAAGATGGAACACATATCCAACACTGCGTGGGTGACCAAGAATCAGAGACTATATTGCCCAGGGACCAAATATTAGTGGTTTTAAAACAAAACCAAAAAAAAAAAAAAATCGAAAAATGTAGTAATAAAATGACTCCTAATGACATTTTGCTATACTCATAGATCAGTGCCTTGCCAGCCATCATCAGAGAAACTTTGTCCTGCAGCAGATGAGAGCAAACACAAAGAACCAACCCGAGAGAGAGAGAGAGAGAGAGAGAGAGAGAGAGAGAGAGAGAGAGAGAGAGACTATTAACCAGATAAAAGCCAAACTCAGATTCGGCAGCATAAATTTAAGGTCTGCAGCTCTGTGTCCAAAAGTCCAAAACCTTGGACTCATGAGCTTCTAGGTTCTAGAGAGCTTAGGCAACAGCCATTTCTCCACTTCTCCGTCCTCAGCGCACAGAGCTTGCCTTCATCTCAGCCTCAGGGTCAACTCCGTACCCACTCTGTCTTACAGTCTTGGCATCTCTGAGCTCCTGGGGTCTCCACCCCACTGGAGCTAAAGCTATAACTTCCTAATGACTTCTCAGTGTGACCCAGGCACATACTGCAGCCCTCAGCCAGTTTTCATGGCTCCCCAGTCTTGCATCACTTATGCCTTCAAAATTACTACTAAGTGGGTGACTCTTACCCAGTGCCAGGTTCAGTTACTGGCTTGAGATGTAGCTGTGGACCACAGCTTCTGTGGGCTGGCCCTGAGGAAACACTTCCAAGCTATCACCCAAATGGTGCTCATCTGCTGACCTCTGATTCATCGTAATTGACTCTGTAGGCCCAGATGGCCAGCGTCCACTGTCCTAGTGAAGTGTGTTTGGTTTTACCTCAGTGCAACCCCAGCTTTTGACAATCATGGCTGTTTCTTCAGCTCCAGCATGACCAGCGCTCACAATTCTTAGCCAAAGGATCACACCAATGACCCACCACCTAGTTATTAATTACACTCCTGCCATCTTCTAAAACCTCATGAGCAATGTGTCCACAGTTCACATCTCCCTCAGCAGTATCTTCCAAGCTCCTATGAGATCCATTAAGTTCAGAACACTCAATAGCTTTTGTAGCCTGGCGTTCCAAAAATAACAATTAAAACAACAACAACAGCAATAAAAACTCATATCAGAGCCTGTTCTGACCTTTCTTACCTGAAAAGATGCCTGCATCTTAGCTTTTCCCACACTATAATCTTTTTTTTTCAGATAGAAATTATGCTGTCCTTGCTTTCTCAGGGCATAGCAGCGTGCCAGCATCCTCAGAGTCTGTGAGGCCTTTCAAGCCTTTACTTCCTTGTTGTTGCCTTGTGGGCTTTCCCCTCCGTAATTGACTTGTGGGGACATTGGCCTCTTTGGTGCAAGAGGCAGTGGGGAGAAAATGCATTGGCCCTGTCGAAGTGCTTCAGGCAGACAAAGGAAAGAGGAGACTTTGAACAGAAGAAAGGGCTATTTACTTCAACTCTCTTTCATGTTTCTTATGGTGGGGACACTTACTGTGAAGAGACATCAGAATTCCATCCCAGTATTTGGCCCAGGAGAAAGGACTCGGTCACTGGAAGAACAAATGTCCCAAACAATGGGCTGCGGCACTGTGATCTGTGCCTTCTCCACCTTCGTCTCCAAAAATAAAACAAACCTAAAATCAGCTCCCTGCACAACGCTTGGCTTTGAGAACCCATGGCAGATATTAGCAGTCTGAAATACCCAAGGTTAAAAGATTTTAGTAAGCAGAAAGTCAGTAAAATAAAGTTTTGAACTTTCGTGGCAACAAGTGCTATCCTGCAGTTTTGGAGAGACAGGGTAGGCTCAGGTGTTGGAGGAATTCATTCTGAGGTCATGCGGTTTTCTGTGTGCATGGCCTGAGTCAGGTCTTCACTGTTCTAGCCTTTGTGGGCACTTATGGTCTGATCCAACTCATGTGTCTGTCATGGAAGGCTGGTTCTGAGATACATACATAATGGTGTACTTTGCCTGGTCCCAACTCCTTTCCATGTTCCAAAGCCCAGGGTCCTCTGTAAAGGTTCCTGAGTAACACTTGTGTAATGGTCAGAATGATCCAGAGTCAGTAGGAGATAGATCTTTGCAAAGAAAAAAATTATTTATAAACAAAAATAAAATAAGAAAGGAAAAGCTTCTCATTTATCTTTCTATTCGGCCTCGTGGATTCTCCAAGCAGAGTATATTTTCAGGATATTCCATCTCAGAAGTCACACAACAGCTCAGTTACATATACAACGTGTGATTCTTTAGGTCCCAGGTTGGTTAATCAAGAATGAATGGGAAAAGTATTTATAACCCACTGCGAAGAAGGGGAGTGTCCAGGGGGACACAGATGTAGAAAGAAGCACCACACTGTCACTAAATACAAGGGGGACCCAAGTCTTGTGACCTGTCCTGTGATCTTGGCTTCACCATGTAGGCACTGTGGAATGGGGACAGGCTGTTTAGCTTAAGCCTCTCTTACTGTGTAGACAAAATGTCCGCAAACATAGTACCACATGTGATGTTTCTGTCAGAATAGAGTATAGCCTGTCAAGGTTCTGCTCAGTGTCTGGGGGAAACTGTAGCTGCTAAGATGTTTGCCACTATTGGTAGTCTCTTCATGTCATTGGAAAAGTGAGCAAACAAGGACACTGGCCTTTCTTGGTCTTTTTCTCATTATCTAATAAATAATTTTAGAGATGGTCATAGAGAGGAGGCAATACCTTGATTTTGAGTCTTAGAATGGAAACCCCGGTATGAATCAAATGACCTAGTTTTTCAAGAGGATCTCTTCACTGTGGAATGTGAACCTCAGGCTCTGTGCATGCTAAATCCCTGTGGCAGCATTCCACAGGGGGCCTTGATCTTGCTACTTTGACCATGGCCTCTTCCCAAGGAGCAGAACAGTCGGAAGCAGTATGATCTGCTTCCATCTGGACAGTTCACCTCTGTCTGTACACTGGGCATAAGAAACAGAACAAAGAGAAGCCCCGTGCCAGTTCTGGGTTGGAGATTCTGCATAGTGACAATTATGGGAAGTAAGAACGTTTATCCCTGGGAAGACAGAGACTGCGATGCTATTTAAAAAAATGTACCATCTCGCCAGTAAATAGCTGCTATTGTCTCCCAGGTTCCATTCTGCTGGGGTTACTGTCGGAGCAATCCTGAATGAAAATAACAGAGACAAAAATACTTTTAAAAAAATTCTTTCTAAAAGATTTTCCAACATGTAAAATGTACTGCTTTAAAGCAATAAAATCATAAAATTATTTCTATGGTATACTACTACTAAGACTGAGATCAGCCTTATTGTAAATCATTTTTCACCCATAAGATTCTTTTTCTTAAAGCCACAATTCTGCATGTTATCTATCTCAGAACTTTATTACTAGTTTGTCATCTGACCCGTGACTAGACATCTTTGAGACGGCTATAATTATAGTTATTAATCCTTACTGAAGTATTCACCAGTGGTTTTCTTGATGGTGGGCTAGTATTCTATGGAGTACTCAAAGAGACCAAAATAAAATGAGATACAGCTAGGTGTTGTGGCACACACTTTTAATACAATGGTACAACTGCCTCTCTGTCCTTGGTATATACATATATATGTACACACACACACACACACACACACACACACACACACACACACACACACGTAAAAACAGGCATTCCATCCACATACAGGTCTGCACTTGGCAGGCAGAGACAGGTAAGTTTCTTTGATTTTGAAGCCATTCTGGTCTACATAGTGAGACCCTATCACAAATCAAAAATAAAACCAGAAAGTAAAATGAAAGAGATTGTTAGATAGTGACACTGCAGAGCCTCAAACCATGGTCTAACGGGGCCCAAAGCACAGCAAACCGTTCCGCTCCCTCTCTCTTCTCCGTGTATCCACATTCATAGATGCCACAAACAAACAAACAAAACCAGCCACTCCATCTACCATGTGAAGGTAATGAAAAGCAATGCAGTTGGGACAAGCATCAGGGAGGCTCCTTGGGGACTTCCTGGCCTATGTTTAATTTAAGAACTGAGATCAATACAGGGAGTTTTGAGAAAACATATCTTATTTAAATCTTTTCTTATACGAGGAGAATAATCACCAAAGCCTGTGGGTGTAATACATCAAGGCTCTGCATGGGTTAGGGCTGCCTCCTTCCCATAGGGCAGGAGTAAGGCCTACCTAGTGGACACTGGAGTCTTTTGAGGTCACCTAATGAAAATGGGGTGCTTAGGAGAGGCAAACATGGCCCCGGCCACCCTACTCAATTGATTGTTGATTTCTGTGACTGGGAGAGGTGATCAATTCCAGGAGTAGCCAGAGCTCCAGTGTGAGGGAGAGTGCAAGTAAATAATTTCTCAAAGTAAACGGATGAAATTAAATGCATTTTTCATTCATTAGGAAAGGGAGCAGGCCCTCTTTGTTTTATTAATATCTTTAAGCAGAGTATGGATTTTTGTCTTTCTTGGCCTCTTTGCCTTGCTCCCACTGGCCTGTGCTGTCTTTTTATTTGAATTATTTGTTTATTATATTAGGTTAGGAACCCAAAGGCCATTTTGCGTGGGACACACTATAAATACCCATTATCACTGTTATCTATTATTGAGCCAATGAAGAGAGACAATTATGAAGGAATTAGATTATCTCAGCTTTTCTATAATCCATTTTATTGTATTCTGAAGATTACATATGCAGTTAAGAAAATGAACCGAATCTCCCAGTTGGCACTTCCCTCAGAGCCGTCTACACGGAGGTGATATTAAGGGAACTAAAATGTGTAAGCAGGTATGTTTATGTCAGCAGCTCCCCCCCCATTCTCACACGCCTGTTTCATTCATCATCTTGACAGTTTGCACAAGTGAACTGTCCTAACTTTTTTTCAAGAGTTCTTCTCACAAATTGGGTGCGATGTGGAATTAATCACAGCCGTTAGCCAGGAGTCGGAAGACTTTTACCACCACACTCTCAGCACACAGTTCCCTCCATGTTGCACCAGAGCCTCCTTGCCAACTCTCATCTCTTCCCTCACCCCACAGGGCCACTGCTCTTGTCTTCCTTCAGCCTAGTGATGGATACTCTTCTGTGCTAAAAATAGCTCTTCAATGCAGAACAACTTTTATTTCCACTTCTTTCAAGCAATCCACCGTTATGCTTATGGGTATTTTTCCTCCTAATTTGTCCCTTCCTATTTACTCTCTGTTTTTATTTTAAATTATCACCATCACCATCACAATCACCACCACCACCACCATCATCATCATCGCCATGTGTGTGCATGTGTTGGGTGTTTGTGCGTATGGGTACAGATGCCTGGGTATGTGTGGAGGTCAGAGAACAATCTTAGGTCAGGTTTTCACCTTCCAGTCTGTTTACTATCCGGGTCTCTTGTTGTTGGTCACTCCATACTCCAGGCTAGTTGGCCTTCGAACTTCCAAGGGATCTGCCATCTCCACCTCCCGTCTCACAGTAGAAACAATGAGATTACAGACACATGTGACAAGGATTGGATTTCTGGGGCTCCCAGGAGCTCAAACGCCAAGTCCTCATACTTGTGTGGCAAACACTTTGTCCCCCGAGTCATCTCCCCAGCCTGCTTTATATCTTGAAATACCAAGACAGGAAAAACATTTTAAAAGGTTTGCTTCAAATAGACAGTGCTTCTTTATATCAGCCAAAGAAACAACCGCTATCTTATGGTTAGGAAACCGCCTTTCCCTAGAAGGGTTTTAGAACTACACGGCAAAGGAGAAGGGTGAAGAAGCTACCGTGTAGCCCGACATAGTGACTTACGCCTGGGATCTTAGCACTTAAGAGGCAGAGGCAAGATGATTGCTAGATGCTTGGGGCCAGCCTGGGCTATGTAGTGAGTTCCAGGCCAATCTCGGCTACAGTGATAAGCCCTGTCTCAAAAAACTCAATGGAAGAAAGAAGAAGAGGAGGAAGAGGAAGAGGAGGAGGAAAAAGAGGAGCAGGAGCAGCGGAAGGAGAAGATACTGTGTACAATAGTAACACTGGGAAAAGCTGCAGCAGCTTCTCTCTGCTGTGCAGTTACAACCTGAGGCTTGAACATAGAAATGTGGATGCCAGTTGTTGGTTTTTTTTTTTTTTTTGTATCCAGAGGAGAAAAATCCTCCTTAATCGCAGTTGACAATTTACCCTGAAAATTTCAGCTCTGAGCTTCTATGCTATGTTTCTCTCGTCCTGTAACAAATGAGAACAATCTGGAAGTTGTGGCCTAGACCTAAAATTGGGAAGATGCTGTTAGTACATACACACCACTTTGCTCTGCTGCACTTTCCAAATTATATAGATGCTGACAGTTCAGAGGAAGGAGTAGTATTTATATCTCAAAAGCATGTAGGCAGCCCTGAAAAATATTAGTTGCATAAACCTGACGATAGGTGTACGCATGCGCACGCACACACACGCAGGCATGCACGCAGGCGCGCAGGCACGCATGCAGGTGCGCACGCAGGCACGTACGCAGGCACGCACACGCACACAAAGCTGCTTCAAAGAGCAGAAACATCTTAACCCTGTGACTAGGCAGGCCAACCCTTAGGAGTTAGGTCTTAAGCATAATTTTTCAGCCTAACCTTTGAATAGTCTGAGAATGCCACTTCTTTGAACAGAGTATTGAAGTGCAAATCAGAATCGCACACTCTGGTGCTGACTCAGTGGCTCACCCGTGGAAACACGTACTACGTATTGACTAATGAAGAGGCTAGGATGGCTTTAAGGAGCTCACAGTGTGTTCAGAGCAATAAGATGCTTTGTGCATGTTAATACAAGGAAGGGCGCTAGCTAATACAGTTGGACAGTGCAAAGGAAAGGAGGTGGAAATCAGAGAAGTTATTTTACGTCAGCTGTGGGCTGGGTCCCTATGGCAGATGTGAGAGACTTGCATGTCAGCACAAGAGAATCTGGCTTACAGTAGGCACTGGGTATATGTCGCGTGAGTGGACAAATGAAAGTGAGGCTCACTCACATGTTATTCCGTCTCTGTGGGCAGCACGATGTGACTCGGGTGTCATGGAAACCGGGAGGCAGCAAGCCAGGTGGGTTTTACTTGGTAGACTGCAAGATCATGATGAACAAGGCCTTATTCTGAGATTCAAACCTACGGTATAGTAGCAGCTCTGCTTGCTTTGCTAAACAGGCTGCGAAGGAAAGAAAGGTTTGGGACCATCAGGGTGGCTCAGTGGGTGAAGGCGCTTGTGGTGTAGGTCTGATGATCCGGGTTTGATTCCTGGGACCCATGGTGGATACAGATAACCAACTCTCAACAGCTGTCCTCTGATCGCCACATGCATGCTGTGGTGCCAGCCCCATCACAATACAATAATGATAAATAACAATTAAAAATGAGTGGCTTGGGTACCAAAAGGACCTAGATCCAAATTCTAGTTCTATTGTTCATTTGTGTTCTGTGTTTTGTGTCCTCCACTGGTAAAGTGAGGGTATTAGTTATTTTAATTAAGACAATCTAATCTATTATTTCTGTTAACTTTGAGATTGGTGTTTATTTTTTCTTCTTTAAAGTGGAAATAAAGAGTAATTACTTTTAAAAAATTGTGTGATATAAAATATGTACAATGTCCAGCTCTATACTGTCTGGGTAGAAAATCCTCAGTAACTCTAGGTTGGTTCTGGTAGTTACTAGCAGCACAGCAATTCTGCATTTCTCCTCCTCCTCCTCCTCCTCCTCCTCCTCCTCCTCCTCCTCCTCCTCCTCCTCCTCCTCCTCCTCCTCTTCTTCTTCTTCTTCTTCTTCTTCTTCTAAAAACACTCCATGTTTGATATGAATTCTTACTTCTTCATTGGATGGAATAGGAATCCCAGTCTAAAGTAAATGGAGGCACTGCAGGTAATGTTCTTTAGTAATAGCTGTCCGGCAGAACCCCTGGGAGAGCAGAATTCAGGTACAGATTCTCTGATCAGTAATAGTGGGGCTGAGGGGTTGGCTTAGTCAGTTAAATGATTGCCTTGCAGGTAGGAGGATCTGAGGCCAGTTACCCAGAAAAAGCCAATATGGTAGTGTGCACCTGTGATCCCAGTAAGATAGACAGATCCCTAGAAGCTTACAGGCCCAATAGCCTGCTGAGGAGAGATCCTGTCTCAAACGAAAAGTAGAGATGTCTGAGGGCTGGTGTCTGGGTCTTTACTCTGGCCCTGATGCATGTACTGGGTACATAGGCACCTGTATTTGAAACTTGAATCTACAGGTGAACTTACAGGAATGTGTGCATTCACATGGACATGTGGAGAGCAAGAGTGTATGTGTGTGAGTGTGTGTGTGTGAGTGTGTGTGTGTGTGAGTGTGTGTGTGTGTGTGAGTGTGTGTGTGTGTGTGTGTGTGAGAGAGAGAGAGAGAGAGAGAGAGAGACAGACACATATACACACAGACACACACACACACACACACACACACACACACACACACACACACACAGAGAGAGAGAGAGAGAGAGAGAGAGAGAGAGAGAGAGAGAGAGAGAGAGAGAGGTCCTGTAGTGTTGTGTACTTGGGTTGCAGGGGCATATGGTGTCATGTCTGCTATGTGCCGATTCTATGATATATAAAGAACTAGACGGACTTCAATCTAGATTCTGCCTTTGACTGCCTGTGCATATTTTTGGAAGGCCCCTTTACTCTTTCTAAACATCATGTTCTGAATCCAGGAGAAATAACTTTAATTCTTATACTGTGTTGTAGTCTGAGTGGGAAATGTCAGTTGCAGGCTCTTGTGTCCTGATACCTGGTCTCCAGCTGTGAAGATCAGCTCCAAGACCAAAGGAAAAACAGATGTCCAGCATCTGCCACTTTGGACCTGGGGAAGCCGTTAATTTTACTCTTCTTTCTTAGTGGGGAAGACACCAGTTCTGGGGTCCTTGGGTTGCATTTTTCTCAGTGCTTCACAGAACACAGTTCCTGACTAGGTAGCTGGTGAAGGAAGGTTCGATGTCTAAGTAGGGTTGGGAAGAATGGATGGAGCCAGACTTCCTGAGATTCTTTCTGCAGACCCCGTATGAAGGGGTAGCAGATAACAGGAACCTTCTAGAATGTGATATTGAAGGAGCAATTCTTAGGTATTATATGGCCATGCAATTTTTTTTCTTATAAAGGACAAACATTTAATTGAGGCTGACTTACAGGTTCTGAGGTTCTGCCTTTACCATCAAAGCAGGAAGCATGGTGCCAGAAAGGAGCTAAGAGTTCTATGCCTTGATCCAACTATAGCCCGGAGAGGACTGTCTCCCAGGCAGCTAGGAGGAGGGTCTCAAAGGCCACCCCCACAGTGACACACTTCCTCCAACAAGGCCACACCTCCTAATAGTGCTACTCCCTGGGCCTAGCACATTCAGACCACTCCATCCCACTCCCTGGCCCCATAGGTTTGTTAAAACACAGGAGTCTATGGGGGCAATGCCTAGCCATAGCATAATGCAAAATACATTTGTTCGACTTCAAAAGTCCCACACTCTATATAACAGTCTCAACAATGTTAAAGTTCAAAGTCTCTTCTGAGATTCATCCAATCACTAAACTCTAATCCCCTATAAAATCAACATTAAAAAGCAGATCACATACCTCCCACATCACAGGATATACAGTACCACTCCAAAATGTCCTAATGAGGAAATACTGGACTGAAGCAAGACCAAAAAATCCAGCTGGGCAAATGCCAAACTCTGTGTCTCCATGTCTGATGGCAAAGCACTCTTCAGATCTCCAACTCCTTTCATCTTTGTTGACTGCAACAAACTACTTTCTCTTTGGCTGCTTCCACTTCCTGTTAGCAGCTTTCTTCAGCAAATATTCCCACAGCCCTGGCATCTCAAACATCTTGGGGAGTCCAAGGCAACTTCAATTTGGCAGTTACAATGTCTAGGATCTACACACGATCTTCTGGGCTCCTCCAAAGAAAGGGCTGGCGTCACTTCTTCAGTTCTGTCCTCTGTTGAGTCCACTCCACTGCTGCTGCTCTTCTTGGTGACCATCCCATGGTTCTGGCATCTACAATACACTGGGGTCTTCTGTTGCAACTAGGCTTCACCAACAGGCTCTCACAGTCTCTCTTCATGGTGCCAAGCTTCAACTCCTTTGCATGACCCCTTCAGTCCTGGGCCTTCAATTGCAGCTGAGACTGCACCCTCACCAATGGCCATCCATGGCCTCTCACAGTGCCAAGCCTCAGCTGCTCTTCATGACCCCTTCATACTTTCAAAACCAGTACCACCTGGGTTATTCTTACACATTACCAAGGTACAACCTTGGTTGCCTCTGGAACACAGCTTCTTTGTGCTTTCAGAAAACACTTCCCAGAAGATTTCTCCTCAGTGATGTTAGTCTCTTCCTAATTTCTGAGCTCCAGCTAACTAGCACCAATTGTCCCAGTAGTCCATTCTACTCTTAACTTTAAAGCCAGAGCCACACGGTCAAAGCTGTTGAGTTCTGCTGCTTGCTAGAGCTGGAACATTGGCCCCCATATTTTTTTGTTTTTGTTTTTTAAAAAGAGTTATTTATTTATTTTATGTATATGAGTACACTGTAGCTGTCATCAGACACACCAGAAGAGGGCATTGGGTCCCATTACAGATGGTTGTGAGCCACCATGTGGTTGCTGAGAATTGAATTCAGGACCACTGGAAGAGTAATTAGTGCTCTTAATTGCTGAGCCATCTCTCCAGTCTGGCCCTTATTCTATTACCAGCTTTCTGTTTTCCAACTCCTTCACTGTCTAAGCTTGACTTTCCTGGAGCTTGCTTTGTGGCTTGACCTTGAACTCAGAGATCTGCTTGTCTCTGTCTTCTGGGATTAAAGGTGTGTACCACCATGCCTGGACCTCAGCTTTTCATTGTAGAGTTTTAAAAAGATTTATTTATTTCATTTATATGAGTACACTGTAGCTGTCTTCAGACACACCAGAAGAGGGCATTGGATCCCATTACAGATGGTTGTGAGCCACCATGTGGGTGCTGTGAATTGAACTCAGGAATTGAACTCAGGACCTCTGGAAGAGGAAGCAGCCAGTGCTCTTAACTGCTGAGCCATCTCTCCAGCCCTTCATGATAGATCTTAATCAAGTTGAAAACAGAATAGCCATCACAATCCATCCTTTGTCAATTTGACACATAATCCTATCTCCTTATGTTCAAATGAAAACAATGCGAGGTCATAACATCTAGCATGATGTAACTCTCCCTTGGACAACTGCAAATACTTGAGTCTCGCTGGGTGGGATCTTGCCTTGAGGTCACCACTCCCTTAATTCCATTTCATATCGTTGAACACAGGATTTAACTTCATTGCACTTCCTGGTGCCCCTTTATTCTTTGAACCATACATTTTGTATTTTTCCTTTCTAAGCTTGCTACACTTGATCAAAGATCTCCTCAAGAGAGAAAACCAGAGGGCAAAGTCTATGCTGGGCATTTCAGAGACTTCCTTTGTTAATGCAATTAATTGAAATTTCTTTATCTTAGTCTCAGGTAGACTTTTCAGACAAGGGCAAAAAGGAACATTCTTCACCAAAACATCATAAGAATGATCTTCAGAGTTCACATCACCCTCAGCACCAGTGTCTTCCATATTCCTACTAGCATAGCCCATTATGTCCCACTTAAAGCATTCCATGACTTTTCAAATCCAAAGTCCTAAAATCTACATTCCTCCAAACAAACGCGTAGTCAGGCCTATCACAGCAATACCCCAGTCCCTGGTACCAACTTCTTTCTTAGTCAGGGTTTTACTGCTGTGAACAGACACCATGACCAAGGCAACTCTTATAAGGACAGCATTTAATTGGGGCTGGCTTACAGGTTCAGAGGTTCAGTCCATTATCATCAAGGCAGGAGCATGGCAACGTCCAGGCAGGCATGGTGCAGGAGGAGCTGAGAGTTCTACATCTTCATGTGAAGGCTACTAGCAGAATACTGGCTTCTAGACAGTGAGGATGAGGGTCTTAAAGCCCATGCCCACAGTGACACACCTACTCCAACAAGGTCGCACCTATTCCGACAGGGCCACACCCTCTAAAAGTGCCACTCCCTGGGTAAAGCATACACAAAACATCACACCATACTTTGTGTTCACATGGTGTGCTGGCTATCTTTTTTTTCAACTTGATACAAGCTAGAGTTAATTTGGCAGAGGAAATCTCAATTGAGAAAATGTTCCCACTGGCTTGGCCTGTGGGCAAATTTGTTGTATATTTTATTAATTTGTGTTTGGTGTGGGAGGGACCAGTGTACTATGGATGGTGCCACCCCTGGAGCCAGTAGTCCTGGGTGTGTAGAAAAGCAGCTTGAGCAATCAATAAGCAGAGTTGATTTTGCTTCAGGTCCTGACTCCAGGTTCTCCTGACTTACCGCCCCGACTTCCTTCCATGGTGGACTATTACATGAAATTCTAAGATGAAACAAATCTTTTCCTCCTCAAGCTATTTTCAGTCATATTATTTTGTCACAGCAATAGCAACCCTGAGACACATGTTCAACTCTCCTCTGCTGTTGAAGTACCCCATGCTGGTCCTAAGAGGGTTTAGGTTCAGAGAAGGGAAGTCCAGAGTGTGCATATTAGCATGAGGAGTGCTTTGAGCTGAGGAGGCCCAAGGCCCCCCCCGACCTTGATCAACTGCCCTACATTGTCACTTCTGAGGGGGGAGGGAAGGGTCTTTCTGTGTAACTCTGCTGTTGACTTAGAGGCTGGATTTTCTAAAATACCAATTCTCATGGAGAATATGGAGTTGACACCATCGGTAGAATATGGTGAGCTTTGTTCCAAGTGTTTGTTCTCTAGGATCATTTATCTTCCCCTAAAAATCACTTGCTATAAAATTGCCCATAGAAGCCAAAGAAAAGGCTATTGAAGCTTCGACTACCTGGCCTCTCTTTGAGTTTTGGACTTTGCATGATTCCTGTCAGCTTACACATCAATAAATCGGTGTATCTTTTCTTCTGTTTATTATGGAATGTCTTCCAGAGTCAACTATCAAACTTTCCGGGGATGAAAAAGAAGGCTCATTTCACCTTGACTGGGTCAAGGTATGAGATGGTGTCTCATTCTGGATGGGACAAAGGATTAGGTGCCATGTGGCAACATCATTGTGAAAAGAATAACAAGGTCTACTAGTAGAGGCCATGGAAGGGAGATGTGGGTTGGATATCTGCAACCACTGAATGGAGCTAAAGAGACGAGAGGGAGGCTTGCCTGTTAATATGACTAACTGCAGCCCAGTCACATAGCCATTTGCAGCCTGTCCACACTTTATCGAGATGAGCAATTACATGTCCTGTAATGGCAATGAAGCAATAAAATTTATGTCTTGTCATCTTTAACAAGATTAGACATAACCCTGCTCATAAATGTAACACTGAATGGAGATTTTTAAGAACATAAGTATAGTTAAGGATCCTTGAGTTTATCCCTCATAGTTAATTAAAATCCTCCCCAAGAATCGGCAGAGGAGAGATATAAGGGCGTTGAACCTTTCACTCCTTGGAAGGGTGACCTAATGATTTTTCCATACCTTGCTCAGCCCAGGCAGGCTCTGTGATTCACAACACTTATACCACACAGACTTCAGAAGAGAGGCGAAGGGAGTGACTCCAATTCCCGTAGCAATGCACACGCTCACGGAGTAGTGAAATACATCTGCCAGAGAGCCTCCAAAGGGCCCATCCACTGCCAGCCTGTAATCACATAATGCAGTTTGGTTGACCTTCAGAATGTCTCTCTCTGGGACACAAAGACATCCCAAGCTGGTGGGTTTCGTAGGGTGGGTCAGCCAATATGGGCTGAAGGTTACTGGGGTATTTAAAGATTCTCTCTTTGGAAAGGGGAGACAGAAACATTGGTTAGTTCAGTGCTTGCTACATAAGCATGAGGACCTCAGTTTATTTCCCAGGACCTGTATAAAAAGCCAAGCTTGGGAGCAAGTTTGTAATCCCAGGGTGGGGAAAGCAGAGACAGGCAGATCCTTGTAGCTTTCTGGCAACCCAGTCCATCCTAAGGACAAGTCTCAGGCAAACGAAAAACTCTGTCTCAAAAAAAAAAAAAAAAAAAAAGTAGGGTAGAGAAGTAATCGAGGAGACATTGACCAGAAGGCCTTCCCATGAACATGTGTGCTCATGTGCACAGACTCACACATGAGTACACACACACACACACACACACACACACACACACACACACACACACACGAGAGAGAGCTTGGGGTAAACGTTAGAACTTGCAGCATCCCTCACTGGAAGAATGCTACCTGGCTAGGGGCTGTTCATGGAAGGGAGAGCTTGCCATCTCCTGCTGTGGCTCCTCATCAATACAGCTTGCTCTTTTTAGAGTTCTTGGAGCTCCTGTTAACTGTGAAGCTTGCACGAGGAGCCTTCATGATGGTCTTTCCCTCAGTTGCCAATCGAAGGCAAAGGAGATACTCCGAGGGGTCTTAGAAGGTTTGTTTTTTCTTTCCATGGTGAACCCCCCCTAATTTCATTTGTTTGTTTATGTTTTTATATATTTATATCATTTTAGTCTAATGGAGGTGATTTGTTCAGAATAAAAATAATTTTGAAATAATTTGTCAGTTAAGTACAGCTTGTAAAACTCACAATTTTAGATTAAAATTTTAAAAAGTCCTTTATGCTCATCAGCCCAGGGACATTAAAAATGATTTGCCTTTCCTTAGCAATTTTTCTTTACAATGCTAAAACATATTCTTTGAATAAATAAGATGTTCTTACACAGACTGGCCACTGGGTTCCTCTCAATCTTTTTCCTGGTTCTCCATGTTGGCTTTTCTTGTATTACCTAAATACTACACAGTATTGTCTTCTGACACACAACACCTTTTCCCATGGAGTAGCTGCAATTTCTCCTCTCTACTTGCTTACATGATACCCTTCCTCTAGGTCCTGTCTAATCTTTATCTCCCCAGAGAAGTCTCCCTGGGCCTCTGTGACTGGGAGAACTTTGCCAATCTTCCTTCCTGTAGTTGAATTTTAGGATTTATACTGTGGGTGCTCATGGTTTAGTCCTGTTTATCGTGACCTCTAAGCTTCCAGGTCTTTGGAAGTGGGAAACAGGTTTGTTTTTGGTCATTGCTCATTTGGTGCCTTGCTTATGACCCAGTCTGGAGCTGTTCAATAACAATTTGTTGAATCAATTGTAAAGGGAATATTTAGAGCATTTCAGTAGGCAGAATGTATTAAATAATTCCTACTATCCCAAAAGTACACATTTACATACGAACAAAGATATGCTAATGAAAGGTTTCTAAGTCATTCATAACCATTCCCTGAGGAGAACATGTCACCTGGATGGTGGGGGTGGGGGTTAACCCATTTGGGCTTTAATATGTGTTCATGAAAGTTCAACTGGATTTATTTAAAAATATTCTATATCCCAGACTTCCTAATAATTCAAATGAACTCTCCTTGAGTTAATCTTAATTAATAAGGCTTAATTACATATTGATATATGGAAATCAAAGAATAAAATGAAAGGTCATTAACCAGAAAGTGCTAGTTAGTATCTTAGCCCACTTAGATTATCTTATAAATAATTAGATAAATAGATCAACAAATAGAAACTTTATCCATTGTTTAAGGCATCTTGGTTATTTTTATAATTAATAACCAGTGATTTCTTTGACACAAATTTAAAAAAATATCAATTAAATTCAGAGGAGACCTGTTTCAAAGCCTACAGAAATATATATAACTTTCTTTCTTTTTGTTCCATTACTTTTTCAATAATTTATTTTTTATTCACTCTACATTCCAATCACAGCCCCCTGCCTCCTCTCCTCCCCATCCCACCCTTACAAATCCCTCCCCCAGTTGTTCTCTCTTCTTCTCTGAGGAGAAGGGGAGCATCCCTTGGGTACCACTCCACTCTGGGAGATCTAGTCCCAGCAGAGCACATCCTCTCCCACTGAGGTCCAGCCAGGCAGTCCAGGTAGGGAAAAGGGCATCCAATGGCAGAGGAAAATATCAGAAAATGGAAAGAGCTCCCATGCTCCTGGATTGGTAGGATTAATATAGTGAAAATGGCCATCTTACCAGAAGAATGAATATATATATGTCTAATTATTAGAATTGAGAGCTCTTCTGTGCCCCTGTCTGAGGCCTGTTCATACTCTGATGTCAACCTGCAAGGCACTTTGTTATAGCAGCAACAGGGTTCAGCTTGAGACAATTCTTCATGACTTACTGAAATCTGTAAGGATCTTACCTTTTGCCTTCTTTAAAATATATTTTATATCTTTCTTCTTTCCTATGTATCAAGCTTTGACACTTCAGTATTTGATTTTTTTTGGAGGGGTGGGCTATATTTCTCTTGCCCTTACAATTGGAATAGGTACTCTTTGGAAAATTGTTTCTTTCATTTTATAGTGCGTGTGCTGTGACTATGTGCATACATGTGAGTATGTGTGTCTGCATATGTGTTGGTATGTGTGCGTGGGGATACACACATATGTGTTTGTGCATGCCTGCAGAGGCTAGCAGTTGATGTCAGGTGGCTTCCTTGATCATTCTCCACCTTGTATATCCATGTGGGACCTTTAATTTGAACTAACAACTCACAGATTCGGCCAGTCTGGCTAGCTAGCTGGCTCCAGGATCTCCTGTCATTTCTCTATGAGCACTGTGCTTACAAGTGGCTGCCCCGCTAGCCCAGTATTTACGTGGGTCCTGGGGATGTGAATGTGGGTCTGCACACTTCCATGGCAAGCTCTTTACCTGCAGAACCAGCTCCTGGGCCCCAGATAAGTTCTAGCTGTCAAGTTTATTCACATGTCATCCCAGGTTTTGAAGGTGAAGTAGGAGGTCATTGATCTTGCAGCGACTGAGTCTTGCTTGCTCCTTGCTGCCTTACACCATGAACTGAAGGCCATTGCTAACTAACACTTCCATTGGTATCTTTGGGGCGCCTTACCATTCTTACTTTGCAACCAATTGCGAGAAATCTTTCTGGACATTTGCATATTATGTCAAGGCCATTATGGAAGATGATAGCTAACCCTGTGTAGAGTATTAAGAATTACTGTGATCTCCCATCTAAGTATAATCTAAAAATGTTTTTCTCATAGAATTAATGATGGTTAGCTGGGGAGGGTTGGGATTGGGTAGAGCGGAGTGAGAGATGTCAATAAAGGAGACATTAGTACAGTCATATAGGAAGGACACTTGGAAGAGAGCACATTGTACAGCAAGGTGACTGTAATCGGTGACTATGTATTATAATCTTGAAAAATGCAGAGAGGAGACACTAAGTGTTCTCACTGTGAAAGTGTTAACTGTAAAGTATTATCTTCACTAGAGCTAGCATAATGAACATATATAAACATAATGTACATATAGAGCATAATATACTATAAAAACATAATATGTGTACACACAATGTACATGTACTTCAAAATCCTATTTTATATAGGAAACACATATTTTAATATATCAGTTATAGAAAAATAGGAAGGCTAGGAGGGTTATATCACTGATGGGCAAAGGTGTGGAGCAGATGTTCTCAAGGCCCTGGTTATTAGATCATGTCAGACCTCCCAGGACACTCCATAGACAAGAAGCAGCACACAGTGCTTTCTGTGGCTTGATTGAAAAGTAATTGGTTAGTCAAGGGAAGGGTGTTTGACAAAGTAACTGGATATACACGGAGCAGAAGCAGGGATAAATAAGCTGAAGGTATGAAACTTAGCAATGGCATGGGACATGCAGGGAAGAGGGAAGCAAGCAGACACTGTAATTGTGTTGTCGTGTGTGTGTTTGTGTGTGTAGCAGGAGTCACCTCTTTCTACATTTGTCCCTGATTTTTAAATTTTTAATCTTGGAACTCAGCGCCACTGCTTATCCTTCATAGCTCATCTTTGACAGGAAGGCATCATTTACTCCACCCAGAGACAAAGCCAGTGTGACCTGCGTACAGTTCAGCCTTCCCTAAGAAGGGGAAAAGAGAGGCAATAAACTCATTTTATCTCATGCTTACGCTTGCAATGGCGCTTACTTTGTCATCCCAAAAGACTTGTCAAGTTCAATGAGCTAAAGGATATGTATTGGGCGGAGGTGTTAACTTTTTTTCTGTTATGTTATCTTTATGTGTCTGACATCTGTGTTGGGCCTAGCAATATAGAAGGAAGATGGCGGCATTCCATCTGTAGGAACTTCCGTGTACGTATGTACCACTGTGTTTTTAACTAAATAAACACGCGGTGGCCAATGTCCCTCAAGAATGGTAGAAGTAGACCTTATTTTTTCATGCTTCATTGAAATATTTTGTTTTTAATTTATTTTTTCTCATATTTTTTTTTCTGTTTTCTTGTTTTTTTTTCTGGGGTCCTATCCATGAACTTCATGTACTATTGGATTGTCCCATAAGAATGGGAATTAACCTGCTTGTTTAGTTAAAGGAGTCAAGACATGATCATTCACACAGTGACTTGGGTCAAATGCATAGCTTTTCTGAATAGGGTAGTGGTATGGCCAGAATCACGCTTCTGATTTATAGAAAGAAGCCCTAACTCCAGGACCTTCTACTGTATATCTGGAAAGAGGGCTGCAGAGATGAGGAGTCTCTATACAAGTTTTCTATATGTTACTATGCAGTCATATAGGAATGGTATGGGTTAGGTCCAGCATGAGCAGAATAAACTATCCTTCTTCCAGAGACCAACCTTTGCAAACACAGCCTGAAACCTCAGTCTGCGGTGGGAGAGAGCTTGCAGAGGAGTTGTCTGACTCATGACAGGCTGTACATAATTAGACTAGAGTTTCTTTTGGATCTGGAAAGGAAACTCTTCCTTCTCCCTGGATCATCGCCTACTTTTGTTGAACATTTATTTATTTTTACAGAAATGTACTTGCTTCTCCTAAATTATACATTTGGTGAAGACTCTCAATTTTTTTTTAAACGAACTCAAGTTTGCAGCTTAATATAAAGCGATTGCCAAATTGGACAGTTTATTTATGCATTTAGATATTTTCCCTGTTTGAAGTTGCGCAGCTTGAAAGTAACAGTGACCTGGGGGGCTCACCTGGGCATGCTATAGAGCTCACTGGGAGCCTGTCCTCCTGCCCCAAAGGCCTTCAATAATGCCTCTGTCCAGTCTCCTGAGGCTCGGATGTGTACACTGAAGAAGTCCTCCTGGGGAGCAGAGGTGAGAGTGAAGGGGTGCCACTCCAGGGGAGAGATGGATGGACACTGGATGAAGATGTACTGTCCGGGTGCCATCTTGAAGTCACGCTTCTTCATGTGAAGTTCCAGGACTGCAGATGGGTGACTCACCACCTACAACAGAGTAAGATAGCCGAGGGGATTCTCACGCAGGTAAAATGACGAGAGCACATTTCTTCATTCTATGCAAAATCATTAGTATAATTTGTCAGCACTTTCATGCCTAGATGTGCAGGGTGCTGCGCTTGACTTTAACTGCACGAGGAAGCAATGTGGCAGGCACAGGACTCCATGTCCCACGTCACCCAGCGACCCTGAGCCCAGCTAACCATTCCGAATTGAGTATAAGTGGTCATGGATGGATATCTCATAATTTTACTTGAGTTTATTAAAATAGTTACCACATCATCTTCACTTAAAAAAAATCTAGCAATAATTTGGGATTTTCTTCATGCTGAGGAGAAAAATACTGATCTAAACTGCACTAAACATTGTCTTGGTGCTGAGATTTTGGTATAGGGAAGCCCCGTGCAGCTTCTACAAGGACTTTATGCTAACGACTCATCTGAGGAAAGGAGCATTTGTCCTTCATATATATCCATTGCCTTATGAAAAAATATCTGCACACCTTCATGTCTTTTGTTGTAAATGCATATGAGAAGACAATCCAGCATGTGGATGTGTGGATGACACTGTCATGGCACTTTTCCATGGGAAGAGTCCCTCGCAGCATTTTACTCTTTAGTTCCAGATTTCTGCTCACCCTCCTGACGCTGCCTTGAAAGGAACTACTAAATGTCAGATCTAGGTTCCCACACTTGTTCCAGTCTGGATTGACCTCCTATGGTTCTAAGCTTGAACTCAGCAACATAGAAACACATGAAAGCAGAAATAGGAATGCCTGTCCATCTTCCTCCAGTGTGACAGTGAACGGTGTGTAGTGTTCTGTTAAAATTGTACTAGCTAACACGCAAGAGTGGGTCGTGTACTTTGTACTTGTGTTAGCCCATGGGATATGCTTTTTCTGTCTATATGTTCCCATCTTTCTCCAACATGAAGTAAAAGGGCCACAAGGTTGAAGAGAAAGGCAGAGAAGTCCCTCCAAGGTGCACACCACAAAACAGGGTAGAGCAGCGTGTCATTCCATCATCGCCATCTTGTGCCTTAGCACCCCTCCTTACTCTGAACCTGTGGCTGCATTCCAACCGCGTGCTCAGTACCCAGGTAAGAATGTATATGCTTGAAGCTGTATGGATGCTGCTGCCATGTTTGTGAAATCCCACCTTTATGTGCTATTTGAAGTTACTATGGTCAGCGTAAAGCATTCTCAGTAGTTTCCTGTCTTTTCCTCACTAGAGAGAAACTATAATAAAGAGAAATATGGCTAACTCCGATTCCACGCTGTAAGCCTTTATCATAATTCCAAGTACCAGCATGGAGCCTTGATCCCTGTCTCCAGTAAAATTGGTCACACTGAAAGATGCTCTGATACAAGCAATTATTAGACCAGAAGATGAGCCTCTAAATTACAGGCAGTTCTGCAATAAAAATGGCAAATTAAAAACTTGGGCTAATAAAAAATTTTCATCTACACTCAGGCTTTTATTCAGACATAAAGCTACACACATACCTTGGTAATGACAACTTCTTGGTGAGATCTCCAGAACCTAATTATTCTTTCACACGCATACAAGACCACAGGGCCCAAAGCCCATTTCCAGGCCTGCAGAGAGAGTGGGGGAAGAGAGAGGGAGAGAAAGAGGGACACACACACACACACACACACAGAGAGAGAGAAAGAGAGAGAGAGGGAGAGAGAGAGGCAGAAACAGAGAGATGGAGGGAGGAAGAGAGAGAGAAAGAGAGAGAGAGAGAGGGAGAGAGAGAAACAGAGAGGGAGGGAGGGAAAGAGAAGGAATCAGAGAGAGAAAGGGAGGGAGGAAGGTGGAAGAGACACACAGACAGACAGACAGAAAGAGATAGTGAGAGACACAGAGAGACAGAGACACAGAGAGGTATGTTAAAATAGAATCCAAAATTTCTAATTCGAACCATATCAATATGTAGCATGATTGGCCTAAGATAATTTCCCTTAACACTGGCCCAGCTATTAACAAAAATGTCTCCTTATACTAAATACAATAACATTTAATTCTTCCTTAAAGTCTACAAGCTTATTTAAGAGATTAAATTCTCCTCTATTGGTTTTTATGCTTCCTTGATCAATGATGCCTTTATGTAATTAGAAATAATTGAATTTGCAAAGAAATGAGAAAGCAGATTGATGTTTGTGTTATGTATGATAGGGTCGTAAATGCTCCCAAACAGCCAAAGTCAAAGGCTTATAAAAAAAAGCATTTTTCAGCCAACATAAGGAGTTTCAAATAGTAATTTTGGGAGCCAGTAATGCCTCACAACTAGTGAATCTGTCAGAGTACGGACACTCACACTGCCGTGTCCCCGTGTGCATACCTCTACCTCCTATAATGTTTTATGGAATGAAAAAATCAAGCTAGATTTTTTTTTTAACACTGGAGGATCAGAACAAAGGCATCAACAATTGTTTGAAGAGATATGATTAGGAATATTTTCATGCCTAAAAAATTATTACTTACTACTTTTATTTTTTTGAGTATAATCTGCATTATGGATGACCTTTTTTTTTTTTTTTTTTGTAGTCTACTCTTGCCTCAGGTGTTGTGTGTAACACGAGGGGTCTTTCTCCAGTAGACAGGAAGGATGGGAACGCATAATTTCTGTGGTTCAATGTCAAACAATCTTGCAAGGTATATGGTAGCCTCTTTATTTCATAGAGAAAGAAGCCGAGGCTCAGTCTGATCAAATGACCCCTTGGACATGAGACGGTATCTGGTGAAGATGTGGGCTTGGGTGGACCTGGTACACAGACTTTGTTTTCACAGGGTCTCAGCTGACCCACCTGAGTATTTACCACACAGCAGAAACGGAGTCCCACTATGTACTGTCTAACCCCAGGGTAGGTCCAGAGACTTGCTTTGTAAAACATTAGTCTCCTGAGATTATTGAATTTTAGAATGCCAAGGTTTTCTTTTTCTTTCTTTCTTTCTTTCTTTCTTTCTTTCTTTCTTTCTTTCTTTCTTTCTTTCTTTCTTTCTTTCTTTTTTTTTTTAAATTCTTGCTTTAATCATAGAATAACAAAATCAAACCAAACTCTGGTTCTCTGGGAATCAGTTTGACTTACCTTGGGAGGCTGGGTTGGATCTCAGAGAGCCTTATTGGTTCTCAAGACTTGGAAGTGGTTCATAAATTTCCCCTCTGCTGTTCTAAATCTACCATGACCTTAGTTCTTCCATACGATCATGGGAACAGGGAGAGCACCTTCTTCTTTTGAGTTTGTGCGTTCTTTAAACTCTGACCACTCATTATTTCTGTACTGGTCATCTATCTGGCTCCGTCTCCAAGTTCACAAGCTCTTTGACTTAATTTTTTTTTATTTCTTTTGAATTATATTTCCTATTTTTAATTCCTTTCTGTTTTCATCAGTCTTGGCTATTTTCAGGATCTCTGTCTTCACCTATCAGCTCTCTCTGCTTCTTTCCTAAGGGCCTCTTACTTGTTTGACAAAGGCTAGGATTTATTCGGACTACACAAAGCAATTTGACCCACTTACTCATTTCTGCCTCAGTGGGATTCAGCAACATGCTCAGAGTGGAGAGGAGAATAAAGCCTTTGGTCCACCCGTGCAAGGGGAGGGCAGTGACTATGGTCAGAGAAGGCAAAACAGAGGAAGTAGCAGGAGGATGGAGCTGGACCAAGTAAACAAAGCCAGAGCTTCCTTATGCTTGAAAGTATTTTAAGAAGTGGTTTGGATGTTTAGAGGGATGCTGGCAACACTTCTTTCTGCATGACAGAAAGGTTTGCAAAGATATTCACAGTCTTTGTGTATTTTCACAAATAATCTTCTGTATCCATTTGAAAACACACATTGTAGACATCACATAGCTCATTTTGGTGGTGTCACATCGGCCATGGCCTCTGATTTCTCCACATTGATGAAATGGAATGGGTTATTTTTCTTTCCATGGTTAGTCAGGAAGGAGAATGTAAGCCATTAATCCTTGGCTCTATCTCTATTCTACTATATAAATTGCTCCAAGAGGAGATAGGGAGGTTTATTTATACTGTGATACTCCCAGAGTCTCTTGGAAGTTCAGGAGTGAGGCTGAGATACAGCCAGTAAGTGATGTTAGGAACGTGGTCCAGCTGTGGGGATCAGCATCAGCACAGACAAGACTGAACAGATGGGGAGACCGTGCTCCCATCTTTTATCCTGTATAATCAGATACATCGTGAAGTGTGTGTGTGTGTGTGTGTGTGTGTGTGTGTGTGTGTGTGTGTGTACGTGTGCAAGGTCAACTTTGGAACCTTCTACTTTTATTTATTTATTTTTTGGGAATAGCATCTTTCACTGGTCCTGAAAGTTTCCTGATCAGTCTAAGGCAATTGACCAGTGAGCCCCAAGGATCTGCCCATTTCTACCTGCCAGTGTTCAGATTATACTCACTCTCTAATGTGCCAGGCATTTACATGGGCGATGGGGACTGATTTTTAGTCCTCATACCTGCATGAAAAGCACTTTACTGGCTAAGCTATTTCCCTGGCTCATATCTTGAGCTTTTTTATATTTGAATTTGTATTTTTCAAACTGAGAGATGATTGGAGAAAATTCTCATTGAAGTTCTTGCCAAGCTCTTAAATGTTCTGGGTTTATTCACAGAGATAAAAATGGTGCTGGTAACATGTACTTGCAGATAGCGGCAGAGGACTGGCAAAGGGCGTCTTGGAAGAAGGGTGGAGAGTCAGAAGGAATGCCATAGAATGCGAAGAAGTGTCACAGCTTGCCACAAAGTCAGGAGCTCTTTACTCATGGCGTGGCTTTGCTTGGAATGCCCTCTGTATCAGAGGCAACTCTTTGAAACACCCTCTACCTCACTTTCTCCATTTCTTAAACAAAGTGTCAGAATTGTTTTAGTACATCAGCTTTTTTAGTACTGAAAATTCATATGGCTTCTTAGCTTTCTTGTTCCAGTCTCCAAAAATGTGCAGAAAAACTATATTACAGCAAGTGCATTGTAACAGATTTAAAATCGTGTTGATTTAATAGTGATAGCAATGAAACTCGGTTCCTCCACTTTTATTCCTTCCAGAAAATAAGGGCAGGCTGGCTTTGATTTTATTTTATGTGTGTGGTTATGAATAGATTATTGCTATAGACAATAAGCTCCCCAGGGGCAGGCCTCCATGTCCGAGTCCTGCGTCTGTCTACTGATGAGCAAGCATGAGGACTCACCACTTGATGCTCACTGATTGACTCCGCCCTCATCAAGCTTTCCCTCTTTCCATTAATATCATCCCATAGAAAATGAAAAAACAAAAACAAACGAACAACTAAGAAAAAGGAAACTCAGAGCCATATGATTATTATCTACAGGGAAATGAGCTAATTTCTTGGCTAAGAAGCACCAAGCATTTTTTGAGACTAGACTGCACGAGCAACTCTCAGAAGTGCGGTTTGTGTGCCTGTGAGATTTGGGTAGAAACTAGGGCAGCAGATTTCTCTGGCCAGCTTGTACAAGGTGATGCAAAAAGATTCTCTGATCCAACATGGCATTGGCTGACAAATATTCTACAGATAAAATCTTCATTAAAAAATTGCCCCAGGAAAGAGAGGCCAGGGGGACTCCATGGAGCCTTGCTAAGATGAGTTAGGTCCAGTGAAGTGGAGCATGGCGCCCCTCCATGTCCTTGGAATGCCTTTCTGATTCAGAGTCAATAAGACATCAGAGGGAATATCGTACAATCTAGTCAGGCGGTAATGGTGCAGCCCACACATGCTTTGAATCAGGATCCATTAAAAATAATGGAAAAGAGGGATGCTGTGAGTTTGGATGTGCAAGGAGGTGTAACGGGGGAGTTAACAAGAGATGGCCAAGTTCCCCCTCTTAATCATAATTAATGCTAGCACACACTGCTGGGAGCGGGCCCTTGGTCTGTATTCATGAGGTGTGGAAGAGTATTGATTTTTTTTTTAAAATGGAGGTGCTGTGGCTGAAAATTTTAGAGAGGTATTCATTTTCTTCATTAATATGCAGGCCAGATAGTGGCTACAGAGAGCTGAGTTTAAGAGAGAGACAATCTATACTGGCCATTAAAGGAACCACAGTCTAATGGGCACATCTATTTCACATCTCTCAGTTTTAAACTTTTCTCCCAGTTCTTTAATCCTTAAAATATGGCACTTAATTTCTTGTGTTTGAGAATTTTAAAAAATGATTATTTACATTCTTCTGATGTCTTATATGCAATGATAGTTCATTATCCTTATTTTAAATGATAAAACATCTTGGATACTTGTTTTCTCCTATTTTTTTTTTTTTTTTCTATTTCTGTTTGTTTTGAGGCCAGGTCTCAAGTCTTCAGGATGGTTAGATTCTCTTGGAACTCCCTATGTTGCTGGATGACCTTGAACTTCTGACCTTCCAGTTTTCACCTTCTACGTGCTGGAATTACAGGCATGTTCTTTGTGGTGCTTGGGATCAAACTCAGTGTTTTGTGTATGATAGGCAAGCATTTCGTCACCTAAGCCACATCCCAGCTTCTTCCTACCGTTAATGCAGTCACTTCATTTATTATCTGTCATGTATCAATCACCAGTTAAACCAAAGGTCTGTACTTTCCTAACGTATCGGAGTCCAGATGGGAGTGTTATTCCTGTTTACCTAAGTCACCAACTGCAAGGAATGCTGCATACCCAGAAAACAGAAAACATTACTTTCAAAATCTGTGGACACTATCATTAAATTAATACTTAAGTTGATTAAATCTATTCTTAGCTAACATTGAAATTAATTATAACAAGAGTAATTGGGCACCCCTAAGTCTTTTGATCACCAAAAGTTGTAGAGCGAGAGAAAGTTAGCCTAGGAGAAGGCTTGCTCTTCCCACTTACTCAGGAGATAGTCTGAGGAATATCAAGGGTGTAGCGGGGGGTGAGCCATGAGGCTAACTCCCTCAGAGTCATTACTCTGCTGTTATGAAGTCTTGCAATATCAGACATCCATATTTAAGCCTGAGTAGAATACATTTCAAAGCTGAACAAAGTGCTTTTGGCAGTAAATCTCTTTTAAAATTATCCATAACTCGATTTCTCCATTAGCCCACTTAATAAAGAGTTGGCTTCATCAAGTGGTGACATGGGCGGTTCTTTTTTTCAAGCCTATAAAAACTCTCGTTATTTTAACTGTGGGGACAGTTATTTTTAAAAAGCTCCTGGATTCACTCTTACCGAAGGTTCCTTGCCAGAAAATTGAGGTACAGGGCACAAGGCAGCTGCCTGCCATTTGGCATAGTGGTCTTTGCAGAAGGTGACATTGTGCAGCCGGAGACTCTCTGGAGTTTGGCCTCGAATGATTCGACTTAGAAACACACACACACACACACACACACACACACACACACACACACACACACACAGAGAGAGAGAGAGAGAGAGAGAGAGAGAGAGAGGAGAAAAGCACAAAAATGTCAAGCTGATTTTGTGCGATGTCTTTACACAGATTTATACTCTGTAGTGAGTTCCAAAACAACACTTGGATCTCTTGAAACTTGGGCTGTCACTCACTTCCCCCAGCATCTTTAAAAATAGGTATTTAAAAAGATTCAGGTAACTTTGAAGATCCCAGAAAAGAAGTGCCCCTCTGTGGTATCCTGTTTCACATTGAAAGTGTCTATATTAGAGAATTCATAGTGAAGGAAATTGTTTGAACACTTCCTTTTGTAGACTGTTGAATTTAATTAGGTTTCATCTCATTCTGATTGCTGATTTGGGCTAATTGGCTAACTTTGTACGATTGGCTTCTTCTGCAGATTGATTTAACTTCTACCCTTCTTAGCTTGTTTCTGAGCACTTAGAAGTTTCAAGTGAGTAAGTTGAAAGAAGTGCCCAGAATAATGGTATTTTCCCCCCAGTGACCACTAGCAGGCTTAGCATTTGACAAGGTCAAGACAGGTCACTTTGAAATGTGTCTTTGAGGTTGTATTGATACATTTAAAAGTAGAAAGAGATGTCTGAATGGATGGAGCACTAGATAAAGAGTCCTGTAATCCTACTAGCTTGCGTCTGTTGACCTTTGCAAATTGCTTAGGCATCAAATCTCAGGATGACTTTACTGACTTGTACTCTCACAGCAAAGGACCAGACACCTAGGTAATAGAATCCAGGAGCTGCTCAGTTCCTAGGTGCTTATAGATAAGACGCACTGGTTTGTTTTGAGAAACTAGGTTCTCATAGACTAAGCAAAATCAGCCTCATAGAGATGCTGTGTTTGGCTGTGGAGCAGTGGTCTCCTTGGGTATTACTACATGGCATGGGCGGAAGGTAAGCACGGTGCTCTTGGAAACAGCCTGGTGACAGCTACAAAGGACACATCACGCTTTGACTCTGTCCCGTGCAAATCACTCAAGCTTGATGACACCCCTTTGAATCAGGATAACAGGACAATCTGTGAATCTCCAGGCACCAATGATGCCTCCCTCGGATGGGTGAGTGATAAATGGGAGCCCCATTGTGGATGTTATACCTTTCAGTTCCTATATCCTTAGACGTTTGGTAACTTTCCCCATGCTATCTACAAGAGATTCCAGGTAATTCCATAAGTATGTTGTTAAAAATATTAAAACGTTTAATTTTTCCACCCATACCATTGCTTAATAGGCAAACTAGTGAGCTTTCATACCTTCCAACAATCTTTCATCTACTTGACATTTTGTATAGAATTGGCAAATCACTTTTGATGTAAATAGTAGTTGTAGAATATGTCAAGCCGAGAAGATTAAATAGGTTTTTATCCCCAAATAAGCCTTTCAGCAAGGTGGAAATAACTCAACCATTCTCCTTGTGAAATAGTATTTGTGCATAAAAATCCTAACTTCAGCCAAGTGACTGACCATTGGGATGGACTTGTGGTTCAATACCCAGGGTGTGAGTGCAGAAAATGTGGCTTTAGGGGGTTACAGGAATACTGTCCATGTTAAAAGAGGATTACACTGAGATTTCTAAGGTCAACTTAGAAAAATCAGTAGCCTTCCTATATACTAACGGCAAAGAAGCCGAGAAAGAGATGATAAAAGCCCTGTTAATGTTAGTATAAAGGGTGTGTAGGAATAAACCCAACCAAGGAGGTGAAAGACCTACAGCGAGAATTTCAAGCTACGTTACAGAGCCATGGTAATAAAAGCAACATGGCATTGGTATAAAAACAGACATGTGGGCCAATGGAATGACGGAGAAGACTCAGACAAAACTGCACATAATCACAGCCATCTCACATCTGACAAAGATGACAAGATGCACACTGGAGATCATTCAGTATCTTCAACAACCCATGCTGGCAGAAGTGGGTCTCTACATACAGAAGAGTGAAATTAGAGCCACATGTGTTACTCTGCATGAATATCAACTTTAAGTGTATCAACAATCTCAATGTGAAACTGAAAACATAGCAGAATCCTGTGAGGCGTAATGGAAAGGACTTTCTGAATGTTGTTTCTTTTACTAAGGGATCAAGGCCAACCATTGACAAATTTGACTTTTAAAAAACTAGGATGCTCCATACAGCAAAGGAAAGAATAACGTGAAGAGGAAATCTACAGAGTAGGAAAGAATGTTTGCTATCTGTACATTTGATAGGGGATTAATGCCCATGTGATACAAGGATTCAAAAACCAGAGTTAAGAAAACAAACAATCCAATTTAAAAAATGGACTATGGATGGCTAGAAAGATGACTCAGCAGTTAAGAGCACTGACTGCTCTTCCAATGGTCCTGAGTTCAATTCCCAGCAACCACATGGTGGCTCACAACTTCTGTACTGTGATTTGATGCCCTCTTCTGGTGTGTCTGAAGACAGCTACAGTGTACTCATATAAATAAAATAAATACATCTTTAAAAAAAGGTCTATGTTTCTGAACATAGAGATCTCAAAAGAAGAAATAAAAACAGATAAGGAATACCTCAAAGCCTTTGTCATTCTTTTTAAAAAAATATCTATTTATTCATTTTATATATGTGAGTACATGGTTACTATGTTTGGACATACCACAAGAGTACATCAGATCCCAATATAGATGGTTGTGAGCCACCATGTGGTTGCTGGGAATTGAACTCAGGACCTCTGGAAGAGCAATCAGTTCTCTTAACTACTGAGCCATCTCTTCAGCCTGTGCCTTTGACATTCTTAACAGTTAAAAAAATTCAAATTAAAACCACTATGAGATGTCACCTTATGCCTGTCAGAATGGCTAAGACTGAGGAAACAACTGGCAAGAAATGTTGGTGAGGATGCGGGGTAAAGGGAACCTCCATTCACTGTTGGTGGGGATGTAACTGGTGCAGTCATTATGGAAATAAGTGTGAAGAATCCTCAAAAAAAAAAAAAAAAAAGTAAAAAGCAGATCAGCCATACCACCCAGCTATACCACTCTTTGGCACGTGCTCAACAAACCTGACATTCTACTCTTCAAATGCTGGCTGAACGCTATTCACAGATGCTCTGTTCACAATGGTCAGGGACTATGTACATAGAGACGTAGATCTGAGCATCCTGATTATGAAATAGGCTTACCCTCCTCCGTGGATGGCCAGGCTGATGAAGAAGATAATGAAGACATGATGTGTGTACCAGAATAGCTCATAAGAGGAACGTCTGATGAACTCAGTTGAAGAGGTCATGATCAAGATCAAAGCCAGAGAGATCACCAGGCCAGTAATTCCCGAGACTGTCATTAATAGCTCAGTGGTTGTGCCCTAGAAGATCACAAAGTACCACCAAATTAATATTTTGGATTTTTTTTTTTTTTGCATTTTTAGGATCAGTATTAGAGGATTCAAACAAAGAGCAATTTAAGATGTTTTGTGCCAACCCACAGGACTTCACCAAAGTCCAGGCACACTTCAAGAAACTAGCTGTGAAAATTCTTCCTTCTTCCCCTGTTTCACCATGGATACTTACTTCGTTCAAACTTTATAAAATACCATGCTATTAAGCACAAATTTCCCATTTGCATAAGTTAATTTTCTTGTCAAAGCTACTATTTTGAAATGGATTCAACTAGAGAGCATTGGAAGAACAATGTTCTAGAATAAACTCAAGTTTTAATATTTAAGATTAAAATTTGTGGCTCACCATGCTTAATTGCATCTTAACATTAATAAATGCTTTTGGGTGGAGGAGAGGTCCCTTAGGGGCATTCCTAATAAGGCAGTTGTGTGCACTGTTCCCTTGGTGGTTATGCCTTGCTCTGGCTTTTTAATTGGGATGACCATGACCTGCATTTCCTTCACGTAACCTCAGGGGTCCTTGGACTAAGGCTTGGTAAAGCCTCTGTGATCAATAAGGGTACAGCTATTCTTATCTGATCAGTACTCCCCAACGAGCATGATTCTGACCCGTGAGTGCAAGGGACAGTTAAATAGCCTTTAAGAATATTAATTGCAAAGCATTTGTTTTTTTATTGTGAGTTCCCATATCCTCGCAGTCATTAGTATTCATACCCCGTGTTCCCATCTCTGAGCCAACTACCAGCTCAATAAACTCACACTATATCTTTTGTCCGTAAAACCTCATTAATTTAGGCTGCTTTGAGATCTGGAAGTAATTTGGACAGAGACGTCTCCATTGTTTATTTTCTTCTCTTCACAGAAGGGAAGAGCGGAATAAAATGGAAAGAGGGTACACGTAGAACATTTGAAATATTTGGTTTATAAGTACACTCAGACACTTTAGAAGTCAATTTACAACACATGGTGTGTTAATTTCAAATCATTCTGTTTTGACTAATAAAGTCTATTCTCCTCATTTTCCTGCAATATCTTTACAGACTGGTCTGAGTTGCCATGAGTTGTCTAAAGTCACCCTACTGCATTACTTATGAATTGTGTTAATGTACATTTCAAGTTATTGATAATCATCTCTCCAAATACCCAAATTAGAGAGGCTTCTAAGCTTAATTAGTGCTAACAAAGTGTATTGCTTTTAAAATTTTTGAAACAACTGTGTTTGAAGTAGCTTAATTAGCTTGCTAAATTGCTTTAAAGGTTATTTATAATAAATACTATTTATTGCATAGTTTCTTCAAGATGTTGAGATTTATTCTTGGGTCTCTTGTGAGCAGTGAATTTTGTAAAGCTTTAGTGGGAGGGTGGAATATAGATCTGAACAGGTGGCCAGATAAATTCTGAGATTCAAGGAAATAGTATCAAAGGCATCTCTGCATGCTTAGGGAATCTGTAGTTTTGATTTGTAGCTCTGGAATCTGTGCTCCTAATTGGTGTCAGTTAAGAAAAGAGAATTCAGTTTATTAATGGCCTGATATTGTAAGCCTTTGTGAGGAAATCAAGATTTTGACTTGGAAGAATCTTCTCATAACTAGAATCTGAATTTTCCTTCTCTTATAAACATAAATGAGCAAAACCATCATTTGTAGGGAGGGCCTAGGTAATAACAGCCAGAGAGTTTCCTGTTGTTGGGGTGTGTGGCCTTGAGACTTTTCTTAGAAAATAGATTAAAAATATATGGTCTCTCCAATATGGTAGTCTATGGAAGATGTCTAGACAAACCCATAAGAGAGATATAAGGGTGACTCAAGGAAGTCCTTACCTCTAAGGATAGGATGCTGTGGCTGATTGTATTTTTTCTACCTAGAGACACTGCTGCTCTGTGCACCTAGATATTAGCATTGATGCTATCAAGAGCCATGTAGTTGTCTTTCTGAAATGACCTTCAGTCAGTGTACGGTTTGGCAAACCAGCTGTTCACCTTCCAACTTGTGCCAGAATATGAGGCACAGAGAACAGACCCAGACCACAATTTGCAGGTTGAAAATGAAGGATCCAATCTACCATTTCTGGGTTTGGGTGGCGCTCGCTTTATGAATCTAACATCAGTGAAGGAAATCTGGTCGGGAGCCGCTTTTAAAATCCATAATATTAAGGCTTTAGCAGGTTTTTTTTTGCATTCCTAAAATATCACAGATATATATTCACTATAAATTAATTAAGCCGAGGATGTTTTTCTCCTTCCTCATATCATTCCAGCCACGTTAATAGTTGGAAAACTAGCTGTTAAAACAGAAAGGTGAAATTGATATTAGCATTTGGCAGAAACCCCTTCTATTCAGCCCTTTCATGTAAAGCTTTTGAACTCTGTTGCTCTTGATATCGGGGTGGGAAGAGAAACGATTCTGCAGAAGCGAGGCCAGTTGGCATGCAAGGACTAACTCACCTGGTACGAGGTGCGGACTGGATTGAGGTAGCTCTCATTTGGGGCATTGCCAAGTTTGGAAAGGGTAGCCAGCAGCCCTTCAGCACCCTTGGCCTGGCCCAGGTGGTAGTGCTCCAGGTTGAACAAGTGTGCCACAATGTGGATAACTGGGGGTGAGGAGACATCGGACATAGGCTGTGTCAGAGACATCATTGTAGTTCGCACCAAACACTGTGCTGCTACCTTAAGTTACTCTGCTCTGGTGTTGGCCGTCTTACAAGGAATCGTGACTCATTTGTGCATCTTTCCCAGTGTCTTGAATGGAGTGGAGCATATGGTATATGGCTTGTAATATGTATTTTAATTACATTAACAAAGTCATCTCAATTCATGATTTAATTTTAAATTTCTATCAAGACATGGTTATTGTGCTGGCTAGTTTTATGTCAAATTGACACAAACTAGGGTCATCAGAGAGGAGGGAGGCCCAGTTGAGAAAATGCCTTCATCAGATCAGGCTGTAGGCCAGTCTGTAGTGATCCGTGTGAGAGGGTCGGCCCCGTTGTGAGTGGAGCCACTTCTGGGATGGTGGTCCTGGGTTCTGTATGGATGCAAGCTGGGTTCTGTAATGAGCAAGCTATGAGGAGCAAGTCAGTAAGCAGCACCCCTTCATGGCCTCTGTATCAGCTCCTGCTTCCAGGCTCCTGCGTGTTTGAACTCCTGCCCTGACTTCCTTCAGTGATGGAGACAAATAAACCCTGTCATCCTCAACTTGCTTTTTTGGCCACAGTATTTCATCACAGCATTGTTGTAGTCCTAGACAATATACAATATAATATAATATAGCATACTATAATATAGGCAATATAATTCTTAAGGAAAGACAGTATATGATGAATATAGAATATGAAGCTTCCTAAAGAAGTCAGAAAGACTTATTCTAGAATACCATGCATCATACACAACAATACATGTTTATCCTACACACAGATGGATACCAGGGAGATAGTTTCTTTACATTTTCCAGAAATATTTTCTGTTCTTCTCTTCATATATTTTAACATATGTATATATGTACATGCATGTATGTATATATTATGTATGTATATACGTGTTTGTGTATAGGTAATACACATATATGCACTCATACAACTATACACACATTTGCGTAGATGATTCTTACAGAATCATCTGACACATTGAAATGAGCCAGTATTTGTGCAACCAAACATATCCTTTCTGTACTCTTAAGGAAAGTGTGCTATCTAATTCTGACAGTTAATATGCTTAAATTTTAGATAAAGAGGACAAATTCCAGGACACTGTATGATCTGGCTTGGAGATTCTGCCTCTGTGCTGCTCTTTCTTAGGTTGGAAACTCTGCTGGGAAGCCAGCAGTCATGTCATCTCCAAGGAGACCCGGATGAGCGGCCGGTCGACACACACCATTGGGATCAGACTCAAGTGTGAACAAAGGACTCCTTATGCAGGATATAGTTACTTTCCCATAAGTTCTTCTGCATCTGCGATGGGAAGAAGTAGCTGTGTTGGCTCCTGTGTATCTAGGCTATACACATTGTTGGTGTGTTACAGCATCCTCCACGGCTGCCCTCTATGATTGCAGGTGTGGGAGACTGTGGAGCAAATAAGACCAAGCAGCTCCTGAGAATACTGTGGATGGGGAGGTAGTTCAGGCGATAAGAGCTTGCCATGGAAGCACAGAGACTTGAGTTCTAGTCCCAACATGTGTATAATCAGCAGTGCAGGTTTATAACCTCAGTACTGGGTGAGGCAGAGGTGGAAAGGAAAGAGGCAGATACTTGGAGTTGCTGACCAGTTATTCTATCCAAAAGATATGGTGAGCTCCAGGCTCAGGGAGAGACTTAGAAACCGTGGAGGAAGATGCCCAATGCAGTGTCTGGCCTCCGTATACACGTGTGTGTGTGTGTGTGTGTGTGTGTGTGTGTGTGTGTCGTACACACGGAACCTTTGAGAACATTGCTGCCACGTTTGGGCCTGTGGTCATAGCTGCACAGTGCCGTCTATTATTTGGAAGCATTTTCTTTACTTCCTTTCCCCCTGTCACTTATTCTCTCATAATTACACCCTGACTTCAGTTTCCCCTCCCCCAGTCTCTCCCCCACCTCTCCCTTCCCCGCTCTACCCGCCTCTTCACCTTTCCTCAGAGAAGAACAGTCCTTTCAGGGACCTCAACCAAACACGTCATAATGAAGGTGTCCACTCTCTTCACATGGATTCAATATAGTACTTGAATTCTAGCCAGAGCGATAAGACAACTAAAGGAGATCAAAGTGATTCAAATAGGAAAGGAAGAAGTCAAACTATTGCTATTCACAGATGATATGAAAGTGTATATATATGCAACCCCGAAAATTCTACCAGGGAGCTCATACAGCTGATAAACACTTTCACCAAAGTGGCTGAATACAAGATTAACCAAAAACTCTTCTTCTATAGAGACGGGGACGGGCTATTCCCATTTCACAGAATTAGAGACCGAGAATTATAGAGAATTATAGAGAATTATATTATAGGACTGATTTACTAATGTGTCATGTATACCTAACAGTCAGAAAGAAAGCAATGAATGACTTTTCTTTGTCTTCGCCTATTTTTATAACACTCTTCTCCCTTGTAAGGAGCTGCTGATCTCAATCTGTTTTCTGCCAGGTTAGCTTCCAAATGAGAATCTGACGGAGCTAAGCGGGACTCGAGTGTGTAGATGGATGACTTAGGACCCAGAGCTGCTCATTCATGTCTACTGCCACCTCCCTTCCTTCGGTGCTGAAGACAGCACTGGAGGAGGAAGCCCAAGCCGCCTCTCAAGAATCACCTCCAGGGGACTAAGCTAGAACCGTGTGACCTGTAGTGTTCAAGTGCTTTAAGGTTTATGTAATGAATATTTCTTTCCTTCAGTCCTCTCCATATTGTTTTTGCTTCACAAAATAGATTAAATGTGTAACATTTTAGTTATCTCAGGGATCCTCGGGGTAAAAACCACCAGAGACCATTTTGGTTGGGCAAGCACTCTATTTTCCTCTTAGATTTGATCATGGCTAGAAACTAGAAATATCTAAGCTGTTAAACCTAGGGATGCTGGGGCCTGATAAGAAACAGCAGAGGTATTGCTTTCAGTCCCTTTCAGACACTGTATTTTTTCTTTTTCATATGTCTTATTCTTTTTAATATGAACAACCAAACTATTGTGGCATGGCCGTAGCTATTTCTGAAATGGTAAACCCATTCTCTACTTCTTGGCCACTGAGATGTTTTCATGATGTTTGACTGGATGTTTGTGTCTAGTAGAAAGAATAACAAAGTGGATGCTTTTCAATTGCCTAATTTTTCTGCCTCTATTTTTCTCATCTGTAAAATGGGTAGATTCTGAAAAAAAAATACCCATAACTGCACATGGCAGCTGAAATCTCTTCCGACTGTGTGACAACTGTGTATTTCTCTGAAGCTCACTGAAAACACTTTTCATTCAAAAAGGATCTGCAGATGTGAGATTCATATTTTAATTTGTTCCCAAAACTAACACAATAGATTAAATGGGAGATCTTCGGTCTTGCAGCGAGGCCAATGCCATTATGTGAGAACAAGCTCTTTGTGTGCTCTTGTGGACTTTCCATGCTATACACCACTGCATATTTGCAAAAGCTCAAGATACCTCTCTCCATCACTCACCCAAATGATCCAAGCTGTAGCGGGTCTTTCTGTAATTCCATTTTCTCACCCAAGTACTTTTAAAGAGACCAGCTATGCTGTCAGTGCTGCACACGTGCATGTAATTGGTCTGTGGACTTCTGAGTTCAAATAAGAAACTTTTATTGAGAAGCAGACCAAAAAATAATAATAAAGGCTACCATTAGATCCAGTTGCCCTGAGAAAGTGCCTTTTATGTCTCTCCTTTGCTCCTAGTTTCCCCCTGGAGATCAAAGAACATATAATTGAGGGGAATCTTGGAAGAGGGTCAGTTTTAGTACCCTTCTGCCTGCCTGTGGGAGACAACAGGGGGCCTGGAGTTAGTCACCCCTTAATTAAGCAGTGCATGGAGACCAGGACCTAGGAGTGATTCCGCCCTGTGCTTCTGAAGCCACAATCTGTCTGAAACTTCCCAGTGTGGAATTTGGTACAGAATCAATCCATCTGGGATGTGGTGAGAACGTGTTTGTCAATCACATTTGAACCTAGGAGGCAGGACTCTGGGTGGAGCTTCGTCGGAGCTTTGAGTGCCTTCAGTGAACTGACGAACTGGTTGGTAGCAACTTGTTAGATGTCAGATCCCAAGGAATTTGTGCCTTTGGCACCATCTCTACCTTGGGAGCTCCGAATCATTATTTTCTCAGGGCCTTCTGTACCCTCTCTCCTCAGCCTGCCCCTCTTTCGATGTTTGTGAGCTAATTTTAGCAACGCGTCAGGAGTTGCACTCAGGGTGATCTTACACCTCTGAAATCTGGCAGACACAAGTTGCAGAATTTGCAGAAAGAACTGCATGGGTCACATTTTACAACCTCCGTGGATAGAAACCCAGGCTCTACATACTGCCTTCCAATTGCTGGGGTCTTCGAGGTCTGCCATGAACCAGGGAACCCAGAAAGACCCACATGAATAAGAACGTAAAGGCTGTGAGACTACGATTTTTTACCAATGGAGTTACAGGTCCCTGAACACAATTTATTACTGGTTGGATCGGGCTCCTGCTTATCACAGGCAGGCAAGCAGGAAGGCAGGTAGAAGGGCTCCCGGCACTGCATTTCCGGTGATGCCCTTGATTAGAGATATCACTGTTTTGGCTCCCCCTCCCCCCCCCACTCCCTAGCCTACATCCACCAGTCTCTAATTATATCCTTTAATGATCTGACCAATTAGAGCCTGCAGTTCAACATCTAGGGGAATGGATGAGAAATTAGAGGCTGGCATGCAAACTTCTCTGTGCATGCATTTCTTCCAAGGTTACACACCTCTATTAAGCCAGTTGGCTATTTCAAAAGCAGCATAATGGGCGAGGCTAATAAAATAAGTCCGGGGACACTGCGGCTGCTCCCCCGTGGATACAGCAGAAGGACAAACGAGAAAAGCGAGGCGTAGCAATGAAATCCAGGCTTAGCAATTTTTTCCTCTCTCTTAAAAGCACAGTTGCCAGCCACATTTCTTAGTTAATGTGAAATGCAGTAATTGCTTTGTCAAGGATTGGACAAGGTAGAGAGTTCCTTTCCACCTTCCTGCCTTTGTGGGGCTGGAAACCACAGCCCTGGGGGCTGGTTGCCATGGAAGACTGGAGGAGGCTACTTTGCTGGGAGATACAGCTCTGACCCTGCTGGGGTGAGCCCCAGGAGCTGCTCAGGAGCAGCTCAGAGCAGCAGCAGTTCAAGAGAAGTGGGTTGGAAAGAATACTAATGCCCTTTGGAGATTTGTGAGGGGGAGAACATCCTGGTTTTTCTCCTTGCAGCAAAATGTGAATGTATAATCTTGAATGATTAATATCATTCTGAATTCATTCATTTCCCTAATTCTGTCGCATCCACAGGATGCTCGGACATTTGTGCCTTGTTCCATTCTTATCAGTTCTTCTAGCCTCTCAAGCGCGTGGCTAGATACCACCTGTCCTGGTTTGGTCAAATCTGTTACAGTCTTTCTTGTGTGAGAGACACAGGTTACTAAAATGCAAGGGAAGCTTCACGCCTCCCAGCCTCTCAGAGACTGAGGCTTACCACGCTGAGCTATGGAGTGTGGCATAAGCCTTGTCTGTGGAGGTATGACATCTAGGACAAGTGGTCAGATGGCGGGTTCTTGATATAGTAGTGGCTTAACCACCCAGGGAGAGCCATGAAGGGGAGAGGGTTTCAGCAGAGGGAACATCTGGGCCTAGAAGACTTTGGAGCAGTGCTTCTCAACCTTCCTGATGGCGCAACCCTTTAATACGGTCCCTCATACTGTGGTGACCCGTAGTCATAAAATGACTTCCATTGTTACCGCCTAAGTGTAATTTTCCTGTTGTTGTGAATTGTAATGTAAATATCTGATACACAGGATGTCTGATATGCAACATACAAAGAAGTTGCAGCCCACAGGTTGAGAACGTTTGCTCTGAAGAGTCCCCAAGGGGAAAGGCAATGAGGTTGTGAAGAACTGCAAACTTGGCTAGAGTTGTGAGTCCATCCACCACACTGTGGGCACGGACTTGACCTTATTGGCAATGACAGGAAGTGAATGAATGGCCTTGTATTCCTCAGATTGCCAAGCAGATTTAGTCTTGAAGGTAATCTACAATATCTCACTGAGGTAGAGAAATCAAATGGCTACTCATGTTTTTTACATTCCACAGTCAGCCGAAGAGACATGCTTTGAGCTCGCACACCCGGCAAGAGTGGGGCTATAAATGACGCTGGTCATATGATCCTCTGGTCATATGATCCTAGTCAAATACTGCTTACGCTCAATTTCACAGTGCCCTGAAACAGCACTGAACACAGGAGTTTCAAAAGGTAAGAGATCTTATCAGAGTGCCCTGCTCATGGGAAACGTTCAATGTATATTACCTATACATTTATACTACATTTATATATTGATATATGAGTACATAGAAAGAATATGTACCCAGAGGTTTAAGAAGAAAGCCTTTCACAACTCCTGCTTCCATGATGCTCTGTGCTCCTTTCTGATGAATTTCGATGACCCCCTTTTTCTTTATATCTTTCCAACTCTCTTTTTAAGTCTGACTCTGCCTTTAAGCTATGCATGATAATAAGATTCTTCTTGCCTCTTTACAGTGTTCAATCTCTATTCTTAATGCAAAAATAAGGAATTTTGAAGAGTTTAAAGCAAGCCCAGAAAGGTCCTAGAATTCCTACTCTGACAAGTTTACTAAGGAGCTTCACGGCCTGTGCCTGGACGCCACCCGCCACAGGGAGCTTGGAGCAACTCGAGCACTGTAATTCTGCCTTTTGATTGTTTCGTAGTGTGGAAATGACTTCTGTTTTCAAAGGCTCTATGTACACAGGTGTATTCTGCACCACTCCAGGCCCCGAGACACACAGCTAGACCAGCCTTGTCCCTAACCCCCCATTCACTAGCCCATTTCAGCTAGGACTTGATTTTTTTTTTAATGCTAATTTTTTTACACAAACCACAAAAACCCTCTGCAAAGCGTATCTCGGGTTGGTTTGCTCCGGTGTTTAAGACAATCAATGGGGAGAGTCTTTCCCGTACATCTCACTATATGCCCAGAGTTGTGTTAATTGGCACGCGGGCACCGTCTGTCATGTCTTGTTGCTTAATTAAATTCCCATTTGGTTCGAGTGTTTCTTTTACTCTGCAATTTTTTTATGCATGAGAGGATAAAAAACAAATGAGGAAAACATTTTATAGTGAAATTAGTTTGGGAGAAAAAGTCCCGAATCATAACTCTTTATCGTTCCAATGGTCTTTTATTTCTGTGTCTTTGCTGCCTGGCAAAACCACAAGCCAATTGATTGCTACCTCCCCTTTCATTCTCCCCTTCCTCTTGGGTGTCTAACCTTGTACAGAGATACTAATTTCTCCTTAAATGACAAGTGTAACAGTAACAGTAGCAGCTCCTATAACTCTACAACATACAATCTCCATCTTTCAAGACTCTTCTACCTCCACTAACTCAACACTAGTCAGAGGCCAGGTCACATGACCAATATTTTCTCTCCTTTTTCCTTTTTCTTACTCTGATGTCAGGGCTAAGAGTAAGTCATCCTGACCACATGAAGAAGAACACTGTTCCATCTGTATGGACATTCATTGAATGGTAATAGCCGTTTTCCTAATATATGAGTGAGGTTTGGCCGTATTTGTCGCCTTCAGTTCTGAATTATATGAATAACAAAGCTTCCATTTAAATAGGTACTTACCACTGCATTATAAAGAAGCCACTTATTCACAAACAGAAGGAAATCTGATCAAGTTTCTTTTGATATTTGAGGGATTGTTATGGAAAACTCATTTGCGTATAGATTAGGAATTGAAAAACATGTAAATACAAGGTTTCATGCGTTCAGATAAAGGGTGAAAGTTTCTTTTATCTGAGGGCAAGATTGGGAGGAATTAAAAAAAAAAAAAAAACTACGAAGATAGACCTTAGCCAGTGCCAAAGACAATGGACAATTGGTAAGCACTCACCTGAGTTAACAGCTATCCCGTAGGCAACGAGTTTGTGAAACTTCAGGTTTTTGTCTAGCTGCCTTCTCCATGGTCCTCTACAGCACTAAAGCACCAAAGTGAATGAGTTAGGAAAATAGACATGGAGCTAACAGTGCCACGAGACCTAAGAGATTATAACTCAGGCTCAACCAATTTCTACGTTGCTTCAAATGGAGACACAGGACTTAAAAGCTAGTGGCATTTGATCACAGCAAAGCAGAAGTTTTTTTTTTTGTTGTTGTTTTGTTTTGTTTTTTATTTAGCTATTTTGCTGGAATATCAACTCAATCCAAAAGTGGGAATTCTTAGGTCTCTGGCTATAACTCACAGCTCTTAAATAAACTGTATAGTCATACCTCAGTCAGTTTATTGATATAGAATAAAGAAGCAATAATTGCCACCCCAACCGTGTATTTTGAATCACTTGTACACTATCCTTATTACACAAAGAAAGAGGCTTTGCATCTAGAACTAATATTTACTGTTGTGATGATTCCACAATAAGGTATTTCTTCTGATAAAGGTTACTGACAATCTTATTTTTCTGCATGCTGTTTTCGATAATGCAGAAAGTGGTAATTAGCACAGTGAAATAAATATGAATAGGAAGGGTGTTCCCGCTGATCGGTGTTAAAATCACCAGGTTCAATCTGGGCCTTGTGATTTTGATTATGGTAGGAACGGGGGTGTTTCCTGAGTGGCCCCCATCTCCATGGTTTATTTATCTTTCTTCAATTAGAAATGATCGTGGTTCAAACAGTCGAACCCTTGCATCTCCACGTGGGAAAAAGTCAAGTCCAGTGTCGTTTAGAGAAAGTCAATGGCAAAAAACCCAAAATCAAATTGAATGCACTGATCTTTAGTTTTAGGGCAAGCACAGTTTGGGGAAGTTTCATAGGAAAATACATGCTTTAATCACACCTGTAAGAGGGGTGTGTGTGTGTGTGTGTGTGTGTGTGTGTGTGTGTGTAAGCATGGGATATGCATATTGAGTGTATGTGCATACATAGACCCACGCACACAATCCAAGTCCAGAGAACACCAATACCTGCTTTATCCCTCTCTGCTTTTTTCCCCTTGAGATCAGGGCCTTATTGAACTTGGAGTTAGGTTGCTGGCCAGCCTAACTGGTGATCCTCCTGCCTCTGATCCTCAACCATGCAGGTGTCACAGACATACACAAGCATGCACTGCTTTTTACATGGATTCTGGCAATTCGAACTCAGACCTTAAGGCTTGCTGGCAAGCACTGCTACCTGCTAGGCCATCTTTCCAGTCTTCAGTTGCAGGCTGACAACAACTGAGCTTGCTTAAAGTATTTTAGTACTTACCATGCTTGTTCCTCTCACCAGCGAGATGAAGTTTCGACTGACAGGTAACAGAATTAGCATGCAGTTAAAATTCAGGCACACGGCAGATGCCCGGGCCCATGCCAATGCGGACTGTCCATAAGTTAGAAATAGAAAAAGGGGGGACGGTGAAAACATCGAAACTTGGGAAAGAAGAATGCGTTTTCTTTTCTGAAACAATAACAGATTGTCATTAAATCTACTTACACCCAGAATAACTCGTGTATAAAAGAAAGCCTCCTCTTCAGCATACCAGCAGAACGTGTCAATAAACAGATAGAGGTTTACTGCCAGCCACGAGAGCTAGGGAAGAGAGAAAGGAGACGATCAGTGCTAGGGGCCACCCCTTGCCCACTCAGGTTTACTTGGCACTCAACTTCTTTTCAGATGAAATGCAGAGGTTGTCAGTATTCCTCAGGATCACTACCTACATTTATTTCTTACAGATTAGATTTCAGCAGGGATTACAAAGAAGTTATTTTAAATAAGGGCGTCAACATCTAAGTATTTACTGACAAGCATAGAATCTTCTTAGTCAACAGGAATTGATCACGGTGTGAAGAGGCAGGCCCTCTTTAAAGCACGCTAGGAAAAAAAATGACAGTTTCACAAGCTGATTCAAAGACTTCATTTGATAGACAGGGACACTCATACACCATGAAAAACAAACGACTTGACTTTAAAAATACTTAAAAACGAACTGAATTGGAAAACGACTTTGCATGGTTCTATAAGGGTAAGTTAAGTACATTCAATGAATGTTTGCTGACAAGTTTTAGTCTCATATCTAAAGCAATATTTCCAAACTTTAACTGTTTTAGAAATGTCATTCTAAGAATGGGGGACTCTAAAAGCCAAGTAAGAAGAATGATACTCACAGCAACCGTGAAGGACACACTCTCCTTCAAAATCCAGCACCCCGGCATGGCACTTCTCTTACTACCAACCCGTTATTCCTTTCCGTTCATCTGGGCCTGTGTGTTGAGTGCTTAGGAAGGTTCCCTTCTAGATCCTTTTGTCTTGGAGCACCTGTTGGGAGCAGCTCTCAAGGAATTTCTAATCAAGGACTTAGTGCCAAGAGCGCATCACCAAGCTGACATGCTTCATGGCCTAGGTAAATAGGAGTCTCTGTCTGATGATTCCCTTCTTCAAAGAATTCAAAGGAAAAGAAACTCATTTCATTAAATTGTCTTCATGACCACGCCCCATTCACCTTCTACATGATTGCGGTCAGGACGATAATAAGTCTGTGTGCAAATTTGAGAAATAACCTAATTTCTGAAGGATCCTGGGTATAGCAAAGAATGTCCACCTAATTTTCCCCATACTACTTATTTTAAGTCTTTCCTCCTTTTTCCACTCCAACCCCCCTCCCACGAAAACAAAACAAAACAAAACAAAACAAAACAAAACAAAACAAAACAAAACAAAGAAAACTCCCGAAAAGACTGAGAACAAGAGCTAAGTAAATATGGACTGAACCATTTTTCAGAATATTGTGGAAAAAATTCTAAAATTCCCAGATAGGAAAACTCTTGTAAGCTTAAAAATATGCTGATGAAAGTATAAAGTATACCTCCGTGTGTGTGTGTGTGTGTGTGTGTGTGTGTGTGTGTGTGTGTGTGTGTGTATGTGTGTGTGTGTGTGTGTGTGTGTGTGTGTGTGTGAGACCATTGAGATGAAGATCCTGCCCCCACCTGGAGCACACATACTTTAATGATCCTAGCTAGACTTGCCATTCTCTGATTTTTATGTAAGACACGGTTATTAAATATAGTGACTATGATTCTAAGACAAAGCATTCTCAACTGAAGCAATTTTCTGGCTAGTTCTGGCCCAGATATTTTCATTAAAATTTCATAGGGGACTGGAGAGGTGGCCCAGCAGTTAAGAGCACTGGCTGCTCTTCCAGAGAACCCAGATCTAATTCCCAGCATCCACATGGTGGCTCAGAGCTGTCTAGAAGTCCATTCCCAGGGGATCAAACACCCTTCTCTGGCTTTTGAGGGTACCTGGCACACAGATGGTACATAGACATACATGCAGGCAAAAATCCATACACATAAATTAATTAAGGTAAAAGATTTTTAGATAACTAAAAGTAAGAGCTTTGAATCATTTGGAGAATTGCCCATGGCACTTGTGTATTTATTGGGCTGGTTTGTTTAGTCACGATGAAAGAATTTTTAAAAATTAAAAGTCTAATGAGTGTAATAACTGTGAACTGTTGACTTGCATTTACCAAGGTCTGTAGTTAAGAACTTTTGAATATTTATTGTCCAATTAACTTGCACATTGACTCTAAGATGTAGATGCCATAAGCATTGTACGCATCTGTGGGAAGAAAGTCAAACCAAGCAATTGGTAGAGGAATGATGGAGACTTGACTCTGGTTCTGAGCTTAGCGTTTATACTTTCAACCATCATCGTCTGAAATAGTGATACGTGATTTGTGCATCAAAACGCTCCTATAGAGATACAAATGGCATTCCTACCAATGGGACATATTAAGTTATAGGAACTGGTTCATTTTAAAGCATCAGTTACAAGTAATTAGGCTGTTCTATGTGATTAGGCGTACTGTTTTCTCAATATGCTAGTGAATAATTAATAATTAAAAACTTCATAAATAAATATTTCTACTGTCATTATTACATTAGTCATTATTCTTTATTTTATAAATTTGGGGGTGTTTGACATACTGAGGCTCACTATGGTTTTCATGGGTCCTCTGTACTTTATGAGAGTTCGATTTTCGGTGACAAGGGGTTGAGAGGCAGGGCCTGCACAAAGGTCAATGGTAAGGTTAATGATCGATGACTGAATAAATGCCATAGGCCAGTGTCATGTTCCTAAAGGGACAAATTCAGCCCCAGTTCATGTTCTCTCTCACTCTCTCTGTCTTCCTACTGTGGGTTAACAAGGCGAGAAGTCTCTCTCCAGATTTGGTGCCTTGATCTTAGACTTCCTACTCTCTAACATTGTCAGGGAATAAATGTCTGCAGCATAAACATAGGAATGGGTCTTAGGTCTTATAAGGTTGTGGTGAGCTGGCGGACGGGGTGGGGGTGGGGAGCTACTTATGTTAGAATAGTTGGCTAATTCCTCATGGGGCTAGCAGCTTCATAGTCATCACTCACAGCTTGCCCGTTTGTATTTCTTGATGCAAACTGATCAGTCCACGGTTCATAAATACAGCCATCCCCGCCCTCAACCTCTCATATACCAAAACAACAACTTTGTACTAAATCAGCCCAGGGCCAGGTATATAGCCAGGACCAGCCACAGCCCAGGGCCCAGTGAAACTGTTCAGACCATCAGATCTTAGGCTGGCCTAGCTGCTCATGGGCCCTTGCCCTGTGTGAAATCTACAGTGACAGCTCTGGTCTACATTTTTCTCTGCTCCATTTGTCTTCTGAACATGTGCTTGCCACCTGTTCCCCACATGGCCCCGAGAATTTGGGGATTATAAATAAAACACTCTTAATTCAGGGTCAGTGCCTCTCTGCCATCTTAGCACATCTGATTCAAACAAGTCCCAGGCTTCTAAAACGTCTATGTTTAAACATTCAAGACTTTGCTCATCCACTGAATGCTGGAAGAACTTTCTGCTTATCGCCTAGCCGGACCTAGTCTCAGTTTCTATGTTCATTAGCGATGACTAAAACAGCGCCACCTTGTGGAATCAACGCTGCTTCAGCCTCACTTCCAGTCGTAAACACACAAACATAAGCAAGGTGATACTTCTTTTGGAGAAATCTTGGACGTGGCGTAAAATAATTCTCAAATTCACCTCTTCTTTGAATAAGACACAAATTTAAAATAATTTTTCTGCATAGAGATATAGAGAGGCATTGGTGTTTGGGCAGCCTTTGTTTAAGATTAGCATGTAAGTTAGCATCTTTAACTGCTTATGCAAAAATGAGTAGTATTTACATATAGCCCTTGGGGCTGGAGAGATGGCTCAGTGGCTAAGACCACTTGCTGCTCTTATACAGGACCCAGGTTCCCAGCACCCACATCATCGGGTGTTGTTGAGTTCCTGCATGGACACTGCTTCTCTCTCTCTCTCTCTCTCTCTCTCTCTCTCTCTCTCTCTCTCTCTCACACACACACACACACACGCACACACACACACACACACACACACACACACACATACACAAATTACTTTTTAAACTTAAAAACCTATAAAATCTTCATATTTATTTTAAGTCAATAATTTTCCATGACTAAATTTGTTGTTTCTGAAATGTTTAGGATTTACATAGCTTAGAGGCCTTATTCAGTTTGACTATGAATGTTAATTCAGAAGGAATACCCACAGATTTTACATTATCCTCAGTTCAGATTCAGTGAGGACAACAGCTAGAGTCTTCTAGCCTTCTGAGCTCTTTATACAATGTCACAGTCAAGACCCAGGACAGCACTGATGGAGGGACACAGCTGCCTTTCAAGGGACATATATTACCTGCCATATATGGTTTGGATCTCACATGTTCCCTAAAAGCCACAAATGAAAGACCTGGCTGTTTGTGGCACTACTGGAGGGTGAGACAATCTTCAGGACATGGCTCTTAGAAGTCCGGTCACTGGAAATATCCTTTAAAGTAGATACAGAGACCCTGGCCTCTTCTTTGCCTAATGACTGCTATGAGGTGACCCATGCTTCTCTCCTGTGCTCTCACCATGTTCAACTACCTCAGTTCAGGCCCGAGGCATGATACCAAATGGACACAGACTGCGTCATCTGAAACTATGATCCCAGACATCCTTATATGTAATGGAAGGTGTGTTAAAATATAGTTATTATCCATTATAGTAGACAAAAATGGTTAGTAGTCATATCATGAAGGCCTTAACTCATGGTTTAACTTAAGGATTATCTTCATAATCTTTTTCACTTTCATAGAACTTGTGATGATTTTAGTTCACTTATATCAAAGACTAAATTATATTTTAATTCTAAATTATATTCAAATTCATTCAGAACTCAGCAGTTTTGTGCAATTGATGGAAATACCCTTTCAAAATTCTCATGTTTTGGAATAAGCTGATTACACCACTGAATTAGAATCAAACCCTAGACAACATCTGACATGTCATATAGCACACGTAAAAGTCCAAGTTGGTGCAACCTCAACCTGTGAGGACGTCCACGGAAACACTTATTAATGAAGCATGAGGGGTAACCATTGTTTCCTAATTAACCTGCTGAGAGCGTGAGGACTCACGCATACCCCAAATATGTATGCCTGGGCTTAGCCTTCAGAGAAAGCATTTGCACAGGCCATAGTTTAAATCAAGACTTTGAATCATTTTCAAAGAACTTGGGACAAAGTTAACAGAACGTGAGCTTGCACAGAATCTAGAGATAGGGTGTATATGCTTAGAATTGGATCTACTTAAATCGAACTATTTCCATTGCTAATGGTAATGAGTGTCATCTTTTTTCTCAGCAGCATCTCAAAACAGAGAAGGTAGAATCTGATCTGCCTTCTATCTATCTCTAACTAGAGTGAGGTAGGTTCTAGTGTCTTCCTAATGAAGTGTTCACCTCCACTGGCCTCTCTAGCCAACCACAAAAGATGACGGAAAGTATTGAGCATTGCTCTTCAGTAATGCTTACCAATAACAGCGCACCCTTGTCATGGATGGATGGCTTTTGAGGGTGTCATGTTATACAAGCAGGCTTCGAACTCTGATTATCCTGCCTTCAACTCCCATGTGCTGAGATGACATGTATGTGACAGCCATTATGCACAGTCTGTGCAGTACGACGGTTCGAACCCAGGGCCTTTTGCATGCTAGGTGAGTGTTCTGTCAACTGAGCTGTATCTCCAGCCCTAACAATTCTTCTAAAATGGAAAATAAAAACTAGAAAAAGAACATTATTTAGAAAGGTGGATTAATTGCTTTTATATCTGAATGAAAACTCTATATTAACCGTGCTACTCTCCTGGGATTAATGTCATCTATTGTACTTTAGTGCAGTCATTTAGTTGGTCACTTAACCCAAGGAAGAAACACTTTGATCCTCAAGAGCGGGATTGATCACCTGGCAGGTCACTGCTTCATGAGAAAATCCAGGTTCCCTGCAGGGGTAGCATAAGAATAGCATTGCCAGGTTATCTTCTAAGAGATGAACATTTTCTAAATGCACACATCAGCATCTAAATATTCAGGTGGAAAGGAATGGAAAACTAAAAAAGAAAAAAGGTAAACACGCCCGTCCCCAGTTCTTACACAACTATTTAAAGATCATTTATGGTGGCAATTATGTAATTATATTGCATAAATCATGTATTGGATAAATCCTACTTTTAAAGGAAAAGTGGAATAGAAAAAAATTAAAAGGATATATATCAACATATAACTGATTTTAAGATAAAATGTAATTGTCCATCACAATATCCCAACTTTTGCTGAATTGGGTATATTACGAGTTTATTTTAGGAAACATGAAATTCTCTTCCTGTAATTTTGAAGTGACTTGTATCAGCAGTTTACTTCAGAATTCTAAGTGCCAGGTTCCTTCCTTCACCTGGGTCATCATTCTTTTCTTAATCTCGTGGTCACAATTCCAGACAGGAGTTGTGCTGAGATCATTGCACATTTGTATGGTGCCGGTGTGTGGTCTGGCTTTCTTAAGATGCAGGAGGGGAGAAGGCAGTGAAGGCTAGTGAAGAGGGCAGGCGTGGGTGCAAAACCTGAAGGTTCAACGTGAGGCATCCTGGGCTGCAAAAGATCACGCCTGAGCCATTCAGACTCTCTCTGTGCTCTGCCAGGCCCAGAACATCTCAACCTCACTGGTGTGCCTCTTTCTCTTCTTCCTACACGTCTCTAAAACTATTCTTGAAGTTTCTGGGAGAGCCCTGATGCTAGGTTTCCTGAAGTTCCTAGCACAAGACTACAGAGTGACTAATTTATCATTTCTTGCTCTAAACTAAGTGGCCCTGTTTGAACCGCTTGGCTTAGAAATGCGGTTAAGGACAGGACTCATGTCTTTAATCTTACTGGGTACAGCGCACATCAGATGCCACTTAATGCTAAATAATAAATACAGAACCGCATTTGTTTCTCTGCTTCTTAGCATGTGAGACAGTTCTGTATAGATCCCCACACAGACACAGTGACAGAAAGTTTCTGGCAGCCACTGGCTTTCATGAAAGTTTCAGAAAGGAAAAGTCTGCCTTTCCAGGCAGTGAATTCTTTGACTTCCGAGTTCAGAAAAATGTAAAGTTGAAGAAGGCTAGTCTAGAAATCCCTCCTTTGCACACCCAAGCTGTTCTTCTTTCAAAAGTCAAAATGGATGCCAGAATTCCATAGATTTCATTTTTCAAGATGAACATTCGTATTTGAACATATTTCAAGCCAGATGGTTTACAGTTCATGTATTTGTTGGCGTTTTCCTGCCACAACAACTAAATATTGAAGACACATATTTGTGATGAGGATTGCATTTCCAACCACCCAGTCCTGCTGCTCCTTCATGCTGCGTGCTCACTCATCCACTTTCCACAGTGGGCTGCCACCAGGGAAGCCCCATCAGCTCTGACCATGAATTACATCCTTTTGATTTAACAGACAGGGAGAAGCGAGGTAATGCACCCCCCCCCCCCCAACACACACACCCTACAAAGATGTATTTCTTATAGCAGCCATGAATTTTCTGGTAGCAAATAAGAAGGCAAATGAACATCTATTGAAATATTCTGTTTGCACCATCCATTTAGACAAGCCAGAAAGTTTACTTTTAATCCTATTGCTCTATAAGTGAGTTTGCCAAACTGCGAGGCTGTTTGATAAGGTTTTAGAAGACAACAGGGAATTCAAAGAAAGGTTATTTTTTTTTTTAAAAGCCAAGTATGAAAATATCAGCTGATGAAAGCAGTGTGCATCTGTACTACGGGACAGGGTTGTCACTCACCAGGTTGGCTAGGACCTGTCTTCCCAGATGAATGCGCTTATGTCTCTGTTGTTGCCACATGCACAAGTTGTTATCCTGTCTGACTCAGTGTTTGTGTGATTAGATTTTAAAGGCTCCGTATCGGTGACAAAGACCATTAGAAGGCTGAATAAAAGTAATATTTTATTTTGAGAAAAAAAAACACCCCAGGATAAAGCATACAACTATCATTAAAATTATCAACCCCTTGACACAGGACGTGCATACAGAAAAGTCTCCATTAACATAGTTTGAAAGAAAATTGCCTAGAACTGTGATTTGGAAGAACAGAGGAAAGCCTTGGAGCTTGTGTAGCGTCAAGGAAGTCAAGGCAGCCAGGTAAGGTTGTCTAGTCAATTACAGAAGACATGGAGTAGCGCCTGCTCGGCATTCCATCCTCTGTGCCCTTCCCCAGCACTGTATTATCCCCAACACCTGTTTTCATATCTTTGCCATCTAGAGTGTACACGGATGATACAATGGGCAAAGAGCACAGTCCTGGTCCAGGTGATGAAGTCTGAGAGGCACTCATAGAAGAGATGAGACTATTCTCCAAAGTCCTAGAGAAGAATATTTTGGAAGGCCTCTTAGATGCCACATATTTCAGATCTGTAATAGTGAGAATAGGTCATAGCTGAGTTTTGTGCCTATTGTGCTCAAGCCCTAGGCCCCGATGTCCTGCCTGGCTGTGCTAGTTTAAAGACAGATGCAAAGGAGCCTCATGACAGCTACCTCCTGCTTTGATTGGCACACTGAGATTCTATAATGGCCTGGCTGATTAACTTAAGCCAATAAAGAAAAGATGTGTTCAGAATGACAAGGCCACAAGCTGTTTCAGTGCCCGGGGAAGACAGGGCCAGTCATCAGCTACTCTGCTCTCCTTCTCTGGCAGCAGAGCTCCTCGGAGAGGATGGAAGTCTAACGTCAACTTTTGAAAAGTTCCATCTAAAATGTGAATTTTCCCAAGGGAGGAATAAGATTTTGTAGGACAACTGACCAGAAGAAATGCCTTCTTCCTGATAGGTAGCTTAAAACTAAATTTTATTTATACTACTTTTATAATTTTAACAATTCGCTGGCCAAGAGGAAGAAGTATTGCCATTGCACAAGACCAGGTTACAGTGCGTTTTAGAAAATGAGTCTTCAACAAGGGCATTGGATTTACTATAACTGTGTGGACGCTCATGTGTGTCATCGTCCCTTCTGACGCCTGGTCTTCTGTCTGCCTCCTTTCCCAGGTGGTCTCAACTGTCCCAGCCAATTTACGTATTACTGAAACACAGGAGCTATGAAACCCACTGCTCCTAGCTGCAGCCCTTGCATTTTTTACTCTAGACTCTCATTCAGGAAGTGAGCAGGTAGAGCCTCGTACACATAATTTAATTCATTCATACTCATTGTAATTTCAAGAAATGTGGAAGCCATAGGACAGTCTAGTATGTCAGATAAGAGAATTAGCCTTCCCCAGGGATGAGTTTTCTTATTGTATGTCCAATATAGAGTAGATTGGTCAGCTTTGAAACCATATATATGAAACAAAACTGGTTTCAGCAGATGGTGTTCATATATATTTGTACACACACACACACACACACACACACACACACACACACACACACATCCTGTATGTAATAATAATATTAAAAGAAAAGAAACCAACAACTTGAGAGTGAGAGACCGTGGGAAGTGTTTGAGGAAGAATAATGGGAGGGTTAGGATACAGGAAAGGGAAGGGAGAAACTGAGACCCTGAAATTCTATTTCAATTCAAAACGTATCCAAGCCTTTTTTCAGCCCTTTACTCTGAGGTGGTGTCTATCTTTGTTGCTGAAGTATGTTTCTTGTCAGCAGCCTGTGTCTTTCTGTTGGTGAATTGAGTCCATTGATGTTGAGAGATATTAATGACCAATGTTTGATGGTGGTAGTGGTGGTGGTAGTGGTAGTGATGGTGATGGTGTGTGTGTGTTTGTGTGTGTGTGTTTGTGTGTGTGTGTGTGTGTGTGTGATTCTCTTCTTTTGATTTTGCTGTGAGATGATTAATTTCTTGTCACCACAAGAAATTTCTTGTGACCACTCCCACGTGTGTCACAGGCCAGTGACTAAACTTTCAGTATATAGGTCTTTAAGGGACTTTTGCAATTCAAGCCATAGCATTTGTTTTGTTACTATCTCTTCATATGCCCCACATCTTTGTCTGTGTCTCTGGGTCTTCTATTTTGTCTTGTTTTATGGGGTCGCTCATACTTTTGAAAGTTTCCTTAATCCAGAATTATCAAGCACTGAGATGACTTCATTGTATCTCTATAGATCCTTTTCTCAAATGGTATTATCTGCAGATGTTCTCAGTGGACATATCTTTGGAAACCATAACCCACAACACTCTTGTAGGAAAACAAACAAACAAACAAACAAACAAACATTAGATTTATATTCAGGGACCACAGACCAAGACCTCCAAATTCACCTCAGTCAGCTAGGAGATCAGAGCACCTGCTGCCTGGTGAGCCCCTATGCCAATGACCTCATCTGCCAGGGCATGACCTGCTCGGTTGGCTCTAGAGTCTGGACCAACTTTATGCTCACTTTTTAAATTTTGAAGGAAAGACAGAGTTCTAGAATTTGATATGTAATCAATTCACTGTTCAGTTTTGGGGAAAAACCATAAAACATGTGCAAGATCAATATCATACCGTGAGCCCAAGGAACAAATCTATTAACTACATATGACTCATGGACCTCCGCTTTTGGACCACCATAGTAGTAAGCCCTGTAAGAACATGAAAGATGGAGGTGCTGGCCACAGAAGGTGATGGCTAAAGACTGGGGTCCAGAGAGGAGGAAAAGTTGAAATGAGTGAGCTCAGAAGTTACAGACACAGTAGAAAGTCATCATAGAGCAGGAAAGAATCTATAAAAGTCAACTCCAAGAGTGGCAGGCTCTAATTCATTGCTGAGCCCATGAGAATGCTTACCTAATGAAAATATAAATTACGGGATATGTAACAAAGTACAAGATGAGATAATACCATTTACGTGTGCAAATGTTTTTCTTATGAAACTATTTGAAATATCAAAGACTTATTTTTCTCTTTCAAGAACCAGATCTAACGGCTACCAGTCTGCATTCATTTTCAAATGAAAAATATAACCCTATACATAACTAATTAAATTAATATAGCTTATTATGACAAAAATAATTTCTTTTAACTTTGAGGACAGCACCACATTTTATATGAAGCTGTTAATACTCATAACCATATGATTTCAAAATCAGCCAAGCTTGAAAAATTATTGTCTCTGACATTCCCAATGATCAAAGCAACCTCAATTATAATATTATATTAACTAAGCTAAAAAAAATAGTATTAAAATTTCTAACCTTTCTGAACTGTAATTAGTCATCTAACTATGTATCCAAATTTATTTGATATATTTGCATAGTTAATTAATTATAATTTATTTAAAAGTCTTCCATTTATAAAACTTTGCTCTCCTCAGCCTATGAATATAATTGCCAAGGTATGAACTTAATTTTTAAATATCTTCTTTAAGTTCTGCTAAGATTTATATATGACAGAGAAATTTGTTTTAAAATATAATTTTTTCTTCTTTAAAAATTTATGCCTTTAAAAAGGGATGAGGGTTAAGTTTTCGGAGACAGGTAACTTAAACACAAAGGCAAGAAGATCTGAAGCCTCGTTCAGAACAAATGACCAAATAATAAACCAGTGAGATCACGTTACTAAAGCCTTCCTCCAGGTTGTTAGGGTGGTACAGCAGGTAACAGTGTTTGCTGGGCAACCCTGACAGCCTTTCTGACCTCTAGCACCCCCACTTACACACCTACTCACTTATACCCACTTACACACACACACACACACACACACACACACACACACACACACACACTACATCCACTTATATACTGACCCGCCCACACCCATCCAAACCTCCCCATACCCACTTACACACCTACCCCTGCTTACACACCCATCAACCCTGTACACACACACACCTACAAATCTACCCATCCACATCCACTTCACACACACACACACACACACACACGCACACACTCACATACCGACCCACCCATCTACACCCAATCAAACCTCCCCATACCCACTTACACACCTACCCCTACTTACACACCCATCAACCCTGTACACACACCCACTTACAAACCTACCCATCCATACCCACTTATATACACACACACTTACATACCTACCCACACCCACTTACACACACCCATCCATTTACGCCCATGTACACATCCATAATCCATATCTACTTACACACCCATCAACCCTATACACACACTCACTCACACACCTACTCATCCACACCCACTTACACACCCATGCACACCCCCTTACAAACACACCCACTTACATACCTACCCATCCACACCCACTTACACACACTCGTCCATCTACCTCCATGTACACCCCCCACCAATTCATCTCTACCCACTTACAACCCACCCCTGCTTACACACCCACCCACCCATATGCACCCAGTTACATACCCACTCACCCACACCCACTTATGTACCCACCCATCCACATTCACTTACACACCCACCTACTTGCCCACCTACTTACACACACACATACACACACTCACACCCACTTACAAACACATGCACTCATTCACACCCACCAACCCACACATACCCCTAATTAAAATACCTAAAGCATGTTTTCTGAACCCCAGAGGAACCTTTTCAAACTTGTGGAATAAATGCTTGAAAGGTCTGTCTCACATAAAGTCACATGATCTGGACTTCAATAAAGCTTTGTCACTGGGCTGATGAAAGCTTAAATGTTATGCTCACGGTCAGAACATGACAGAATAGAAATCGTACATCCTTTGAAATGGCTACCAGAATAGAACTGGATGAGCCAAGTGGTTTAGACAAAACTGCATGAAGTCAGGCTTCCAGGTAACAAATGTTTGTTCAGATGTTTGTAATTTGTAGAGAGAATCTCTTGTAAGCATCACCTGTCAATAACGAAGCTGGTGGCCAATCAGAGCAAGATGCTGAGATAGCCTCTGGGGAAGACATGAAGGAAAAAGCAGGTCAGACTGAAGGAGAGGCAACTTACCATGTGGAAGACACAGAGTAGTTCGAATAGGTTTAAAAAGTTAAGAACTATTTGGGGAATGAACCAAAGCATATGGTTAGGTAATGTATTTCTAAATAAGTAGTCTCAGAGTCATCATTCTGGAAGGAATGGCTGAAAGGGAAAACGGCTTTAATATTTTTACAGTAACCACTACAGTATCTGCGTGGGGGCATCTTCCAGACTTCATTATGTTCTGGGTGGTGTGAACTCATCTGTGGAAGTCCACTTTCTGAAACCTCTCCTCATAATTATGGCCTTAATAGATTCAGGGGGCGTTGCTACAACTTAAAATACACAGGAAAGAAAATTCTATTCAAATATTGAGAAAGGTATAGTCAAATCCACGAAAATGAAGAATCCCAATTGCCCAAAGGAAGAAGCTACAGAAAACAGCAGTAGTGGGCGGGGCATTGAGAATGAAAATCCCTTGGGATCCACAGCCTACACGGGAAGCCCAGGCACACCCACGAGATGGCAGCAGGTTTTCTGCCTGCAGTGGTCTCTTTTCTGGTGCTGATAACACAGTACTACAGATCGTGCAAGGTTTGATGGAAACAAATTTGCTTTGACTCACCAAGGTCAAGGGATTAAATATGAAGAAAACTTCATATATATGTGGTATATGAAATCACCTTCCGGGAGACAAAGGAGCATGCATATGTGTGTTCTTGCATATGTGCCTGCGTGCATGCATACCCCTGTGTGCATGCTTGCATGCGTGCATGTGTGCGTACACTTGCATGAGTGCGTGTGTCTATGTGGGTGGGTTGTGCGTTATTTCTTCAGGTCTCTCTCCCTTCTTATGAACTTCAAAGATTCAACTACAGGGCCTTTGCCACAGTGACTTTATACAGTTTAATCATCTTCCGTTTCTACACAGTATGCTCACACGGAATCTCCACTCTTTTTTCTCTTTTATTGAGCATAGATTTTTTTCACATAATTTCTCATAACGATTACTCGTTCACCTCCCTCTGCTCATCCTAGTTCCTTTGCACCTACCCTTCCATCCAGATCCACCCCCCTTCTGTCTCTCATTAGGAAAAAAACCAGGCTTCTAAAGAATAATAATAACCTAGAATATAATAAGACAAAACAAAACTAACACACTGGAATAGGACAAAGCAGACAATCAGAAGGAAAAGAATTCAAGAAAGGGCACAAGAAATATAGACGCAGAGACACACGCGTTTGCACACTCATGAATCCCACAAAAGCATCAAACTGAAAGCCACACTATATATGCAAAGGACCGGTAGGTTAAAAAGAGAGAAATGAAATATGTAAGTAAAATTAAAAAATAAGATAAAATTTAAATAAATAGGGAAAAAGAAAGAGAAAGAAAGAAAAGGAAGGACGGCTTGGCAAATTATCCCTTAAATTATTAGGACTGGCAGAGCAATAACTACACAGACAGAAGTTACTTATCCCAAGTTAGTCTAAATTCTCCCTCCCCTCTCCCCCTCTCCTCTCCCTCTCTCACCTCTCTCTGTCTCTGTCTGTCTGTCTGTCTGTCTGTGTGTGTGTGTGTGTGTGTGTGAGCATGCATGTCTATGCCACAGCATACTTGTGGAGATCAAACAACTTGCCAGATTCAGTTATCTCTTCTACCGTGTAGTTCCGGGGTCAAAGCCAGTCACATTTGCCTTGGTGGCAATTGCCTTTCCCTGCTGTGCCATTTTGCCAGTACCCTGGAGTTTTTCATTTATTACGTAACTTATTGACCTTAGATGTATTTTTGTAGGGCAAAAAGAAGTAAAACATTTTTAGTGGCTGTACCACTTTAAGTGTCCCATATGCTCAAGGATAAAGAAAGTATTTGTGTGACTGCTGTTGAACACAAAGGTTTTCAGTGTAGGCAGAAAGGATAAAGGTGTGAGATTAATGAGACTTAGCAGAAACTCTGTAATTATGGATTTAATTAGAATTATCAGTAGAAAGCATGGCATACTTTATCTAAGAGGTTATTTTCTAGCTATGTTCATGGAAAAATTCTAAAAACTATGACATCCAAGCGTATATGCGTCATGACCTTGCCTTGGCTCAGGCTGTGTTTGTAAATGTCGTTTATCTATAAACACCCTGAGTCCACCCAGGAGGGGTTGGTCTATGTTTGGAGCAGGTGATTTGTAACTAACAAGCAGTTCTAAATATGTTTATACTTTAACTTAATAATAATTTCTGGTCATATTAAAACTTCAGATAGTCATTACAGACTACAAGTCCCATATGAATGGCACATAGGACCAGCATGCCAAAGTTGTCACTGGTCAGAGAGGAGAACCTGAGGCTCGAATAGTACCATAGCAGGTAAGAGAAAGTGCATTGATCCGTAAGGACTGTAAAAATGAACACTTTAGCTGTTGCAGCACCAAATGACCATTTTACAGATGAAAAAATTAAAAAAAGAGCAAATGTGAACTTTTAGCCCTGTCTCTTTGCTTTGACTGTTTATTTTTGTTTGTTTGTTTTTTTAGTTTTGTTTTTTGGTGGTGATTCTTTTAGTTTATTTATTTATTTATTTATTTATTTATTTTACAGCGAGAGTATAGTCTTTATAACACATTAATGTGCACACACGCGTGCACGCATACACACACACACACACACACACACACACACACACACACACACACACCAAGTGTTTGTTATGAAACAGACTTTGCCCCCACCCCGTCAAAATACTGAACATAGCAGCTTAATAGGAGAGAAAAATCAAGACAAGCCTGATTTCAATGTTTCAGTAAAAAAAAAGGAAAAGTATACAATGCAACGGCTGCTCAACTTCTAACTCTAATAGGCCCCAAACAAAACAGACCCATATTTAAATTTCTCTAGCACGCAATCCAATAGAAATGCTCAACTAGTAACTGATGTGAACAGAACCTTAGAAAAGAAGTTATATTGCTATCCCGCCCCCTCTTCTCTTGCTGTTGGAGGCAGGGATATGAGGAGATGCAAAAGTCTAAGGAAGAAGAACTAGAGAGAAAAAATTTCTAAAGCCATTGTTGCTTGGAATAGAAAGGAAGACAGCGTTTTACAAATGTTCAAACATTGGGAGGTATTAACATGATTCACTATCACTCCTACCTGAAAGAATGGAGAACGGTATCTCATCATATAAAACTGTCCGTTCAGGTTCTCCAGAAGCTATGGGTATTGTTTTAGGCTCCGTCAAGGAAAGCAGGTTCAGTTCCGCTCATTGGATACGATACATCTAGTCTGACTGGACCAGTGTCTAGAACTGTTCACTGTCACCCTGAACAGCTGTAAACTAAACAGTAGCATGTAACTCCACAGGAAGCTTAAGGATTGCCAGTCTGTACACAGGTAGTAAGAGCTCCCTGCTGCACGCTCTTTAGAGCGCCCCCTGTCTTCTGATCGGCCATGAGCATGCTCATAGACGGTTTCTATGGTGATCGTATTGATAACTGATTGAGAGGACGCTTTCTCTTTGGAGTGGTGTGTTCAAGCTGGAGCTTCGAAGCAACAAAGAAAGCTAAGATATTTCCTCACATCTAAACCCAATCCTCATATCAAACTGCTAAATATAGGCGGTTCATCACCACGGGCTTCTAACATTGCATCCCAAACTGAACAAACAGCACGTATATTTTTATGCTACTTAGAATTATGGACTTTTTAATAAACAAAATATAGAAACGTCATTTGATCAGGCGTATAGATCTAGCTAATAATTTCCAGGAACCACTGGGTACAGATGAATATTCGTACTGTCATGGGAAAGGGAGATTGTATATGTTGGAGAAAAGGGCGTTCATATGAAATGATGAGATTAACCAGAAATTCTGTAATTATGGATTTAAATTAGAATTGTCAGTAAAAAGACACAACGCATTTTACCTAAGGGAGTATTTTTTGTGTGTGTTTCATAGTACTTGTAGACCAAGTGATTCTCTGTAGGACCCCCTACTCAACTCAAACAACAAATAAAAGTTGGAGAACGGTGACAGATGAAGAGAAACTTAGGAGGATTTAGACAGTTACAGTATATGGACCTTAATAAAAGCCCAAAATATAAAGCTCTGAAATATTTTTGAGATAGTAAGAAAAATTCAACACTAAATGGGTATGGTTATATTAAGAGTTTTATATCTTCTGAGATGACAATGTAAATGCGATTCTATTTTTAAGATAATTCATCTATTAGAGACATATTCCATAGTACATATTGGTACAGTAAACAATATTGATTCTACTTTAAAATAATGATTGGCTTGGGGCTTATTACATTTGAAACTGGGAGGGTTACATGGAGCTCACAGTACTGTCCTTTATAAGATTTTCCACAATCAAAAGTTATAATAAAATAAAAGGAAGTCAGAGTTGTGAGGAGAAGGTGATCAATAAGTAGAAGCAGGAAATGTCGAAAAGTAAAAAGAGGAAAAAGAGGTAAAGAGGAAGCTAAAGTAACTGGCCTAAATGGTAGATATTTAAGCACTGAGGCATACTGTCAACAAGTATTTTGAAATTATGAAAAAAAATCTGAAAACAATGATATAATTTTCAAGAAAACCAGGGGATAGGATATAATTTACTCAAGGCAAACAAGAAGACGAGAATGATTAAAGAAATGAGTTCGTAACCAAGACTGCCCCGTGCTTTCCAAGTCCACTGCTCACAAGATAATTGAAGCATAATCTGTGAGGAAGGGGCGTGTGTGTGTGTGTAGAAGCTCTGTCTTACAGACACTACGCCACGCTAGTGTAATCAGGAGGACCAAGCAGATAAAACAAAGTAAGCAAAAAGAATCACCAACAGTTCTGTTTGGAAACCTTTTGTAAAAATTCTAAGAAAAATGTTAGCTAAATGCAGGGTGTGTTGAAAATTGTGTTAGGGGTTCATAGGGTTCACTGAAAAACTGCAAAGATTTTTCTTTTAATATGAGAAAAATTGTGTTATTTACATTAATAAATGATCACAAAATCTATGTGATCATCTCAATAGGTAAGAAAGGTCATTGAATATATAATTCATTGATGATAACTTTTTTTTAACAAGAAGGTTGAGTCATTGAGCCAGAGAACACCCTTAAAAGCTAGACTGAATGTTATATGTGGTAATAAAATTTAAAACTCTTCTCTTACTTCATCAGGCAAAGTGACCACTCTAGTTATCCAGACTTGTTTTTAGGTACCTAACCAGAAAATAAGAGAATAATCAGAATTATGATGTGTAGGTTTTTTTGTTTGTTTTTTGTTTTGTTTTTGTTTTGTTTTTTTGAGACAGGGTTTCTCTGTGTAGCCCTGGCTGTCCTGGAACTCACTCTGTAGACCAGGCTGGCCTCGAACTCAGAAATCCACCTGCCTCTGACTCCCAAGTGCTGGGATTAAAGGCGTGCGCCTTTTATAACGAAATATAGACTGCAAATTGTGATCTACACACAGGGTCCAAGAGAGTCAACTAACAATCAAAATGCTGTAACCACGAAAAGATTTTAGGAACACTTCTGTATAAAAGTTAATGTACATGAATAGACAGATTTCTTTTTTCTAAAATATAATTAGTTAATAAATTCCACCCATGGCACCAAAATTTAGCAAAAGATTGTGAGATGATCATGTGGAAGTTTGCAAAATTAGTTGAAGAACACTAATGTAGACACACAGTGATCAAGAACTATGATATTTTCATAACTGGGAGGATCCAGCATTATAAAAATATCATTTCTTTTCTTGTAAAGTACTGAATTCACTAAGTATCAAAGGGCAACAGACTAGATAAATGTGTGGTATCATAGACAGAAGGTAAAATATGGCTTTAAGTGAGGGAAAAAATGTAATTATATACCCACCTCACATGACATCAGAACCAATTCTGTGGAGATTAAATACACGAGGAAGAAAAGTACACACACGCACGCATCTGCACACACACACAAACAAATGATTTGTTGAAAATACAGGAGAGAAATCTCATCATTTCAGGATGGAAAAAAATGTCATGTGCAAGGCCTAAAAAGTACAAATCTAAAGATTTATATGTAGGTCAGGTTGAAAATGTATTCTTAATGCACTTATAATAGCCATAGAATGTAATTAAAATGGAATGTGAAAGCTAAGAGACAATGTTTTTTTCCTTTTTCCTCATTAATTTATTTATTCGCTTTACATCCTGATTGCTGGCCCCCCTTCTGGTCCTACCTCACAGAGTCCCTCCCCGTCCCTTCTTTCCCTTCTCCTCTGAGAGGGCGCAGGGTGCTCTCACCCCGGCACATCAAGTCTTTGCAGTTATGTGCTCCTCTCCCACTGGGGCCTGACAAGACAGCTCAGGGAGGCAACAGGATGCACAGACAGGCGACAGGGTCAAGGACAGACCTTGCTCCTATTGTTTATACTTGCATGAAGACTAAGCTGCACTTCTGCTACATCTATGCAGGGAGCCTAGGTCCAGCCTGTGCTCACTTTGGTTGGTGATTGAGTCCCATGGGTCCAGGTTAGTTGACTCTGTTGGTCTTCCTGTGGAGTTCCTATCTCCCTCAGCTTTTCCATAAGAGTCCCCAAGCTCCACCCACTGTTTGGCTGTGGGTGTCTGCATCTGTCTGAGTCAGCTATTAAATGGAGCCTCTTAGAGGACAGCCTTGCTAGGCTCCTGTCTACAAGCATAACAGAGTATCATTAATAGTGTCAAGGATTGGTGCTTGCCCATGGGATGGGTCTCAAGTTGGGCCAGCTATTGGTTGGACATTAAGAGAGAATGTTATAACGTGCATAGAATATACAGGACAAATATATGTAATATAAGGAAAATAAAATTATATAATTAATATATTATTTCATATATAGTGATTTATATTATTCCCTATATATAAGGGATATTATGTTTATATATAGCTTCATGTTTATTATGGGATACAAGGGATAATATGTTTATATATAGCTACATGTGAAATATATATAGTACACAAAATTACATGTAGCTAAACTAATATGAAAAAGAAAAAGTAACCATACATAAAAGGCATAGGACAAACATTTTTTCACTGTTTAAGGAATTTTTTAAATTAAGAACATTTTAAAATTATCTATGAATGTGTGTGCGTCAGTATGTGCACACACGCACTTAAGTAGGGTTGCCACAGAGCCCAGAAGGGGTCAGATGCCCTGAGGCTGTAGTTACAGGCACTGATGTGGGTTCTGGGAACCAAATTCAAGTCTTCTGCAAGACAGTATGCACTCTTAATTACTGGGCCATTTTTCCATCCCCAGGAATTTTTATTAAAGCAAGAGTTTTATAATCCAAATTACATTTTCTTGTTTAGCAATCAGTTTTGTTGTCCAATTATCAATTATGTTACTTAAAATAGAACGCACTTTACTAAGCTCTCCCACAATAAATACGGTTTGCAGTTTAAAATTTATTTGCCAGAGTCTATAATACGTTTCCTTTTTGTTTCCTATTTCTTGTTGTTTTAAAACAGGTAATCTAAAGCTAACATTGCTGCTAGACCTGGCATTTTCTCAGTACACAAGTTTACAGTTTTCCTCCTTCATTTTTCCATTTATTCATAATATTTAAACTTTTTGATGATTAGATATTTTTCTTCATTGTTGTACCAGTTTCTTTTCACGGTCCCTGGTCAATTTTAAGCAGATGGAACATTAGTGACACTATTAATTGCTTTCTGGGCAGCTCTTCAACTTTGGTGGGCGTGCAGTATAGCTGCAGGTTTGCAGGCTAAGTATCTTCTACAGCAGGTGAATAAAAGAAAATTCTAGAAAGACACAAAGATCACTTTACAAAACTAGAGAAACGAAGCAAAACAACTCTAAGAAGAAGAAACCATATTGTGCAGGGCTCAAAGGAAATTAACTGAACTAGTGAGAAAAATTCAAGTTGGGGGGGGGGGAGTACCCCCTTTCATTTTATTGTTAGAATTAAAGTGTTAACGGTAGTAGGAACTCATAAATTTCTGGGGACTGTCATTTGTTATTGCCGCTTTGGAAGTCTGTGCAGTAACATGTAGTTTGTTGGGATTAGAGATACACACTAAAGACTAGCAATTCTGATGGGTTCCCACCTACCATACAGAACTTGCTGTGCATAAACCTACGGGGCCTTGTGCAATGTACCGCCTAGGAGCATAGTAAAACGTCCTCCACTTGGAGCTCTGTTCTGTCTCCAGTCTTCACAGTGCGTTCTGACTCCTTTGTAAGTTCTTCTCTTGCCCTTTGTTTTACTATTGATGTGATGGACCAATGGTGAACTCTCCCAGCAGCTTCGGTGACTTAGACAACAGGATCACGATATTGTATTGGTTGATTTTCTGTTACAATGACCAGATCCTTGAGAAAATCAAAGGAGACAATATTTATTCTCATTCATGGTTTCAGAGTTTGGAACACAAACCACATCTTGCTCCATTATTTCTGGGCCAGTGGGGGAGGAGGAAGAAATTCAGCGTGGGGAGCTGGAAATATATATATATATATATATATATATATATATATATACACACACACACACACACACACACACACATAAATATATATATATATATATATACACACACACATATATATATGTACACACACACACACACACACACACACACACACATATATATTCTGTCTCCAGCATCGGGACACATAGACCTCCTTCTTTAGAGTAAACCTTACTTCCCGAAGTTTCCACCACCTCCCAACCTTAGTAGATCTGTGAGATTACTAGGCCAGAGCTCTTGTAATCAGGTTATTCTTTAAAATCCGCTCTCACCATGGCTGTTCTGAGGACCAAGCTGTGAAGACAGGAGCCTTTACGGCAGATTTGTGATCTAACCTGTAACAGATATGTTCTTACGATTGCTTAAATAGGAGAGGAGGAAATTAGAACTTCCAAGGAAGAGAGCCTTTCTTTTTGACCATAACTTAATGTACTACTCCCAAATCCATAGAAGGAAGAAGTGTGTGGGTGGACGGGGCACGTAAAAGGGATGCTTGGCCCAGAGACTGGTGAGGAGCGCCCACGCCTCTCCATCTCCAAGCAGAAACCGGGAAACTTCAGCGCAGCTGAACGGGCTTGGCAAACAGAGGCAGTGGTCTTGGGATACCCAACTCTCTGCTTTTAGCTTTTTATTTCAAATAAAAGAACGATATGAAAAATATTTTTTAAATGCTGTAACCATTAAAATCTTCGTAAAGCCTATATTTCTCTTTAGAAAGAGCCCCGTTGTCGGCTTTTGAGGAAAAATGCTATGAGACTCTTTTTCTTCCTTCATGATTGCATGTTAATTAAGAATTCTGATGACGTTGCATTGTGATTACATCTTCCCTTGCTTCAATCTTTCCAAAGTGGAGTTTTAGATGATCAGAAGTAGTCTTTCATAAATGACCACTTAATAAAAGAAAAGAAGCCTAACCAATTATAATTAAGTGTCTGAGAGCTGTTTATTTTTCTTCTTTTTAAAAATAAATTCTGCTTTTTTTTTTTTTTGCGTAGCCTTGTACTCTGAGAGCCACTAAATAAATAAATAAATAAATAAATAAATAAGCCTCAGCAACTGAAAAAGTGACATTGTTAAATAAATGAGGTGCAAAATTTGATTTACTTTAATATTGTTACAGTCTGGTGGGGAAGATCCACGATATTCTTCATCTTGTCAGTTAGAAATTAAAAAAGTATCCATTGGTTTATTTCTCTCCTCTCCTGCTGTGACCATCAGGGCACCCTCCCAGGCCAAGATGGAGCTCAGCTCTTCCATGCTATGGTGTCAGCAAGCATTTGCTGTGTGGCTGCACATCATGGGGACATAGATGTGTCTACTCCTTAAGGACAAGCATTGTGTGCGCGCGCGTGTGTGTGTGTGTGTGTGTGTGTGTGTGTGTGTGTGTGTGTGCGCGCGCTCACACGCTTGGGAGCATATAATGCATGCACGTGTCTATATGTAACTGAATTTGAGTGATGATGAGTTACAGTTAGCTGCACCTGATGGTGCTCTATAGCTCACCTGTCTTGAATAATTAATAAACTTTCACTTATCTGCAAATTTAAAACTCTTTATCGTGCAGCTCATTTAGGAGGAAAAATGTAAACTTTTCGTAATTGCCCTACTAAATCATTATTTGGGCTTCTGTCATTGTATCTTCTCAGTTTGGGGTCATTCAGGAAGGGAGGACAGAGATGCCATTCAGGTTCAGGGTTAGCTTAAGCAAAATTAATTATCTGTCAAATGCTTTATCTGAATTATGCTGAATCTAGGAATTAAAACTTTTCAGTGTTTAGTTAACCAAACCAAGGATGTACAAGGAAATTAGGAAGTTCACAGCATGGTGTCCAGGATTAGTCTCCTTCAAAGTACAGTATAGCTTCTCATTAACTTCCAGTTTCAGTGTCTTGGGATCTCACTGTGTAATCCAGGCTTACTTTGAACTGCTTCCGCCTCTCTAGTGTTGGGACTGTAGGCTCTCACCACCATGCACAGTCATTATTTACCACTAACATTTCATTTATGTGTTTTCCCTTTTGTTTGTAGAACCCTGGGGATCATTTGGTATTTCCACTCATGATACTTCTGCGGAGTGGGTGGGTAGGTGAGTGGGCGGGATATGATTGATCATTTATAAGTGGAAGGCAGCCAAGTTAGGTACCCAGTCAATCCAGCCAATAGCTGAAGCTCTTGGGAAGACTGGCCCTACCCTTACCTGGTAGCTAACATTGGCCAACCTTAGTTTCACCATGACTAAAGTATTCACCCTGTAAAGGTTCCCACGGCCTTGTACGAGCTTAAGTCTAATATTTAACCTCATTAGCCTGACTACATAAGATCATTTACATCTAGGACAAAGTGAAGCTCATGTACTAAAAACATTTGTCATTACTTATAAAGTCCCTGTGTGTACCTCTGTCCCCTTGCCCTTCCAAGAGTGTCAACAGTTAGTCAAGGACACAACTTTAACTTCTAACTTGTTGATGGTAAAGAGAATTCTACAGAGCAAACTCTACATCTAGCTTTGCCACAGATTTCTCTTCTCCTAATCTATGTGCTTTTCCACAATTTTCTGTGCTTTGAATCTCAAACTACTTCTCTCTGGTCAATCATTCCTCTGCAACTGCTTTGTTTGTTTGTTTTTTAATTACTATTTCTCTTTTAAAACCTGTGTGTGTGTGTGTGTGTGTGTGTGTGTGTGTGTGTGTGTGTGTGTGTATTCACTAACATAAATGCATCCACAGACACACATATGAAGGTCAGAGGACAACCTTGGGCATCTATACTGCTAGCCTCATTGGGGGGCAAGGGTCTTTTTGTTGTCTTTGTGATGCATATTGTACACGAGTGGGCTCTTGATCTTGTGGAGCTTCTCCTGTTTCTGCCTCCCATCTTCTCAGAGAAGCTCATGAGCTACTACTACTCAGGGGGTTTTATGTGGGTTCTGGGGATTTGAACTTAGGTCCTTACATTTGCATTGCAAGCACTTTACCCACTAGAGTCGTGTCTTTCATGTTGTTCATTGTTGAAAATGCTTTATAAGTCAGAGTTTTAAGCTATGCTTTTGAGTTGCTTATTCTCTGAGTTTCCTCCAGGTATATATGAAATTTCCATGTTAATAAAAGTTGTTTGTTTCTCTCTTATTAATCTCTGTCAGAGGACTACAACTGAGAACTTTTTCTCTCCTGATGTTGACTGTAAATCGATGTTTCGTCTATGAGACAGCCAGAAGGACTCCTTAATCTCCCCTCTACAGCAGCTGACAGACCCTTAAGCCTGGCGCAAGTCTGAATCATGTTGGAAATAAAAAAACAACAACAGCAAAAATCCCCAAACAGATGTCATCAAATCTCAAAATTAATTAGATCAGTGTTTTTTTCTATTTTCTCTGGCCATCGTTACTTCTTCAAACATGTTAACTCTAAAAGTGATCATGGTTGAAAAATCTCCAGCAAAGAAAGCTTTTATCTAAAAGCAATCCCATCTCTTGTCTTCATGGAACCTTTGACCTACTGAAAATATCTAAAGAGGAGCCTGTAGCCTGCGCTTTCACCCATCCTCCACCTTTTCTTTAAGCTATGGCCATTGGGTTTAAATCCCTGTTACAGCACACATCCCTGAAGGCCCCGAGGTGTACACTACCAATCATGTGGACCACGCCTTTGCTTCTTTGTTTTTGATTGAATCACAGCATCCTTTGTGTCCAGTTAACTTCTGCTGATTGTTCTCCCCAGGTTCTTTCATGCACTCTCTTTTTATTCCCTATTCCTTAAATGCCAGGGCCATGAGCATCTGGGATCCTTTTTCTCCTAATGCATTGTGCTCTCTGCTGGCATTCTCAGCCATACCTATGGGTTCCTGAACATGCTGGGGACCCCAGTGCTCTATCTGGATTCCAAAATTTCATTGTGAGCTCTAGATTTTGAGTCTTTGATTTTGTCGTTGTCAGCAAATAATCTAGACTAGTTCCCGACATGCAGAAGGGGCTTACTATTTTTCAAATAGAATCAATGTACTAATAGGCAAAGGAGGTGGATGTACTAATGGGCGAACAAGGATGTTCAGACAAGGTTGTCTGGATCTTGTTCTGCAGGCAAAGAGCTCACTGAGAAAATTTGAATTGGTCGACCTAAATGGTCATGGTATATTTTGGAAATGAACCTTAGTCATACGCTAGGATACAGATAATATAGGAGACAGATCATAAAAAGATAAATAAGACCAAGGAAAAGCAAATATTCAGTGTGAGGCAGGTTAGATGCTGTCTCCAAATTTCCTACATCGGCACCAGTAAATCTGTAAAATGTCAGTTTAATTCACAGAGCCCAGACACTTATCCTAAGAAGATAGGAAAGAAAAGCTTTTCTCCCTCAACTCTATCTTACTTACCAGGCACCAAGTTGGCTATTTCACATGCACAGTGTCATTTGTGCTCACAGTAGCCTATGAGAACTATGTTATTATCATGCCTAAAAAATACCATGTTTTATTTTGTTGCTAGGAAAACTGAGGTCGAGAGAGAGAGAGGGAGAGAGGGGGAGAGAGAGAGAGAGAGAGAGAGAGAGAGATGAATTTGCATGAGGTTACAAGCAAGTTGGTCTTGGAGCACAAACCCCAGGAAGAAATTATAAAGCCTTCACTGAGATTTGACTAGTAGGGACGGGTAGGGGAAAACCAATTCAAATGCCAAAGTAAATAGAACTTAATATAAAGTAAGTGAGGAGAGAAGAGGAAGGGGCTAGCATTGTAGGTTTTGAGATACAGGTTGCTGATCTGGTCCTGTCCAACAGCACTCAGATTTATTGATCAGAAGTTTCAATTTTATTAAATTAACTGATCCCAGAGAGACCTAACCAGTTGATAGAATGTTTCACGGATTTTTAAAAAGAAGTCTCTGACTCCACTTTCATCTTTATCTATTTAAATCATGACAATCAGGGCAACATTCCAAGGTCTAGATTGCTCTCCCTTTTATGAAATTTCTCTTATAATTTTAGGCAACATGTAGTCCATGGTTTTTGAGTATGTACTGCATATCTCTAAAAATTTAGGCAGGTAACCAGAAATAGTAGAACACAGGCTTAAGTGCATGGATTTGAGAGCCATGAGATCATTGGCCGGAGGCAAGTGCTGATGACTTGAATGTTTTGGTCTGAATGGTTAGGTCCTGCTCCAGAATTCTTATGTTGAAATCCTACCCCGAAACCCCAAGCAATGATATTAAAAGATAGGACCTTTGAGAATTGATCAGCTCAAGGAAGGAGAGTTTTCATGAGTGGGATTAGGGCCCTTATAAGAGAGCCTACAGAGCTCCCTTGGGCCTGCCATCATGTGAAGTTAAAAGATTATCCATGCAAAGAAGGCTCTCACCAAATGTGGACTCTGTTGGGTCTTTGGTTTTGGACCCCAGACTCCAGAACAGTTCAAAAGACACTACTATTGCCCATAAACTATTGGGCGATGATATTTTGTTCTAGCAGTGTAAATAAATGGAGACAGGGAGCTAATTAACCGTTTTGAGCTAAGCTTTTCTCAGCTGTAATATGGTGACCTCAGTAAGTATAAAGTTTAGTGAACATTAAATAAAATAATGCATACATAGTGCTCAGCACCTTACTGACCAATAGGAAGCACTCATCAGACACTGGGTAACATTACCTTGCTTACGAAATGTCTCTATGTATCTCCTGTTCTCACCGTGGTTTTCATACTTACATGCTTTGGCTTTGCAGAAACAATGTCATTAACTCAAGGGCAGAGAAAGCATTCAGCCCAGCTGGCAAATTACGAAATCTCCAATAAATGCTGAGTGAATGAATGATTGCGAGTCTTTGCATTTCTCTCATAGCGTATTATGAGATTCATATCAGGCACTTCATAAGCATTACTTCGGTGTTTTGAAATTATTTTAAAGAAATGGTGTGGATGGTCTCATGCTTGCTTAACTTAATTGGACGGAACTCCAAATACAGTGTAAGCAGCGGGCTTTCTGTAAGTCTCATAGCGGCGGGATGCTGCACTGGCACCTTTTCTTGCTACCATTACGGTGTGAGTGAACACAGGCCTCTGGATGGTGCCATTTCCTTCAAAGGTGCACCACTGCTATACTCCAGGGATAAAGTGGCCTAGTTTATTAAGAAGTTGAGGGAGCTGGAGGGATATCTCAGTGCTTAAGACTGTGTACTACTTTTGGAGAATACCTGAATTCTGTCTCCAGAAGCCACGTTAAAAAGCTCACAACTACTTAGCACTCTAGTTCCAGGGGCATCTGATTTTCTTTCTTGGATTCTGCAGGCACTGCACTCACATAGCAGGGATTCTCAGTCTGTGAGTTGTAATCCCCTTAGCCGGGAGGTCAAATGACCTTCTTGTGAGGGTCGCCTAATACCATTGGAAAACACAGATATTTACAATGCAATTCATAGCAGTAGCAAAACATCACAGATACGAAGTAGCAATGAAAATAATTCTATGGTTGGGGGTCATTACAACACGAGAACTGTATTAAAGTGTTGCGGCATTAGGAAGGTTGAGAACTATTGACCTACACAAATATACACATACACACATAATTAAAAGCGATAAAAAGAAATAGTTAAAAAATTTAAAAAGGGTGACAGGGAAGAATTCCTTCCTGTGTTCCTTTTTCGTTCCTTCCTTCCTTCCTTCCTTCCTTCCTTCCTTCCTTCCTTCCTTCCTTCCTTCCTTCCTTCCTTCCTTCCTTCTTTCCTTCCTTCCTTCTGTGTAGAAGTTATGGTCTGGTTCTTCCTCCCAGGCCTATGCTCTCAGAAATAAGACTCAGACTCAAGATATATTTATAAATACCATGGTCATATAGCTATGCTTTTCTATGACTAGCTTGCAACTTATTTAACCCACTCAAACTATTCTGCCTTCCACATGGTTAGTTACTTCTTCTTCAGTCCCAGACCGCTTCTTCCTTCACGTCTTTCTCAGCATCTCTTCCCCCATCTCTCCCGGTGTCTCCTTTTGGTCTCTATTTCCCAGAATCTTCTCTCTTCCTGACAGTGTCCCACCTCCTATTTCCTGCCTCTGCTCATTGGCTATCGGCTTTTTTATTGACAGGTGATGCTTTAAGAGATCCTCTCTACACTTCTACCTTGCATCTGTCCTTCTAACGCAACCCTTAATCATACATGAAATTACATGACTACTATGTACAAGGCACAGTGTGCACTTGGAAATCTAAATGGGGACATGAAAAAGTTATAAGGAATACGTCACCATCAGTATCTCATGCTGCTCATTACAGAGGAGGGTTCAGGCCAGTAAATTGACAATTGCTGAGCAGTTTGGTAGGAGAAAAAACACATGGTGTTGTAGGGCTAACATGAGGACCACTAGCCAGATTTATTACAGAGTTCTGTCATTCAACATGCATCGAAGATATAATTTTTTGAGTGTTAATGTGAAGCACGCATCATGGCGACCTTCAGTCTAGAAGACATAGGGCAAATTCGGCAGGGGCATCTTTTCTTCTTCTGACATTATACATCCGATCTCACTGAAATATAGTACACAATTACTTCAAATGAGTGCCTATAAAAGTCCATAAAACCAAGTGACCTTTGAAGATATAGCAAAGGTAAAAGGTTACTGTCATCGCTCTCTACGAATCACCTCATTTTCAATACTTCAGGCTCTGACGTGAAGTATTGGAAACATAAAGCAATGGCGTTGCATAATTAAGCTGCTCTTTGGCACATCACACTATTTTATTGATAGAACTATACAGCATTTCCAGGTGCACACATACTGATCAAATTTGAATTTGCCTATCTTACTTTTACACCAAGAGATTTCTTCTACATGTATAGGAGTGGCCATCTTCACAATGTAGATTGTGTGTCATTTGTCATTCTGACAAAACAGGGTCACAAGTCCATGGTAGAGGTAGCGGGCAAAAATTGCAAATTGTCTAAGAACACTTTGTTTATCTGGATATAGTATTTCACTGTCTGCCATATTTACTTCTTACTTAACGTCTGCTATTATAAGTAAGTATTCCTGAGCATTCATAAATATAGTGCATATTGTCATTACTGGGGAATGCCCATTACTGTATTTGGCTTATTAAAAGTTAACAGCATATATGTATGTCTGCTGCCGTCAAATGATGAACTGCATGCTTGGAGTCGTTACAGTAGCTGCTTATGGGAAGTGGGATAATTATAATGCTGCTTTAAATTACAAGGAGATTTCTCCTTGGGATCATCGACTGTTAATAAGGGTTGCATTCATTAAGGATTTATCAGGTTTTCCTCTCTGCTGTGAGTTGGCATTTAGATATCTGTCGATTAATTTACATAAGATGTCGAAATCAATTGATTCAGGGTATTCGAACAAGACCTTTCAAATCTTAAAGCCGGTGTATGCATAACAGAAGACAGGACAGCTCTGCATCAAATTTAGAAAAGCATTCACAGTTTTCACCTTTAAGTGAAAACAGAAGACATGCATTCAAAAACAGTACCTTCTAAAGAGGAGTTCTGTACGTTAGTCCCATGAACAATACGTTAAAAAGGAAAAGAAAAGAAAATGGCTAATGTTTTTCTTCAAAACGAGGCAATTTGAATTTTAGTTGGTTTAACTAAAAAAATATTCAGGATGGATTTTCTTATGATGATCATGGTATCCTTCAAGTTGTCATTGAGAGATATAAAATAATTCCATGTATAGCTATCCCCCCACACCGTGGCTTTGATTTCTGAGGTCTCAATTACCTGCAGTCAACTAAAGCCCAAAAATCCTAAATAGAAATTTCAAAAAATAAACAATTTATAAGTATCAAACTATATGCTGTCCTTTATAACACAATGAAAACACTGTTCTACTTTGTCCTACCAAGTATGTAAATGAATCCTTCGGCCAGTGTATCCACTCTGTATATGCTATCCATGGCCAGTGTATCCACTCCTATGTGCTATCAGTCTGCCTAACACCACTTTGACTGTTGAGTAATCACTATGCTTGTGTTCAAGTGACCCATGCTTCATGTAATAATGGTTCCAATGTAAAAATGTTGTGATGCAAAGTGGGTGCTGGATGGTAAAACATGGAAGAAGAGATTAAACAAAGCTCAAGGGTACAGAAGAAAACAAGCCTAGTGTATATATAGGATTTGGTACTGTATGTGGTTTTGAGCTAACCAGAGCTTCTTGGAATACACCTACAGATACAAGTGGCTAGTGTACATGACACTTCTTTGGTTTCCTTGACCATACAGATATAATGTGGTCTGGGAGAAAAGAACATCATAGTAGAAACCAAAAAATTTGCCTTCTCCCTTAGTCTTACCCTCGTTTACTCATTCAGATTTTCCCATGTAAGATTCAGGTGCTGGGCTGCATTACTTTTTCAGGTCCCTCCCCCATCTCCCATGTTCTATAAGCAGGGAAATTGATAGAATATCAACATAGAGATTTGAAAATGCAAAGCCCCAAACCTCTTGTTTGCTGAATCTCTCTATAGTGTAATGATTTCTGGCACTGACTAGTTTTTATTTATACACTGGCAGCATGGCTTTTTGCAGAGGGGTTAAGAAAAACCATCTTACTAGAAATATGCAAAACTATAGTCTATTTAAAACAATTAAATAATAAAGTCTGTGTTGTGCTATTGTGTTTGCATTTAGAATAAAATAGCTATTTAATCTGTGTAACAATTGGAAGCTAATGATGGTTAAATTACCTAATACTGCCTGATACCCATGCATATTAATCTGAAATTTAACTCCATTTATAGGAAGCTTGGTGTCTCTAGGCATTTGTATTAGATCTCTTCTAGAAAATGATTTAAAACATTCTGACATCAAATTCTTCTTGACTTTGGAGACTGAGTTTCAAAGTGCAAGAAAATTTCATATTAGATCATAAATCTTCTCCATGGGAACTTCTGTTTCTTAGATTCTAGAGTTTGGTTTATGCTTCCAAAAAACAATTATACTAATAAAAATGTCTAAGCAGAAGATAAGCAGAAGGAGCAAGTACATTATACACCAAAGCAAGACGTTTTTTCTCCAGCAGAGAGGAATAGATACCTCTTTGGCATTCACCATTGTAAAACACAAGATTAATGCAGTTCTCAATAGGAAGGGTAAGTGCATAAAATAAAAGCACACAACCATTATCCATCTCAATGGATATGCCTCCAACCTGCGAATTCCATCAATCCATAAAAAATACATGATGTTATTAGGTGGTGGAAGCTCGCAATGTATTGTCCATAACTTATTTATATAAACTGCCCTGAGAAGCAGTGTTTAGCTGCTGGCTCTGCAGATAGCAGATGGGGCTTGAGTGATTGTTTACTAAGTCTGGGGGTAATCCACAGACAAGTGGAAGTGTCTCCCCAAAAGACAAGAAACTTGCAGACACTAATCTCTCTGTCATGAACTGTTGAACCAGTTCTTAAACCACCTCCCCAAGTTTATGCTGATCTCAGCAAACAAAGAACGCTTGGTATTTGTTGGTCTAGCCTCTGAACTTGATTGTTACCTTACTGGTGGATCTATTAAATTACTGTGGTGGATTAAATGAGAATGGCCCTCATAGGATCATATATTTGAATACTTGGTCCCAATTGATGGAACCGGTTTGGAAGGATTAGGAGGTGTGGCTTTGTTGAAGGAAATGTGTCACTGGGACTGTTCTTTGAGTTTTTCAAACCCCACCCATTCTCAGTTTTCTTTACTGAGAGATGTGAGCTGGAACCATCAGTCCCAAATTAACTGCATTCTTTTATAGTTGCCTTGGTAACTAAGACAGTTAGTAAATGTCACCCAAATTGGAAAGTGGTAGTTCTAGTTGATCAACAAGTGATTTGAAAGAGCTGTTGCTGTTTTGTTACCTGTTGTACTAGAGTTACTGTGGACTTTGGTAGAGTAGGTGTGCTTGGGATGTGGCCTCTAGAAAGGAGAGTTGCAGCTTATCTGGACATGTCCATTGGCATTGATAAGAAATAGGGAAGCCAACTTCAGTCACTGGGTCTTGAATCTTGATGTTCAATCTTTCTGGGTTTCCAACAGAGTGAGCACATGAATCCTGAAAGGCAGATTCACTGGTCAGTTGTGACATTAATGACCCATGGGTATACCTTAAGGACATTTTTTCTGTAGGATTAACTCTACAGTCTTATTTATTGCATAAACTACTTTCACTTTTACAGAAAATGGAAATGTGCTGATTAAAAATATGAAGATTGCAATTTAACAATTACTCCAATTTTTATTTGAGTTGTCAAAACAAAGAAAGAGTAAGGCCCAAAGAAAGCTTATAAAAATTATTAAATATTTGTGCAACAACCTGTTTCTCAGTATTCATCTCTTCAACTGCAGTTTGAAATAGAGATTCAAAGTGTACCATTAGGATGGAATAGGCTGTCATTGAACTTTGAATGGGAAGTGTTCCCCAGTGTGTTTGATAGGAATAACACATGTTTTTCAGATCATCAATTTATAGGGAAGTTGGATCATCTTTTTTCCCCTGGAATACCATGCAATTGATTTTGCAAAGGTCACCAATGAACTCCTTCAAGTGAATTGTATTTAAAATTTACTTTAGCCTGAAAGGGCATTAGCGTTCAATGGTCTAAATCAGGAATTAACAATTAAAGTTCTCAACTTGAAATTTCTTTCTGCCAGATAGTGACATGAAAGCGTATATGGACATCCAGTGTTGGCAAGGGCTACGAACTTCTGCTTCTGTTCAGATTCAAGTATATTTTCCTTGTATTTGGTACAGAGTATTTCTGTTCCTTTCTTAATCATCTGAATATGCCTTGAGGATTTTAAAGTTCTCACTTTATAATTTAGGCTCCAGTCTTGTAAGCTATTTAGGGCACTTTCCTTGCCAAATCCAGTTGCATAAGAACAGTCAGTAATTTTAAATTTTAATTATTAGTATTGTATTATTTTTTCCAATTTCACTTATGTGCACCTTGCATACTGAACACTCTCACCCACCACCTCATCACTGTTTCAAACCACTTTTCCCCCCTCTCCTTACACCTCTCTCCCATTCATAATCATCTCTACTAATGTTGTTTTGTGATTTACTGAAATTAACCAAGACCGCAGATTTGGAGTTATCTGTTGGAACCTGATGGGCTCAGAACAGAGTGTGCAATTAAAGGCAATGGTTTCCTCTCTCTCCCAGAAACCATCGGTAGAGGACAGACGATCTTATCCAACAATATGAGACCATCAGAATAATCTCCATGTGAATCCAGAGGGGCAGAGTCTAGTCAGGGATATTCTGACTTAACAGGTCAGGGCAAAGACCTTGCACATTGTATTTTGCAAAAGAAAGCAGGCAAAAGCAACACATCCATATGTATCCATATGTGTCTGTTTTTATACATGTCTAAAAGTATGGTTTTTACTTAAGTGCACGCTATGGGAATTTTAAAGCATCTAGGCATGCGGGCTTATTTCTCTGAAGGTTACACTGACTCTAACTCAAAGAACAGTCTGTTTAAGAGCTGATCCTCTTCTTCTCTGGACCTTACTTTCTTTTAATCTTCCAAGTGTGGAGTAAAGCCTAACTCTTAAGGTTCTTGTGAGGATTAGACATGTTAATATATGCAAAGAGAGCTTAGTGATGGGTCTGGAAAATAACGGGTGTCATAAAGGAAGTTGAATGATCATCCTTGTGATTTTGGACACAATCCAAGAGTATCCCTGAGAGATATTAAAGAGCTGCATTCAGACTGTCTGGGATTCGCAGATCCCGATGACTGCATGAGGAGCAGGTAAGTTTTTGAGACCTTCGTACGAGGTACCATTTTACAAGTTAAGTGGACAGGAGAGTGAATCCTCAGCTGAGTATAGAAAAGTCTCCTAGAAAGTGGGAGAAGTTAAGAGTTCTGACTTTCCTTGGTCACAAGGGTATGTGACTTTGAGCAGGTCATATATTTTGGGATGAAGGTTCTCCACATCTAACGTGAAGACGTAGGAAAAAAAGTCATCTCTGAGACTTCAGTAGCTTCAGTGGTGATTTGGTACTGAAGATAATAGAAGGATAGGCACACAATACTGTTTCCCCAGTGCGCAAGCACTGTATGGGGGCTGGATGCCCTCCTCAGAATTAAGTCACACTGTCCAGAGTGACGGGAAGGGAATAGCAGATTCATCACAGGTCTCCAGACTTTTGTTCTGTAGTTCATCATCTGACATCTGTATTGAAAGCCTCTTTAGAAATCTGACCCAGGTCTTTGAACCTCAGAAACAATTTTAGATAGATTTAAACTTACTGTTTAGTTTCTGTGGTAGTTTGAATGAAAGCAACCCTCATAGACTCATAGGGGGTGACACTGTTAGGAAGTGTAGCCTTTTTTGGAGTAGGTGTGGCTTTGTTGGAGGAAGTATGTGGGTAGATTTTGATCTCAGATACACAAGCTAGACCCAGTGTCATTCTCTCTTCCTGTTGCCTGCCAATCCTGATGTAGACCTCTGAGCTCTCTCTCCAGCACCATGTCTGCCTGTGTGCCACCATGCTTCCTGCCATGGTGATAATGGACTAAACCTCAGAACTGTAAGCCAGCTCTAATAAAAGATTTCCTTATAAGAGTTGCCTTGGCCATACTGTCTATATACAGCAACGGAAACCCTAACTAAGATAGTGTGTCACTGTGTGTCTATTTCTGTCACAACATTATAATACTCTTACGGCATCTGTTAAGTTTTCAAGTACTCAATATAGGATGATTTTAAAACTAAAAGAACGGAGTAGCTATGCACACCTGTCCCGCCAGCACCCAGAGGCCAGGGAAGGAAGATCTGAGGGTCAAGACAACCCGAGCTACACTGTGAAATCCATATTCAGCAAACAAAGCACCTCCCCTCATCTGTCACATCTTCTTCCCTGGAACCCAACAACAACGATTATAACAGCAATAAAAAGTACATGAGTGATAGGGGCAGACAAAGTGCCTTGTACCTGGTGTATACTAAGGGAACATACGTGGGCAGTCTGAGTCTTCCTGGGGAGAGATGGAGTTAAACACAGTCATGGAGTTCAAAGGGCCAATTGTGCTATTTCTTGGGTAGATTTTTTCCATGTTGATGAGTAAGGCGGAGTGCACCCAAGCTGTGTGATTAGATGCACTTCCCTTATGCCTTTGATGACATTAGCCTTCACTGTGTGTTTGGGAAAGAGTTAGGGATGCTGAAAGCTGGACAGATGCTCCCTTTGAATCTGCTTGTCCTGCTTCCCTCTTTCCAATGGGAGGCTTGCACTCACAGAGGTTCTGCGGGACATTTTGTGTCCTGGTGCTCAGAGACCTCGGAAACAGAATCAGCATTTCCATGCGTGAGTATAGATTTTTAAAATGCCAAGTTCCCTTTAATTACACAGGGAAACCAAGCCACGGTTCTTAATCAGAAATATGGTCTCTCTCTCTCTTTCTTTCTCTCTCTCTCTCTGTGTCTGTCTGTCTGTCTGTGTCTGTGTGTGTAGGGGGTAGGGAATTATAAGTAGTAGTGAGTTTTAATATGAGACTCATGGAAAGATGCACCAGGCCAAGCAATCTCTAAACCTCTGGAGGGTAACAAGACAGTAAACTTGACATTGTACAGTATCTGACATACTGTGGTATTTGACATCCAGCGAATCATTATTTACATTTTATCCAAAAACATTTACCTGAGAAAAGGTCATGACGTTAAATTTGGAGACATTTACAGCAATTGCCAAATGTTTACTATCTACATGAATGTCATGCTTCTCCGTCAAAAGCAGGTTGATGTGCTAAATGTCAATTACTCCAACTTGTTTGATGGTACCACAGACTGCCAAGCAACATAAAAAGAAGTTTAATAAATATTATATACACTGCTAACCATTAATCTTGGCTAGTGAGGGTTCAAGTTTTGCATATAGAGGATTTATGGCAAGCAACAGCTCAGGACATTAAAACCCAATTATTGGCATCCTGGATGGAAGCACTGTAATTAGCCCCTGGAAGCTCACCTCATCTCTTCTGCTGTGGCTGTCACCCTTGTGGAGCCATTGAAGGGATGGAATTATTTCAGAAAATAGCACTTTGATGTTTCTTTGCGGTTTTTTTTCCCCCAGCCCTTTTATAGAATTAGCAAGCAAAGGAGGATTACTAGAGTTATCTTTGTTGGAAATTGAATTGTTCCATTTTCCTCACCAGTTATAAAGCATAATAACATTTTTGCAGCATTCTCCAAGCTGTTAAGAGAACAGAATAGAAATACAAGGGGAATGCACTGCCACCAATGGAGGGGGAGGAGGAGGGGGAGGAGGAGGGAGAAGAGGAAGGGGAGGAGGAGGGGGAGGAGGAGAAAGGGAGAGGGAGGAGGGGAAGGAGGAGGAATGCCACCAATGGAGGAGGAGGAGAAGGAGAAAAAGGAGGAGAATGAGAAGGAGGAGGAGGAGGAGGAAGAGGAGGAGGAGGAAGAGGAGGAAGAGGAGGAGGAGGAGGAGGAGGAGGTGGAGGAGGAGGAGGAGGAGGAAAGGGATGTAATGCTGCCAGTTGAAGAGGCCATCTGTGAAGCAGTGTCTGACATGGCTTATCAGCTTGGAAGCACAATGGCAGCAAGTTTTTTCTTTTCCTTCTAACAGCAAAATGTGTGTGTGTGATGAAGGGGTCAGTCATATCACCACAGAAATCATTGGATCAAACACACAAAGCCAATATTCTAAAAAGCTTATATATATAATATGTAAGAATGTAAATATGGTATATATATGCATGTATATCTCTATATATAGTGTATATATGTAGTATATGTGTGTGAACATATACATATATATGACATACATAATATGTAGATAGATAGATGATTGATAGATGTGATTATACACATAATGACATCGGTCACCTTTCTCTTAGAGCTTATATTTCTGCAGAACCTCCCATTAATGACTGTGTTTGGTGTTATTTGATAAACATTTATTTAGCATTATATGATTCAAGACCTGGATCTAGTCTCTTGTGTAGGAGATTCGTATAATGGAGAAGATCATAGGACAGTGCAAACGGGGCTATGCAAACACTTCAAGAAATACAACAAAACAAAACCCATTTCCCTGAGGGTTTAGAAGAAGATACTGTGAGTAGTGGCAGGGAGCCTGGAGAGGAACCATGGGAGGAGCCTTGGGAGGAGCCGTGGGAAGGGGCCGTGGGAGGAGCCGTGGGAGGAGCCATGGGAGGAGCCGTGGGAGGAGCCGTGGGAGGAGCCTGTGTAGACTGGAGAACTGACTCATTTGAGAAGTAGTAAAGGACAATCCTGTTTGAGAGCATAGCAGTGACTGTGAATGTCCGTCTGCATTGGAGCAGGTGCAGTAGTTTATCTTTATCTGTGTCTTAGGGTTTTCCTGCTGCGAGAGACACCATGACCAAGGCAACTCTTATAAAGGACAACATTTAATTGGGGCTGGCTTTCAGTTTTAGAGGTTTAGTCCATTATCATCAAGGAGGGAGTATGGCAGCTTGCAGGCCGACTTATTGGAAGAACAGGAGAATGGGGGGCTATGGGTGATTAGAATCAGGGCAAGAGAGGCAGGGGGATATACACAGTAATTTAATTAAGCTTTTTTTTCAATGTTTGGAATGAACCAAATCCATGGTTTTGCACCTACTAGGCAAATACTCTACCACAGAACTACAATTCCAGGCTACAGGTCTCAATGTCCTTCCTAGGAGCCCTTTAACTTTCCTGCAGTTAAGAAGTAGGAGGGGTCCTGTCCCTCTTGTTAGTCATCTGATGGGGTCCTTCATCGTCCTCATGATAAACAACTACAAAGCCAAGCGTTTTCTGCCCTTGAGCATGGGAGGACTCACAGGGCGGTGCTTATAGTAGGCTTTTACTTCCCAGAGACAAATGCAGTTTTATGCAGCTGATTGCAGTGCCAAACATGCTGAGTCATCCTCCAAAAGCAAGCGACAGAAGTAATTCTTGAAATGTAGGTTTATTTTAGAATTGTAGGCGTATTGCTGTTATTCTCAATGTTAGACACCATGAGTGCTCCATCTATAGACTTGCAATTTTAACTGATAATAATAATATGTATTCATGGAGTTCAGTATGACATTTCAATACGTGTGTACAGATGGAACAACTAGGCCAGGTTAATTGATATAGCCATTACCTCAAGATTTTATTGGTTATGTTGGAAACATTCAAATCCTTATAACTAGCCATTTTGAATTATATGATTAACTGTTGTCAATGATATTTACCCTCCGATGCTATAGAATATTCAAAGTTATCTGTCTTCTTGCACTGGCCTCCTGTATCTTATAATCACCCTTTCTCTGTCTCCCCCACACACCCTTTCCAGACACACCAGTTGCTCACCCTATGCATAATGAATGCTTTTGCTTCCTGACATCAGCTGGGTCTTAGGAATCTTCAGTGACTTTACTAGCTTTTCTCGATATTTGATTGGAAGTATATGTGATAGGCAGACTTTTCATTTGACCTTCAGAGCATAAAAAAAAAAAAAGTGTTGGAAGTCATAGTTTTTTCTCCACAGGAGCATAAACAAACAAACAAACACCCCAAATAATAATAAAATAAAATAGATTTTGCTCCTCAAATGAAAAGGGTTGACTTTCAAGGGATTGAGTATCTTGAATGCCGAGGGGTCCTTTGGAACTCTTTCTGTGGGTCTCTCGGGTAGATTAGATTTGGATATCACTTATGTGACTAAGGATTAAAGTGACTTTTAAAAAAATGCCTCCTAACTTTGAGATCTTTACCCAGAAGAGTGCAGCCGACGATTAAGAGATCCGTTAAAGACTTGAGCCTGAAGAAAGAGGCTGAAATAACTCAATATGCTGTATATGTCTTAGCTAAGTGATGAATTGGAGAGATACAATAACTCTTGACGGCCATCCGAAGGGTAAGAAGAAGGGGAGGGATATATATTTTGCCAAGAGGAAACATAATGAGAAGTAATGCCATGGAATTTAGTCAAGGAAACTGTGGGCTGTGAATTAGAAACATTTTTTCAGTTCGGAGCTTCAGAACCTAATGTGTTTTGGCATTCTCTCCCAAGGGCAGCTGGAGAGGGGCCTTTGAAGAGCTTTGCACAGCCTTGGTTGGAATGATTTAAGCAACATGCCCTTTAGAAAATAAAAGGGCTTTTTAGAGGACAGCAGGGGAAAGATTGAACAATATCTTTTCAAGACAAAATATTTTGATGGAAGGATTTTTCCCTCTAAGCTTTATCCCCCACAGAGCATTGTGTCTATAAGCAGACTGCAGGCAGAGCAAGCTTACTTGTGCCTGTCACATATAGGCAATGTATTAAGAAAAGTCTACTGCGCATGTCCAAAATGGCTTTCCAAGCCTGCTTCCTGAGGAATGACTCTGGCCATGTCTTAGGGTCATCTCCAGTCAGCATTCCTTTTGGCAACTCTTTTGGGGGAGATGTGGGCACTTTATATTGTTTCTGTCTCCTCTTCCTATAAGTGGGTGTTAGCATTCTGTCTAAACTCCACCCCACAGTTACCTGGCAACAGCCAGGTATGCTCCGCCCCACAGTTGCCTGGCAACAGCCAGGTGGGCCTGACCCTCTATAAAAGAGGCTGCTTGCCCCTCCTCTCTCTCTTATCTCTTATCTCTTACCTCTCTCTTACATCTCTTATCTCTTACCTCTCCCCATTCCCTCCCCCCCCACGTGGTCATGGCCGGCCTCTACTTCTCTACTCTCTTCCTCTCTCTGCCTTTCTCTGCCTCTACTACTCTCTTAACTCCCCGCCCCATGCCCTAAATAAACTTTATTCTATACTATACCTTCGTGTGTGGCTGGTCCCTCTGGGGGAAGGGATGCCTCCGCATGGGCCCGCTGGGGCACACCCTTCCCCTACTTCCCCCAATACCCCCATAGAACATATATCATATATCTTTATATTTTTATAAATACATCAATGGGTACTTTGGACTTTTGTCTGGTGTCATCACACCATTAGACCAAGAGTGGGCAGGGGAAACCTGGCTTTTCTCAACTTGATTGGAATTTTGCTCTTCCTGAGTACTTGTTTCATTGGCCTTATCTTCTTTTTCTTATCCTGGGAACAGATCTGCTTTTCATACCTTGAGGAAGTTACATTTTATATATAGAAACTGTTTTTGCCCTGGGTTCCTGTGTTAAAATGAACTTCTGGCTTCTAGATGATAGTGGAGTTATTTTTCAGGGTTGGGGCAACCGTTGGAGGTGGGTTCTAGATGGAGGAGCGTTGGTTGGGTTGTCTTGGAAGGTGGTATCTGAGCCCAGTCTCTCCTCCAGCCTCTGGTCCTGACTCCAGGAGGCAGCATCTTCTCCTTACCACACAGGCCTCTGATATTCAGCTTTACACCAGGCCCAAGGTCGTGGGAGCCAGCGTCCCTCTCTTGAAATGTTGGAAACCATGAACCAAAATGATATTTCATAGTGAAGAGGTCAGCTAACTAAAGACTGTTGGAAAATTCCACTGGGCCCCAGAAGGAAGAGGTCTGTAGAGCACTTAGGCCAGAAGGGAGAGGCTGATTACATTCCTCAGAATAAAAAACCACGGGGGCCCAACCGACTGTTGGCCACCTGCAGATATGGGAAGCCTCTTGCTACCTCATTCCCTAAGGACCCAACAGTTTGAAAGTCACACTGTTCTGCCAATCACATTGTGCCTAGCGGCTGTTGCTCTATTCTACCTTTGGGTGCAGGATGACCCAAGTGCGATAGAACAATAAATTTCTCTTGCTTTTGCATCAATTCCCAGTTCAGCGTGGTTCATTCAGAGGGTCCCCGGTAGCTAAGGCTCATCAGAGTCTTACAATAGCATCTTTTGTTCAAAACAGGAAGGCATCAGCTAGAACTTTCTGAGCAATACCTGGGGGCAACCATGCCATAGTCAACCAGAGCACTGGTTACTTCTAGTTGAGAACTCCAGCTGTGCCTTGATCCAAGAGACTTTCTGGAGCTCAGATTCTTCATGTTTAATTTAAAGATTTCCTGCTTTTCCTATCTGAACCACAGGGGCAAAACCATGGTATATCGAATGTATATGTATAATATGTCTATGTACTTCTTGGTAGTAAAGTTTCATGCAAATGTTATCTCCTGTTGCTAAGAAAATAAGCAAATCTTTCTTTGGCCCATTGTCTACGCAATGCCTTCTCTGAGAGGAACTATGTCTTTCTCCACAAGACCTGGCTTCTGCAAGCTGGAAGGAGTCATTTCTGTTATCTTTTAAACCTGTAAATGCTATGCTTTGTGAGATAGAGGAACTCAGGAAAAGCTGGGAGGTACCTTGATGTGGTGGATAGTAAAGCTTAGGGACAGCAGTCCTCTCTGCAAATATGCTCACTGAAGTTCCACCATATGTGATTTCACATGTCCACGAGGGCAGCATTGTGTTCTAGATACAGTATAGCACAGTAGAACAGAGGTCGTTGGCTGATGTACAGTGGCCAAATCTCTTTGCCCACCTAATTCAGAAGAAAATCTTTAGAGACACAACACCTTGGTTTTTGTTGTTTTGTTCATGATACTTACAGATCTAAAAGATAGAAAAAAATCCAAGATGTTATATCTTTAAAACTTTTGAAGACTAGAACACACACATTATAGGTTGATGCTGGGCAGTAGCCACTTCTGTGTTACTTTGGTGGGGTTGAGTAGCTCCAATAGAGACCAGATGCACAGTAAAGTGTATGATACTGTATGCCAGCTCTTCTCCATAGGATAAGCTTACTACAAATGGATTCTTCAGCCTGGAGAGATGGCTCAGCAGTTAAGAGCACTGACTGCTCTTCCAGAGGTCCTGAGTTCAATTCCCAGCAACCACATGGTGGCTCACAACCATCTGTAATGGGATCCAATGCAGTCTTCTGGTGTGTCTGAAGACAGCTACAGTGTACTCATATAAATAAAAATAAATAAATCTTAACAAAGGAAAAAAGAAATGGATTCTTTGGCCTAAGTCCTTGTCCATTGTGGGTGAAGGGTTTCAGAAGGGGACAGAGAAATTCATGAACTATAAAATCAGCTATCTATTGAAAGGCTATTTATAAGTCACAGACCATGTATTTTATCATTGCCAAGTTACCCTGGAGTGGCTAACCTCATAGTCTCTTAGTTTGCTGCCTTCATTTCCAAGGTTACCATCTGACTCCACAACTGATAATAAATAAGCTCTCAGCAAAAATTATCCATTCAAAATGTATCAATTTATTTATCACAGAGTATCTTATGATTGATGTATTATGCACTGTGGGAGAAGGAAGTCAATAGAAAGAATGAGTTGTCGTGTCTGTGAGGGGTTTTTATAGCTACTAATTCAGAATTCACGGTCACGTAGGAAAAGTGGCCGAAAATCACGGTACTGACCATTAAAGTGATTATTACATGAAATGATGATAGTCTGTTTATTTTTTGGCAGAAACTTAGAATGTGATCTTAAAATTCATATCAAATATTAAGAATTTAAGAAGAGTCGAAACTACCTTGAAAAGGAAGAGCAATGTTTGAGGACACACATGTCCCAGTTTAAAAATTTGCTGCAAAGTTGGAATATTCATGACAGGGTTCGGTACTAATAAAAAGATTCATGTATTGGCTAAAGCAGCAGCATTTCGCATATCAGCTTATACATTTAACTGACTCTGTAAAAAGTTACCAAAATCAGCCGGGCAGTGGTGGCGCACGCCTTTAATCCCAGCACTTGGGAGGCAGAGGCAGGTGAATTTCTGAGTTCGAGGCCAGCCTGGTCTACAGAGTGAGTTCTAGGGCAGCCAGAGCTACACAGAGAAACCCTGTCTCGAAAAACAAAAAAAAAAAAGAAAAGAAAGAAAAATTACCAAAATCATTTAGTGTAGAAAGAACAGTCTTTAATAAGTTGTGTTGAGAAAAGTGGACATCCATATTGTAATGAAATTAGGTTCTCTTTTTTTAAATATGTAAATATTAACTCAATATACACTTGATACTTAAATATAAAAGATAAAGCGTTTAAAAAAGATGACCTAGGCTAGACCATTTCCCATTTCCTAGTTAAGACATCACAAGCTCAAATAAAAAGAAAAGACAAATTAGACTTACCCTAAACTGGAAACTTATATTACCACAAATAATTATCAAGAAAATGAAAATATTCTGTATAGGATGGGAGAAATGGTATACAATTGTGTATGTAACATGGTATTTGTATCTAGCACCTAGGGCCATGGAAGCTTAAAAAGCAAGCCGATTCAAATGCACAGAGCATTCAAATGTAAATTTAAACTTCTCTAACAAAAATAAATACATGGCTAGAAAGCACACATTTAGTGATCAACATGACTGTTCACTGAGCAAACTAAAATTATAATCCATTCAGATATTGCTCCAACAAAGATGGCTATAATTAAAAGAGAGAGAGGAGAGGAGGGAGGAGGACAGAGAATCCAAAACCATGCCTAGGCTTCTTATAATCCTAAGCTATTTGTGAAGCTGAGGCAGGAGGATTGCAAGTTCAAGGCCTGCCTGAGCTACGGAGTGATTTCAAGGCCTTTCTGGGCAGTTTAGTGAGACACTTTCTCAAAATTAAATGAACAGAGAACTGGGGGTGGAGCTCAGTGACAAAATGCTTGCCAAGTATTCACAAGGTTCCGTCTTCAGTACTGATCCCCAAAGAAAATAAAGAGAACAGGAAACTAAGTGTTGGTGAGATTGTATGTCCTAAGGCACTGCTGGTGGGAACGTATACTTGTGCAGCTGCCTTAGAACATATTTGGGAGCCCCTCAAAAGGCTGTATCCATCATCCACCACCACACTGCTAAGTATGATATATATTCAAGAGAAGTGAAACCTGCATCCACACATGATTACAGAGGCATTATTAATAAAGCCAGAAAGTGGAAACAACCCAAATGCCTATAAGTTGATGAATGGACCAAAAAAAAAAAAAAAAAATGTGGTGTATCCATACATGAAATTCAGGTGTGTCCTGCAGTATGAGTAAACTTTAAGAACGTTTTACTGGGGGAATATATTGATAACAAAAGATGGTGTCTTAGATGGTATACACACACACACACACACACACACACACACACACACACACACACGCACGCACTCGCACACACGCACACACACCCGTAAACCCTAACCTATAGAGACAGAAAGAGAATTACTAGTCACCAGGATCTGCAGTCCGGGAGCGTAGAGAAGTAGACTGTGCGCTGATGACCATGCTCTAACCAGTCTGGGCATCCTTGTGTCACAACTTGTGCATACACCAAAGCCATTCAATTGTGTGTTGTCAATAGGTTTCTTTTAACTCCTCCCCTGATATTTTCATCATACATTTTAATCCTCATGAGAGAATTAAATTAATTCCTCTCATTCCCTAAAAGTATCATATGCTGTCCTGGAACAAGCTAGAACATGCCCACAGTTCCCAGGGGAAGTAACAGCAAGTGGGGGTGGACTGTGAAGGGTTGGGGGTTCTTGGCTTTCTTATCTGCCACTCTCCACAGAGGGTAGCCTCTCCAACTATTGTTCTTCTTATCCACTCAACCCCTATTTAAAATAACAAAACACCACACACCACACGCACACACACACACACACACACACACACACACACCCCAAAACACAAAAACCAAAAAAACCTTCCCAAATAAAAAAACTTCACTTAGAGGGTGGAGTTGGGTGGATGCGCAGTTATAGGTCACAGATGGAAAGGCAGGGAGGCATCCTTCCTGTGTCAGCCTCTACCTCAACTGTCGACAGTTGCCCATGGCAACCCCGGAGCCCAGGTTCAGCAGTTCTCCACTGACAACACATGAAGTTGCTTCTGGGAGTCTGGGATGCTGGTATCCTCAGTGAATTTGACACTGGGGTGTTGGTCTATCAAAAGGAGGGCTCCAAAGATGCTCAGTCTGTCCTGAGTTCTACAAGGATGTCCTTGCTGCTCACAACAGGCTGTGTCCGGAAGAAAAAGGCATGGGAGTTTGGGCAAGCGCCTGAGGATGCTTAGCTCCCAGGGAGAAAGAGGATAAAGGATAGAGTCTGGAGAACACTGTGAGGCCCACACTCAAGGCTTGATATGTGATTCTGTAGCATATGTTTGTGGTTCTATGCTGCTTTCATTTGGAAGCCGGGCTCACTGTCACACTTGACACATAACTTGGTCCATACTCACTTGCTCATCATCTCTGTGGTCCGTGCAGGTACCGGCCTAGGTACCTGTTACTCCCTACTGCCAGTTCCTGCAAGCATAGCTAGATGCAACTTGCATGACTGGGCTCCCAGGTCTTTACACCACAGAGGGCTATATGCATGCACCTTTCAGTAATCACTTTGCAGTCACTCGGTAACCTGGAATTTCGCCTGTTGGCTTCTAGTCGCTAATTAAAATGCCCTCAAAATTGCTTGTAATTAGCCTATTGGATCCAATGGAACTATCGGTCTAAGGGCTCCTCCTCCTCTCTATCCCTGTGACTGCTGTCTTTGGTCCTCAGGAATGCTATATAGCCCAGAACCTATAAGTAATACTACCTTTGATTTTATCTTGTGCTTCTTCTAATCATTAAAGGGCTGCTTCCCATCTTAAGGGTCCTATTATAAAACAGATTCTTACCACAATCAAGCTATTAAAAAAATGAAACCATAGTAGGTACTAGATGAATATTTACCTAGTTTTCGAAGAGATGTTATCATCAATAAAATTATGTGTAAAAGGAAATATTCTGAAAACTGGCATTGCTGTGAGCTTCATAGGATGTGTGCAATTCCCCTTACTTGGGGTCATTTCCAAGTACGGAAAGTTTTGTTTTGTTTTGTTTTATCTGTTTGAGGTGAACTTGCTGTTGTCCTTCTTGCAAATAGGAAGAAAGACTACATGACATTTAGCCTTAAAGTTCCACTCCGAGTTTGCCCTTTACTGATCACTGGGTGCAATTTTAAAAATAAACGCCAACTCAGTAAGAAAATAACTTTTGTTTTTCTGAAATTTTCCTGGTCTCCCTTTCTTGGCATCCGTAGGTTGTATCTCTGGGACAGCATTATTTATTTATTTTTAGACCTTGCTTTTATCCATTATGATTGCAAGTGCCACAGTGTGCATATGCAGGCCAGAGCGGACCAACGTAATGTCGGTCCTGTCCTTGTACCTCTGAGTGGGCTCTCAGGATCCAGTTCAGCTTGTCAGATCTGCATGCAACTGCCTTTCCCCATCAAGTCATCTTGCCAGACCCGGGCAAGTTTTTTGAGAGTTCCAGTCCATTTTTTGTCTGTTGTGGTTTTGCTGTTGTTACTGATGATAACCAGGCTGTAAAAATGATAAATCCAGAGAATCTTCTGCTCTTGAGATAGGGATGTTTGGGTTGGTGCAATTTATAATCTGTAACTAGGCACTGTACAGTCACATTAAGTGAGAAAAGTCCTAAGCTGTGTGGAGAGCTGTTCTCTGATCATGACCTTGGCATGAATATCTTCTTTTAGAGTGTTAACTCAGAGTTGTCGTGTGTATGGCCATTCTATACCTCTCAGTGTGCCCCACACGGTCCCTTCCTCACTGCTTGCATTTTTCCATTCACATTCTTAGAGTTTGTTCAAATTCTTTCTGTGAGTTATTGAAAGGTCATTTATATCATTATATTACCAGTTTCCCAGAGCATGGTTACAACACTCCAGTCTGAAGTTTAGACTTGTCAGGGGGTTTTATTCTCAAAGAGAAGTTAACTTCAATCACTCTAAATAACAAGAAAGATCCTTTCAAAGGGCTTAGGTCATTTGCGGGGCAAGATGCAAATATTAACCTATCTGCTCCGCTAACCCACAGTGGCCTCCTGTTCAGTGGCTGAAAATTAATCCAAAGGAGGTCCTCTCATCTTGTGATAGCCTTGACACCATGGTCATACTATAAGAGTTAAGTAAATTCACAAGAGAATATTTATTTAAACTCTGTGGCAATGAGAATCCTATTACCTTTTGTCATTGAATAATTGAAAAGGTATCAGATAGCAAAGTTTCAATTATTTATCAAGTTACTTTGTTTACTTGGCTAATTGTCTGTAGGCAAATAACTTATCCCAGGATTAAAAACTGGCAACATCCCCATAGCTTGATTATTGGTCCATCTCTGCTGAAACCTTCCAAATAAAAAAGTCATAAAATTACCCACCTGTGCTTAGAGAGGGGCTAGAGGATATGCGTTCATCTTTTTCTTCTATAACAAATAGCCTTGAAGTTAACTTTTAGAACAACGCCAATATTTAGAATCTTGTAGTTCTGGGGGTCACAAGTCTAGGGAGACTTGAAGGTGAGCTGAACATTCTGAGTTTCCTGGGCTGACCCTTTCTGGACCCTAGAGATGAGTTTTCCTCTTCAGATCTCACATTATTCTATGTAGCTGTAGGACTAGAGTCGCCCTTTCCCGCCCACTGTCACCTGGGAGCCAGTCTTTGCTCATATAGGATACATGAGAACCTCCAACAAAGGTGGGCTTAATCCGTCTCTTGCTACCACGGGGGTGGGGGTGGGGGTTGCCTCCCTCTCCTGCTACAAGTCTCTCTGCCTTGTCTTCTGACGCATGCATCTCAGTCTCATTTTAAGGGTTCCTGTATTTAGATGAATTTCACCCAGACAGTCCAGGATAAGCACCCCACTTAAAGGTTTGCAAACTTAGTTAAATCTGCAAGGTCTCTTTTTAAAAATTCTGTCACCATGCTTTCATCATATTTCAGATATTGAGAATAAGAACATGGCCATTTTATGGGACTGTTATTCTGCCTATAACAATATTAAATAACAAGGCAGAAATTGTTCTGTTCTTTTGTTTCATTTTTAAGGAATAAAATGATGGTGTGCAATTTGATAAGACTTTAATTCTTCAGAACTTTGTGCTTTGCAGTTTTTCCGACAGAGTCCCTTCTGATCCTCCCTCTTCTCTTCTAGAACTGCATGTGTGTTACAGACATTTTGATTACTTCAGGGTTTCTAAAATAAAAATGCAGTACAATTTACACGTAGAGCTCCTTAGCTTCTCCACACTGTTCTTCCCTCCTTCCTTCACTCCCTCCTCCCTTCCTTCTCCTTCCCTTCTGTTTCTGTTCTTTGTTTGTTCAGGCCTGGAGTATATACTCATTGTAAGTCTTTTACTTCCTTTTTTAAGACCTGTGGTTATTAGTGTAGACAGCATGACCATGAAGTCAAAACACTGTGTTCTGAAATCCTACCTCTCTCATATTCTTTTGACATTTCTCTCGTATCTTACATGGGAAGCCTTTGGGAACCCATCCTAAGCGTTTGGTTATGTGAGTGAGGGCTGAGTCTCTTTACAATCTCTGTTTTGTGTCATTTAGTCCTCTGCTGACATCTTCAATCCTTTCTTGCTACATGGGAAGATATTTACCTGAAAATGTCATCTCAGTGTAAATGTTACAGCTGTCAAGGAATTATGAGAGGCCTGAGATTTTATTCTGTTTGCAAGTGAATAAGAATGTGTGTTAGAATTTCATGAATGTCTTGAGAAAGATACAAGACTCCTGTTTCATAGGCAAAGGACATTATTACTCATAGGCCACCAGAAAGCATAAACTCCATATATAAAATGCGCCTTAATCACCTTGAGAATCAGAAATGTGACATATTCCTGTGTCACACGCCATATGCAGTAGGATTATAGTTTGAATTGGAAATGTTCTCTACTGGCTTGTTTTGTGTGTGTTCCCAACCTGGTGGCATTGTTCTAGGAGGCTGTGGAGTGGGCCTTTGAGGGTGTTACCTGGCCTCTGATTCCTCATTGCTCTTTGATTTCTGATCTTCCATGATGTGAATCACCTCTTCCATGCTGCAGCGACTGGGGCATGATCAGTTCAGCAGACCCTCCCACTGTGGTGGACTGAAACCCTCTGAAAACATGAGCCAAGATAGTTGTCTCCTCCTTTAACTTTTCCTTGTTGGATAATAGTAGTTGCAATGATACTAAATTAATTAATACAAGTAGGTTAAGGTGGACTTGACAGTTTGAGATTTATTCTATGTTAATTATATTTGCATGTGTGTGGGTATGTGAATGTGTCTGCAGAGAACAGGACATCAGACTTCCATGGAGCTCTGTTATGGGTGGTTTGTGAGCTGCCTGATTTGGGCACTGGGAACTGAACTCAGGTCCTCAAGAGCAGTATGTGCTCTTAACATCTGAGACATCTCTCCAGCCCAACCTCTGCGTTTTAAGTATAAAGGAACCATCCTTTCAAGTGGGGCTGCTAGCAAACCAGCCCTACCTTCACCCCAAGCCCCAACAAAATAGTCAGTATCCTTGTACTTTGTACTACAAGGAAATGAGTCCTGTTGTGGAGAAGAAAATACTGTGTTTTCTAAGTGTTGTCACTGCCTGATACGTCTTTCAAATGTGTACCAAGAGAAGTTGGTTCTACTTTTTACCTTAAGATATATAGAAATGTCAGAGAGCCATGGACAATTATCTCCCACTTTTTTTGTTTGTTTGTTTGGTTGGTTTTGTTTTTTTCGAGAGAGGGTTTCTCTATATAGCCCTGGCTGTCCTGGAACTCACTCTGTAGACTAGGCTGGCCTCGAACTCAGAAATCTACCTGCCTCTGCCCCCCAAGTGCCGCTACCACTGCCCGGCCCACTTTTTGTTTTTAAAAATGGGCTTTTATTGCTAAGATCACTTGCTTTGATTCCTGGGAATCTCCCTCGTCCTGGCTCTCTGGACTTCTTAAAGAATCCTCCATCCAGGCCCCTGGCACCTACATATCCCCATTTGTTCTTCTGGTTCCCGGGAGTCGCTCCTGCCTCTCCCCATGCTTGATCCTGCCTGCCCACTCCCCTCATCTACGCATGTCCCTCCCTCCCTCTGCCCACTATGACTATTTTGTCCCTCCTTTTAAGTGGGATTCAAGCACTCTCACTTGGGCCTTCCTTTTTAAGTTCTTGGGGTCTGTGGGGTGTATCATGGGTATTCTGTACTTCTTGGCTAATTTCTACTTATCAGTAAGTACATACCTTTTGGGTCTGAGTTACCTCATTCAGGATGATATTTTCCTGTTCGATCCATTTGCCTACAAAATTCATGATATCCTTGTTTTTAACAGCTGAATAGTATTCCATTGTGTAAATGTACCACACTTTCTGTATCTATTCTTCAGTTGAGGGACATCCCAGTTGTTTCCAGTTTCTTGATTTTACAAATAAAGCTGCTATGAACATAGTTGAGCATGTGTCCTTGTGGTATGGTAGAGCATATTTTGGGTATATGCCTAGGAGATGTATAGCTGAGTCTTCAGGTTAGAACTATTTCCAATTTTCTGAGAAAAGGCAAGATTGACTTCTAGAGTGGTTGTACCAGCTTGCAATCCCACCAACAGTGGAGGGGTGTTCCTCTTTCTCCACGTCCTCGCCAGCATCTGCTGTCACCTGAGTTTTTGATCTTAGCCATTCTGACTGGTGTGAGGTGGAATCTCAGAGTTGTTTTGATTTGCATTTCCCTGATGACTAAGGATGTTGAACATGTTGGTTATTTGGTTTTCTGAAGTCTAACTTCTTGAGTTCTTTATGTATTTTGGACATAAGCCTTCTGTTGAATGAAGGGTTAGTGAAGATCTTTTCCCAATCTGTTGGTTGCCGTTTTGTCCTGATGACAATGTCCTTTGCCTTACAGAAGCTTTTTGGCTTCATGAGGTCCCACTTATTAATTCTTGAGCCATTGGTTTTCTGCCTTAGCAGAAATGCCCAGAAGTTTTGATATGGAACCTGAATAGACTACCTCTAGTACCCAGACAGCACCCCTGGTAGAGAGATGACACCAACTCACCTGCAAAACTTTTGACCCAAATTCATCCAGCCTAAAAGAAATGCAGGGACAAAGATGAAGCAGAGTGGGTAGGCACCCATTTCATTGGTGAGCACCAATCCCTAACGCTATTAATGATTCTATGTTGCGCTTGCAGACAGGAGCCTAGCTGCTCCTGAGAGGCTCCACCTAGCAGCTGACTGAGATAGATGCAGGTATCCACAGACAAACATTGGACAGAAGTTGGGGACCCCTGTGGAAGAGTTAGGAGAAGGATTGAAGGCTCTTAAGGAGACGGGAACCCCACAGGAAGACCAACAGTGTCAAATAACCTGGACCACTGGGCTCTCCCAGAGACTGAACCACCAACCAAAGTGCATACACAGGCTGGTCCAACGCCCTGACACATTTGTAGTAGAGGGTTGTCGTGTCTGGCCTCAGTGGGAGAGAACACACTTAATCCTGCAGAGACTTGATGCCTCAGAGTAGGGGGGAAATTGGGGGTGTGGGGCTGCTCTCTCAGAGTTGAAGGGAAGGGGGGGACACAGAGAGGATCTCTGCAAGGGAGGATCAGGAGGGGGGCAACATTTGGGATGTAAATAAACAAATAAATAATTTTTGAAAATGGGCCCTTTCTCTGTTAACGTCTATCCTCCCATCATCCTTAGTGGCTCAGCTAACATTGTGGAAGAGGGGGCAAAAATAACCGAAGAGCCAGAGAGAGCAATGCTGTAAAACGCTGTCTCCAGGATACAACGTGGCTATTGCACAATGGACACATTGCGGCTATGGCTACCTGCACAGGATCAAGTCAGCAAGGTGAGTCCACATTGAGAAGGCAGCACTCATCAGACTTAGCAAGGAGGGAATGTGTGAAAAGACATGAAGGGAAGAGGGGGCTTGTGTGTGTGCATCTCTGCTGGGATGTCGGGCACCGCCAGCATGCTGGAGTGCCACCGGCATGCTGCCCAGGGAAAGCAGAATGCAGTCCAAGATAGGGTCTCAGCCTGTGTTTCCCGGATGAGAAACCGTGAGGTCTGGGACAGAGGTTGTGGTTCTCAATCGTCTGTGTACCCAGATGCTGCTGGGGACCCCGGGGAGCTGAGAATGGTGGTCCACAAGTCTGTGCTTCCCTACATGCCGGGCAGGAAGGGGATGGCTGAGCCTGGGACAGGGCAGAATCCGGTCTGGTTCCGAGTGAGAACCCCCCCCCCCCCATGCTTATACGCCTTACTCAGGGTGAACAGGGATTAAATACCTTTTCTAGGGAGGGATACCTAGGAAGGGAAGCCTATTGGCTGAACACTCACTAGGTGCCTATCTAGGTACCTCATTAGCACGAAGAATTTTGAGTGACAGGTTGTCATGGTCTTCTCAGTGCGGTGTCCAGAGCCTGGCTAGCAACTGGTTCCAACACCTGCCTTTCTCAATTATGAGATTCACCAGTGTTTCTGAACCTGCCTCAACCTTTGACTGTTCTTCTGTCTTGTGGTATGGTCCACTTCCCCCACAGGGGCTGTGTTGGGTGGCTATCTGGGGATGTGGAGGGAGAATTGAGGGCATATGTAGTAAGATACATTGCTTATTTGTTTAATTATTTATATCTTTATTTAACGTCATCGTAGGGATAAATTGCCTTGTGTGTGTGTCTGTTCACCATGTGTGTTCCTGGTCCCCATGGAGGTCAGAAGAAGGTATCAGGTCCCCCGGAACAGGAGTTATAGGTGGCAGTGAGTCAATGTATGGGCGCTGGGAATTAAACCCAGCTTCTCTGCAAGAGCAGCTAGTGCCATTTCTCCAGTTCAGAGAGAGGGTACACATTTATATGTGTGGAACTGTCAAATAATAGATTAAAAGTCTAAAAATTTCCCAAATAAATGGGGAAGTCTGTCTGATATAAACTAACTTTTCTAGGTTTACAGAATACATTTTAATCGTTTAAGAGAAAATATATGCATATTTTTATATTTATTTATGGAAAACAAATTACATATAAATGCTACTGAAGGAACATAAGGTCACTGGGAACGTGTCCTTGTAGGAGGGTTTGTTTTCCACGCTGTCCACTTCCTGTTTTTCATGCCCACTTCCTGTCCTATCTGTGCATCAACACTTTCCAAGAAACTAATAGAAAACAAGCAACAAAATAATCACTTTCAATATCTACTAAGCAGAACAAATGAAAGGAGATTCCCATTACAAGATTTGAGAGCTATGCTCACATATTTAAGAAAGGGGTTCTGAGAGAAAATAGATTATGCTTCAAGTCATGTATTCCAGGGTTTGTTTTCCAACTATAACTGCTGGCTGTTGCTCTGTGATAAAACATTTCATTGACTAATAATTTGGGGATATTGTATTAAACATGTACACTGATGAGAATCATTATGCAGAACTGCACATTAAAGGCTCTGAGGCCGGGTAGCGGCGGCGCACGCCTTTAATCCCAGCACTTGGGAGGCAGAGGCGGGTGGATTTCTGAGTTCGAGGCCAGCCTGGTCTACAGAGTGAGTTCAAGGACAGCTAGGGCCACACAGAGAAACCCTGTCTCAAAAAACAAAAACAAAAAAACCAAAAAGACCCCGAGATGTCCTGACAGATGAAACCGTTTTATTTGGTTTAGTGCAATGCTGTCCTAACTGATTTGATAATGAAATTGTGTGTGTGTGTGTGTGTGTGTGTGTGTGTGTGTGCCTATGTGTCTTTATGTCCTATATTTAAACCTCCTGCAGAATACTCATAGTGAAGAGGCCACTTCAAGGTGATTGATATCTGGACTTACGGGGTCCTTTTCTTATTCAGGACAGGTCTTTAAAGCTTTGGAATGGACCTTTCACGTTGATTCATTCTGAGCATCACACATTTAAATGCTACATTTTTACTAGGCTTGCTTACCTGAAAATGTCGTTAACTTGTTCCCAGCATCCTTCTACTCCTCTGGTCTATTTATAGGTCATTCCCTGAAGTTTAATTTTTATATTGATGAAGAAATGTGCTCAGATAGATTACAATGCATTTGAAAGCAAGGCTGAGAAAAGTCTATTCCAATCAATGAATTTGTTTTTCAAATTTCAACAAAACGGTTTAGAAACGAAACTTCAAAAGGATGAATATCATATTATCCCACTCTTTTTTTCATTGTAATTTATGGAGAATGAATGACACTGATTAAAAAAATTAGAATGCTATATATGAAATTATAATTCAGATAAAGTAATAAACCCTGCCATTTCTATGTGCATCCCAAACTACTAATTCACAATGGAGTTGCAGTTATGTGTACTCTTTGTATTCCAAAATATAACAATTGGTTAGAAACTTATCAGTTATTGCATAGTGGTGCATGCATGTTGTAATCTCAGCACCAGTGGAGCTGATACTGGAAGATCGGGAGTTCTAGGTGACCCTCCGCTCCACAGAGAGTCTGTTAAGTGGCAAAACTTAGGATGTGATGCATGGGGTTAGGAGATAAGAGACATTTCTTTTTAATGCTCACGTGTTAATAAATTATGATGGTTTCCTTTAATTATACTTATGTGACTTGTTTTAAAAAAAAATAAATTTCAGAGGATTGAGAGATGGCTGGGCAGTTAAGAGCACTTCCTGTTCTTGCGGAAGAACCAAGTTTGACTTCCAGCGAGCACATTGTGTGACTCACAGCAGCTCATAACTCTAGCTACAGGGGAACTCTGATGCCCTCTTCTGGCCTCTATGGGTACCTGAACTCACACATCCACACACCCCCTCCCCCACGGATGTATACCACATGCACGTAGTTTTTTTAAAAAGTAATCTTTAAATAAATAAATAAATAACAAATGTCATTGAGGCTTATTATACATACAGGAAGCATGTAAGATCACTGGAAATAGATCTTTGCAGGAAGGGGATCTCATATCCATGCATTGTATGGATAATGGCTTTTCTAGATACTGCAAAATGAGGCCATTTGAGTCTTCAATTTGTCTGGCATTTTGACAAATTTTTTACTGTTGTGCAAGCACTATCACAAGCTAAACAGAAAAGGCTTTTCATTAATCTCGAAGATTTCCCCATAGTTCTTTGGGTGTGAAAGGATGTCCCTTTGCCTTGGACTCTTGTAACTATTAATATATTTGTTGTCTATTGTCTTTATTGCCTCTGTGGGTATAGTGCTGTCTGTCTGTTTCCTTTCATGGGTGATACTCACCAACATTTCCTTACACTCTTGGGTTGTTTTGTGTCTGAGTCACATCTCTTCCAATGTGACCTTTTCATTGTTACGGTAAAAATCCAGGAGAAACAGGGAAGAGCAGTTTGTTTTGGCCCTTGGTTCAAGGGGGCAGCCCGCCATGCTGAGGAAGGTAAGAAGGGAGGGAGCATATTGTGGCCATGTGAGCGCTGGAAAGCTAGTGACATTACAATAGCAGCCAGGAGGTGGATGGGCGTGGTCCAACCGAATGCTGGGCTGTTTTCTTTGTAATTGTCATTTTTGTTTTCTAGAAAATCTCTGCCTAGCTTGAGGTCCCAAAAGTTTTCTCTTGTGAGTTCTTCCAAAAAACAAAAACAAAAGCATGTAGGTGTATACTTTATTTTTGAGTTAATTTTTGCACAAATCCAGAGGTTTTATTAAAAGTTTTCTACTTTTGTATATGGATCTCTAGTTATTCTAACCCCATTTATTGGTGTTTGTGTGGCAAGCTAGTCGATTATACATGGGCCATACCTTTGTATTCAATTTATTCCCTGGCTCTGTATGTCTGACAAGCACAACTCATTTTTAATGATTATTATAGTTTTTGAAAAAGTTTTTAAAATAGAGATTGTTTATTTCAGTGCTAGAGATTGAACTGAGGGCCTCATGTCAGCCAGGCAGGTATGTAGTCTGCCACGGAGTCACATCTCTGTCCTGAAATTAATTACTAAGTTCTTTATTAGTTTCTAGTTCTTTCTAAAAATACATTTGAATGGTCTGACTTTTTCAGTTCTATACAGTCAATTTGTCATTATTACCCAAAAGCTATTGAGATTTTAATGTTTTGTTGTGTGTTTTCAGTCAAAGAAGACAATTTTATTAGAGTATAAAAGAAAAATCCCAGGCCAGGCAAGCTGTAAATCTCAGCAGCTGTCCTGTGTAGGAGGAGGAGGAGGAGGAGGAGGGGGAGGAGGAGGAAGAGGAGGAGGAGGAGGAGGAGGAGGAGGAGGAGGAGGAGGAGGAGGAGGAGGAGGAGGGGGAGGAGGAGGAGGAAGAGGAGGAGGAGGAGGAGGAAGAGTAGAAGGAGGGGATGGAGGAGGAAGAGGAGAAGGAGGGGATGGAGGAGGATGGTGGTGGAAGGGAAGGGGGAGCAAGAGGAAAAAGGGAGGAAGAGATGGGAAGGAGGGAGAGAAGTGGAGGGAGGGAGAGAGAGAGGGAAGAAGAGGGGGGAGGGAGGGAGAGGGAGAGAGAAAGTGAAAGGGGGAGGAGGGGAGAGAGAATGAGAACTCTGGGATTTTAAGTAAAACTGGTATGGAGGTGAGCCACATGGCAGACAGGCAGCACAGTGTAGGAAAAGGAGCTTTGTAGAAAGAATAAGGAAGCCCAAGGCAGCAGAGAAAGCACACTTTGGCTCCAGTCAGCACCAGAAAGAAATAGAAAACAAAAGACATAGTTGTCTTTCTGAGTCAGGACTGACAAAGGGGAACAGACCCAGCTCAGCTTCATAGAGTGTCATAGTTAGGGTTTCTATTGCTGGGATGAAACACCATGACCAAAGCAACATGTGTGTGTGTGTGTGTGTGTGTGTGTGTGTGTGCGTGTGTTGTGCGTGCGTGCGTCTGGGTGCGTGTGTGCGTGCATGTGTGCGTGTGTGTGTGCATATGTGTGCATGTGTGTGCGTGTGTGTGCGTGCATGTGCATGTATGTGTGTGTGCGTGCGTGTGTTGTGCGTGAGTGCGTCTGTGTGCGTGTGTGTGCACATGTATATGTGTGTGTATGTGTGTGTGTGCATGTTTGTGCACATGTGTATGCATGTGTATGCGTGTGTGTGCGTGCATGTGTGTGTGCATGTGTGTGTGCATGTGTGTGCGTGTGTGCATGTGCGCGTATGTGTATGTGTGTGTGTGTGTGTGTGTGTGTGTGTGTGTGTGTGTGAGGTTATTTAGCTTATACTTCTACAGCATTGTTCACTCTCAGAGGAAGTCAGGACAGGAACCCAAGCAGGGCAGGAATCTGCAGGCAGGAACTGATTCAGAGGCCTTGGAGGGTTATGCTTACTGGCTTGCTTCTCATGGCTAGCTCAGCCTGCTTTCTTATAGAACCCATGACCCCCAGCCCAGGGATGGCACCACCCACATGGGCCATGCCCTCCTCCACTGATCATTAATTGAGAAAATGCCCTACAGGCTTACCTACAGCTGGACATAGGGAGGAATTTTCTTAATTAAGGCGTTCTCCTCCCAGATGACTCTAGCTGTGTCAAGTAGACATAAAACTATCCAGTACATGCAGGCTCTGTTAATTTCCTTATTCTGAGTGTGTTGGATTCAGAGATTAATTTAGGGAGAAACTGTCCCTGAACAGCTTCTTTCACTGGCCAGGAACTGGCTAAATAATCTAGCATGGCTTAGACTCCACTATCCATCGTTCCAGCAATGAGATCACATATCTAACTCTAATTTTGGATTTGTCTTTCTATTGGCTCCATTGAGTCAAATTTTGCATCCTATTCTTAGATGTCTGTTATTAAGTATTTTCACGTTAAGCACCACAGTGCCTTGGCTTTATGAGCACATGATGCCATCCACAATGCCACATGGCAGTTCCCATCCCGAACGCTACTATGCCAGGTATAAACTCACTCCAGCTTCCTTTGGATTAATCTTATTTCTTTATCTTTTGGCATTGTTAAAACATACAACCCAGGCTTTGCCAAGAATGTAGGTTATTCTCCACAAACTGACAGCAAGGCCCACTGCTGAGGATAACACCTAAATAACATATTGAAGGTGGAGATGTTGAACCAGCACCTACAGAGAGCCTTCACTGCTATGTTCCAGCATCTTTGGTACAGGAATGCCCTCAACACACACTCAAAGAAGAAACGTAAATGCCAAGCCAGCCCCAAACCCTTTATCTAACAATGGTCTACTGCCTGCAAGATATGCTAGGTGATACAAAGCTTGTGGGAGCAACCATCCAATGTCTGATTAAGACATTTGACTTAAGGCTCATGCCATGAGGTGGAGTGACATGATTTCAGTGACTAAAACCCTGAAACTAGGTAGCCTAGGGAGCTAGGGTAAAACCAAATAATACTGGCCTGAAAGCAGGGGGAAAGATCGTAACTGAATGACTCCTAATGATATTCTGCTATACTCATTGATTAGTGCCTTGTTCAGCCATCATCAGAGAAGAGTCCTCCTGCAGCAGATAGGAAAAAAGCAAAGAGACCTACAGTCCTACAGCCAGACATTATGGAGAGGGAGGGAGGGAGGGAGGGAGGGAGAGAGAGAGAGAGAGAGAGAGAGAGAGAGAGAGAGAGAGAGAGAGAGAGATGGAAGACACACAGACATAGACAGATCTTGGAACACTAAGCTCAGGTAACCCCATAGAAGACACAGCAGAAAGTGTAAGACCCAGAGGGGACAGAGGACATCAAGAAAATAAGACCCTTTAAGTCAACATGAACAAAGCTCATATGAACTCACAGAGACTGAACAGCATGCACAGGGCCTGCGTGGGTCTGCACCCGGTCCTCTGTGTACATATCATGGCTTCCAGTTTAGTATTTTTGTGGGATTCCTGACTGCTCGAAAGAGTGGTTCTCTGATCCTCATGCCTTCTCTCATGGTCTTCTCCCTCCGTTGCTTTACCTTGACCAACTTCCATGCAATAGATTCTGCTTTATTTTTCTTTTGCTTTATTATATTTTAGTTATTTTTGTTTTATGATATCTTACTTTGCTGTATTTTAAAGATACGAATGAATGAAAATGTAAGCACTAAGGTAAAGGTTAACAGTTGAACTGTCACTTATACCTGCTGGGAAAGGGAAAATCTATTCTCTCCAATAGAGTGACATTGAATATATCAATTACTCCGTGGCAGCCTTGTGTTCAGTAGTAATTGACCAACTTGTAATGGACTCACAATGTGTGTGTGTGTGTGTGTGTGTGTGTGTGTGTGTGTGTGTGTGTGTGTGTGTGTGATGGGTGCATGTGTGTGTGTGTGTGATGGGTGCATATGTGTGTGTGTGTGAGATGGGTGCATATGTGTGTGTGTGTGAGATGGGTGCATATGTGTGTGTGTGTGTGTATGTGTGTGTGTGTGTGTGAGATGGGTGCATATGTGTGTGTGTGTGTGTATGTGTGTGTGTGTGTGTGAGATGGGTGCATATGTGTGTGTGTGTGTGCGCATAGGTTTGTTTTCTTGGTTTTGTGGACTTTTATAGTTGCATTAGGTTTTTGATTGTTTTTTGAGAAAAAACTTAAAGTTGGGTGGATAAGGAGAGGGAGAGGATATGGGAGGACTCGGGGGAGGGGACGAATAGGATTAAAAATATATTTAAATTTAAAACCATGCTAAATAATAAAAATATAATAAAACCACACACGTAACTTAACCATATTGATGTTTGTTGGAGAGAACGTATAGTCGGGCTGTAGTTTTACACTTCTACCTATTCCTGCTTCCTTATTAGAGTCCAGGCATGTTCAAGCCTCTGCCACTGAGACACAGCTTTGTCATCTACAATGGACACCAGAGAACCGTGCAACAGAGATAAAAACACAGCAACACATATCACAATGCCTTAAATAAGTTTAGGATTTTTGTGTTGAGTCTTGTTTGCAGCTATCCTGGTTCCCACGAGGCTCCCAAGCTGTGGGTGGGTACAGCTGCTGCACAGACCATTCGTATTCACCCCAGTTAGCCATCTGCTTCGGTTTAACTCTATACATTGTTAGCTGTCATCTGTTTGTATCATTTCTGCCCCCACCTGTATTGTCTTAATTATGTTTTTGCCACTCTGCTTTCTATCTTTGTCCTGGCATTTTGGACACCTGTCCCATGTGCCCGGCAGTATCCAGGCAGTGATTTGCGTGGCCACTTCTGTAAGTGTCAAGTTGTCTCTTAGGACAGTATCCCAACTCTTACCCTGTTTGGCAGAATGTGGAACTCTGATCTTTCCAGACACCATCGCTTCCTTGTGCACCACACAGAAATCTCCAGCCTCTTTGTCTTTTAAAAACCGCTTCAGACCTAAAACTGCTTCTAGGCAGTAAGGCAAGGGATGAGAGGGAGGGTCTTGTCTCCTCCTTAATCCTAGAGTCATCAGACTCAACTCGGTTTTCACTATTTGAACACTCATTTCATGTGCCTTGGTAACTCCATGTTTGTTTATAGCAGGTTGCATTTCCTGTATCAGAAAGTCCTTCACGGGAGAAAGCTTTGGCAATTTCTTCTTTATTCTATAGCAGTGGAATCAGTCCATATACAGTCTGCGGGAGTTCAGATGTAACTGGCTGGTGCTTACCTTAGAAGCTTGTCTGGTCTGTAAAAAAGAGCTCTGTTTCCCCTTAAATGTCAGGCTCCACCTCTTAAGTATGTGCAGAAAAGAATCAGAGTAAATGACTTTCCTAGACTATAGATTTTTTTTCCTCCGAAGGAGAGACAAAGATCTTCTGCAATCGTTAATTTGTTCTTCATTAGGTTAATTTTAATTACACAAAGGACATTCTGCAGAATAGGATTCAGAACCAATTGTTTTCTCATTTACAAAACAACATAACAAAAGTACTCTTTGGGAGATATTTTTAAAGATTCGTTTTTGTGGGGGGGGGGGCATGGAAGTCAGAAGAGGGTGTTGGCTCGATCACCTGTAGCTGTAGTTACAGGTGGTTGTGAGCTACCCACCACAGCTGCTAGGAACCAAAGTCAGGTCCTTTGCAAGAACTGTATGTGGTCTTAACCAGTGAGCCATCTCTATGGCCGTCTTTGGGGCATTTTTACAGAGCCTACAGGAAAATGTAAAGAGGATGCATGTGTGAGGTAGACAAAAATACTCTAGCATCCAAACTACCTTTTGATGTCAGCCGCTTGCCGGTCTCTTTGGCCTGGAAATGGGATGCATTTTAAGAAGAAGATGCTGAGGGAATATGCGTGCCAAATGAGAAAGTACAAGGAAAGTTACCGTGATACAGACCCAGAAAAGGCAAAGTCTGTCCTCACCTGTGTGGGAGACTCAAATCAGGAATACAATTGTTTCCAGTGTCACCTCAGAGTGGGATTGTGACAGCTAGCTGGTGTCCTCACAATAATCACTGTGGGAAATGTCTATGACGAGAGCATTCCCACGTTGTCACGGCCCAGCCCTTCCATGACGAGCTCTGTCAACATTCTAGATTATTCTTCTCTGGCATAGGCAGAAAGAAGGCTTAAGAGAATTGAATACTCTTTCCTCCTCACCAAGTAAGGAGAAATGCTTTCCTGTGCAAGCATTTTTGAGCCCAACATGGCAGAGGTAGCTCTTTCTCCAGAGACGCAACCAGCTGACGTTACCCTGCCTTCAAGAGTCTAAGGAACCTTTTCAGAAGCTCTTCTGCCACAACTCAGACTTTATAAATCAAAAAGTTATAGTTTTGCTTGAGGAAATGAGCTGCTTACACAGGCCATTTTAGAAAAGTGTTTTCTGAGAACGCTCTCTTTTCCCTCAATCATTTCAAGTAGGAAGCCTGATGACTCGGACAACCAGGGTATTTATTCAATTTCTTTTCATACTGTACTGTAAGAAATGAAAGCATTGTGCTCATTTCCCCCTGTTTTACTAGGTGATAGACTATTCCCACTTCCACATCTCACAGCAATGCACTTTGATTGCCTGTGGGCATGGCTGGGCAGAACTGCACTCCCTCCTACTCAAAGCTCCCATTTTGACTCCTTTTATTTTTTTGTGCCCAGAAAATCTTATGAGCTCCCACCAAGCATGGGTTATGTTTCCTGGGGCCACAGATGAGGAAAAATGGGGGAGAATATGAATTGTTAGAAACAGTGGCTTAGTCAAATGTCTGGTGTCTCCGTTATTCTGCTTGCCGAGTGAGCCCATGCCATGTAGCTTTCTATGTGAGACGCATGGTTGAGTGAGTTGTGGTAATGGAGAACTGTCATATACTTCTGCTCTTGAAGGACTGATCATACAGTCACAGGGTACCCAGATGAGATTAGTGGGGCAAGGACCACACTAGGGGTTGAAGGACCTGTCAGAGCAAGGCGATGATACCCTAGACAGCTGCAAAGCACCCGTGGGAACAAGTCTTCTTGACATCATTGGAAGCTATAACTATCAGGAGTGGGACATATAACCTATTTCTGGAGGCCTCCAGTGTAGGGGTTGGGATCTATAGAGAAGGGGTACAGCATAATGTTGCTGTCCCAGTGGCGCAGCCCAGGAGCAGGCAGGTAATTTTCAGCTTCACAGAGGTCTCTGAGGAAGATCATATCCAGGTACATATAAATCAAGCCTTTAGAAATAATTTTATTCTAGTAATTCATACCCACCTCTGAAAGTTCTAGAACTTCCATTTGACTGTAAAATGACATACTGAAAAATCGTCCCCCTTGATATTGTATTAAGTATTACCAGTAATCCTGCTCTTCTGAATCCATTTGCAACTGAATAAATCAATTTATGAGGCCTGACAACTTTCTTTGGCTAAAAATGCACATAAGGCTTTGCACAATAGTAAATGTGGATAGCACCCTTTCAAGCTACCCCCATTTAAGATGCAGTAACTGGAGCAATTGTCATTTTTCCTAAAGGACATTTTGCATGTCATACATTGTAAGACTACTATGCAGAGACAATGAGCCTCTAGGAAGTAAGTCCAGTTGACCATATGTTGTGAGCTTTATCTATCAACTTGACATTGCTTAAAGTCATCTGAGAAATGAATTTCAGCTGAAGGGTTTCCCAAGTAAGATTGGCCCATGGGCATGTCTGTAGGAGATTGTCTTAATGGTTGATTTATGGAAGAGGGATTAGCTCACTGTGGGTAGAACCATTCCCTAGGTTGAAGGTCTGGGATTGTACAAGAAAGCTAGCTAAACTTGAGTGTGTGATCCAGCCAGCAAGTGGAAGCTCCATGATGTCTGCTTCAAGTTTCTGCTTGCATTTTTGCCCTGACATGAGGGACCTGTGACCCGTAAGCCCATCTCTTATAAATTTCTCTTGGTCATGCTAGTTTTCACTGACAAAATGAAAGTAGAACACCAGGACCACTTAGACGTGCTTTGCTTTTCTCTGCTGGCCTTAATAGTTGAATCGTCTTTCTCTGAAAGGATTACAGAAGTCACTGGGCTTATTTAATGCTATAGGAGAACTTATAGGCGCAAGTGCTCTGTGTTTCTTTGGGGATACACAAAACTTTTAGGATTTGTCCCTTTCAGAGTATCAAGAAAGTTAGGATATTTTAATTTATTAGCAATAGTTACATGGAGTATTATTTTTGTTTAGAGTTTGGTTATTCACATTTGAAATCTTCTAAAGAGCATCTCAACAACAACATACCTTTGGGAAGTGGTGCTCAGAATAATCAATGATATATAATAAACAACTTCAGTGAATTTTCTACCAGAAAAGGCAAACTGCTAACCCAGGTGTTTCTTCTTTAATTCCTTTATGTTCTTATGGTCTCAGTAAGACATCTACCAGTTCTCAGAGTATGGGACAGGGCTTCTTTGCATCATGCCTATTGAATGGTTGTTTGAGTAGGTGTCTTCCACACAGAGCATGGATTTGGAACTTTGTTCTTTTGTGTAAGATGTTCCCCTAGTTTAAATGTTTGCAAGTATGGCTGAAAATCATTGGCTCCGATGGGTGGATTTTGACATCCCCATGGATCCAAGCTACAATGTGGCATTACAGAAATCTAGCATAGGCCGCAGTTACCTGCATCTACCTAAAGCTTTGGCAGGAGCTATTGTGCTATTAGAGATGGGTTAGGTTGTGAGCTGGGACTCCACACATGCGTGTCTAACCTATCTTGCAGTTAAGGTTATAGCAACAACATGGTACTGCCTAACTAGGTATGCTAAATTCCTCGCATAGGTGGTATTGCAGTTCCACTCTAAATAAAGCAATCAATCAATATTTCTTCTCTGCTTACACTCCAATCTTCAGAAGTGCTTGTTACGCTAGCTAGACAGATTTACTTACAGCGGTGAAAGACATTCAGCAAGTCCATCCAATTTCTTGATTTATTTGCTATTGATGCATAAAATAAGCTTGTCTGTGAAATAGCCAGGTTGAAATTGCTGTTCTCATGCATTTTCATTGTTATTATTTGGCTAGACTGACTCTTGAGGGCCAAATTAAAACCCATTCATCCAGAGCTACACGAGTGACAACAGACAGCCACTTCAGTTAAAATCAGAACCAGTACTGTGCGTAGAGGCAAGGAGAAGATGGCGCTCCTACAATAATCTGGTTCTACCAGATTTTCTGAAATCGAAGTAGTAGCAGACACACGGCACGGGTTGTTCACCCCAGAAACCTGTTTGAGTTGAACATTTCTGCTTTATTTACACTAGAAATGAAGAATTTTAAGTAGTAAATGTAAGAACGTAATGCTGGCATATGTGAATTTCCTGCTACTAACAATAATGGGAGATCTACATTTTATATTGCCTTCCAGTGAACAATTCTGCCTATAGGGATCAGGCATTCTGATGTGTTTTTAAAATAAGCTCAAGGCATTGTTTTTTAAAAGCACGATTGTCAGCTTGTCTGAAGAGTGAACAATTTAAAAAGTTCTTAGGGATAGTCTTAATCCTTATCTGCCTTCTGTACCTTTAATAATGCAAAATTCTTCAGAGGGAAAAACAAGATGCCTTCTTGCTCTTACAAAGAAAGTTTTTTGTAAATTACCAACTATGAAAAAATAATTTCAAAAAAGTGGAATTTATTCGATGTGTTATTATTTTCAGTGTGCGCGTGTCTGTGTGTTATGTGTTTTATTTCCAGTACTTAAAAAAGCATATTCTTTTTTATACAGAGCTTAAATAGATCAAGAGATCCCTTGTATGGATGGGGAAACTAGGACAGACAAAGCCTAATGACTTTCCCAAAGCCATTCCTAAATTGCCTTGAAACAGACCCATTTTCAGAGCTGAACATTCCATGCAAATCACTGCCTCTTCTCTCAAAGTGTGATTTCTTCTTTTCAATTGAAAATAGATTCTTCTCTTATACAATACATCCTGACCACAGTTTCCCCTCCTCCCTTCACTTCTCCTTCCTCTCCCCTGCCACTCTCTCCCCTGGATCCACTCTCTCTCCATCTCCCAACAGAAAAGAGCAGGCCTCCAAGAGACAGCAACCAAATATGACAAATCAAGATACAATAAGACAAGACCAAAGCCCTCATAGCAAAGCTGGGTAAGGCAACCCAACAGGAGGAAGAGTCCCAAGAGCAGGCAAAAGAGTCAGAGCGACATCCACTTCTACAGTTAGCAGCCCCACAAAAATATCAACTTAGCAACCACAATATATGCAGATGACCTGGTATGGACCTATGCAGGTCCCATGCTTGCTGCTTCAGTCTTTGTGAGCCCATGTGAGCCTGGCTTAGTTGATTCAGTGGGTCCTGTTCTCTCCTGGTGTCCTACATTCCCTCTGGCTCATAGAATTGTTCCACCTCCTCTTGCAAGGGATTGCCCAAGCTCTAAGGGGAGAAACTCACTGGAAACTTCCAAATTAGATTCTCTCTGCATAGTGTCTATGGGTCTCTGCATCTGCTCCCATCTGCTGCTGGAAGAAACCTTTCTGATATTGACTGGGCAAGGCCCTGATCTATGAGTATAGAAGAATACCATTAAAAATCATTTCCTTGATTCTTTTTTGTTTTTATTAGACCAGTTGTGTTGAGTTCCACCCTAGGTCTCTGGGCTATCCAGTCTCCACTTCCTGGCTGTCCAAGCAGTGTCTGGCATGGGCTTCTTCTTGTGCAGTGGGCCTCAAGTTAAATCAGACATTGATTAGCCCCTCCTACAAGTTCTGAGTCACTATTGAATCAGCACATCTTACAGTCAGAGCAGATTATTGATCAAAGGTTTTGTGGCTGGGTTGGTGCCCACTTTCTCTTTCAGTGGCCTGCAGAGTACCTTCCCTCACCAAAGAGCCTACAGCGTGGGGATGAAAAGTCCCATGCAGGCACCAACTTGACTTTTCCATGTTCAGTAAGTTGTGTGGCTGTTGCTCTTGACAATGGGACCCCACTGTCAGATTTTAAAGAGCAACCCTTCTGTCTTAGGCTCAACCTGAGTTGTTTAGGGATCTTCATGAGACCCTGTTGGCCAACAACTCAACCAGATGGAACCCAGTCCTACCACTGGAAGCCTTGCCTGGCTACAAGAAATTGCAAGTTGAGACCCTAGGGTCACGCTTATAGATTCCACAGAGTTTTCACTGCACTAGGTTTCTATACCACCCCCAAATGCACCCCGGATTCCAGTCATCTGTCTCCCGGCACTCCCATCTCCCTCCCTCCCATCTCCCTCCCCACCTGATCCCTCCCACTCCTATCTCCACCTGCCTGCTGTCCACCTGCAAAATTTATTTCTTCTTCCAAGGTCTGGCTATTATGAGTGAAGCTGCAATGAACATAATTGAGCAAGTTTCCTTGTGGTCGAATAGAGTGTCATTTAGGTATGTGCCCAGGGAAAAATAAATGTATATATCAGTCTTGAGGTAGATTAATTACCAGTTTTGTGAGGGACATCCATATTGATTTCCATAGTAGCTGTATAAGTGTGAACTCCCACAAGCAATGAAGGACTGTTTCCCTTGCCCCACATCCTTGTCAGCAGGAGCTGTCACTTATGTTATTGATCTTAGCCGTTCTGACAGGTGTAAGATGAAATCTCAAAGTCGTTTTGATTTGCATGCCCACGATGGCTAAGGATGTTGAACATTTCATTAAGTGTTTCTCATTCATTGGTGATTCCTTTGTTGAGAATTCTCTGTTTAGGAATGTCCAACATTTTTTTATTGCATTATTTGGCTTTTGATATCTAGTTTCTTGAGTTCTTTATATATTTTGGATATTAGTCCTCTATTGGATGTGGAGTTAGTAAAAATCTTTTCTGATTCTGTAGGATGCCACTTTGTCCTTTGCCTTACAGAAGCTTTACAGTTTTGTGAGGTCCCATTTATTAACTGATGATCTTAGTGCCTCGTTCTCAATGTTGTATTCAGAAAGTCGATCTTTGCCAGTGCAGTCAAGGTTGTTCTCCACTTTCTCTTCTACCATGTTCACATGTTCAGTATGTTTGGTTTTATGTTGAGATCTTTTTTTTTTTTTTTTTTTTTCTTTTTTTTGGTTTTTCGAGACATGGTTTCTCTGTATAGCCCTAGCTGTCCTGGAACTCACTCTGTAGACCAGGCTGGCCCTTGAGCTCAGAAATCCGCCTGCCTCTGCCTCCCGAGTGCTGGGATTAAAGGCATGCATCACCACTGCCCGGCTATGTTGAGGTCTGTGATCCACTTGGACTTGAGTTTTGTCCAGAGTGATAGAGATGAATCCACTTGCTTTCTTCCACATGGAAGCATCCAGTTATACCATCACCATTTCTTTTTTCCATTGTATATTTTTGGTTTTATCAAAAATCATGTGTCCATAGGTATGTGGATTTATGTCTGGGACTTAAGTTTGATTCCATTGATCAACATGTCTGTTTTTATGCCAATACCACGTAGTTTTTATTACTGTAATTTTGTAGTGCAGCTTGAAATCAAGGGTAGCTGTACTTCCAGCAGTTCCTTTATTGTTCAAGATTTTTTTTTTACTATCTTGGTTTTTTCTTGTTTTTCCATAGGAAGTTGATAATTATCCTTTTAAGGTCTGTAAAGAATTGTGTTGGAATTTTGATGGGGATCACATTGAATCTGTAGATTACTTTTGATGGGAGATCTTTCCATATTCTAATCTTTTCTTCAATTTCTATCTCCAAAGACTTGAAGTTTTTATCATACAAGTCTTTCACTTGGTTAGAGTTACCTCAAAATATTTTATATTATTTGAAGCTGTTATGAAGGGCGTCGTTTCCCTTATTTCTTTTTCAGCCCATTTGTGGTTTGTATGTAGGAGGGCTACTGATTTTTTTTTTTTGAGTTGTATCTAACCACTTTGATGAAAGTGTTTATCAGCTGTAAGAGTTCCCTGGTAGAATTTTTAGGTTTACTTTTGGATATTAGCATATCATCCACAAGCAATGATACTTTGACTTTTTCTTCCCAATTTATATCTCCTTGATCTCCTTCAGTTATTTTATTGCTCTATCTGAAACTTCAAGAACAATATTAAAAAGATATGGAGAGAGTGGACAGCCTTGTTTTGTTTCTGAGTTTGGTGGAATTATTTTGAATTTCTCTCCATTTAATTTGATGTCAGCTATAGGCTTGCTGTAAAGTGCCTTTCTTATGTTGAGGCATGTCCCTGGTATCTCTGATATCTCTGGAACTTTTGTCATAGAGAGGTGTTGGATTCTGTATTTTGTATAGTATCCTAGGCTGGCATCTCTTTGTGTCTGCAGCACATCTGCCCAGGTCCCTCTGGCTTTTACAGTCGTCATTTGTGAAGTCAGGTGTAATTCTAATAGGTCTGCCTTTCTATTTTACTTATGCTTTTGCCATTGAAACTTTTAATATTTCTTCTATGTTCTATATGTTTAGTGTTTTGATTATTATGCTGAGGGGATTTTCTTTTCTGGTCCAATCTATTTGGTGTTCTGTAAGCTTCTTGTACTTTTATAGACATCTCCTTCTTTAGGTTAGAAAAAATTTCTTCTATAATTCTGCTGAAAATAATTTCTGGTCTGGAGTTCTTTTCCTTCTTCTAGTCCTATTATTCTTAGATTTGATTTTTTCATAGTTGTCGGGGTACAGGAATCACTTCATAAACCATATAAACACCCATCTCAGTCAGACACGGATAGTTTATTGAGCATATGACCCAGGACTGATTGACCAGGTCCATTGCTGAGATTCCGGAATTGAACCATGACCTGGAGTTAAGATCCTACAGGGTTTTAAGCCCAAAATTTATAAAAATCTGTGCCAAGTTATTTCACTAATCAGGATTTAGGAATAGAGGATTTCCTTAGGAACAACATGTCTTTGTTATACATTTTTCCTGTTTCCATAGGTTGGGGTGGCAGGGGACTTACCTTGTCTAATAATCATGTCTAAGCTTGTCTAGCAGGATGTCAGTTACTTACATATATGTCTCTTTCGGCCAAATAGGATGTCAGTTCCCAGGGAGGTCTTGGGAACTTAAACTTTATTTGACCATTATTCAAAATGCAAGTCTTATTTTAAATAGATTCTTATATTTCTTATGTTAGAGTCCATCCAAGGTGTAGCTTATACCATAAAAGCTTAGACATATGTGCAGGAAGTGCTGTTAGGTAGTTGGTTCGGGTCTAAGCTTATTGTGGGTAACTCTACAAAACAGTTCTACTGACTCTATCATGATTGGTTTCCAAGGGCACAGAATAAAACAGAAGAAGTAATCAGTCCTGGCATTAGAAAGTTTCCTAGTAACAGCAGAAGCTATGAGAAAGCTTCCTTATATTGGCAGGCCAGCCAGGTAACAGTTACCTAGGCCTTAACATTTTACCTTGATATTTTACCTAGTCCCAAAAAATAGTGTTCCAGATTTCATGGGTATTTTATGTCAGGAATAATTTTTAACATTTTCTTTGACATTTTTTGACTTAACATTTTTTTTTTTTTTGGTATATTTAATTTCTGAGGTTCTCTCTTCCATCTCTTGTATTCTGTTGGTGGACTTCGCCTCTGTGGTTCCTGTTTGAATTCCTAAATGTTTTCATTTCCAGACTTTCCTCTGTTTGTGTTTTCTCTACTGCTTCTGTTTGGCCCCCTGCTTTGCCAAGGTCCTTCATATATGCTACTCATTATTACAGAGAATACAAAAAAGGGGTAGATAAAACGTTAACTTTTAAAAAGACATTTAAAAACTGAAGATATCTATGTGTTTAGCATATTTTAGTCTAGGATACTTTGTTCTTCAGATTCAAACAATATGGTCTTTGTGAGCTGAATCTCCCCAGCTCTGCCTGCATCTGTTTTGTTACTGGGATTTCAACTTAGGCTATCAGCCTGCATCACAATACATGGCTGTATCAGACTGAGAGGTTCAGGCCCTGTAGTGAGGGCCAAGTGGAAGACTGTACTTGGCTTCTCGGGAGCCTGAGGCTGCCGGCCTGTGATCCTGCATGATCTACTATCTTTCTCCCCAGAGTTAGATACACATAAGCTATAAGTCCATTGCCTAGGATAAAGTCATCTGACTTCATAGCAATCGTCTCTCTATCCATCTCAGTACCTGGACATAAGCACTTTAGATATCTGTGGAAACTAAATTAATTTACGTATTAGACAGAGTCCCAATTCTGTAGTCACCATAGTGCCTTTTCTGTCAAGGTGTTATTTTCAAGGCTATTCCATAGGGCCACAAAGGTACCCAGTGTAGTCCATGAACACCGACTCCTCATGGGGATGTCAAGGTGGGAATATGGGAATGGGTGGGCGGGTAGGTGGGAGGAGGAATTCCCTCACAGAGGCGGGGAGGGGGAGGGGACACGGGGTTTCCAAAGAAAAGGGGAATCATCGGAAATGTAAATAAAGTATCAAAAATAAAAATTAAAAAAAAAATTAAATATATTTCCAGTATTCCATACTTTTTTTTTTTTTTTTTTTTTTTGCTATTTTCTTTTTGTTCACTATCTTTCCCTTGGTAAAAATGCATGTTTGTTTAAATATTTAAGATAGGTTTTTATTTTCTTTTTTTTTTTAACTTAAAAAGAAGTCCTTTTATTTAAGAGTTTGGATCAGGAACATGAAATATTTTGTATTTTTTGTTACCTCTGGCAATAAAATGAAGCTTGAAGTGAAGAAACAGCATAACCTATAGTGTATCCATTTATCAATGTATGGTCCTGAGTAGCACGCTTTAAACTTTTAAGCATATACATTTTTAAAAGATTTCCCTATAAATAGCTAATGGGGGACAATCTTAATGTATGAGAGCCCCAAGTCATCTGTCTCACTCACGGCGACTGTCATGAGCTTCGGAACAGAATTTGTCATCAGTGGTTTCAGCTCGTGGGGCTTTTCCTCTCAAACTGCAGACGGCTACAGCTCTCTGCCCATGCCAGCACAGGGCAGGTGTCTTAAATAATTCATATTCGTGAGACATGATTCTTTTATTGTAACAGAAATAAAAATCAATTAAGATAATTAAACATGCCAGGGGGCATTACGGCATGTTTTGAGAGCTGAGGATATATAATTTTGGGGTATGTCCTTCCATCTGGCATCTGTACAGATGGACATGGTGAACTTTGACTTAGGTCCTAGTGGTTGGCTAAACAATGCCGCTCTTTGAGATCCGTAAGACGTGAGTGATTGCATGGTCCTGTCAAAATTCAATGTTGTCATCCAATTCCCTTGATTCTCATGGATGGGAAGCCTGGGGGCGCATGTTTTCAGGATGCCATTGGTCTGTTTGGGTGCCTCATGAGCTACTATTCTTTCTTCAGCGTGTGTCCCGTCTGCATCTCAACTCTCCCTTAGGCTCACAGGAGGTACACAGGTCCATTTTCTTGATTCTCTTTCCACAGTAGAGCGCCGTTACTGCACATTAGGGTGCTCAACCAGAGTGTTATTTTCACTATTGAGAGGGCCGGGCAGAATACTAATAATACAGCATAAGATGCATAGCAAAATAATTTTAACCTATTATTAATCAATCATTTCCCTGCAGGTTTGGTTTTTATATACACTTCAGATGGCCTGATTAGTGAATGTGTTAAATATTTTAAGCAGTATGGAAATATTTATAGTAGAAAATATCCTTTACATGATATCATCAATTATCTTGCTCAGAGAGAAACCATTTCCCCACACCCCTCTAAAATATATCTATAAATAAGCTTTCGTACCTCTCATAGTCCTTTTTATTCTGAAATAATGGTATCAGATTATATTTAATTTTAAAATTTATTCTTTAGATGGTATTATATCCTATTCAGCTCTCACTGCCTGGGACTCATTATGTAGATCAGGCTGGCCTGGAACTCATTATGTAGATCAGGCTGGCCTGGAACTCACAGAGATAGATCTGCTTGTCTCTGTTTTGGTGAAAGCAGAGACTAAAGTGTGTGCTACCATGCCTGGCTCTACATGTGGCAGACATTTTAAGGTAAGTTTATGTTGGCAGTATAGAGTTGATTTATTTTTGAAGAGTCACATACTATTCTAACTTCCAAGATGTCCATAATTCATTAAGCCGTGAGCTTAGAACAGATACTCAGTGTTTCTAGTAAGGTTCTACGCTAGTGTGTCTGGATGGAAACACAACTGGAGGCTTATCTTTGACTTAATAAGTGTGATGAGTAATTTTAATAACTTGATTGTTTTAAGAAATACCTAGGCCAGTAATGAAGCAGGCTGTGGGAGAATCGCCGAGGCTGTGGGAGAATCGCCGAGGCTGTGGGAGAATCCCCGAGGCTGTGGGAGAATCGCCGAGGCTGTGGGAGAATCCCCGAGGCTGTGGGAGAATCCCCGAGGCTGTGGGAGAATCCCCGAGGCTGTGGGAGAATCCCCGAGGCTGTGGGAGAATCGCTGAGGGCATTTCTAGGGGGTTTTAACTCAGGAAGGAGAACCCATCCTTAATGTGGGTAGCAGCACCCCCCGGGGTGGGATCCTAGATGACTCAAAAAGTAGAGAAGAGGGAGCCAGGGAGCCTTCTGAGTAACTGTGGTCCTGGCACGCTTGTGCCTGGTCTCTCTAGATGAGGCTAGAGGAGATCTAGCCTCACGCCCCTGACATCAAGAATTCTGTCACAACTTCCTCTCCTAAAGGCAACCACGAAAATCCTTCATTTCTTAAGTTTTTTTTTTTTCTTTTTTTCAGAGCAACAAGAAAAGCACCTAATGCAAGTATTAGTATCTAAGTACTTAATTTCACATTATTAAGAGTTCTCTATTTTAGAATCATCTTCTCTCCCACTACTGTCAAATCCTTCTTAAAGTATGGGTGTACCACTGAGTAATTAGGAGAAATAATGCTTTACCATGTGTATTTTATTATCTGTACTGATCAGAATTCTCCAAAGGAACAGAACTGATATACATATATTCATATATATGAATATATACTACATAATTATATTATATAATGAATATATCTAATTCATATATATATTCATATATATGTATGTATGTGTGTTTTGTAAGTATGTGTGTGTTTTGTATGTATATGTGTATGTATATGTGTGATATGTATAAAATACACACACATATATAATATATCATACATGTATTGTAGTGGTTATTTCTGATTGTCAGCGTGACTGTATCTGGAGTGAATTACAATCCAGAATTAGAAGGCTCACCTGTGATCTAGATCTTGAGGCTGGAAGACACAAGTTTCAGGTGTGGTGGTACGCACACCTCTAATCTGGGCTGTACCTGCTGCTGGAGATCCACATAAGGACATTGGAAGGAGGAAGATCCAATCTTCTTCTCCTGAGAGCCTTGTGGGACTAAGCGACTGCTAGATCCTCGGGTTTTCATTTACAGCTACTGCTGACCATTGTTGGGGAGTTGGACTACAGACTGTAGTCATTAACAAATTCCCTTACGATATAGAGACTACCTATAAGTTCTGTGACTCTAGAGAACCCTGACTAATACACATACATACACACACACACATACACACACACACACACGTGTGTGTGTATGTGTGTGTGTGTGTGTTTATATATATATATTTATATATATAAAATGTTAAAGGGGGATTTTCTTTTTAGATTGGCCTACTGGATGTGGTCCAGGTTATCTGACAACACTGGAGAGGACAAGAATCTAATCCATGAACCTGGGTGTCTCAGCTGCTCAATTCTGACTTTGTAAATCTGGAGGGATTCCTGGAGAGACGTCGTTCTCCACCCTATGTTTGAACACTGAAGAATTTGGTTTTCCTGTTGGTGAAGGAATGCAGTCGTGACTAGATCAGTGAGCTTGCCAGAAAGAGTGAGGGCAAGCAGGTGAACAGCAAGCATCCTTCACTCATGCCTTTTTATTTGGCTACAACCAGAAAGTCTCATGCCCACTTCAGGGTAGGTTTTTCTGCTTTAGATAATGTGATTAAAAAAAAATTATCACAGGAGTAACCTAGCAGCTTGGGAGTTTGTTCATTCTGGGTGCAGGCAAGTAAGCAACCAAGATTACCTATCACACTGTCAAAACTGTCAAAACCCAGGTACCCCACAGTGCCTCTGCTCAGGTTTTATGTCCTAGGACTCAAGTTTTCTGCATTGTAAATATGCCCATTTCTTGTTAGACTTTGAAACGAGTGTTTTATTTCGATATAATTCTACATTTACACATTCAATTGTCAGAAATAATATTAGGACTTGGCTTCTTACAACATTTGAATGCAGTATTACCACCAGGATAATGAAATAGACAGGTTCCATGAAGTCGTTCCGGCACAACGCCCCCACCTAAGGGCGTCTCATGCTCACAGCACCTCCCCACCCCTTTTCTTGTTCCTAATTCCAGAAGAACACTGATACGTTTCTCATTTCAGTGATGCTGTTTTCCATGCTTATTATAAGAGATAATTAGATATATGCTCTCTGTTTTCTTCATCAGCATAACTTCCTAGAGATTCACTCAAGTTGCTTGTTTCTTTGTGTTACTGGACAGTGTTGACTGCTTTAGGCGTACCACGAGATGCTAAACTCTTGACTCACTGAAGAATGCATGGGCTAGTTAGCTGTTCTAAAAACTCACGTGCAGTGGCCACTGAGATGGCTCAGACAGCAAAAACTCTGGCTGCCAAGCCTGACAACCTGAGTTCAATTCCAGGGACCCACATCTTAGAAGGGGAGAGCTGTCTGCTGCAAGTTGTCCTTTGACGCTCACCCCACCATCTATAAATAAAAACACTCAAAATTTAAAAACCTTGTACAGAGTGTCATGGGAGAAATTCTGCAGTATTCTCAGAGATAAATGCCATGGAATATAATGACTGTACAGTGGAATTTTAAAACTATGCCTAGCATGGTATCCTGACGATCTCCTATGTCTTATTCTAAAGCCTATATAGTTATGATTCACATTGAAGCCTGTGGTGACTGTTATATAAAGTGTGTACTTTAGTTTTTCTATAGATAGCCAGTTGCCCTAAAGCCATTGGTTAAAAAGGTAAGCTTTTCTCTATTCAGTTTATTCTGCGCCTTTGTCAAAAAGCAGTAGAAACTATGCTATTTCTGAGTCATCCGATCGAAACTACTGAGAAATTTTTAGAACTCATGAATGAATTCTGGGTTTTGTGAAATACTCTTTCTGTATAATTAATATCATACTTTCTTTAGTCTGCTCCTATGTTGAATTACATCTACAGATATTTTTAATACTGAACTGTATTACATATTTGAAGTAAATTCTGAATGGATGTAGCACATGGTTTTTAGCATACATTTTTAATATTTGTTTTGTTGGAATTTTTTGAGAAATTTTGAATCTGAACTTCTGAAAGTTACTGGTTTATAAATTTTTATTTTTAGACTTCTTTTGTCCTGCATAGCAAGATAGCAATCTTATTTGGGAAATGGTTCTCCTCTAATATTTTCAGAAAAGAAAATATAAAATTAGTGCTTGGAAGAATTCTCTAGTGAACCAATCTGGCTCTGAGGAGGTCCTCTTCAGTGACCACATGACTTTCTATTATCAACTTCATTTGATTGGCTGCTCCTTTATGGCTTTTGAGAAATTGCTCCATTTCTTTGAAGTTGTTGAGTTCCTGGGTCTGACAGTTTTTGAAGTGTTTCCCAAGTGCTCTTTTAATAACTATGGGTTCTGTACTGCCTTCTCCTTCCTCACTGGTGATTTGTTCCCCTTTTCTCTTGATTGTATTTCGTTGATTAATTCGAAGAAAACACTTTTCATTTTACTGGTTATTTTTATATTTTCCTTTGTTCCATTTTTATTGACTGTTTTCCTATCTTTATGGCTTCACTTCTTTGGCAGTATTTGAGTGTGTTTGCTTGCTTGCTTTTGTTTCTTGAAGAAAAAAAAGTCCATATCGAATTGAGCCCTTCCCTCTTTTCTCATGTGAGGATTTAGTGCTATGAAGCGCCTGACAGCACTTGATTAGCTGCAGTCCATGTATTTTGATAAGCTATATTTTCATTTTTATTTAGGTCTCTGTGTTTTTACATTTTTTCATCCTGGGAGTTCCTATTTGATCCATAATTGGTTTTATAATGTGGTATTTCATTTCTACCAGTTTAGTAATTTTTCTGTCACCCTCTTGTTATTTACATATATTTTGATTCCACCGTGGTTGGAGAACAGTCTTTGCATAGTTTCAACTTTTAAAAGCTTCATTCTCTAGTTCAGGATGTGGCCCATTCTGGTAAGTGCTCCATCAAGCATATGAAAAGCACTGTGCTTCCCCCAGTCGGGTATTCTAAATAGGTTGATTCAGTTGTGTTACTGAGTATTCCACCGCTGGGTAAGGATGCTGCCTTTGCTAGGCAGAGCCTCTGTCAGTCATTGAGAGTGGGGATGTTATCAGGTCAACCACAACCATGGACTTTTAAGTCCTTCCGTTTCCATCAGGGGTTAAGCGGTTCACCGTTCAGCGGGTACCTATTTGGGGTTGGTAGGTGTTTGTACTTTGATGACCTTACATCTTTCTGTGTCTCTACACTTTTGTTTGCTATTAAGTCTACCTCATATGACTTTTATAAACCACTGCCTTTTTTTTTGTTTTTAAAATAATGCTTCAGTGGTTTATCTTTTTGAATTTGAAGTGACTTTCTTGTAAAAAAAAAACTATGTAGCTTAGTTATATTTTTATTTTAATCACCCTGCCATTTTTTCCTTTTAATTGTTGCATTTACACCATCTATCATTAAACTAATTTTTAACATTTTTATTCTTTGGTTTCTGTCTGCTTCTGTTCTTACATTTCTCTCTTCTTGCTTGCCTTTAAGTTACTTAAACACATTCATTGATATATTTCTTGTACTTAGGGTGTGTGTGTACTGTGTGTGTGTGGGTGTGTACTGTGTGTGTGTGTGCGTGCATGGATGTGGTATACGTGTGTGTGGTATATGCACACATATATTCGTGAGCTGACAAGTCTGTGCATCCACAGAAGCTAGAATAAGTTACAGCTTTCTCATTCTTTGTTCATTTTTTTGTTTTTGTTTTTTTATTTTGAGACAGGGTTTCTCTGTGTAGCCTTGGCCATCCTGGGACTCACTTTGTAGACCAGGCTGGCCCTGAACTCACAGAGATCCACCCACATCTGCCTCTTGACAGTGCTGGGATTGAAGTGTGCCACTACACCAGACCCAACAGCTTTAACATTTATCATTCCATTTGCCTTATTCCTTTGAGACAATATCTCATTAAACCTGGAGCTAAGCTCTCACCCAGGAAGCCCAAGCAATGCTTGTGTTTTCTTTCTTGACTGTGGCAAGGTTACAAGTGAGTGAGTATGAGACCTTGCTTTTTTTTTTGAACTGGGTTGCTAAGAGCTCGATCTTAGCTTCTCATGCTTGCATAGCAAGAGCTCTTACCCTTGGATCCCTCTCTCCAGTTCCTTATTTCCTGTACGTTGGAGTGCAGTACTACTATCTTGGTGGTTACTTTGAGTATGTCAGTATATAAAGTATGATTTATCAAAGATTAGTGCTATCAGTGTTTTGTGAATTCAAGTTAAAACCATACCCCCTTTTCCCCTTTGTTTTTTCCACTTAAAAACATTTATTTATTCATTTGTATTTGTGTGTGTGTGTGTGTGTGTGTGTGTGTGTGTGTGTAGGTACCCATGAAGTCCAGAAAAGGATGCTGGATTCCCTTCTAGCTAGAGCCGTAGACAGTTGTAAGCCATCCATTGTAGGCACTAGGGACCCAGCTCTGCTCTAGAAGAGCTGAAAATGCTCCTAACAGTTGAACCATATTGTAAGGAGTGAGGGAAGTCCTGAGAGAACATGTATTGTTGACATGATATGGCCATATCAAGGACCTAAATACCACAGCCCATGGGATTAGAAAAGACTTCCCCAGGTGAGGCACAGGGGGATGGCAAAACCTTCTTTGGGTCTGAGAATGGATATTGATAGTGTGTGCCTAAAATGCCTACCATAGCTTTCTTTCCCTGGATGCTTATGGCCTGAAGACTGCTCCCCTACAGAGATGGCTCCTACTGATACTAGCTAAGCCTGCCTCTTTGATCAATTGTATATAATACCTCTGCCTCCTTGTTTATCTGCAGTAACACGGTCGGCCTCCATGTTCTGATGTATTATACAATAACCCGTCATCTCTCCTTTCAATAGTATACAGTAAACACCCTGAGTTTCCAGGCCCAGCAGCCCCTCCATTCCTCAGTTCCTCCACCAGAGTGCCCAGTCCACCTGACCCTGGATTTTCCGTGTGTCCAGCGTTCGACCTTTCTTCATCACCTTGCCACGTGCTACGTCAATCAGCCCTGGGGCAGGATGTGGTGCTGTCTCTCTATCTCATCTTTTCAACTTTGGGTTGGCTGAATGATAAATCAAAGCTGTGTTATTTTGTTTCTGTTATGGTATAATTTTAAGAAAACTCAGGTGGAGGAAGAGGAGGAGGAAGGGGAGGAGGAGGAGGAAGGGTCATCTCTAGTGTATCCTACTGCTTTTCTCCTTTCTCTGTGTCCAGGTAAAACTCCACTTTTCATTCTGCTTCTGCTTGAAGAACCCTCTTTGCCTGTTATTTCTGAGACTTTTACTAGTCCCTAATTGTGATGCTTGGAGAGATATAAGAGGCCACTGTTCTGTCATCTTAAATGAGCCTCTAGATGAGGGACTGAACTCTCAGGCCTGTGGGCCCAAAGCCAGCTTCCTGGGCTCAGTTCTGGTTTGGGGAGGTCATCCTACTTGCTGGCCACAAGTTGGTGCCCAGATGGAGGAGGGGAGATACCTGCCCTGCTTGCCAGCTGTCCCTGTGGTTTTAGCTCCACCCACTCCATGGCTCTGCTTGGCACCTTTGATGTTGTACTCGGGTCTTCCATTGGTTCTTAGTGTAGCTGCAACTTCCCTCTTCGGTATTTTGAGGATGGGGTGTTCCTAGGATACTTCCATCTGTTTGACAGGGCCTGTGAGAGACCCTGATAGCCTGCTGTTACTAACCCTTCAGTCGTGGGGACCCAGATCAATTTGTCTTCCTCTTTCCATCTCCCAATTTCTTCCTTGGTTTACCTATGCAGTATTTTCTTTTTTAAATTTTTTAATTTTTTTTAATTTTTTTTTTATTTTTGATACTTTATTTACATTTCCAATGTTTCCCCTTTTCTGGGTCTTCTCTTTGGAAGCCCCCTATCCCCTCTCCATCCCTACCTCTATGGGGGAATTACACCTCCCACCCACCCACCCACCCATCCCCCTATTCCCACCTTGACATTCCCCTTTACTGGGGCCTCTAACACCCTCAGGCCCAAGGGCCTCTCCTCTCTCCCTGATGGCCATCGAGGTCATCCTCTGCCTCATATGTGGTCCGAGCCACGGGTTCATAGATGTGTATTCTTTGGTTGGTGGTCCAAACTTCAGGATGACCGGGGGGGGGGGCA